>JAWWLZ010000001.1:71172894-71197750 GCA_035041345.1 Poliocrania exsul
AGGGGTGAACATAGAACTTTGGTAATTAAGAAGATAGTACTTGAAGGACAGGCAGATCAAGTGCCCTAGCTAACAGCATTTAGAAGAAAAGGAGATTTGGCAAAGATTCACTCAAGTTATCATGTCTACTTCACACTTTCTTGAATCTCCCCAGACCTTTTATTCAGTGTTTACTTACTTTATTCAGAAAGTTAAGCTTTAAAATGAGAAAGAGAAAAACAAAAATCCATGTCTTAAATAGGAGTAAAAGGATTACTTAAGATCAGAAATCACTCATGTCAGTACAAATTTGGATATTAAGACTGTATCTTATATAACAGAGTATTTTTAAAGGAAGCTATACTTTTTTTGCCTCCTAGTAACTCCTTCATATTTCATGTCAGAAATAACTGTAAACTGAAGGAAAATGGTATTCTGTATGATTTTCAAGGAATGGTTATGTAGGTGAGAAAAGAACCTGTGGAAGTAATTAATAATAAATCTCTTTTGCAACAGGGAAACCAAAAGGACAATCTTGCCTTTAATCATGCATCGTTCAATAAATAGCTTGTTTATTGTGTCATTTTCCAATTTAAAAAAAAATAAAATCATTGGATGTAATTTTGTGCTTTTAGTTTTGACAGAATTGCAAAAAACCAAAAAAACAAACCTCTACCATACATTAATTTTATTAGGTCTCTAAACTGCTTGTCATCAATTTAAACATTGCTCCTAGCCTATACTTCTCTGCTAGTTACTCCAAACTGGCACTCTTTTGCTCAAGATTTGAACTTCAGCATTCACTTTATTGAGTTCACTGTTCTGTATTTTTACCTTGCTTCTGAAGAAGAACAGTGATGTTGCCATGTTTGTGCTGACTTCAGTTGCATTTACACATAGATAAAACATTAAGCTAAACTCTTGGAAATGCGTTCACTCTGAATGGAATGTGACAGAACACAATTTCCTGTGTTCTACTTTTTCTACAGAGCTGGCTCCATAGGATGACAGGCCATAGAACAATCTAGAAAAGCAAGATAATGATAAAGGAATATGCAACTCTATCAACATTGCCTATAATGTCATATAATCTTGTACTTAGCCCAGATATCAAAATGATTAACATTTTGATGTTGGAAGCAGAGGTGTCCCACTATCCAGGAGCATTGGAACACCCTATGCAGAGCCCTGAGCACCCTCCTGAACTGGAGGGGCTATTGTGTGGAGACAGCTGCAGGTAGGGGATTGGGTTGCAAATGCTCAAAGGACTGCCTGTCCCATGCCCGCAAGTCCAATGAAGTGTCCAGTGCCATTCTCTCTTTCCTGTTTTCTTCATCATGGAGAAATGGACTTGCTGGCTGCTGCATGCCTCCCTCCATCAGAAAGTGTGTCCAACTCCTCTGGGCTGTCCACAGCAGAGCCAGAGCACTGTCCATGGGACAGTGTGAGATGGATTCCTGGATCACAAGCACAGCCTGTCTCAGGACCTCATGCACAATGTGTTCGACCGTGTCCAGCAGAGCCTGCCTGCAGCTTGCAGGGCTGTGTGGAGCAGGAATCTCTTCTCTGCCCCTGGTGCTGTCTCCTTCTTGCCAAAGGCAGGAGAAGATGCTATCTTTGCCACCTCTTGTTCTTTGGGGGTGAGAAGTGTGTAATACTGCTCTTTCTCTGGCACTGCCTGCATTTGCAAGAGGGCAAGATTTAAGTATGGGATGGAGGCAGCTGCTTGGCACAGCTGCAAGCCTGGCCCTGGTCCCTGGGCATCTCTGTGCAGCCCCATCTCACCAATGGCCTCTTTCTCTTCCCTGCCCTCACTGTGCATCTCCTCCACAGGCTTGGCAGTTCCTTGGAGGCAAGGAGTTGGGGTTTATGTTCTCCTCCATGGGCATTTCTGGTGTCCTCTGCCACAAAGACACCCAGGGGAGATTCTGTGTCCTGAGGGAAGACACATTGTCCTGTGAGTGGCCATCCCAGGGCCCTTTGCTCCTTAAATTCCCCCCATGGTCAGGGCAGGGCCCTTCACTGTCACAATGACCTCTGGGCACAACATGGCCCTGCACCACAAAGGACCCTGAAACAGTCCTCTGGTCATAAAGGGCCACGCCCCTGCACCCCTCCAACAGAGGAACTGTCTGGAACCTGTTAGAACCAGCTGGAAACATCTGGAACTGGCCACATCTGGTCAGAGCCAAGACCTCCCACACAGCCTCTGCTTCCACCCTCCAGAGAGCTCAGCCATGTCTGCATTCAGTAGGCCAGGATGCCACCACCCTGGGCAACCTGCGATGGGAGGAGTGTGGGGTCTGCCCTGGTGTCCAGGGACATTGGGACAGTGGTATTACCCTGACAGGATGATGGCCACCTTGGCCCTAGAATGGAAACCCTGCAGACCCCACCGGTGACTGGTCACCAGCCTGATGTAAACCATTTACTATAACATTTGTGCCTGATCTGTGAGCCACCCCATGATGTGTTGTCCAACTGTGTACTGGACTATTTGTGCAGAAGAATACTGTGAGAGAGAGTGTCAAAATCTTTACTGAAATCCAAAAATATTTCATCTGGCTTCCCTTGGTCAGCTATGTGGGGAACCTTGTCCCAGAAGGAAATTGAGTGTGTCAAGCAGGACTTTCTTCTACTGAACCTGTGCTGGCTGTGACCAACATCCTGTGTTGACTTTCTTGTGTTATTCCAGAATAATCTTCTCCATAATTCTGCCTGGCACTGAAGGGAGGTTGACAAGCCTGTGGTGATCAGGATCACCCCACTTACCCTTCTTGAAGATTGGGACATTTGCCAGCTTTCAATTGCCTGGGACCTCTTAGATGCCCAAGACTCTTGAAAAGTCCTTGAGAGAAGTTTCATAATGACATCTGACAGATCTTTGAGCAGCCTGGGATGAGTCTCATCAGGCCCCATAGACTTATAGGGATCTAGCTGGACCAGCAAATCCCACCGAAGTTCAGGCTTTGCTGGGAGTTTCTCATTCTCAGCCATAGTTTCCCACCTCAGGGCTTGGGGTGTCCCAAAGCACACCACTTGTGTTGGATACCGAAACAAGAAAAGCATTAAATGTCTCTGTCTTGAATTTGTCCCTGTTTGTGAGGTGACTGTGCTCATCATGTAACAGGCCCACCCTATTTCCCAACTGCATTTTGCTATTAAAATATTTTTATTTTGATTGTCCACTATAACCTGATCTGATTGGTCTCCTAAAAATTACAGCAAGGTATGAGCAAGAGAAACTTTCTGGATCACAGTCCAGTCCCTTGGTATTATAAGCACCACAACAGATAGTGTCTTTTCATTGAGTTAATACATCCCTTATAGTCTAGATGTTCCTGCTGGAAAGGTTACAGTAAAGTATACGCAGACTTTGTATTCTTTTGTTTAAATGAGTATTTCTCAATCAACACACTAACACATAGGCATGGAAAAGATTTCTTTAGTAAAAAACCGATATGCTTCTAAACTTTAATCAGAGGAAGTCTGAAATAGACCTCAGTGCCTATTTTATCTGTATGTTTTCTCTAAAAATCTTTGCATATTCAGACCAGCATTGTTTGCAGGGGGAAATAGCTTTTACCTGAACTTCTGAAAATAAAAGGCGATCATACTACTTTGAAAAAAGCACAATCAAATGATTTGGCATGATTGAGCCAAAATGTCTCTGCAGATATTTTGAAAGCCTTTTGCCAGTTTGCAGTATTTTGTCAATCTTAACTTGTTTAGGAGTCTTGGCTTGGTCAAGAACATCTTCTCTAACCCTGTGGTGAAAAAAACAACATACGCTGTTCAGTAACAACCATTTTTACTATCAATGGAGCATGACTGACATTTTCAAAAGGAGTAGTAAGAAAGCCTTGTATGTTAATCAGTAGAAATGTGTGCAAGTGTGTTTCTCTCTCCATGTGTATGCTAATGCATGCAATAGAAAGAGACAGAGGCAGGAGAAGGCAGGAAAGAAAAAAAGGGAGAGGATGAGAGCTTCTAAAAGGGCATGAGTCAACATCTTCTGAATGCTCAGAGAAGAAATAATGAATTCTGAAAGTCAAGGGCTTTTTTAAGTTATTCTAGATGGAAGAGTGCTGATGTAGTTTTATCTGGTACTCTGTATGCGAACATCAGAATCTGCAATGGCATTTTAGACTGATCTTAACGGATAGATGAGTTTTACAGTACCCATTAATAGTTTATGATACACAGAAATAGCCTGGAAAAATAAAGTCCTGTTAATGTACTAGCTTGGTTTGAAAAGAGATACAAACAACACAAATCTCACTAAACTGATTTATCTCATTTCAGTAGAATTTAGACAACATAGTCTGGCCCTGTTGAGGATTATATTTCTGGCTGGTAAGTGGATTTAATTCCAGTTCTTCAAGTACCACGATAGTCCTCCTTCCTGTTTCTCCCCATTACAGCAATCATATCAGACATGGATTTGCCATTATTTGTAAATCACAAAGGAGCTTTAGCTTAGGGCAGAAGTCTGGTTTGCTGAAATTTTAGACAGACTTAAAGCAAGTGTGTTAGTGTAATAAAACATTTCTCATGAACTTATGAACCTGTAGCTCTTACAGATTTGTCTCTCATGGTTTACTGTATAAATGGTATGTGTACTTTCTTTACTAAGTATCTGTCAAAATGATACATATCTTTCACATAAAATATATCTCTGGATGCATCTAAATACAACATAAGTCTAAGAAGGCAAGGAACATGCTGAAAAGAAGAAAATTTATTTACATGATTTAAATAAATTTTCTGTATACCATCTATTCCTCTTTTCAATGAGAAAAAACAGTGTTGTTTAGTCCAAGGCCTCTGTCACCAATGAAATCCATATAAACTCACAAGCAATTAAGCAAAAAAATTTTTCCAGTCACCCCAAGCAGATTGTAGTAAAGTCACTGTGACATACTGTCATAGACGTTTCAGTGTAAGCATGCTACATTTTTGACAGAAAAACAATTTCAGAAATCTAAAAGAAATTCAAGTAAATTATGACTTCTTTTTAATGCAGTTTCTAAGTTGGAATATTAAGTTCCCAAATTACATGAGCATAGCTGTAGAGAAATTTTTAAGGAACATTTTTTTAAAATTTGTTGGAAAAGACCTCAGTTCAGCAAAATCCTGAAACAGTTTTTAGGTATTATTAAAGTAGACAGCATCTAAACTTGAACTTAAGTAGTTTGCAGGGGGTATAGCTTCTGATCTGGGCTATTAACAAAGATACAGTTCTTAAATAATACTATTGTGAAGTTAATAAAGTTCATTATCCTGAACAAAGAACATACATTGTCAGTAGGAGAAATAATTTTCCCCCCCACAAGGTTAATACTATGTTAATGGATTATAACATTCTAACGGATAGATTTAAAAAAAAAAATCTTATAAATTCCGTTAAAAGGTTTTAAAAAAACAGTAATTTTTAACTTTCTGTTGGTCTAAACTCTCAAAAGTAGCAGTCTTGGTACAAAGATAGCTTGGTTGTGTAGGAAGGACATATGAAAGTGACCATATGTTTCTAAAGACATTTTATAATTCCGTAAGGACATTTTGTATGCTTTAAACACATTGTATAAACAAAATACTTGGTGCAGAAAGATTTCTATTGTCATTTTTGTGGAATTCTGTGCCTAACTCATTCTTGAGTGATGTGACCATCTCAATATCATTGCTTCAATATTTGCTCCTTCCAAATGCAATATTATTTAGGTCCCTGTTTCTGATCTGTCTTCTTCCTGTCTCTACCTTCAGATGAAAAATATCACTATAAGAAGCATCAGCTTTTGTGACATATCCTTATCTCAGTGTTGAAAGCCTAACTGTAATAAACGTAATGTGCCTTTGAGATGTTACAATGCCTCAGAACTCATATGCCTAGTATGTGGTGGACTTGAGGCTGTGCTGGTAAACCTTACACAAAAAATGCCAAGTTATTCCAGATTTTAAGAATTTTATTCTATGCTATTACTCCTGTTGGACTATCAGTCATCTGGAAATACAGAAAAATGACTGAATTCTACACTTTTGTTTAGAGAAAGAAAATATACTCTGTTACAAACAGACATAGGGTACTATAGCTTGGTGTGAAGGAGAACACAAAGTGAGCTAGATCTTCCTATACCAACTTCAATTCCTACTCCATTTTTTGATAAATACAATCCTGTGTCAATAAGAAATTCTATCCATAGAGAAAGGAATGATTATGAGGAAGAACCCAAAATATATTTTTGGGTTTTGTATGTTACTGTTTTGTTTGCTTATTTACAAGGAGAATGTATGCATGCTGCTAGTACAGAGGTATCATATGTTCTTTCACTATCCACAAGTTTAAAAAAAAATATTTTCATGGAAAGATGTCTTGCTTACCAAATAGGACATGGAGCAGGTCCATGTCTGTCAAAAGTCTCAGTTGAAAATAGCATAATTGTCTGCAGAACAACAGTGACCTTTCTTCTTCAACTGTGACAGAGTTTACACTGTTTTACCACATAGACAAGATGTGTCCAACCCAAAGGATGTGTAAAATTCTTACTGTTGTTATTCAGTTTTAACTCTTTAGTCAAATACTAACTGAAATATAGTTTTATGCTGTGTACTTAAAAGCAAAGAATGTGGGAATCACTAGGTCCTGCTTTTTATGGCACAGTTTAATGGATGGATAAAATGATCTTTATATTATATACTTTCTATAAAAGGTGCTACATCAGTTAACCCATGGTTTTTTGTATTATGTAAGAGTGATAACATGAATCATTCACCCCTTAAGGTTACTATTTGTTTGATCACCTCTTGTTTTATATAGGTAATATTTAAGAAAAAGAGAAAAGGAGAAAAAAAGAAAAAAAGAAAAAATACAAATAAAAAATAAAAATAGAAAAAGAGGTCCTCCTCTCTAACAGTGTATTATAAGTGGTCTAAATAGAAGAATACTCCTCTCGCAAGACCAATTTAAGCGGCATTTAAGCCCAAGTCCCTGTACTTACTTTCTTGTTCTTGAGTTTCTCTTAGTTTATTCCCCCTTTTCCTAGGTGACAGAAGAATTGGATGGCACCTGCCTTAGGTACTTTCACTGTTGTTATCTCTGTAGTTAGAGACATTTGTATTTACACATGCTTAAGGGCACACCTTTCAAAGCTGTCTAATCTACTTCTACAGTGCCTGGCTGAATTTCTTCCTGACCATATCTGCAGAGTTTAAAATTACAGGATGGATTTAGAGTAGGTGTAGCTACCTATACATTATTTTAGGCACATCTTATCTTCTGAAGGACTATTGATAAATCCCAAACTAATTAAATGCCATGTCAGCTTTTCCTAGCTCTACACAAGATGACAGGGGAGGAACCAGTGATAATTTCTAACTTTTGTCAGAGAAATATTAAAAGGCTCAGCACATTGTTTGCTGACAGGAAAACTCTCAACTATCCCTTTTTACTTCAGTCTATTACCTATTAGGTAAATATTAACATTCTCTGCTACAAGAATGGAAGGTCCTGACAGAAAATCAAGTGTCAAGACCCTATCATGGTGCTTCTTCAGGCAGATGGTGGAAGGACAAGATGCCAGGCATCATCTTGCAGTATCAACAGATCAGACATCCTGCAGTACCAATCCTGCAGCAGTGGCTGCAAAACTACATTCCTGCTATGTCTTGGCTCCTAAGAGCAGTAAAAATCCTCAATGAATTATTTCTTTAATATTTAGGAACATGTAGCTGACTTCCACATGGGGAATACTTAGAAAGGGGATAAGTATCTAGCCAGTGCTCCACTGGCTTTCACCTCCAGCGGCAGCCATTTAGCTCTGATGCAACACAGCAGATAGCAAAGAAATATGCCAGGGCTGGGATTCAGCTGCAGGTGGTAGTCAGCTAGTTGTGTCCAGATGCTGGTGAACAAAATATTCAACTTCAGTTACAATTAGTGGAGATCTAAAGAATTTATCAGTGTAGTCTCAAGTACTATACAGCTGATCAGTGTATGTGTTTATTTACACTTGAAGTGAGTCCTCCACAGATTTCTTTGAGGATACAATCCAGGGGCATAAGTCAGTTGTTTAACTCAAAGTGATGTTTAAGATGTCCTAGAATATCAGAGATGTCCTAGTGAGACTGACAGATGAGGGACTTCATGCATGAGCGTTTCTGAGCTCCATACAAACTTGATGTTTGATGTAACAAAGTCAATGTCATGGTTAGGGCTGCAAACTGATATTCCTATTTATGCATGTTTTTAATGTAGCAGGCTTAGGAAGAATACTGGCTGGGCAGCAGAACCAGCAGGAGGGCCAGGGATGACGCCTGCAGAGAGCTCTGCCTACCACAAGCAGCTGCAGAACTGAGCCTGTGGATACTTTGTGCAGTTCCTTCTGGGAAAGGGCTGCTATCAGGGGACCTCCTTAGGACCAGAGTCTTGTTTTTCCAAACGTTCTGGCATTAACAGCTTTATAATGCATAGTCCAGACTTTAATGCTAAATTAATATGCAGTGCATGTACATGCCATAATAATGATTATTTATTTGATATTAAAATCCTAGCAGCTAGAAAGGACCATTCTGTTTCTAAACAGTTAAAAGCACATGTATTATCTGTAGTGTCCATAGTGTCTGTAGTGTGTGTAATATGTGGTTTTATATGTGATGATCTAAGAATATTGACAAGTTTGGAGGTAATGTCAATGTTTTTTGTTAGACTAGCTTTGCTTTGCTTAAATAGAGAAATAACCTTTCCAAGATTAGTGGTTGCTACAGAAACATAAGAATTTCCATTTATAATTTCCTAAACTTTTAGAAAAACAAGGGCTCAGTGGTGACCTGTCCACCTAAGGCCTCAGTTCTAAGCAATACTCAGGGGCATTCCTGATATTCACAAGCCAATTGAATGTAATTTGGACCTCAGTGTATTCTCCTTTTAGTGAATTAGATTCAGAAAGCTGGTTAAAACTGAAGTTTTCCATGCTCAGTGAGATATGTGCTGCACTACCTCATGTACATGGGAAACTGTCTTTTTTTTTTTTTTTTTTTCTCTTTTGCAGGGAGTGGTGTAGTGTGGTGGTTTGTGTACGTGTGTGTGTACTAGTGCTTGTACTGAATGACTGCAAGGATTGCATCTGATTCTTTCAAAAGCAAGTCATTCATTAGGATGCTTTACCTTTACTAAAAGACATGTTTTCAACTTTGGCATGGCCACTGGCCAGAAAAGCAATTTCCTTTTTTTTTTTCCATCCCTTCAAAAAAAGAGGTTGGAAACCATCAGCCTGTATCAGGAAGAAGGATTTCAGCTTTAAAGGTGAAATAACATTCACTCCTTTTACATGATAAATGGAAGAAATAGGATACATTAGTGAAAGAGAGAGAACATAGCAATTAAAAATACCAGGAGAGGGTGGTACACGAGTCTATCCTCATGTTATCTTAAAGTAAATTAGCATGAGAGGTTAAAGAAGCCAGACTTCTTTTACTTCATAAATTACTCAGCTTTCAGTACAGGTTTTACAAGAGCACACATTACTTACCTGAACAACTGATAGTGTGGTATTTATCACATGCTGCCTCCTTTTGTAAGGTCATAAATTCCCGTGCTGTGGTTGCCTGTAACTTGTTTTAGTGCTAAGTGTAACAGTAAAATGCTGGAAGAAAATCTATAGATTCAGATTATAATACCCAACTCTGTTTTATCCTATCTTGAAAGAAGTGAGAGATAGGGCTGAGGTTGGCTAAAATGAGTAGATATAGGAATAATTGCTACTTAGTGTCTTTAATGTCATTTATGCATTGATTCCTGGCATTTTAATGGATGAGGAAAGAAAGCTTTTGCTTCCTACATTAAACCGAAGCACTTCATCTTGATATCTCCCTTGAAACTCTTGTCCTTTGCAACTTAAACATGTAAATCAATACAAATAATTACAAATGATAAAGTGTACATATATATTAAGATATTTTGTATTTATAGCATATACTTTAAGTAAATAGTATCAAAAACTTTAAAAGTTACTGTACTCTTTCCACATGTGACCTGGTAATGGTAAAATGCTGTTTTGACAGTTTTTTCATTTCAAACAAAAATGAGGCTTTTAAGTTGAAAAACTTTTAGGGCAGAAACTTAGCTTGGCTTTCTTATATGTGAAACTAGCCCCACTGTCTGACTCACTGATTATATCCTAAGTTGTGTCATGATTATTTCCAGTGAACCTTAGACTGTTTTTAACTTGTCACACTTTCTTTTTTTGTTTGGTTTGCTTTGTTTCACAACTTACAGGATACCAGTTCCTACTGCTTCATGGTGACTTGCTTTATTTTGCAGGATAATTATTCTATCTTGAAAACAGTCATATATATGCTGTGTACTGCAGATCTAGCGTGTACTTTAGACTGTGAAGACTTCATGTTCAACAAAATTATGTTTTCTATACAGGTGTAATCCATAAAAGTTGATCTGAGGCACCATGAGATGTCTGGAAGTAGTTTGCTATTGATACCTTAATAATGCAGGATCAGATTGGAGTATTATTGGAAATCAGGCTGTACTGTTTTGTGATTTGCATTACACTAATAGGTATAACATCTGCTTGAAGACTCATGGAGCATAGTTAATAATGCTGCTGGCAGGTCTTGCTCTTTTCTGCATTTTGCAGATGTTACATCCAGTGGTGCTCAGTTTAACACCTCTCCTGAGGCATTCATTAAAAATGGTGTGTATGCATGTTGTATATTATGTGCTGCAGGAATGAGAAAAAGATTACTTTCTCAGGTCTTTCTCAGCACTGACATCTGTTCTTTGTGACAACAGACATATCACTTGGGAGGTTTGCACATCTATGTATATCCTGTTGTACAGAAAACCAGGTTATTTCCCTGACAGTCATATAGAACTGTTAAAATATATTAAAATTTAAGTTGTTTTTTTTTCATTATGATGCAAACCACAAATCCTTACCAAAATTTAGCAGTTTGTGTGTTAAATAGGCTGCAGCCATAATCATCTTGTTTTGCACTTCTGAATATAGAGCAGAATTAAACCTGTATCCCAAAGATTGAAGGCAGGGCAAATTATTTCCTCAGGATTGCAGAAGGATGTGTCAAAATCAAGATTTGAAAGCAGAAGTTATTTTTGATAAGATTCATGAAAACTATTTACATAACTTACATCTTAAATATTTAATGTCTCTATTCAGACACCTGAACCCAGGCATCTAGTGATATTTGAGATTACTTGAGGCACCTGGGGCTTGCTCACATGCCTGGAAGATATCACACAGGACCTAGGGGACACCCAAGCCCTTCTGTTGTAGGACCTGAAAAGCAGCATGATGTTCTAAGGTATCTTAGAATAGATACTTAGGCTGAGGCAACTGAATCAGATTTCCTTTCTTCTCTGTACTTTTAATTATATTTGGGTAGAAGATTATCCAGTTTCTCTGCCGGCAGAAGATAGAGAAGTATCTTAAAACAACTTCAGTGATATGAGCAATTGCCAAGGTGACAGTAGTACTGCAATTTTTTAAATTTATTTAGAGTGCTGAGAAGAAAATCCAAAAGCCTGTTACCAGGAATTTATAACCTGCATCAGTGAACAGCTGCCTGGGCATGGATGAGCTCTGGATGGGCCACAATCCCTTGATTATGTATATAGCATTTCTCTCCTTCATGAAATCTATGTTTCTCTTTCTGTTCATGGTCATGCATGGGCAAGAAAAGTAGGAGTTGATGTGCACTTTATTGCAACCAGGATGAAGCTGGAATTTGGTTTCCATAAGTATCTCAGGCTAGCATCAGAATATCCTGCCTGGATGTGACACAGATAACGCTACAACTAGCTGAAGAAATCAGTCTTTCCATAGCTTGTGACAATGTTTGAACTAAAGCAATGCAATTAACACTTACTCTATTTTCTGCAATGTCCTCAAAGCCAGAGGAAGGTGCTAGGGACTTTAAAAGAAAGAAAGGGTAAAAATGTTGAAAGTTCTAGGAAACTGAAATTATGACTTTGTAATACCCACAGTTTGAGTCTCCAGTGAAGTAGCCAACTATTTTCAGCTTTGCAACATAGGGCAAAAACGTAATATAAGATTATCCCTACTGGGTGAAAGTAAGGATTCATCCTGCTGTTAGCTGTGAGAGACATTAGACACCTTGGCTAGAACATGATAAGCAATCTAGTAAATACACCCTGCACTATATTTTCAGTCTAAAGCAATCTATAGACAGATGTTTCTTATAATTTGAAAGAAATACTTCAAAAGGAAAACCACAGAGAGGTGGATGGAGGTGGTGTCTTTTTTTTTTTTTCCAGTTGCTTTTGGAATCATGTTAGAAGGAGATATTTCAAAAATCACCTCCCCTGTTATTGTTCTCAAACTGAATTTCGCAGTCCTCATGTCTCTGGGAAGTGCTCTTCAGGGTACTTTTAGTACTAATAATGAAAGAGATTTCAGGGTAATTATTAACAAATGGTTAGCCTAAACTCATTTTATGTAGGGGACTGAAAAGTTTCTGTGTAGAAATAGCAGTTGGTGTTCTTACCGAGTCTGGGATTTCGGTAGGAATAGAGAGGTGAAAGGCTTTTTACTCTGTTCTCACTGCCAGTCTCCCAGACAACAGAGTCCTCCAGGATGTAGCATTTAAGCGTTCAGCAAGGTGATTTCCACTTATACGACAAAACTTTTCACGGTGAAAGCCCAGCTGGAGAGTTGCACCTTTTATAGGAGCTTAATGCTGTGTTATTACTAGCATACTGAAAGTAATTTGTGACAATAAGGAAAGAAATAAGACCATCAATCAGGCTGTCAGTTCCTGTTTCAACTAGAACATATTCAAACAACAGATTGTAGACCCAGATATTTCAGTGTGCCAGTTTAGGAAATCTTTTCTTGCTGATTTGTAGCCTCAGGAGGAGGAACTCTTGCTAGATGCTAGTAGTGCTTCTTATTTAATTCAGTGTAAATTCATAAAATAAATTACCCTGATAATTGGCCATGTCCTCAGTCAATGTGCACACCGACTGCATTTTTTTCCATAGATGCAAAGCAGATTTATAGTTTAAAAGTAAGTACAGTTAAGGGAATATTAATAGTAATAGGCTTGTGCCAAATTTTATGACTAGCTATGATAAAAAAGGAGTGCAACCACTTTGAAAAATGGGATCTGTCAGATCCTACTCACTGTTTCATAGGTCCTGATGGAAAACTCAAGAGCTAGATAGAGAGAATGCATTTGGTTCTTTAATTTAAAATCAATGCATGTGGTACTAATACCATTTCAAAAGAGTAATGCTGAAAAAACCTGATGCTGAGATAAATCTCAGGTTAAACTGTCCTCCATTTTTTTTTTTTTTTTTTTTTGCATCCTGTGAGTTAGGCTTCTCAGCTGATTCTTGGAACTCCTTTTTTAGGAATTTCAACACATTCCATCTGAAACTCCAAGCTGCAAGTTATGTTGTCAGTATAGCTCAGCCTTTTAAAGTCCAGCACACAGTGCTGTAGATGATTGACTATAATAATATTCTTAATGTTACTGAGGGATTAAATAAAATTGATTCTGGGATGAAAATTAAACTAGGAGTGAGATAATCAATAGAATAAATTACATTGGCCTAAGCATAGGAGGGGAGGAGAGTTTCATTTGACAGTAACATTTGTTAATAAAATAGTACAAATAGCTGTAAAAACCAAGCAAGTTTCTAAGTATGTTTTGCCAATGATGCCAATATATATATATCCACAGTAAATTTTATCTTTCCACAGAAATTGTTGTTCTTGTAGAAAAGAGTATATCAAAATGCACTATATTTTCCCTTTTCCTTTTTTTTTTTTTTAAAATCACTTCATTTTGTCATAATTATAAGATACAGTGAGTACAACCAGCAAAATAAAGCTACTGATAGGCAGGGATGACTTGGTCGCCCCTGGAGGGGGGACCTGTGCTCTGGGGAATAAAATGCTTTCCTGTGCCCCCCAGAGCAGCACGGGTGTGCTCTGCCACAGGAAGACCCTCAGGGCAGAAGAGTGTGCTGGATTTTCTGCTCTCTGTTCAAACAGGCCCTGTAGGAACGTCCAGCTCTGAGCATCCTTTATGAATATGCATATTTTTAAAGGCCAGCTTAAATAGTGCTCTAGCCTTTGAAGCTTCCCCTCAGGGAGGATGCACTTCCAAGAGGGTGGATTTGGGCCACTAGTGGTCAGACTTTCACAGGAGTGTAATACCTGGCATTTTGCATTTTTGAATAATCTCTTTTCCTACTCTAATGCTAAATAGGTTAACTCTCTAAAAAATCTGAATCTGAAACCAAGAACTGACTTATTAAGAAAACTTTAATTGAGACATCTAAAGGGAAAAGTTGAAAAACTACTTTTTTTCAATAAAGAACACTAGAAATGTGTATGACATTTTCAAAACTTTTTGTAAGGCACGATAGGCACAGAACTCTTTAGCATTTCTCTCTTCAGCCTTCAGTGTTTCATAAACATATTTTTCCTTGCCATATTGACAGCCTGCCTTTCTGCTGTATTGTGTCTCAGGATTAGTCACATCGCATTACATTCCTGCTTTTTACATTTATTTTACCAATTTGGCTAGAGTACGACAGATCTTATCATGTTTGGCAGGATTTGTTTTGATGATGAATGGCTCTACAAGTCTTTGCTTGCAAAGTATGACAGTCCACATGCATATCTTAGCTGTCACTCCATTTATTAGTTTACTTGTATGTGTTTTTATATAATTCTGATGATTTTTTTGTGTTTTAATTAAGGTGTAGATATCTAAAAGCACATTTAGGAGGTCTGAAAAACAATTCTCAATGCTCTAAAATTACTAATTACACTGAAAGTGATAACAGATATAAACTTTTAAAAATATTTTCTAAGCAAGATTTTATATGTGAAAATAATACTGTTATAGACACAAAGCTTAAATTATGTTCATTTGAACATTTTACAGATTTTACAGTTTTCATTTGGCCATTTTCATGATTGTCTATCAGTAATTTATGAATAGTCACATGACAAAATTGTGTAAGTTAGAATATCTGGAAAATGTTTATTCTTTTATATGTATACCTAGGCAATGGAAATAGTTTTACTTAAACAAAGTAATTCACTATTTATTTTATGTTTTAGAAATCTGTCATTTTCTCAGGAAACAGATACCAAATTACATGATGTAGGCAGCTACAAGACACAGAGCAAATGTTTTGTGAATACATAATCTAAAGTTTATAAACTATTTATGTATACAACCTGATGTGTAGAGTCCTTGATCATATGTTAGTGACTGCACCACTGTCCCATTGCCTTTAATGGAATTTCTTATAGATCTAAGCACGTGCCAGCATGAACTGTCATTTCGAAGCAGTACTTGATAGTGGGGAGAAGAATCAAAAAGTACACTTTTCTTATTCATCTGTGATTTTGAGAAAATGTAGACTGAAATTGAAAGCACTTAAATACCTGAAGAAAATAGTTTCTTTATGCACTGTTCTGATCTTAGCTTATTGCAAGGATCATTCTGAAATGAAAACAGGCTTTGCATCAAACTCTTACAATAACATTTAAAGTAACATCCTAACTGTCACACTAAAAGTATAAAATTTTTATCTATTAATCTTATTTTCAAAACAGATTTGGCAAAATCTGAAACAAGTGAATCAATATCCAGTGAAAGTTGCTGTGGGATTGTGAATCAAAGTATTCACTGATAATTCATAAAATTATGTATTGATTTGGTGTAGTTATTTGTCAGTGGCTTAGCTAGCAACATTATCAGTTTCTCAAACAGCTTCCAATAATGTGTGAATGGATAATTACACTATTGTATGGGATTTTAATCATCTAGGGAGGGAGCCTTAAGATCTCATGAAGTCACTAGTGGATCTCCCCAGGAATACCTGGCCACGTTAGAAGGGGCTTTGAGCAACCCAGTCTAGTGAGAGCTGTCTCTGCCTACGGCAGGGGTGTCAGAACTAGATGATCTTTAAGTTCCCTTCCAAATCAAAAGATTCTATCATTCTATGAATTTCTAAAAGTTAAATAAACTAGAGTACAAAGAGTAGGGCTGACTGAAGTTACTTTGTGTTAAATCCCATCATGATGGAAAATAGTGAATTAATCACTGAACTAGGAACAAATAGTTATGCAGGCCAGTGATGAAAAGCTAATTTCTCAAAGTTGAAAGCAACTGCTGACATAATGAAGAAGAAAGTCTCTGCTATTAAGGGGTTGTTTGGGAGAGTCCAACAGATACAATAAAAGCAAAACATTGCAGACTGCAACTAAGAACACAGCCACTGGATAAGGAAAGCCAAAGCTATTAATTTTCAAAAAAATTAAATGTATGGCCAGACTTCACAAACAAAGATTTGGGAAAGGCTCTCCCCACGTGGGTGTGGCCTTCCAGCCTGCGCAGTGGATTTTTTAGGTGAGGCACAGTGTGCGCAGAACTGGCGCCACCGTTTAAGTCCTGAGGTCCATTTGACCCAGTCGGGCGAGCTTGGACAGTGAAGTCCTCATGACTGTCTACAGCACCAGGTACTAACCAGGGCTGACCCTGTTTAGCATCCTGGATCTGATGGGATCAGATGGCAGGGAGGCATTGAACTGCCAGGGGATGGTCTCCACTGAAACTTGAACTCGGGTCCTTGGGATTCAGAGTCCAGAGTGCTCTCCATTACACCATGGGACCACCCTAAAAAAAAAAAAATAAAAAAAAAATACATACTTCACTTATATAAGGGATTGAGAGAAATTTTTTGAAATTACTAGAAATAAGCCTAGCTATGATATATGTTCTGGAGGAGACAAAAATTATCTTAGCCATTCAGAAATGGCAAGGATATTTAATAAATAGCCATTTGCAGTAACATGATAAAATTAGATGTATTCGGTAAAGAAAATTCTGTTTTGTATTTGAAGTAGGAGAATTAGTTCATATCCTGCAATGTGGTGAAGCATACATCTGTAGCTGGAGCAGACATTAAATGACAATTAAGAGTGAAACAGTTTTGAATCCAGTAGAGTGTATGACTTGTAACCAAGAGTATTAAAGGCATTGGCAGACGAGTTTTTTGAGACATTAGTGTTGATTTTAAACAAGGAATACAAAATGGTAGACTTTCCAGGATGCTGAACAAAAACTAATGTTGTTCTAATAATTTATGAGAAATATTTTATGAGAAATTTTAAAAGAGCATTTATTACCCACATAAGTATATCTTGTTGCTGAATCTGAGCAAGAGGCTCACAGGTGAAGCAGCCACTAAAGAATTAAAGGATATTTACATAATTAATTCCAGTCAATGTACTTCAGGAACACACAGATCGTTTTTCCATGAACAGGTAGGCCTGCCTTTTTCAGGCTTACTATTATGACAGAAATCTATGTTTGCACTGTAGTTGAATTTTTTTCATATGACATCTGAAAAATTTCAGTATAGGGAACTCAGGAGAAACAGTATTAGCCACACAGAAATCTGGTCAACAGATTACAAAAGGAATCTGTAAGTGGCAATGTCAATATTCCTGAGACAATGTCACAGAGATCCAAGTTCATTGTCACTTGACACTGGCAAATTAAGAATAAGGTTTAAGGCTGATGATCTTAAACTAAGTACAAATTAATTTTGGAAAATATTGTAGATGGCAAAAAAAAAAAAAGCTGTTGGAAAAACAAATAACCTCAGTTACAGATTGCAAATAAAGAGCAAACTGGGATGCTTGGTAGCAAAGGATCTCTTGAACAACATTGTCTAAATTGACTGAGGACAATGTTTATGAACTGAAAATGCATAGGTGGATAAGGTGGCTAAAGTCACATGGAAAATAATATTTCAGGGCAACGGTAGCTTTTTAGTTGTTAGGGATGTCAGCAGAAAATCATGTTTATGTCTGTGGGGTCTGTGTGCACATGCCATTCCGCAAATGCAGGTTAACTCTGTAATGATTCTACTAAACTTGGTTTTCAACAACAAAATCTACCTCATTCTCAGCTTTGCTAAGAACAGGAGAGTTGAAGCAAATTTAATTACTCAAATTTAATGACTGTTGTAAGAATGAAGTCAAAGGATAGACTGTGTGTTGGGACATACTATTACTCCTATGCGCGACTTCTGTGTTTAGCCCATGTTCCCAGAACTCAGTTTCTGTAAGACAGGACAGCCAAGGGAATTCCCACTGGAAGCTGCACAGATGTGCAGGGCACTTGCTATTCTGTTGTATGTTCATGTTCTGTTTTGTTGTGGTGCTGGATTTGGTGTGGGCACTTGGGGCAAATGAGTTTGGTTGTAGATGTAAAAGAAAAAGAGCACAAAAAAAACCCCAGCTATTCACCCACCCAAACAAACAAACAAAAAACAAACAGAAAGATTTTATCAAAGATTGTATAGTTCTGGAGAGGATGGACCCTGCTGTCTTCAGGGTAAGAGCTGTTCCTCCTTCATTGTAATGATAGATATCAGCCAAACATTTGTTATCCAAGATGTGTTGTAGCTAATAATCAAATGCATAGATATTCTGCAGAATACTGGTATTTCTTCTGTGTAGTGAAGTAATTCAGCTGGAAGAAATCACAGTCTTTCTTATACCCTTACTTCAAGCAGGATCTTGAAAAATGTGGAAAAAATTGAGAGGTTTCACAATGGACCTACAAACCTCTTTTCACAGATATTTTCTCCTTCCTATTTCTCCGACTCTTTTCTGTATAGAAATTGAAAGGCTTTTCTTATATATACTCTAGTCCATTCAGTCTCATTTGTAACTGTGTGTGGCTACAAGCACTTATGTTTCTTTTCTTTCTTGGAAGCAGAGTTAGCCAAACTTGTGAGAGAAGGTGATTTTTAAAAATTGCCAGGTAGCCATGTGCTAGAATTCACAGATGAAGAGGCCACCACCTTAGTTCATGAAAAGGACAAATGAAAGAAATCCAAACTTTAAAAAATTAAAAATTATAAATCCATCACATCCATTTCTGTGTGACAGGGTGGACAAAAAGTGGGCATGTCTACAGCATCTCGGAAGTTTGGGGACTAACCTGGTTTTGGATTGCAGCTTCTCTGTCATCCACCCTGCCCACACACGGCTCCACTTACACTCTAGTCTGCTGAAAGTAATCTGTCTCTCCACTCAAGAAATTTCAAGCTTGTGGGGTTGGAAGCAGGGAAAGGGCAGCAAGGTTCATGCTTGGTCTTTGCCTCAAACAGGCAGAACAGATGCAGCTTACCCAAGCAAACTTAGCTTTGAACATGAATAGAGCAATCAAAACAATTTCTTTGCCCTATTTAGCAGTGGGTAAACATTAAATTAATTCTTCACTATACCACATATTTTTATTTTGTCCTGACTGAAAAGACAAGTTAAAATTCCCCCTAAGTTACAGCTGCTCTCTATAGCCCAGCTGGCATTGTTATAATAAGGATGTTTGGAAAAAACTAGTAAGTCTGTGGGGCTCACAGCCTTGCATTGATATGTTTTGGTCTGCAAAGATGAAATTCAGTTTCTGTACAGAGCTGAGTGTTTTTTTTCTCAATTCACATCTCTCTCTCTCAGGGAATCCTTTGCTTTGGAAAGACAAGTAAAGCAGATGGGATTCCAGCAAACTCTGTCTCCTCCCTGGGATTCTCACGGGGGGACACAATTGGACTGACAATAAGAAAGCAAAATATACTTTTTCAAATATGTCAAGAAATGATGACTATTAAACAATATAGAAGCCTATGGGAGCCCAGGGGAAGAGCTGCGTTTAGTCATGTCAACACAAGAGGCTGTACGGTCATGCAACATATACTAGAACAATTGGCTGGCCTTTCTCTGCACCTTCAGTTTCATCCTCCCATTCAATCCCCCTCTCACTCTTATGTTATCCAGCAGAATCTGGAGAGAAATCATTAAACTGTAGAGCTGTTCCAATAGCAGCTGCTTGTGAGGTGGCCTTGGGAGTTCATAGCAATTCCTGTGCAGGGCTGCTCAGTGCTCTTGTGCATGTCCCTGGCAGCTCTCCACTCTGAAGGCTCCAGCACAAAGTTGTGTGCAGTCTCTGTAAAAAAAAATATGGAAAGAAGTGAAGATGGAAAAGGGGAAAGAACGGGACAGCATGACTTGTTGTATGAATTGTGTGTGGGAGAGCCAACTTTAGATATGAGGCTTCTCATTTTCCCTTCTTTGTATTTCTGTTTGACATTTTCTTTTTCCTTGATCCTTAGCTCTTCTTCATCTCTTTCTATCTCCTTTTCCCTCTTTTCCACTTGGCTTTTATGTATATTCACCTCTTTTTATCCTCCCTTTCTTACTTTCTTCCCTTTATTCTCCTGCCTTTGTTAAATCATTCAAATTACTTTTGCTTGTGTTTCTCCCCATTTCCTCATGTATTTCCTTCCTTTCTCTTTATTGCTGGTGTTCTTTCTAAACTGCTTCTCTTCCTTCCTTCTCTGTCTAATTTCTCTGCTTCCTTCTGTACTGCCCTCTTCCCCCTCCCTCCCAAATCTGCTCTCCCTATCTCTGGCTTCAGGTGCTGAAGCTGTATTAACCTGAGACCTCGTGGCAGGGGGACAGGGAGGAGGCAAGCCACATGTATTGCTCCCACCCTGCAAGTGAGGGAGGAGGGTGCTGTGTGTGCAGGTCTTGGGACAACGGTTCCTGTCAACGGGATATGGGAGTTTTATTTAAATGTGGGAGTTTCATTTAAATGTGGGAAATGTCCCATGAAAATTGAGACATCTGGCACCCTTACATTCCATGTCTGAGTTTGGCTTCATCTGCTCCTGTTATGAGTATCATAAACATGGGTAATTTCACAAGCCATAGGAGTCAGAGTACACAATAGATTGCATTGCAGATGGTATGCCTGCCCTTAAAAGGACTGGGTCTTGTAGAGCTACTGGGATTGCAGCTTGGCATATACTGGAAAGAGAAACGTGAACTCAGGAATGACAGATTCCATCAGTGTCATCATGTACACACACAGAAAATTAAAAATATTGCAGTCACAATTTAAAATCAGAAAGGAAAGAGATCAAAACATGCAAATTCAAAAGAAAATAAACCAGCATTATTAGCTTGTTAGGAGCTACCATTCAATACTGGACTCCAGTGCACACCATGAACTAAATTTTAGGTTCCCCATTTATGTGCCTAAATGAGCTATTTCCCAATGATCCTTCTAGAAACAGTGAAGATGTCTCAAGGAGACCATTCAGAGCACTAAGACTGGTGCTCTGCTCTTGCCAGGACTCTCTTCTAGTCTGGTCAGCTATGCAGCATTGTGGGAAGGGGACAGTCCCCACAGGTCCTCTGAGCCAGGGGCATGAGAGAGAGATGTTCACTCAGAGGAGACCCATGATGAGAACACGTTTATTGTGCAATCACACTGTTTTTAGAAGCTTCTGCAGGGAAGGTGCTGGAACTGGATTGGGTAAGGGCTTGAGCGGAAGGGAGAGCTTTAGGTGCTGACTAGATGATTGGAAACGGAGGGACCAGACCCAATAGAAACCCAGGGGTTGGGGATAGATGGGTGAACTAACCAATGGGGTTAGGCCAGGGGCGGAAATGGACAAGAGCCGCAGCCGCACCCCCCAGGCTGCATCAGCAACACGAGGCAGAGTGGTTTCAAGGACGGTGCCGGCCCGGCTCGGACTGGCGGGGCCAAGCCCCGGCAAGTTCCGGCTGCTGCTGCTGTGGCAGTGGAGAGGGAGGGGGAAGGAGAGTGACACCCCCCGGATGGGCCGTCCTGGTCCAGGGAGAGACAATGCCCACCCTTGATCAGTGTGGTGACTCACTGGGAAACAATGCCTCTGGGGAAAGACATGGGAGGGGGTGACAGCAATGCTGGAAGGGGGATACAGAAAACTTTCTGTACTACCTGTACAGAGAAAACTCACATCTTTTAAACTCACTAACCAAAGTCTTACATATGCAGCTGGTCAGGTCCGCACTGCTTACGCACACCATCCTCTTTATCAGTCTATATCAGAGCTTGTTCTTTCCATATTTCATAGTCTGGTCTGTTTTCTACAGTCAGCTTTGCTTTTTACCACTTCATGATTCAAGTCAGTCTTTCCATTTCAATGCCTTAGAATTCTACATAGCTTCCTGGACTTTTTTTTTTCCTGCAAAAATAGACAGACACATAGGTTAGTCCATGTATTTCCTGTTCTGGTCCTGCCCTTGACTTCAAGACTGTTGTGGCTGTGCCCTCTCCATTGTAGCGATGCGTTGGTTTCCAGCTATTAGGCTAATTTTTGGCCCCAGTTATTTTGTGATTTGTAGCCACACTGCAAATCTGAGAGTGCAATTTAGATCTCTCAGTGCCCATGGCTGTTGGTGCCCAAGCAAGGAAATGGCTCTAATGTAAATAGCAGAATGTGATCATTTTTATAGGACAGATAACATGATAGAGACGAGTTGCCAGATGAATAAGACTAGTTGATGAGAGGAATGTTTTCTCTAAGCACTAAGAGGACCATATGCACAATGTCAGATGAAAAATAAGCTGGGAAGAATTTAATTAATATCATCTGCTTAATCCAGAAATCTATTTTTTTAAAAGATGTTGATTTAAATCTGATTCTTTTGCAGAAGTTCTCAGAAAAAGCCTTTGCTACTGTCAAGACTGTACTTCAAATTTTGCTTCTTAAGTTATGGGTCGGAGATGAGGGAGTAGAGGTGACAGAGGCTTCAAAGGGAAACAATTTTCTTTCGGAACTGCATTCCTTTTCACAATGATTTCCCATCTCCTGTACGGGATAGAGTTAGCTGCTTTCTGGGAAGTCATCTCATTTTTTTTAAGACACATGGAAAATGTGCCAAATATAAAATAACTAAAAGACCTGCAGACATTTCACATGTCTGGATTTTTCTGGTATAAAGAGCCTTAAGTCCGTTCTGTGAGCTGAGCACTCAGTCTTGTCAAATGGCTGGAGTCATGGCAAGAATGAACTACAGTAGGTAGCAAGTGCTAAGCTTTGCCTTGGGGCTAGTAATATCCAATTCTTTTACCACTTTGCTGGATTATTAACCAAAACCTAAACTTGTCTCATTTAATTACTATATCTAGTATTTCCTTTAGAAGAATGCTTTGGATCCAGTAGTGAACACACTAGGGGACTGGAAGATGAAAATCTGGAGGAAATACAGCTCTAATAAATCTAATTTAAAAAATAATTAAAGCAAACCCATGTAATTTTAATCCATAGATAGGGAAAATAAGTCACCAAAACCATGTGGTGGTTGGCCAAAGCTCTGGAAACATATGTGTTTTTGATACACTTTCGCCATGGATCAGAGAGATACTTGTCTTGAGTTTGATGTAGAGAGATCTTCTGCAGACATGGGCCCATGTTCCTTACCGGATTTCCATGGACTTCAGTGTGACCATGACAGGCAGACAAAATCTTTTATTTATTTCAGAGGAAGAAAACTGTATCAAATTCTTCTTTTGATTTATTTTGCCCTTGTTAGTCTCTGGTGCCTTTCTAGAGAATGACCCAGGAGGAGATATTTTTGGCACATCATTTATCTGCAGTATTCTGTTCTGACAAATCCAGTGGTACTATAGTTTCTCTTGTTTCAGTGACATTTATGCAATGTAATAATAGAGTGAAGAAGCTAATGAAACTGCTCACAAAAGGCAAGGCTCTATCTGTCCCATACATGCTGTCCCAGTGCAAATATGTAACTTATACTGCAAAATATTATTCCTAGTCTGTGCTTTTCTAAATGTAGTATGTGGAGAACTGGCTGATTACCCTGTGCTAGTTATCCTTTGTGCTTTCATTTGCTAAGTTGCATTACTGATACTTTCCTAATATTTATTTTCCACATAAGCAATTATTCTAGTGGCTACAGGGTGCTTCTGTGCATGGTAAATATCTCTGAGAGTTCATGGTCCTCACTATGTTATTTATCCTTACCCTAGAGATTTCAAAAATTCATGTCCATATCACAAATTAAATTATTCCATTTTACCTTTCAATAAAATGTTAGTTTTAAACACACTGCCATACTCTCTTCACGTTTGTCTGCTCCCTTCATGTGAACTAAAATTTTGTAAAAGGAGAATATAAGAGACACAAAGGCCTTCTCTTATGAATGTCATAAATACACTAGGAAACCAGGATTAGTGACAGCATTTTAGAAAATTCTAGTCAGAATTCATAACTTTGACAAAAGTGTCACTATTTGGAAGAGATCAAGAGACTAAACGTTCATTCCCATGTTCCAGATATCCCATATGAATTCTGTAGCAAGGGCTCCATCACACAGTGCTGAACTTAACGGAATTTGTGTTTCATATCCTTAAAGTACTCTTTCCCCCAATATTCTTCAATTTTATTCTGATTATGCAACATCTCAATTGGAAAAAGAAAGGAAGAACCCCTTTGTGAATGAGCTGTTCTGTAACTCAAAAAACACTTTGTGGTAGAAATTGCTAAATAGTGCCAATGAAACAAATATGCTCATTAATTTTCATCCTGAAAATAGTCAAATGGAAACAACTTCTGTGAATTCACAATCAGATGGTTCAGATATATATGATTTATATTTTTTTCCTCACAAGAGGATTAAAAGTGTTCTATGATGTATCATTTTATGAATTCCCTCTTTTCTTGTTTAGCTGATAGCCCTCTTAAAATAGCTGCTTGTATATGATATGTGACTAGGAAGTAAAGATGAAAAGCAACAATCTAAATTAACAAAGCAAGTAAAATTTACACATACCTTATGGAACAATCATGCTTTTTTTTTTTTCTTTTTTCTTACATCACATTCTGTCCTTTAAAAAATCTGAGAGTAACAGTTAAGGTGCTTTTACTTTCACAGTATTTATTCTTTGATAATAAAATATCCTTAGTTCTTTTTGAGAAGTGGATCACACATGTTTC
>JAWWLZ010000001.1:71197850-71208601 GCA_035041345.1 Poliocrania exsul
CTTTTACTTTCACAGTATTTATTCTTTGATAATAAAATATCCTTAGTTCTTTTTGAGAAGTGGATCACACATGTTTCCTTCTTCAAAAAGTTCAAAATTGCAAAAGCCGAACATGAAATTATGAGAGAGGAAGAGGGAAGGAAAGGCCAATGAAAGGGGAAAGAAATATTAACACTGATATAATGGCCAAAAATTCTGTCCTGTCTTGTTGAAGCTTGAGAGCCCAAGGTTTTCTTGCCAGCTTTGAAATACGTTATTAGTCCAACTTCAATGAAACATTTGAAATGCATTTTTCAAATAACCTTGAGCAAAAGCTCCAAGCCAGATTATATTTGTTGTTTCAGATGCTTATTTTTTAAAAAAATAAATATTAAAATGAGATCACTAACAGAGATGGGAAGGTGATATTACTGAGTCTGCTATGAAAAATCCATTCAAAATTTTAAGTAGATTAAAGGTGAATCCCTTTCATTTGGGTTAGACTTCTAATGTCTTTTATTTCAAATGCTAATGTGCTGAACTGATGATGAAAACCTGTGCTACTTATTACTTTATAAATACTTAGTTACCTGACTGTATATTTAAAATTTATGTTGAAGGACATAAAGAATTACTAACTTTTCAAGCATATCCTATTACCAAGCAGGAGAAAATAGAAGAAGGGGTTTTATATCTGGTTTTTAAAAAACAAATTTATGAACACAGAGATACTAGGTTACTGATACTTCATATAAGAGTTGAATAATTTCCTATAGGCAGTTCCTTCTATTACAATAATTTCCACAAGGCATGGCTCTTAATAAAGGTTAGAAAGGTAATTTTAAAACACTAGAATTATTTTTCTTGAATGAGTGATGTCACTAAAAACATTTAGAATTTCAGCAAAACGCAACTGAAGAAATAGGATTCTTATGTTTCCCCATTTCTCTTATAGTACAGATTTAAACTGTAGAGTGAGGCAACAGGTGTCTAATGCAAAGTTCAACACTTTATTCTGCGTTTTGCTTTGCTTTTAGGAATCAGTTGCAGGAGAATGATCTAAACAATAGGCTACAGAGTTAGACTGCCCTTGCCTAATTCCCCTCAGTTATTTTTTCATTGCTGACTGCAGTGATACATAGCTTCAGTTGAACAGGTGGGTCACATCTCCTCTCCTGCTTACTGCATGGCTTTGTGTATAGAGTGCACACTGAATCAAATACCTGCAGGCTGAGAACAGATTTGAATCCAGACCTTCTGCCTCCTGGGCTACTGCTTTCATGATAAAGTTATTCTAATAATAGTAAGAACTACATCCTTTCCTGACTACGTTTTAAAATCAGTGTAAGTGTTGGCTGTGGTCTTAACATAGAGAGAATTGTGTCCTTTCAGTGGTAAAGACCTGCCTAGTTTGTAAATTCAAAGAACTGAGTAGGCACTCAACAATTTGGATCAGCAAAGAATGTATCCTCTTTAGGTATGTGCAATAACAGGATACTTACGCTTTGGAGTAAGTGCTTCTTGGGATCTTGGCCAAGGATTTTTGAAGAGTGCTCTGGGACTTAGATGCCTGAATGCCATTGAAGTTGTACTGTATGGGCCACTGTGAAGGACTGGATTGTACCTTTAACCGCTTATGATGTGGAAAATTTCATAAGTTTGAAACTACAAAGATTGTATTTTTACTTAAGAAATAACTTGAAGCCTGGAGAGCTTCACAAACCTCTCAGTGGCTTTTCATTGCCCTTGCACTGAAAAGCCTGAATTTAACCCAGCTATGTCTTCCCAGTATCCCTATGGAAAGTAGGACCATTCAAAGAAGGCAGCTATCAGTCATACCTTCTTGATATTGTCTGGATGACATTGTCCCCAAATACATAAAACACATGAAGGAAATCATACTGGGGACTACTCTCTATATATTTAAAATTTGGGGGGGTTTTGTTGTTTTTCTTTTTTTCTTTCTGTTTGTTTGGGTTTTTTTTCCTTTTTTTTTTTTTAATGAACTTTGAAGTTCTAAATATAATCCAGTCTTCCCCCACAATGAGCAGGTAATTGCTTGAGCAGGTAAGCCACGTACTAAAGCAACTGCTACTTCACTACATAGAAATGAGACTATCTGTAAGTCGTTGTTTGCTGGGACATAATATTAGGTCTGTTCTAATCTTATCTCCATCTAAAATGGAAATAAGGCAGAGTTGCAATACCCAAGACCTATATTATGATCCTGAAGGCCCTTACCTTACTTTTCAATTCTAGCACTGCTGACGTTCATACTTTTTTATGTTTAGCTTTTCTATTTGAAGCATCCTAGATGCCTCACTGTCATGATTTTTCCCCCTTCTGTATGCAACATACTGTGAGAGAGGAAAATCTGGAGTAGATAAAAGACCAACCCTGTGAAAGTTTATCAGGGGGTAGGATGATAAGAAACAGAAAAGTGATTTTTTTCCTACATAGTAACTATATGGGATTTTGTTATGCCTACTTTAAAACCACAATGATTTATAAGAAGAAGCATTTTGGCTACAGAACAGCAAGCTAAATGTTTCCCTGTGTGGGATAACACAACACTTTCTCAGCTGGCTGAGTTTGCAGGGCCATCTACATTTATCACTCTCATAAAGTCCCCTCTCACCCACTCTTGCCTGTGGCTTTTAAACAGGAAGGAAGTATCATTTTCTTCTCCCCTAGCACAAAGAGAGCTCTGAGCATCTAATTACAGTTTCTGTGAGCAAATGGAACCAGAAAAGCATTTTCCTGTAGCTAAAGTGCCCAAGCAGAGCTCACAGTCTCTCAGTTTTCCCAGACTAAGGTTGAAAATCCTCTCTCTAAATTATTCCATTGCTTTACAGAGGAAGTATTAATTACACGACTGCAAATGTAGATTGGGGTAGGATGTAATTACAGGGTCGGCTTTGTGTCTGTTGTCCAACAGAATTAGGCAGGAAGTGTTTGCAATGCCAGCAGTTTCAGGTGTTTTGCAGCCTATTATATTTGCCGGTTCTCACCAGGTATCACAGGCGGATCAGGTGACTTTCTGCTGCCTGATTGTCTGGAAAATCCACAAAGCTGCCATTACTACAGGTTCATGGCTTGTACAGGGCTGATGTGTTTAGATTTTTGGAGAAGGAAAAGAAAAAAGTAAAAATCCATTCTGGGTTTCACTCATTGTCAAATTTTGCTCTCTCTCTGTTTTTGTTGTTGTTGTTGTTTATTCAAAGACTTGTTTTTTCTGTTTGCTATCAAGTTTTCTAATTCTAATCCTCTATTTTTGTGTGTGTTCTCTGCTCCTTTAATATCTTTCTTGCTAGTGGGAGAAAATGCTTGTGTGTGTGCACAGGAAAGAGCCATCAGACCCTCTGGCAGGGACAACAGTCGGCACTGGGATGCCAAAACTGGGCAACATACCGGGGCATGCACTTAACTTTCACTTTAGGCACAGCATGGACTTCTTTGCTGTTTTATGTGCCTTTCTGGAAAACACCTTCATGTTGCCTGTGCTTTGCTGTAGTGGAAAGAAAATCAATTTTCTGTACTTTTTAACTGCTGGAGCTGTAACCAGCCACAATTTTAGCATAAGATGAAAGACAATGTTCCAGAAAAAATCCTGATCATGGCTCAAGAGTGAGCATATAGACCATTCTCTGCAGACACCTTTGATAAGGATTCCCTGAATGGGAAGGTGAGAGTTGATTTGTACGGAGACAAACTGTTGTCTCCCAGTTGAGCTGCATGCAAACAGATGGTCCAGGGCATAATTAACTTATTTGTACAGTCATGATCAATGAGTTTGGATATTTAATTTGACTTTTGAGCAAGTGACTATCAGTGTTTAAATATGCTTTCAGCAAGACTTTGTGATGACTGTTCATCAAGAAAGTAGATTTTAAAGAGGAAATTCTCTGCTATTTGTCCGGTATTTGCTACTTCATAAAACCTACTTGTACTGACTTTTGTGCAGAAGCACTATGCTCTGTTCTGCAGAAATCTAAATGAAACAATCTTATCCTCTCAAAGCTGATAGGAGGAATGAAGATGATAAGACCTCTTCATATAGTTTCTTTTGGATCAAAGTGTGTGGCTAAAGATACTGTCACTGCCCTCATCCCTATGCTTCTGCTATTGTGTTTTTTCCAATGAGTCATTTCAAGTGAACATGTAATTTTGTCTGCCTACCATCAGTCAAAATGAGTTTACCTGCCCACTGGGGAAAAGCAGGACAGGGGGGAAAGGGCAAGAAGCAACAGCATGGGCTAGGACTTGTGACCGGGGCAACCAACACAGTTATGGATGAAAAAGGAAATAGTAATCATAATAAAGACACTGCAACTGTATGCCTTTCTGGCACTATTACTAGTTCTTTTATTTAGGGGAACAAGTCCTAAAAAGAAATATCTTTTTAAGAAAAAGGTATTGTAGTTTTAGTAATTTCTATAAAACCCTAAAGCCAAGACCAAGCCTCATAAAATATTAATTAGCTTTATTCTTAATGAAAACATAAGATTATTGTGGAATGCTCCAGGTCCACTTATTTCTCTTTGGCATTTATCTTTAATAATGCAAACATTCAGAATATATCAGCATTGATTTGTCATGGCAGTTACCAGTCTTTGCATACAGTTTGCAGTTTTCTGTGCTAGCAAAGATGGGAGACATATAAAATTTCTTTTAGTCCTTATACTTACATAAGTAAGAAACTTAGATGCCAAAGCAACATGTACCTTCACAATTCCTAAAATAGATAGGATAGCTATTACATATGCACGGACTCAATGAATGCCAGCATTTAAGATGTATATTCATACATATAGTGTGGCTGGTGTAGTGAAATGTGGAAAATATTTCTATTCATTCTTGAAGAAATGACCTTAATAATTCATTTTGGACTCCACCTCTCCTGAATTACAGTTGCCTCATTTGTGGAATATTTTCCATATCTTGGAAAGACCCTAATAAATTCTAATATTTTCCTGAGTGTGGCAATAATTAGTAGTTTATGATGTCACAGATTTGCAAAGTTTTTCATAGTTGTAGTTGCAAGGTATTTCTTCTCTGTTCTTTCATGCTTAGCTGTGCTTTAAATTTCTTTCAGTGATAATTAAGACCTTTTTTAGAGAGATACAACATTTATCACAGGTGTGTTTGCAACTAACTGGAAAAATTGTATGAAAAAACAATACATCCATGAGATCTCAGTGATAAGAGGTGCAAGCACTTTGATTTTAATGACTGGTGTATACTGTATTTTGAGGAATTATTCTGAAGATTACTTTTCTATTTTACCTGGCAAGGCTCATGTTTGATAAGACAATAGCTGATCAGCATATTATGGTTTCACAGACTTAATGGAAACATGCTTTTATTCCTGAACAGCTTTGCATATTACTGGAATGAGTTAAAAATTATCTAACAGTTATTAAAATGTGACAAATCTCTCTAGAATGAGGCTTGCACCCAAAATTAAGACTGAACAGCGTTGAACTTCACTTGGAATGAAATTCAGAGGAGTGAAGCAGTTTTGGATGGTCTTGGTTTAAGTACAGGTTGCATCTGAACAATTGTGGCTCTCTCCAGCACTGATTCCAGTGTAAGTACAAGACTGCAAGTGGAGACTTACCAAGAAAGCTTAGGGCAGAGTTGGAGAAAGATTAAGAAAAAATGTCATGGGATAAAGGAATTCACTAAAATAGTAAAGATTGTGTTCTGACTTGGTCTATATATGTGGTGCTAACTGAAAAAAAAAACCAAAAAAAAGAGGACTTTCTGTTCATAGCCAGTCAGATTCTCACCTTGTTCATATCTGGAACTTAACTAAAAGACAACTGCAAATGAGAAGGCTTCAGTACACAGTGGGTCACCTTCTTAGCAGGCCAAAAAGTGGTTATTTAGCAAAAGAACTTGCTGGGCACTTTGCACAATTCTTTTGCACACAAAACAGTCTTTCAAATGCTTAAACACTTGCTAAACTGTAAGCTTACTAAATAGTGTCAGGAATGTCAGTGGTCATATACACAGCTATATTTTAAATCTTCTCTGCATTTGTTTCCTTTTTGATACAGTCTTGTGTTCTATGGATTTGTAGATTTGTACGTGGATTTGTAAATAAGTTCCTGTCTTTCTCTTCTTCGGTTTGATCTTTCACTCACCCTTTCCCCCTTTCTCTCCCCATTTGTCTCTTTCTCTCTTTCCTTGTATTTCTTTCTCTCTTTCATATTTTTTCTCCTCCCTCACTGCCCCCTCCCCAAAGCTGAAATACTGACTTTTTAGATAGAGGACAGTGAAAGTAGAACTAGAAGATATTCTGAAAATGTTCACGTGGCCCAATAATGGAATAGGAATGGAACAAAAATTCAAAAAAACAGCCAATAAATAAATAAATAGAAACATTAGGAAAATGTGAAAGGATACATGTAACATGCAGGGTACTAAACAAAGACCATCTTGTGTAGTGTAAAAAAACCATAATGACTACAACCTGCCCTAGGGTTTGAAAACAATCTACTGAGAAGTCTTTTAGAGTGGCTAGCTTTGGAGCCATTTCTAATTAGCTAGCAGGTAATTCAAAGTCTGTTTAAGTATGTTCAATAAATTTCCTTCAGAGTTTCTGTGTTATAAATCTGTCATAATGATTTCTTGGATCCTCCGGAATTAACAGATTCTAATCTCAGAACTAAAACACAGTTACATTTCATGCCAGCATGTGTCAAAACTAATACATTTCCATACAAAAAGTCTCAAGCTAAACTGTGCCTGAGAGATATGCACAGAGTGAAATATTTTAGGTGTTATTTGCTCTTTGCAGTTAGGGTACTGTCTTTCTGTTTTCATAGGAAAATACAAAAATTGCCAGAAAACTTTGATTTCAAATGTGATTTTTGATTTTACATAAGGAAAATGTAAATCATGTAAAAGTATCTTTTCAGTTGTAGATTTCAGTCTGTTGCAGTGGCAAATACCTACAAGATTATTTGTTCTGTCTCCATCTCAACACAAATGCAGGAAAATATGCACCACATATATTATGCATGCCCTTCTTTATAGATAAGATATGGCTAGCTATGCATAGAACATCAGAACACCCCACTGTCCTATTCATTTTCCAGGGTGGGGGGGATGAGACATCTTGGATGACATAGGTAGTGCAGTGTGTGTTTGAGAGTGTTTTACAGACAAGCAAGAATGACTCTGTGGGGAGCCAGCTCAAGTCTGGCGGGGCTTTTTAGCTCAGTGTCCAATACCAGGCAAACATGTACTGAGCTAACCTTGGAAGCAATGCTCCCTTGCTCAGGTACTGTTCCACGTGGAGCCAGCCTCAGAATCTGTCACCACAGCATTTTTTGTTTGTTTGTTTGTTTGTTTTGTTTTGTTTTCCTTGCAAAATGGATGCACTGCCTACAGGTAATGGACAGTCAGTTGTAGCAGGTGGTGTACAATGGAAGCAGTTAGGTGTGAAATGGAAGCTGTTTGATGTATAAAAGATGAAGAAACTTTTAAATAGAGCAAGCAGACGGAAAGTAAGGTTAGACAAAGATAAAAGGAGGACAAGGAAACAGAAAATCATTTAAATAAAGAGGACTTCCAGCTTGAGAGAGAAGGGAATTTTACAGCCCTGGAAAAGACAAAAAGGAGAATTGAAAGCCATATGTAGACTGAGTGGTTCAGAGCTTTAAGACAAGGAAATTGAATGTGGCATACATTTTCAGTGTAGAAGAGAGCAAAATGTTATGTTCTAAGTCCTATTAACACTGACTTGTTGATAATGCTGGTAGTGCTGACTTTTTTGCTTTCAAAGACAGTTGGCATGTTGCTAATGTGACAGTGCTACCTTCTTCTCTAAGGTCTGCTCCTCTTAGTAATGCATCAATCCTCCAGCAAATGATATATGAATTGCCAAGTGTCCCTGAGATTTATATTTCTTGCTCCATTCTTCACTGGTGAGTAATGTTCATCACTTATTCCTATTGAATTAAGAAGAAAAACAATTGTACTTATTATCCAATTAAAGTAACAAAAAAAAAAAAAAAAAAAGGAAATACATCCAAATCTTGTTTTGGAAAGAGAATATCTAGAGAATTGTGCTTTGGGAAATGAACTGCATATTGACAGATATCAGTGTGGTTTTCAGACAGTCTTTTTCATCTTTTTTTTTTTTTTTTTTTGTGTGTGTGTATGTGTGTGTGTGTGTGTGTGGGTGTGTGTGTGTGTGTGTGTCTTATCCCAAGAGTGGCATACATTTTGTGTGTTTCTACTATGGGTAAACTCAAAAAATTCCTCCTAAAACTGTTTCTAGAGCCTTTAGGAACATTCCTACTGTCTCCAGAGATGGCAGAGGTATCTACAGTGACATGTATATGAGTGCTATACATCACAAGCTGGATTAAAAATCATCCTGAGAATAACATAATGAGAGTAAGAGGCGAGAAAAAAGAATAAAAAGATGGCAGCTGTTTCATTGGTACCTTCCAATGCTGTGTTGTCAGACACAGGTGAGCAGGAGCAGCTGTTTTGCTACTATCAACATCTGATCTAGTGCTCTCTGCCCTTATGAATTATGTGGTGATTTTGGCCTCCCTGAAGAAAAAATTCTCCTTTGTCAATTTTGTTTTTGTGAGCAATAGTGGAGCCTACTTTCATTCTCTGAATTTTCTCCCCCTCTCTGTAACCTCTCTAAGCCCACCATATTGGGTATAATTGGTATAATGCCTGGTGTGTAGTTAAGGCATAGCTGTGTTAGACAGTTTCCATTTTTTAGCTTTTGTTTGTTTGTTTGTTGTGGGTTTTTTTCCCCTAATCTAATGTGTAGTATGGCGTAGATGAAACTTATGGTTTGTCCACTCATCCAGTAAAGGATAACCTAGTTCATCCTCTATAATATTTTTCAAAAAAAAAGTAAGAAAATCTAAGTTTTAGGAAGAGGCACTGGAAATCCAGGATTCCTGACATGTTTTGGAGCCATAGGCACAATATTGCAGAGTTACCTGGAAAGGAAGAAACAAGGACTGACATTCTTCAATCAGAGAAACTAAAGCTCACTTTTTGAGCAAAAGGCTTCATCACTTCAGTTTTACAATAATAATTATCCCTTTTAGCATCTCTTACTAAAAAGAATGAGGCCTTATTACCTCTTTCAAGGAATACTCAGATCTTTACTCTCAAAAATTAATTATGGGTGCTCTTGAAACTGGAAACTGTGATTTGCTTAGCTTTTGGAGAGTGGATCTGCTATTTAGAGTAATTCTCTGGGTTTTATATTCCCTATTGGCTGATTTCATATAGCTCCTTGATCGAAACACAGAATTTTTCATTTTGCCTGTCATAATGCTTGGATGTCTCAAAGGAAACTTTAATGGGCTTTAATATATTACTGTACTTCTCAATTCTTTTATGAAATTGCCCACCAGAATGACAAATGCAGAACCTGAAAAGTCCATTTAGAGGATATTTTTGTCTGTGGACTCTTCATAATTGTGTTTGTTATGCATCAAAAGCAGAATCCCAACAACTGGAATGGAGTGAAAATGGGAGAAAAAAATACTGATAAAAAATTCTACTGGAACCTAATTATTGAGACAATTTTTTTAAGCATTTGTGGAAGGATGTGTCTCTAACAAAATGGAGATTCTTAATATTAGAGATAAAATTATAAATTAGTTGTCTTTGGAACCCCTTTAAAATATAACTGAAGATGAGAATACTAAACTGAACAAATGGAAACCTTTAATTGATGGTAGCTGAGCTTGAAAGTGGTTCAATTAACTTTTACTGCAGGTTGCATTGTAAGGTTGAATCCCTATCTCCTTATCACTTTCAGAATGATGATAATTGTCATTAGCCAAAGCATAGTTATAATAACATGATAGAGAATGATATCATCTTATGGAATACTCTGTTAGCAAAATTAAGATCTCTCAGGGTCATGTTTTAATCCTGTGCAAATCTTTGATTTTGAAGAGGAATTCCAGTTCCTGTTCTTGGAAATGTTTTATTTATATAATGCTGAACAAGTGCAGTAGGTTGAAATGGCATTGGACTAATGACCAAAATGTCAGTGGAGAGGGAATCAAGGAATGCTCTGCAAGGTCTTTCACTCTAGATAATTAGGAGACTAGCTTCATAGGCACATTGTGCTTGTGCCTTGCTGTAGACCTCATCACTTGATGATAAGTGAGACTACTGTGGAGTAGTTAAGACATATACCTAAAATGTAAGAGAACGACAAAATAGCAGCTTGAGGAAGCATTCTCACAGATTTTAAGAAAAGTTGCCTGAATCATTGTCAACTCCATTTGGAGTAGGGAAGTCTGTTCCAATAAAAATTAAGTAGAAATTGAATTGGTTTAGCAGTGCTATTGTCGGCTAGGAATGTACTGGATTATAGAGGCTGATCTCAGTAGGCAACCCATCCTGAACAAAATCCTAATTTAATTTATGCTAGACAAGACCTCTGGGTATGATCAATTGCAAGCTCAGGAAGCAATGCCATCGTTAAAATGAAATCTATTTAATAATGCATTCTGATCACATTTAATCAAGCACACTCTCAAAATTGCTTCAGGACCTATATGAGCCAAAGCTTCTAATCATAGAATCATAGAATTGATTGGGTTGGAAAAGACCTCCGAGATCATCAAGTACAACCCTTGGTCCAACTCCAGACCATTTACTAGATCATGGCACTCAGTACCACGTCCCATCTGCGTTTAAAAATCTCCAGGGATGGTGAATCCACCACCTCTCTGGGCAGGCCATTCCAATGCCTGATTACTCTC
>JAWWLZ010000001.1:71208701-71219440 GCA_035041345.1 Poliocrania exsul
TTTTGTGGATTGGGGTGACATTTGCCAACTTCCAGTCCTCTGGGACCTCCCCAGAGAGCCAGGACTGTTGGAAGATGGTGATCCTGAACCTCTCTTTTGGTTAAAGTTCAGAGATTCTTCTGCTTAGAGATGATTAGATATCTAATTCTAACTCCAAAATAATTTTCTCTATGACCATATTTACTGCCTCATTGTGTCTCTTTTGTTTCTTCTTTGTCTGTTTTACCTTCTATTTATATAGAGACAACAATCATACTCCCTCTTAGTTTTTGTTTTGCTAGATTAAACAAACCTTGCTCATTTTAGTCTCCTGTCATATGATAAGCTCTGCTTTCCTGATCTTTTTTTCCTGGGTCTCCACCCTTCTCTACATCTGTTCTTGTTTAAATTCCTCTTTATTATACACAGTCTTGCTGTGTTCTCCAACAGTGGTCTCAATATCTCATTGCAGAAACTGAAAATTCCGTCATGAAATCCTAAGAATACATGTAGTTTTTTTTGCTGCTGTTTGTGCAAATCAACCTTTTAATCTGAAAAATACCAGCCAACTCTAAACTGGTACTTTCTATATTAATTGAACAAGACTGATGGAACAAACCCCAACTCATTAAGAACTATAAGTTGGGAGGAAAAATAAACATCTAATTGTACTTCTGACATGAAAAACAATGTGTTTTTCTGTTTTGAAAATCAAAGTGGATGGAGGGGAGTAAGAATGTTACACCTTCACTGAAGCAGTGGCAAACTTGGAAGACACAAGGGGATGATCAGCCTTAGTAATTTTTAGTTAAATTACAAATTCTCTGTGATGAAAATGACCTAATCTGTGTCTGATGTTCTCTTAGTGTAATAGAAGATTTCAATCTTATGTTCTATATTAGGAGCTATCTAGAATTTAAGGACCAAGGAATGAGATATAATTTTTAAATGGATGACAAAAATTAAGGGCTATAAAGTCATAGATGAGAATAAACGTCAACCAATATGCCTTTGAAAAGGTTAATGCTTCCCTTTAAAAATAGGGACTTGCTCATATCTTTGTTATCTCATCTTACTTATACTTTGTAATAATATATTCACTAATGTAAATTTTGTTGAACCACCCCACTTAAGTATACTACATTTTCATGAAGAGCAATTTGTGGATCAAAGGTTTTACAATTTCAAGGTCAACATTTCTATACAACCATGTGTTGAAGATGTCTTGATAAATACATATGAGAGACTATCTGATACTATTATCTGTGGTATTATGTGACTGAGGTAGGTGAGCTAGGCTTTTCCCTTCAGTTTCATTTTGAAGGGTAGAATGAAATGCTGATATAAATGAGTGCAATTTTACTTGTTTGTGCTCTCTTATGTTAGTTGTCAGTTTTGCTCTATGTGTTTATTGGCCAGTACGATTCTTCACCTCCCTTAGTGAAAACTCTCAGGTTCTTTCCTTTACATTCCCAACCACTTTTATAGGCCAAAACTTTACAAGTCTTTCATTCATAGCCCAACAGGAGTTTTGATTTATGATAGAATAAATCAATGTGCTCTCATCGGGAGGGTAGAAACTTATGATAAAATGATTCTTCCAGCCCCACTGACGCAGAGCCAAATACTGTATTTTTCAAATTTAAAATTGCATGTAGTACTTGTCAAAATTGACCCTCTCATTTTTCAAATGTTACTTAACTGGTTGGGTTTTTTTTCAGTTGTCTGTGGTAATAATTATCAATAAAGACTATTTAATAATCTCAGCTTTAGAAGTATTTCTTCACTGAATTGATATTTTTTTTTAATTGCTGTGGAATCTACTTTTTGCAAAAAGTGAATAAAAATTCTATTCCCTTACTAGTGAAAAAAAGCGCAAAAGTTTGACACTGTAGATCTTGTTAATTTGACACAAACAAATCAACATGAAGATGCCAAAGTGAACCTCCTGCCTACTTTAGAAAAGACACCCACCACATTCACTCTCTGCTCCAAGTCCATGAAAGGTCAGAACTTGTGCTGGTGTAAAGGTCAGAGGCTAGGTAAGCCAACTGAACATGGAATTTACTGCTGAGGTTCTTATTTTAGACCTTCAAAAAATACACAAACTCTCTCATTCCCAGGACACAGAGGGAGCTGTTAACGGTTTAGTGCAGTGATTCTCTGTCATCAGGGGTTGTCCATAATTAGTCCCTGAACATATTACAATTGATCCAGTGAACTTGTGTGTGGTAAGTGTGCAATACTGTAAGGGAGTTGTCTGGTTATTGCTGAAAGTTCCATGTTGGGAGTTAGAATTTTAAATTATTTTTCCATCCTCTTTCTATATATCTATGTGAATGAGAGATGATGAAAAATATTATTAGAGTTTTGGAACATGTGGGTTTGAACTATTGAAGTAAATGGATTTCGGTGCCTATATCAGACAATAAAGTGTTTGCACAGGAAGATATGCCAAAAAGGTCAACTACCAGTGTTGCAGTATGTTCTGAGGAAAAAAAAAAAAAAGTCTTGGCTCAGCATGGTGGAACTGAAACACATTGGCCTGGTGAAATGCGCAGCTGGAGAAATTCTATCAGGACTGTGCAGCAGAGAGCAGGATTAGAAGCAGACAAATCAGCTTCTTCTCTATACATTTTATTCTATATTCTGTTCGACCTTTTCCTGTCATTAGTCACTGGGGCCATAAGAGCAGTTTTTTACCAGTTGTTTGGTCAATACTGTATTTTTTGAGTTATGCTAAAGTTACTTGATTTTTACCTCTCTTGGTCAGTGTATCTTCTTAAAGTCTCTTTGGTAAGATACACATAATTTAACTGACTTAAAATTGAGTATCTTGCTCAAATCTAACTTCTCTTTAGAGTTCATAAGGAGAGAGAGGCTTCTTCAGATAGGCCCCTGTGATGCTCAGGATAAACAACTATTTTAAGGTGGTAAGAGCCTCTCTCCTAGGAGACTCCTCTCTTGGCAGCACCTGTTTGTCAGCAGAGATCAAAGTCCACACAACTAACTTCAACTAGTAGCTAATTTTTCATGACAAAAGCAGAGGGGAGAGATACTTTCCCTACCTTCCTCTAGCTGTAAACAGAGACTGATTGTTTTGCTAAAACCCAAACATCATGAGGTTGTCATATCGCAGAGGGTTGGAAAGCCCTTTTACAGTCTTGAACATTACTACTTGGAATCACCACAAAGAAAGAGAGTGAATTTACTATGAATAGCGTGAACAATTAGGTGTATATGAGGTGTTCAGATTTGCTTCTTTGTTTTCAATCAGCAGGCTGTAGAGGCTGACTCATCTCTCTGTGAATAAATAGCCCTAATATATTAAAGAAGAGGAAGCTATAGAGTCGGGAAGTACTTCTTGACACATTCTGAGCATGAAATGAACAATCTAGGTGTACAAGAGGGAGTGCTATAGGCACTAATTTATACCACCATACCAGACCCTTAAATGTTTGCCTTGTTGCATGAGCGGCCATAAAGACTCAGCATGGACTAGATTAATTGTTTAGCCTTTGTTTTGAAAAAGTTATCTTCTTCAGAAAGATGCCAGCCATAGATTTCATACATCAAGGATACAAATGATGGTTCCATTTGGAAAATCAAAGCCAATATATAGTTTTAGGTAGAGATCATAGAATGAAATATAAGAAACTCTCAATTTTTTAGCTTTTTTCTGTGGAGTGTTAAGGATTGAATTTAATGATCCATATCTGAAGGACATACTTGAGGCTGACAAGGTCAGAACTAATTTTACATATGGTACACAGATTTGAAATGACTCTCCTGAACCATTGAATGAATGATCTATTCAACTTCCCTCAATAGCAAGGTTCAATGAGCAGTAGCAGATTTTCCTGCTGTTTCAGGTATAATTACAGAATCACAGGTGGTATTCAGTCTTTCTCTAATTTAATAAGACATAAATTTTTCACATTGCCCGAAAGTTGAATGTTTTGTTTCTTTATAATTCTTGTTGGAAACAAAGTAAAACAAAAACAAAGCAAAATTAGGCATTTTCCTTGTTTGTGGATAATGCATTACATTTTGTGCTCTTTTGCCTAAGGTAAAAATTTTATGCAGAAAAAAAAACTACTTTACCAAGACAAACTTACTGTGTTTGTGGTAGGATATGAAAATGCATATGAACATGTGGTACTTTCTGAGCATTTGTCCATGTACCTCTTTAAAAGGGCTCCAAATTCCTCTATTTCATTCTTAAATGCATATTCAAAATATTAGTTGAATCACATGCTTGTCTTTTGAGGCATCAGAGCCACAACAGAGATGTCAGTATTTTTAAGAGAATAAAAATTGCATTCCATTTCCTTTTTTCTACTTGTATTACAGAAATTATTTTCCAAAGTTTATTCTGTCCCAGTACATTTGCAAATATTAGATTTGATCATAAGACTGCACATCAACTATGCACATTCTCTGCTTTCTAAAATGTGGGTAAGAATTGTATAACCAAAAATTTGAGAGTGTTTACTTTGTTGAACAAAAAGTCTAATTTTCTGGGTAGATTCAGTGCTTAATGTATGTATAAGATTACTAACATTTTTCTAAATCAATAAGTTGTTGTGAAATAGTAAAATAGATAATTTCTCATTTCACCTGGAAATATATTGGTATTTTTCGCTGAAACAAGAGTGATTTTGTACAGACAGGAGTTTTTCTCAATGAAAGCATTTTTAAAATGTACACAGTATTTGATAGTTATATGTTGTTCATTTAATTTCTTTCAATTTGTAATGTAACTGCTATATAAATTCTATTTGCATAATCTGTCTATAAACTTTCATAGTTTTTTTTTATATTTGAATTTATTCTGTCCTCTGTTTCAGTTGTGTTTATGGTTTACCTTCAAATCTTGAGTAGATATTCACAAATACACTTCATAGGTTGTCCCTGACACATGCTGTGGCCATGCCTGCAGGACGATAAAGTTCCTGGGCAATTGATGAACTGGCATACACCCTCAGTTTTGCTCAGTGTCATGTGGAGAAGTACGCTCATTCCTAAAAGTTATATATCAGTGTTAATTCAGTTTTGTAGCTGAACTAATAATCATGTCTCTCAACAGCACTAATTAACGTAGGCTCAGTATAATATTGAAGTGACTATATTTTCTTCCAGTAACCAAATTAGATGAATGGGTGCTAATTTGTAGATTTTCAAAGCACATTCCATTGCTATTAGTCAAAGTCTACTAAACTGCAGTCTGTAATTGTCTTATAAAAATAAGGCAGACTTGCTACTAAAAAATCAACTTTTTAGCTCTATGATTTTAGGGAAGTCAACCTGCAATCTGGAACCCTGTGATAAAACCCTGAACTAGTCATAGGCTGCTGAAGAGCTGAGTAGACAAAGGTCTTTTATAATTTTATATTTTTATTATTGTTTTCTTAAACTAAATTTTATAAGGCTTCTCCAAGAACATATGAAAATAATGCTAAAAGAAAAAAAGCAAGGCTGGAATAAAACTGAAATTGTGGTATGTTTTTTTTTTTTTCCCCACACTGATCTTAAGAACAAATATAGGGAGTTACTGTAGAGAGTTGAAGCCAATGAATCTTTTTTAAAGAGATCTGACAAAAATTTGCAAAGCACAACTGAGGAAATGAAACAACAAAATTGCTTCCAAGTTACTTTCTGCTGCGTCATTTATAAAGATAATTAGGGACCTCTCTATAATTCAGAGTAGACTGAAGGCTGTTCAAACTTTGACTGTTTAGAGTTCCTTAGAGGCTGTACTGCCTACTAATTTCCTGAGTCAACTGTGTGATGGCCACCTCTCTGATACCTCCTGTGAACAGGGATGCATATAGCAGTGCAGTGTTACCACAAAATAACTGTTAAGTTCTTTATAAGGAAAGAAGAAGCTCTTTGCAAAACACAGCTTCTAGCAAAAACATTTAAAGTTAGACTGACCTATGAAGATCTTGCCCTTCAGAAAGAACACTTAGCTGCCTTTAAGGCAATTTTGATAAATATTATGTTGCTAGAGTAGTGCAAACAGGGCCTTAGCCTGGGGTATATAAATGTAGTAACCACACATAACTGAGACAGATAGTTCTTCCTTCCTCTGTGTAATGAAAAGTTGAAGGTCTGCCAAAAAAAAAGTTGAATTGCCAGAAATTCTGTCAATGTGAAGGCATCTTTCCGCCTGTAAATCAACTACACATTTAAATTACTTCCTTTCATAATCTATTAAAATTGTTTTGGCACGGTTTTCCTTTGTGCAATGCTTATTGCACAATTTCATTTCATTTCTGGTCAACAGTAGTTAGTATTAAGTCTCAAACGCTATTGAAGGAGAATATGTATCTTATTCTGTGAGTTAAAAAAATGATCTAAAGTGAGTACAAATATATTTTTAAGGTTAAGTTAAAGAATTATCCTGAATATTTAATCCACAAGAGTTGCCAGCCTTTAGCACATGGCTGAAACAAACTGTTTGCATGCATAATGGACTACTTTTCTGATCTGTTGATAGTAAGGGTGTGCATGAAATTCACTTATCATTATTTCAAACTATATGGACCAACTGTTCATCAGAAAATGGTGGGGTTTAGTCCAAAACCTGTGAAACATCACTTCTGAATTCACAGACAGTGCTAGAAGCAGTCAAAATCATTAAGACTTCTGCTACTAGGCTAAAGAAAAACCATATGAATAGAATGGAGGTTTTAAAACATTGTAGGACTGTTAAATTCAGCATTTGGAAGGAAGAAACTGTTTGTGAAAACCCATGAAAAGTTTTGGCAAAATATCTATTGTGTGTTACATTAAGCTAGAGCCAGACAAAACCCCACAAAGTCATTAAGAGTCAAGTTTACTTTTCTGTGTATACAAGAATTGCCCTTTCCTTTGCACGCTCCTCCACTGCTTTACCATAAAGACACTAAAGAAGAAAAAATGTCTCGATACACTTTCAATAATGGTTACAGTACACTTCACACAATGATACCCCAAAAATAAGGAAATTCCCAGAATGAAAGATAATGAAGGTTGCGGGATGGTACCTCAGGCTCTGAGTAATTTTTGAATCCATCTGCATCAAAACTAGTACAGATGAGGAAATGAAAGTTCAACTTACCCTTCTGAAAATGAAGTTAACCTACTGACAACTACTGAAATTCAATATTTGCCAGTTTTGGGGAGTTACCAATGGCCACTGTGCACGGTACAGGAAAATACAAAATCACAAAAATGTAGAAATATTGAAGTTGGAAGGGACCTCCAGAGAATATCTAGCTCAACATCCTTGCTTGTAACAGGAATGCTGTGTCATGCCAATCTACAAAAAGGGCTGCAAGGAGGATCTGGACAACTACAGTCCTGTCAGCCTGACTTTGGTGCTTGGCAAGGTTATGGAGCAGACCGTCCTGAATGCAATCACACAGCACCTAAAGGATGGACAAGGGCTCAGACCCAGCCAGCACGAATTTAGGAGGGGCAGGTCCTATCTGACAAACCAGATCTCCTTTTATGATCAGGTGACCCATCTGGTGGATGAGGGGAAGGCTGTGGATGTGGTCTATCTGGACCTCAGCGAAGCCTTTGACACTGTCTCCCACAGCATACTGCTGGAAAAGGTGGCAGCCCACAACTTGGACAGGGACACTCTGCTGGGTTAAGAGCTGGCTGGATGGACAAGCTCAGAGAGTGCTGCTGAATGGGGCTGTGTGGAGCTGGCAGCCAGTCACCAGTGATGTTCCCCAGGGATCAGTGTTGGCCCAGCTTTGTTTAACATCTTGATGATTTAGGTGAGGGGATTGAGTCCATCATCAGCAAATTTGCTGATGACACCAAGTTGGGAGGGAGTGTCAACCTGCTGGAAGGCAGGAGAGCTCTGCAGAGGGACCTTGATAGCCTGGAGAGATGGGCTGATTCCAATGGCATGAGGTTTAACAAGGCCAAGTGCCGGGTCCTGCACTTTGACCACAACAACCCCCTGCAGTGCTACAGACTGGGCACAGAATGGCCGGAGAGCAGCCAGGCAGAAAGGGACCTGGGGGTTTGGATTGACAGGAGACTGAACATGATCCTGTCCTGTATCAAGAATAGTCTGGCCAGCAGGACCAGGGAAGTGATACTTCCGCTGTACTCTGCGTTGGTGAGGCCACACCTTGAGTATTGTGTTCAGTTCTGGGCCTCTCAGTTCAGGAAAGGTATTGAGGTGCTGGAGCAGGTCCAGAGAAGAGCAATGAGGCTGGTGAAGGGGCTTGAGCACAAGTCCTATGAGGAAAGGCTGAGGGAGCTGGGATTGTTTAGCCTGGAGAAGAGGACGCTAAGGGGAGACCTTATCACTCTCTACAACTACCTGAAAGGAGGTTGTATCCAGGTGGGGATTGGTCTCTTCTCTCAGGCAACCAACAGTAGGACAAGAGGGCATGGGCTTAAGCTTTGCCAGGGGAAGTTCAGATTGGATATCAGAAAGAAATTCTTTACAGAGAGAGTAATCAGGCATTGGAACAACCTGCCCAGAGAGGTGGTGGATTCTCTGACCCTGAAGGTTTTTAAGATGAGACTGGATATGGCACTTAGTGCCATGATCTAGTAATCAAAGTGGAGTTGGATTAAGGGTTGGACTTGATGATCTCAGAGGTCTTTTCCAACCCAATCGATTCTATGATTCTATGATTCTATGTCCATTTGGGTCACTATCTAGTACCCTATGATGATAAATCCACAACCTAGCTGGGTAATCTGTATGAATAAAGCAAAGATTTTTCTTATATTTATATGGAATCTCCTATAGTTCAGTATGTGCTCACTGCCTTGTCAGCTCAGTCGATATCATTGAGATGAGTGTGACTCATCAAACTGGCACTGAGTGTTTTCACACACTGATGAGATTTCACCCTGAACCTCCTCTTTTCCAGACTGAACAGTCCCAGCTCTCACCATTTTTCTCATGATGGATGCACCAGACTGTTTATCATCTTTGGACCTTCTCCAGTATGTCCATGTCTACCATACAGGGGAGCCCAGAGTTGGACACAGTACTTCAGGTGTGGCCTCATCAGTGCTGAATAGAGAGGAGGGAAGGTTTTCTTTGAAGGCTGTTGGCTTTCCATGTCACAAGGGTGGACTGCAGGCTCACATCAGTTGGGTGTCCAACCGGACCCTCAAGACATTTTCTACAAAGCTTCTTTTCAGCCTTCTAACCCTGGGTCTGTCCTGGTGCATGGGGTTGTTCCTCCACAGGTGCAGTACTTTTCAGTTCCCATTAGTAAAATGTGCTGTAATTAGCAGATATGAAAAAAAAATATTCACATGTTTGAGTTCCATTCACTGGTCTGATTACAACTACCTTGAATGTTGGTGGAGGAACTGAGGTAAATTAACAGATCATCACTGTAGAGCGATGTTACAAGTGTCCATTGTCTCCAGTAGCTCCAGCCTGGGTATTCTTTGTCCCTATATGCTGGACTCTGCTTTGGAGACTTGGGACTCTGCTTGGGCTGAGGGAATCAGCTGCTGCCTTTCCATTTGCAAGTTGAATCAGTAGAGCAACTGAGTAGTATCCCAGAGACACAGAGACATGGATGCTCACACAGATGGCCATGTACAGGACTTACAGAAGACAGAGCCCAGACAGCCATATCCCCTCCTCCACCTGGTCTGGCAGAGGCAGGAGGCCACAAGTGCAGCATGCACACAGCACCCTCTAGGTTCAAAAGCACATGTACATTCACAAATTCCCCCAAGAACAGCATGTCACCTCTGCCTGCCTGGCATTCACTGTGTGGCCCAGCTTGTACATTGCCAGTGAATACACACACACACACACACACAGAGCTCCCACACACCCATTTTGAGGATAATACATACACTCACAGCTGACACCAGGTACATGAGCTGTGAACGCACCATTCCTGCAGTAGTGGCTGGAGGTTACAGTCCTCTTCTGGCTCCAGTGGTTGACTCTACAGACCAGGGACACCCACACCCCTGGTCTAGCTCTAGGAGCTGGCACTCAGTCCACTCACGCCAGTCTTTCCAGTAGCTGGCACTGAGTCCCTGCAGACTCACACATACATGAGATATGAAGTGAGTTACAGAGAGATAGTTACCACACAGACTGTGGTGATTAGATGCAGCACTCGGTCTGTCAAATATACTGACAGGTCCCATTTTACATGACTGGCCTCTTTTCTGTCTACTCCTTCTTCATTCCTCCCTGCTCCCCCTTCTTCTAAACTTTCCTTCATAAACTTTGCACTGTCTCACAGCCACCCCCTCAAATACCCTAAACTTTTATATTCTTCACTGAAGCTTGGCCAGGCATTGGAGCAAGCAACTCAAAGAAGTGGTGGAATCACCATCCCTGGAAGTATTCAAAAAAATCTAGATGTGGTTAAGTTTTGTGAGTTTAGTGGTGGATTAACTGTTCGACTTAATGATCTCTTCCAACCTTACCAGTTCTATGATTCGCCTTGTTTCCCATTCTTACCAATCACAAAGTTCAGACTAGCACTCCAAAGCTGTCCCTCCAGTTTCCTAAGCACTCATCAGCTGCTGTCTGGAGACTTTTGGTCTTTACTATTGTTGCCTTTATCCTTTGTTTACCAGATTTTGTGTCACTTGTTTACCACATGCCCCTTTTCTTATTACCCTGCTTGCACTGAAAAGGTCATTGATTCGATAACCTTGATGAATCTGATAGTGTCTGTAGTGGTTTTAGCTAGGCCTCAAATTAGCAGGCTCAGAGAATCTATGTGGATTGGGAGACAGCTATCACCTGA
>JAWWLZ010000001.1:71228076-71242096 GCA_035041345.1 Poliocrania exsul
CCCCCTTTGTTAACTGCTGGCTTGGGCTGTTAGTGGCAGGGGAGAGAATTTACATGATAATTCCAAACTACAACAATCATAATTTACTTCTTTTCTTTTTCTCTTTCCTAAAATGTTTGTCTCTCTCTCAAGATGCACAGAAATTGGTTTAATCATAAAGTGATTAAAACACTCCAAAAGTGTTGAACACTCATTTAGATTCCAATTTTGAAATTCTGAAGAAAAAGTAAGATGATGAATACTGAAGAACAATTCTTTTCTTCAGCTTGACTATAATGCCATCCATCCTGAACATCTCAATTTCAATGTCAGGCATAGAAAAAGTATAATTTAATGTATGTCTAGTTCAAAGTAGTGAGACACAATACGTAGTGTTTGCACAGTTACAAAACTCTTACAACACAGGTAGTTATACCCTTTAAATCTTTAGGCATTTCAATCTGAAGTTTGTTCCTTACTGGTTTTGGATCCCTCTAATTGTGCTACCTCCACAAAATTGGTCCCACATGCATACTGATATTCTAATTGTAGGATCTTCTGGTTGATATTTTTAGTATCCTTGTATACAAGCTAATATCACATCAAGCTTTTAAAGCTTATAATCAGATCTCTGTAATCTAAATATTCATACAGGACATTTAGAAATACAGAAAGTATTAATCATTTGCAATTCTTTGTAAGGACTGAAGCACTTACAAAGCATTTGCTACTCCATTTCTCCAGTGTAACAGACTGCATCATATCTCAAAGTCCTGCTTTTCATTCAACTTAAATTAGAAAAAGTCAAGAAACAATGGTAAGGGGTGAGAAGGGCATACCACGAAAAGACCTGAAACAAAAGATGGGAAACCTTTCCGAAAAGACTATAAACTTGCTGACATGCTGAATATGAAATGTAGATTAAATGTGCCAGACTCCTTGTTCCTAGTGATCTGGGAAAGAAATAAATGTGCAGCAAAGTTAGGAATTAAATAGATCTTTGCCCTTGTCTGCTGTCCAAATGAACACTTATTGACTCTGCTTAGATCTTTTTCTTTAATATTCCAATTATGTCCCTTTGCAGCTGCATAAGAAACACATAAGCTATTTCTACACTACTGAATGTATCCACTCTAGGGAATGATTTCTGGCTCCAAAGTGATGCAGAAGGTGTATACCTACCCTGTTTAAGATTAAATCTGCACAGAAAAGATATGCCGTGGCCACATAACATAACACTTGGTGCAGCAGTCCCTTTTGGACTGTCCCAGGGCACTATCACAGTTTGGGATTGATTGATTGATTGATTGGCAGGGTCAGAGATGAGGACATTGGTTTTAGATTAAACTCTCTGATATAATATGAAGGCTTTGCTGGAACTTGAGAAAGGTATATATTGTAAGTTGAAAATGAAAGTAGATGTTGCATTCTTAGGTATATTGCATTTGAATACCTGGACAAGTCTGAGAGTGAAACACATGCAGGAGAGCATTTCAGGACAGGGCAACAGGAACAGATGAAGCAGGTTGAATGTTGTTCACCTTACCTTTTATGTAGAAAAGGCTGAAAGGACATCTTACAACAGTACATGAAAAGAGTTTCATTTTTGCAGTCTCACACCTGGAATCTAATAGATCAAGAAATCAATCAATTAGTTAACTGATTATCATTTTGATTTCTGGTGGCAGGCCCCATGTTGGGGCAGAGAAGAAGGGGATAGATGATTGCTTTAAGTCATTTCCATTGCAACATTCTCAAGAGCCTCTGAGTTTCATTTCTTTCAGGTTCCTAAATGGATCTTTATCTGAATCTTCCATTTATTTAATCAGCACATTTAGGCTTCGATAAAAAGCTTCTTCCTTTAATTCAGTGATTTATTTTGCATTTTATCTATTCCAATTTTAGGCTTGTAAAAGTTCAATGCATATGTTTAAGCAGGTTAGATTAGGCTCACACTATAGACAGAAATGTGTGTTCAATGGGTAGGTCATTTGACCTTGTTAGATACTCATATGAAAAATTCTCTCTAGAGGTTCAATTTTACTTACATTGATTATAATAAATGCCTTACTTGGGATTAGACATTTTAGATCCCTAAAGATGGCACTGCAAGACTTTAGACCCTTATCTATTTATTTATTTGTTTGTTTATTGTGTTGTACCTTAAAAACAGGTTGCATATATTCTGTAGAACAGATATATGAATAATATAGCATTTTAAAAGAGAACATAGAAACTTGTTATTTATATAAGGATTACTGGTAATTTTCTTTTTTCTTTTTTTCTTTTTTTCTTTTTTTTTAAACTCCTTATGGATGGTTTCTGTGGCCTCCTGGTCCTTAGAGGTATTCCTTTTTCCTCTTCTTGGATTGTTAAACTGTGTTAGATGGGCTCAGATGCAATCAAGTTGGCTTTCTCCATTGTAATGCTTTGGAGGCAATTTCTTCTTCATTTTAAATTTGTCACTGGAGAAGCATTTTTCTTCTACTCAGCCAAACAGATGGTTTCTATTTTTTATGTTTTCAGAGTTTTCACTAAAAAGGTCAAGATTATCTTTGGAAAAGTGAAGTTCAGTATTTTGTTCCATTATCTTAAAATAAAAGCATACCTTTTTTTTTTGTTTCTTTAAGTCCTACAGGCTGTTTCTTTTTTTTCTCAATAGTACCTACTCATAAATAACTTTGGCCCTTGGCATTGTAATACCTGAAATTCTTCAAGACACTAAGGAGATCGCTTTCTGAACTATGAAAGTTCTTGGACAGTCTTTAAAAAATGGATTTTGCATTGATTAAGATTAAACCTTATTTTGAAATTCAGGAAAGAAAACACAAGGTAGATTAAATGACTTTGTCCAAATTTCAGTGAAATTTTAATAATTTGAGGCAATGAAAATACTCTTAACAATTCATAGCATAAAATTATATATGTGTACAGCTGTCCCACTTCACTTGCAGTGCAACTTGATTTACTCCTAAAGTTAAATACTTGATGCCTATACAAAATTGCAGTATTTTGCATTTGAGATAGACATGCAAGAATATACATATGTACTGACAGTTTTGTCTCTACGGATGTTCTGTAATTACTGTAGTTCAACGTTGAGGTTTAGTATCATCATTCAGCTTTTTCTCTGTCAAAAAAAAAAAAAAAAAGACAACATTAGTGCCAGTATTTTGCCATTAATCTACCAAATAGCACAATAGGAAATGGTCTTAGGTTTTTCCAGGGGAGGTTTAGGTTGGATATTAGAAAAAATCTTTTCACCAAAAGGGTAGTCAAGCATTGAAACAAGTTGGCCAGGGAAGTGGTTGAGTCACCATCCCTGGAAGTGCCATGACTAGATGTGGCACTTAGGGACATGATTTGGTAGAGGACTTGGCAGTGCTGTTTTAACTCAATGATCTTATAGGTCTTTTCCATCCTAAATGATTCTGTGATCCCATGACTCCATTCAGCTGGTTCATCACACTGCATTTCATGAAGAAGGAATGTCTTCTCCTCACATGCAATCCAATTGTTTTTCCAAGCATGACTAGAGATTCCCAGGAGCAATAAATAACCTTTGCTTAAGAGTTTCAGACTTGTGCTGACTGGACAACTGCAAGTCCTCTAAATTTTGTTTTCGGTATATTCTATGTGCTACCAAACCATCTCTAACTGAACTAGAATATTCTTACTGAAGGTTCCTGCATGAGTAGGGTTTGCTTGGGTTTTGACTGTTTCCAATAGTATTTGTTGTATGCCTTTTTTGAAGTCCTTCAAGTACTGCCATATCATGTATTCTTTCTGATTTCCACTGGCTTCCTCTTTTCAGTATCTTGTGCTCAATATTTTTCAGTTCTTGAAGTTCCTGAGCTATTGTCTTTACACTTCAGGCACTGAAATGTCTATCTTGAAAATCTACTGAAATGCACATCTTAGTAGCACAGAGGTCTGACTTGGTAAATCCATAAAAGAGCTTTGCTTCTGGATTTGTAATTACATGAGCCAGAATTCAGTGCTGGAGTTTATTTGCTCACTGACCTCAGTGCATTAAGCTCTTTCAGTGTTACTTCCTCCTCAGTTATGGCATGTTTCATTTTCATACTCTTACTTCTATTATCCCCTTGGCTTTGCCTCTGTGTACTACATCATTGTAGTTACTGAAATCTGCATGAAAAGGTTTTTTTGGCACCATCTAAATTAACTTTCATCTTTGCCCCTATACTTGCCGAATTACCATACCACTTTGTCCTTTCTTGTTCTCTTTTTATTTTTGTAGCTAAAAAACTTTTTGCTGTTTGTTTTAATTTCCTTTGCAAGGTCCAGCTCAGCTTGATAGTTGGCAAGTCACACTTTTCTCCTGTGTATTCTGACCGTCAAGGCATATCTTTCTATTTAGTCTGTTCTTGCTCCTTCTCATAGACTCCTAGCTTACAATTGTAAATTCTTTTCTTTTTGCACTGATGTAGTCAAGGTCAGAAATGGGTAAATTGGACGTCTATTTTGAGCAATATACATTTACCCACATCTCAACAGCTGCAGTGAAATATCACACAGAAGACTTTATCCGCTCCTTGATATCTAAATGATTCTAAGCATGAAGTGAATAGCTATTTAGTTAGAACTTGTACCTTTTCCTTTCAATCATTTTCTTTCTACTTGTAGTACATGTATTGGCTTTGCATCTGTGTTTTAAAGTAGTTCAAGGTTCTTTTTCGGACAAGCTTTTAAACTTTACAAATCCACACAACTTTCACTGATTTCCTCCATTTTTCACATATTTTGTAATAAAACAGAAAATTTAAAAATATGTATTTGCTTTTATTTCTTTCTGTAGCAGAACTTTAATATATTCCGCTCATCATCACTTATTCAGGATAATTTTTCTCTTGCTTCTGTTGTGTAAAAATATTTGCATCATGCCATTTTTGTTGGAATATGGTCTTCAATCAATATATGGTATAGCAACATTATATTAATCTTTATATAACTGTGATAATTAGTAAGAACTATTCAAATATAATCCCAGCTTTTCAGATCAAATATTTAAGAAACCGGTTTCTAGAACTGCTTAGTACTTTTCTGAAGTATTTCTACTCTATTTTGTCAAGATTTTGTTCTCCTTCCATTTTTTATCGTTAATAGAAAAAAACATTTCTCTAATAAACCCTTAATAAAATGATTTGATAACCTCTCTGAGAACTTTTTCACACATGTTCCTTGCTTTGTCTTATCAGCATGATTTTTATCATCTCTACTTTTGAAAAATGTACTTTTGAAAAAGCTACCTCCCAATATAGGAAACACGTAACAGGTATACAACATTCCCTGGTCCTGCAGATCCTGCTGCCCTTCATACTCACCCCTTTCTCATGGCTGAGAAACCCTTGGAACCCTTGTTCTTCCAGTAACCCACAAATACTGGTTTCTTCTGTGATATAAAATGTAATAACTATTAATGTAGAAGCCAGATCATATTCCACGTGTCCTCAGATTTTAAGGATTCTTGAACCTCCTCTTTCCAGCAATGTACTCATGTAAGAATTGAAATTTTTTTTTTTTTGCTAACCCACACTCTCAAAAAGAAGGAAAAAAAAATATCTTTTGCCAACCCACACTCTCAAAAAGAAGGAAAAAAAATATTTTTGCTAGTTTCACAGAGAAAATTATGGATGTGTGAATGGAAAGCAAAGTTAGAAAGCAGAAGGGCAAAACAAATCATTGTAAACCCCAAACCAACAGTATTTTTATTCCTCCCTTCTCCTGCCTTCTCCTTTCAAATTCAGAATCAACCTCTCTGCCCTAAATAATCAAGTAATGTTGCTATAAAACTTCTTAATAAACTAAGAATTTAAACTCTACAGCAGAACATAACTTTACAGTAGCATCTCGAAGTCCTATTATTATTCAAAATGTTTATTTTATCATATAAATTTGAAAAGGAAGAGGAAATAAAAACAGAGCTAGTTTAATGAGTTACATATTAAATAGCCTTCACTCAGCAGAACTGATGTGACACAGACATCATTTGGTGATCTATCTAATGGGCTGAAAACCCCACTGCTCATATCAAAGGTGATGAAAGAAAATGTCAGCTTTAAAGTGACCCCTGTTGTTTGTGTCTTTCCTAATCAGGGGATTAGAGATGTAAGTTAGGATGTTGCAAATGCACACATTTTTTCAGTGAATGAATTGTCTGCAAATTCATTTATAGAATCCTTTAACAAATTTCAAAGCATATGATTTATTTTTAAAGGGAGATTATGTAAAAATTATAATTTAATTCAATTTCTTTTATTACCTTTTTGTTTTACAAATGACATCTGAGATTGTTTTGTGTATCCTCATTTTAAAATTGAAATTCTCTCAGTATTTTGCAGCACTTCTTTGCAGCTAAGAGATCTCTGCAGCTCTTCTTGTGGGCACAGAATATGAGTCTCTACTCAGCCCTGCTGTGAGTAGATGGGTCAGAACAGGTCAAGTGCACCATGAACCACTCTGATCTCTAGTATAACTGCATATGGAAACAATACAGAAAGCCTTGCTTTCCTGATATACCATCAGAACTCGGGAAAAGTTCCTGGGTTTTTGGTCATGCTTTTTTTTCCTACCAGTAGTACCCCCGGACTACTTTACCATGTCACATATGAATACAACACTGTGGTCTTAGGTGAATCCTGGATTTATATGGAAGGATTATATGAATTTGCATGTCTGACACATGCTCAGGTAAAACCTTAAGGTGAAATTATTGCTGTGCTTAAGCTTACAGGAAAACTACATCTATGCTAGGAACTGTTTTTTTTGAGGGGGGAGGGAGTTGTTGGGTTTTTTAATGTCTCCTGCTTATGTGTATGTGGCATCAACATACAAACGAAACAAAAAAAAGTCTTAAAGACTAGGAGAACAGAGTTGATATAGGCACATATATATAAACAAGCTGACGGCAAAGCTTAAAATTGAACACATCAGAAATTATTTTGGAAATTTCTAAAATTTGAATTGATGATAGCTTCTTAGTAGTTTTTACTGTGAATGGGCCATCTGTAAACACATCATGTACCATAAAAAAGCAAGCAAAAACCAAAAACAAACAAAAAAATTAATGCATTGGTTACATCCTTGCAAACAACTATGCAGTAACCCGGAGTCTTTGAATTCTACATCTGTCTACAAAGATTAGAGAGAAAACACTTTATTAAACCCTGGTTTAGTTTAAAGTTAAAAAGTGCTTTTCACATGAAAACTGTTCATCATATTTTACTTTATGCTGATATTGCCAAGAAGCACTCAAAGTGGTCTTCTTTGCAAATAACTTACAGTTAACCACATCAGATTCAACAGGATTAAGATAAATCATCTTTTGATATCTAACGTGTTATACTTCCAAAGCAATTCAATGGCAGAGACAAATAGTCAAAGTCCAGGAAATTCACATGCTTTCCCAGAGGCAACAGATCTTCAGGGCAGTGAGCACGGGAAATAAAGCATTCTTATTTGTGTTTCTTCCAAATTCTTGCCATGTTTTCTCATTCCAGCCAGAATTGCATTGCTAAAGATTCCACAGTGTCCAGTAAAAGGATGAATGGAATTTAGTTCTCTTTTGTGAGCTGTGTGAGGAAAGAGAAAGGACACAGCAAAGCTTTTATTGACCCAACTCCAAATCCAGTGTGTCTAACTAGGAAATTGTTCATTCAGATGGAAGCCAAAAAAGTGTCTATGCCTCAGTGTGGCTGAGACAGCAAAATCAATTCAGAAAAGAACAGCTCCGTTTAATAAGGATTCAAAGGAAGAAAATGTACCTAAATCAATTACTACTACAGATAATAAGGAATTTATATGGAATAATATTTTATTAAAGTGTAAAGAAATAAAAAATCCATCAACCTCTACAAATATCGGCTTTTTGCAGACCAGAAGGCCTAACTGATGTTAAAAATTTAAACAAATACTCTTAAAGGGCAGAAAGATTTATGCACTTTCTCACTGTTATCCATATAGAAAAGATTTTTCTGTGCTTTCTGCCTTGCTTGCATTGTAAAGAACAGTTATAAAGTCACAACATCTCAAAATTATGAGCTCTTTCATATTATCTTTCTAATCATCCCCCTGAGATCTTTGCTGCCTTACAGACTTACAGCTCAAGAGCAAAGCATAGCAGTGACCATCAGCTCTTTATTATGTGGCTGCATAACTGGCCTTTTAAAGTGAAGGCTGTACTGAATATGCTTCCAGTCCAAACTTTTTCTCATAAAATATCAGTATTCTTAAAAATGGAGACTTAAACTGCTCCACGTGTATTTTATTTAATCAAAAACATCTGCCAATGGAAATAAGTTGATTTTATGTTAAATTATATCTGTATATGAAAGTGAATTTATATCCTATGTTTATAAACCCTGCATTTCTCATGCTTTTTTTAGGGATACAGATTTTTTTTTTAATTTTTGGAAGGCTGTTCAGTTCTATATTGGCTTCTTAAGTCTTCAGATGAGCTGAATACAGGGCACACAGTGACTCTGTTTCTGTTTAGGTTGGTCCAATCAAAAAGTATCTGTCCTTTTCCGTGAGTAACAAAGGCAGCTCAGGGTGAAGAGACACCTTTCTTAAGAGTCTGAGTTAAGGGGATGGGATCCAAGTACTAGAGATGTATAAAGTCTCCCATTCTACATGTAGTTGAAAATTGTAATGTAATTATGTTCACATTTTTCAATACTAATTTGTGTAGCAGAGCATGAATTTAGCATATTTAGCCTTCCTTTTAGGATGTAACTTCAAAATACCTGATTAGTCATGTGTGAGACATGATGCATGTGTTTAAGAAGCTTCAAATAGCCCTTGTTAAAAAAAAAAAAAAAAAAAAAAAGGGCGAGATGATGAACTTGGGCCAGTTTTCTCCCTTACAGAAGGGTCAACATCCATATCTTCTCACATGCCTTCTTATCTGTGCTCCTGCTCTCCTTCCCATCTGTGGCAGAGATGATCTTAGGAATTTCCGTATCTTCCCGTGCACTTATTTGTTCTCAGAACTCCATCATTTTCTCCACCCTTTCTGCAATTTTTATAATCACAAATTGCATCCAATTTCTCTGATGCTGCCTTGTGGAGGTGGTAGACTTTTTGATTGATAATAGACTTCACACTAAGTTATTGAAAGCAAGAAAAAGAGCATATTGTGTTGAAAGCAGAGAAAATTCATGGAATAGATGGCAATAATTCTGAAAAAAACCCAAACTATCAAAAAGCCTACTGTGATAGACTTGCAGCAACTTGATGGAAATTATCTTCCTTTGGCTTGATGGAATAAAATTAATTGAACTCAATATCAATATACAGTATAGATATAGTGTTCTAAGGGGAGTATGCTCTTTTGTATTTGACTTACTGAAAAAAGGTTCAGTTCAACATTTTTTAGAATTTCTAACTGTTATTACCAAGCTGGTTCAGACAACAATCTGATTGCTTCAAATCATCATAAAAACCCACCCAATTATCTAGTCTATAAATTGAGGGTCACACTTTTAAGCTTCTGGATGGAAGATGGAGGGGAGAGAATGAACATGTGGACATTTACAATTCACTCAAATTCTCAGTGAAATTGAATTGGAAAACAATTTTTTATTTATTCATTAGGAAAAAGATAGTAAGCATAGTCAATTCAGTCATATTTAGTTGATTTTGCCTGATGAAAATTTTCAGGGGAAAAAAACAACCTAGAAAACAATGAAAACAGGATGAAGAAGTAGAAACTAAAGGATTGTTGTCCTTCTTTGAAACTTCTTTGAAAGTAGGCTTCTGTATGTACTATAATTTAGTGATGTGAAAATTATGTCTCATTTTGTGGAATATTTATTAACTTCAGATTGAGGTAAACTGGATCCCAGTCATTGCTTTCAGTTCTGAATTTGTCCTGTGCAAAATGTTACTTACAACAAAATTTTGTTTACACTGTTTTCTGTATTTTCAGTTCCCCCTTGTTTTTAAATGCTTTTATGCACTTAGTTCTTTTCCATTCTTGCATCCCTTTAAACTTATGTTTTGGTGGTATTTTTATTAAAGTACTGTGCAAAGCTACATTTCTCCTATTTGATCCATGAAGACCACTGGGAAAGAGAGAGATTTATTGGAAGAATTTCACTGACCATATATAGATAGAGTACAGTGGGACAGGAAAGGATCACATGCCTCAGGGGACCTAGGTCCAAGTTATTAAACACTACCAAATTTCATTATATTTAATGCAACCTGAATAAGAATGAGAATAAAACTAGTTGTTTTCACACCATTGCAAATAGATGACTCTTCTAGAACCCTACTATTCTAAGGGAACTCAGAAATACCTGAGTATAAGGATATCATTAGGTCATGTAGAGAGAAAATTAGAAATGCAAAGATCGGCAAGAACTCAATCTGACTGCTGCTGTGAAAGATAATAAAAGTGTTTTTATGAATACTGTAACAAGAAAAGGAGGGACAAGGAAAATCTCCATCCTTTATTGGATATGGAGGGGAACGTAACCAAGGATGAGGTAAAGGCTGAGATACTCAATGCCTTCTTTTCCTCAGTCTTCAACAGAATGACTGGTTATCCTCAGAGCAACCAGACCTCTGAGCTGGTAGACATAGGAAGCAGAATAAATCCTCTGTAAACCAGGAAGAACTTATTAGTGATGTGCTGTGCCACTTAGACGCTCATAAGTCTATGGGGCTGGATGGGATTCACTGGTGTGTACTGAGGCAGTTGGCAGAAGAGCTCACCAAGACACTCTCCATCATTTACCATCTGAATAACTGGGGACCTCACGGGTGACTGGAGGTTAGTTAATGTGACACCCATCCACAAGAAAGGCCAGAGGGAAAATCTGTAGATCTCCAGGCCTGTCAACCTGACTGTCAGTACTGTGCAAGGTCATGGAGCAGATAATTTTCAGTGCCTTCACATGAAACATGCAATACAACCAGGTCATCAGGCCCAGTCAGCATGGCTTTAGGAAAGGCAGGTCCTCCTTGCCCAACCTGATCTTACCAGGTGACCAGCCTAGTGGATGAGGGAAAGGCTGTGGATGTTTCTACCAAGACCAGGTCATCAGGCCCAGTCAGCATGGCTTTAGGAAAGGCAGGTCCTCCTTGCCCAACCTGATCTTACCAGGTGACCAGCCTAGTGGATGAGGGAAAGGCTGTGGATGTTTCTACCAAGACTTCAGTAAAGCCTTTGATACTGTATCCCACATCATTCTTCTGGAAAGGCTGGCAGCCCACAGCTTGGATAGGTGCATTCTTTGCTTGATAAAAAGCTGGCTGAATAGCCAGGCCCAGAGAGTGGTGGTGAATGATGTATCCAGCTGGCCATCAGTCACTAGTGGGTTTCCCTGAGGATCAGTACTAGGGCCAGTTCTGTTTAATATCTTTATTGGTGATCTGGAGGAGGAAATCAAGTGCAGCCTTGGTAAGTTTGAAGATGACATGAAGATGGATGTGAATAGTAATCTGCTGCAGTGTAGGAAATCTCTGCAGAGGAATCTGGATAGGCTGAATTGATGGGCTGAGGATAATAGTGTGAAGTTCAACAAGGTAAAGTGCTGGGTCCTGCGCTGTGGTCACAACAAACACCATGCATCACTAAAGGCTTGGGGAAGAGTGGCTGGAAAGCTACCTGGCAGAAAAGGACCTGGTGATTTCAGTCGACAGCTGGCTGAATATGAGCCAGCAGTGTGCCCAGGTGGCTAAGAAGGCCAGTGATGTTCTGGCCTGTATGAAAAATACTGTGGCCAGCAGAATCAGGGAAGTAATCTTTCCCTTATACTCAGCACTGGAGAGGCTGGACCTCTAGTGCTGTGTTCTGTTTTGGGCCCCTCATGACTAGAAGAACATTGAAGGACTGGAATCTGTCCAGAGAAGGACAACAGAGCTGGTGAAGGTCTGCAGCACAAGTCTGATGAGAAGCAGCTGAGGAAGCTGGCATTGTTCAGCCTGGAGAAAAGGAGGCTCAGTGGAGACCTTATTGCTCTGTACAACTACCTGAAAGGAGGTTGTAGCAAGAAGCCTCTTCTCAGGCAACTAGCAAGGAAATGGCTTTAAGCTGTGCCAGAGAAGGTTCAGATTGGACATCAGGAAGAAATTCTTCACTGAAAGGGTAGTTAGGCTTTGGAACAGACTGCCCAGGGAAGTGGTGGAGTCCCTGGAAGATTTCAAGAAATGACTGAATGTGGCACTTAGTGCTATGTTTAAGTTGGCATGATGGTGTCTGGTGAAAGGCTGGACTCAATCTTTGAAATCTTTTCCAACTTTTATGGCTCTATGATGAAAATCTTAGTTCTGAGAATGTTTTTAATCCTGAATGATTCATACACATTTTTTTTTCTACTGCCACTATTATCCTTTAACTTAAATAACCTTTCTGTCATGGATGTTTATTCATAAATGCATTTATATGCAATAATAATATCGCTTCCCAATTTTTGTTCTGCTAGAGAAAAAAGAAAAAAACCCAAACCAAACCAACAACACTTTACTATTGTTTTCTCTGCTTGGACAACAGGCTTCTTTAATCATGTGATGCCTAAGGGGGTTTTGATTTTTTTTCATTTTTTCATTTTTATAGATTTTAGAAATACTTGTAACTGTGATAAAATGTAAATTTAGTATGTTAATATTTCTAACAGCTTAAATTCAATGTTTATATATGCCAACCTCTGCCACATATCACTAGCTCAAATTCTTTTAGTTGTTTAGTCTTCTTTCCAAAGTGGAAAGCTGAAAATATCAGAAAGACCTGCAGAATGAAACATAAGAGCCAACAACCTTGGGTCTAAGAACACTGTAAAAGCTCCAAGAGGCCTATGTGTGCTGAGGAAGAGAAAATGATGAAGAGAGACCCCTGACTGAAATTCTGAGGAGGTGTGACCAAGGGCAGGATGGGACTGGACTGAGAGATGTGTGAACTGGGGATGGGGTAGACAATATTATAAAAACCATAGAAATCAGTGTTCGGCGCTTGTCAATATGTATTCCTGTGGGCCCTAGGCCTGATATTAAAGGACTTTCACATTTTATTTTATCCCACACTAACTTGGCTCAGAGTCCTGCTTTGCTGGGGTCTCTCACGACATCAATGCCACCTGCCCTTCTTTGAATATGTTCTGATTGGAAATCACCTTCTTTTAGATAGGTAAATAAAACTTTAAACAACAATGTCCTACCAGGTCCTTAACATAAATGCTTCTCTGCCTTTATAGGAAATTGTTTATTAATACAGCCCACAATCACTTCTTATTCTTCTGCAGCAATTGCACAACATTAATACACCTACACAAGTGTCACTGACATGCTGATCAGAAATCTCTGATTTCTGCTGAGTTTACATATCAGCAAAATCAAATAATACACCTCTAGTTTGAAATTATTTATATTTTGTAGTGACTGCAGTAGAAGGTGGAAAATGGAAATTCTCTGCAATCACAAAATATTTTTCTATTGGTTTTCAAGTGCTAGCTAGAATACAAAACAAGTTGAAAACAAGAAACACACAGAAGAGAAAATTAAATTGGTGATATGAGGTATAATTTTTTCGATCTTTCTATTCAATTTTAATTGTTGTGTTTCTGTTGTTTTTTTTACTTGCTTTAAGTTGTCAAATAATCCAGTAATGATGTGAAAAAGTCAGAGGGAAAGAATGAAAATGACCCACCAGTTCCGAAAGATTATCACCTGCTACTTTCGTAGTCTTTTGGCGTTCTTTGATTGTATTTTATTAATATAAAAAGTATGACATTTTAGTCTTTTGCTACAATCACCAACTTTTGAAATGAGAAAGAATTTGGTAGGTTTGCTTATAACATTTCCTAAATATATGGGAATCCAGTAAAGAATTAGAGGTCAAAGAGTATTGAAGTGGTTCAATAAAACTATATTGCAAAGGAAGTTGATAGACCATATCAGACCTTACACCAGTTATGACTTCATCTTCTACATATGTACATAGTCTTTTTATGTGAGAGAAGGGAAGGGAAGGTGTGGGAAGGGAAGGTGTGGGAAGGGAAGGGAAGGTGTGGGAAGGGAA
>JAWWLZ010000001.1:71242196-71263854 GCA_035041345.1 Poliocrania exsul
AAGAAAGAAAGAAAGAAAGAAAGAAAGAAAGAAAGAAAGAAAGAAAGAAAGAAAGAAAGAAGAAAGAAAGAAAGAAAAGAAAAGAGAAAAACCTCTGAAAAAAAAGATGTGTGCTTACAACATACTTCAGGGTACTTCATTTCACAATTTTCTCAAATAACTGATTTCCTTGTAGCTGTTGATTTCCTCATGACATGATTCAATCTTTCATTCCATTCTTTGGTACTGAGTGTCACGAACCTTTTGCCATTGCTATTCTGCCACTCCTTTATTTTTTCACAGTAATAAATTACATATATGTTCAAACCTCCAGCTTTCTCTTAATATAAAGAATTTTCACAAGTCTCATGGTCTGCATGACAGAGGGAAATCTGTGCCTCTTATGTCTCTCCCATGATCATTAATATATTCTTTTTGCCTGGTTTATGCTTGTTGCTCTATGCTCCCCTAGATTTTGCATATTATGGTTTGACAGAGATGATAGCAAAAGAACACATTTCTGTAAAAACTCCATATTTTACATTAAAAAATAGAGAGATGTTTGTAGTTCAGATTATAGTTAGAGGTGTATAACTGTGTACACCAGAGAATGTTGTTCACATCTAGTATCACACGTGGTGTCACAGTCCATGTCACTTCTTAGACATGCTTAAATTTACCAGACTGCCTATGAGTATGCTGCATGACCTTATTTTAGGTTTTACTGTCCTCCACTTCTATCAAAATCTCCATTTGCTCACAAACACATTTAGTAGGAAAATCTAGTGGATAAAATGAAACACTCTAACGAGTGAAAAGAACTTTCTTCTTTAGCTGGACATCAATTTTTTCCTCATCTTCACAGTGTCATGTCTGATAGCTGTGGGTTAGTATACAAGCTGCCCTTTTTGTGTTTTTGTAAGCTATGCCTCTGTGATCCCTAATGTCTAATGCCCTCCATCTCTGATTTTCCTGCTACACAAAGATGTTTGGGCTGCCCAGTGTCTGTGTCATATATCTAGATGGATGAGAGAATTAGAGACTAAAGAACAGATTTCAAAGCCGCAATACTGCCTCCTGCACATCATATAGACCACTCCCATGGTTGTCATCACTCTACTGCAAAGCACATTTAGGTTCTGTTTCATCCTTCTGTATGTGTTTTCAGATGCCTGTCTTCCTGTCAATTCCTTTCAGCTGATCATTTAATAAGCTGTTTTACACTGCTATTTCTTGTCCATTATTGCTTTTTTTTTCTTCTGACCCATGTGACTGACAGAAGGTAAAATGTTTCATGAATGCATGTACCAAAGGTAGATCAAAAAGAAAAGGCTGAAATGTAATCTAATTGCATCAACTTTCTCAAGTACCACCTTTTTCAACTAAAAATTATGGACTTCATGTTCTATAAGCAAGAACGATAAGCTTCATATGACTTAATCTTTATGATTCATTAACTCTAGTAGTTTACAATAACATGCTTATGTTATTAAATAAAGAAAAAAGATTTTTGGACATTAACTTCTGATTTTTTCACCTATGTGAGATGTCATAAATTACCGTTTTGAGGGTTTATGGGGTTTTCTGCTTTTTTCTGATTTGTGTTGATTTTCTTTTTGTTTTTTGTTGTTTTCGTGGGGTTTTTGAGTGTTTTTTAGTTTGGTTTGGTTTTTTAAGTGGAAGTTTAAAAAGCCTCTGGTAAGGGAAATAAACAAGATCTTTATCAATTCATGGCATAATAATATGAGCTTCATCTTTACTGAATAACTAGTTTGGAATGCCTGAATTCAGTTGAATGCTATCTTTACACAGAGTTTATTGTAATAATTTAATTAATGAAAATGAAGTATTGCAGCACTGAAGAGTTTGAATAGGCGTTGAAGAACTCTGTGGGTAAGAGTCATAGCTTGGCTGCAGCTCAGAGTAATTCACATATTTGAATAACGAATGGTGAATTTTCATTGCCTGTCTCTCTCTTCTTTCTCTCAGCTTTGCAACATGATGGAGCCAAAGAAATCTGTCTTCTGTCAGACAGTAGGAACCTAGGTTGCTGGGGCAACACATTGACTGCAAAAAAACCCTTAAAATAAAGGTGATTCATTTCCATTTTTTTTATTTGTTTGGTTTGGGTTTTTTTCACATTTTTCATAGAAAAGACACACAGTGGCAAGAAAGGCTTGTGGAAGGTTCTGTAATCAATAAATGTGTTGTTTGTAGAGGGATTATGAATCAGAAATTAATGCTAATCAGGGGAGAAATGCACACTAGTATTTCTCAATTTTAAAAATACAAAAACCTGTAGAAGAAGTAAATAAAAGTTTTAAAGATCCTATTTAGAAAGTATCTGCCTAACTAAGAACTGGTTGCTAGGATTTGCAGAGATTGTCTCAAGGTTGTTCCCAAATCTGCTTCAATTAAATGCTAACTGGGTGAAAAACATGTTCCTAAACTTAAAAGAGTTGCATAGGATTACGCTGCACAATTTCCATTGAATCAAATGAAATCTGTGTAGTTAAATATTTGTTCAGTCCTTTGGAAACTCATTGTGCACTGTGAGTACAGCAATGTTTCAAGTACAGAAGAGGAAAAATCTCTGGGTGTTTTTAGTAAAAAAGATGTGACTCAGGAAAAAAAAACAAAACAAACCCCCCCACAACCAACCAACAACACCCCCCCCCCAAACTCTGTAGCACCTCAAAATACGTGACCCTCTTCTTGCATAAGAACAAAATGTATTAATAGTAATGATGTTGTGGAAATTACAGTAAGCATAGTATAGGTGGTTGCAGAAAATAAAGTCCACTATGCTGAGATGTTGATCAGCTATCACTCCTTCATATTAAAATTAATCTACAAGAGACATTGTGAAGTTTTCAGAGAGGGAGATCTTGAATTACAACAAAACACAATGTCAGTGACTTTTCTGGTTCTGATAAAGATCCAAAGACTTTATTTCAGAAAACGTTCTATCTAATTTAGGTACCTATCTCTTTGTTCAATGTTGGGAAGCGCCAGGATAATATGACCACTTGGGGACAGTTTGCTGAGTGAATTTCAGCCAAAACACCATGCTGTATGGAAAAGGGCCCCTGATGCCTGCCTTTTAGCATATGATGCAGAGACTAAAGCACAAGCCAGAAGAGCTGAAGCCTTGACTGTATTGAGATTAAAGACAAAATCAGTATCAAGCAAGGCAGGAATCCTCACTATGGTCACATACACACCCCAATCGGTAGAGTTGTCAAGACCATTCATGGAGGAAAAAAAAATGTTCTCTGTCAAAAAGACAGTCTTCTTTCCTTTTGGAGTAAGGGATCATTTAATCTACATGGAAAGAACACCCCACCACTATGTATCTGTAAAGAGAAACAGCCCAGGCTAATTGAAGGTTGTCAATTGTGCAGTAAACCGGAGTGTGTTGCCTGTGACATTCTATCAGGTTATGGGATTCTGTTGATCACAAACATCACAAGTTCCAGCTTCATTAGGTGGAGTGCAGCATGGAAAATCTGATGTCCAGAGAATGGCCCAAAGGAATATGCCAGCTGCCCTATAATGTCAACACACTGGAATCCCTAACTGTGATACAAGGCATGCAAGTGTTTAAGTCTTCAAAGATACATGCCAAGGAAGGGGGAACAACTAGATGTGTAAACACAGGAGTTCAGCTGCAGTGCATGTTGGACCCCTGCCTGTGTGTTATGAGGTCCCATCCACAGGGATCCATCTTATGGAAAAGATTTTTACTTATGTCAAGTCAGCAAATTTCAACAGACAAGTACTCCATGCTAACTGGAGTCTCAGTTCCAAGTGGAAGAAATTCTTCATGTGGCCTGGGGACTTAAATTTGATAGCCTGTTTCTTGAACAGTCTCCAGTGCATTCTTGTATTGGACATGTGAGTTCTCACTGATTAATTTCTAAAATTGTGCAATTCACAGAAATGTCTGTTTTGTTAATCTTGCTGAGACTTGGTTATGAACAGTTTAACAGCTCAGACTAGTAAAGACATGGCCATCACGAAAAAAAGTGGAAATTCTTATGTTCAGTGGTCTAAGCAGAAATATCATGATTAACAGGACAACTGAATGTTAGACTTTAAAAAAAAAAATAAAGAAGAAGAAGAAGAAGAAGTATATTTACATGTTTAAGATCATGACCACCACAGAATGTAGTGCAATTTTCAGACCTGAAACTAATTCAGACTCAGGCAATTAACAGTGCATAAGTGCAATCACAAAGCTTTCATACCAAAATTGTCTTATGCAGATCCAGAAGACTATGCCTTTCCTTAACTTCCACTGTTAGTCTATGTGGATCCAGAGCTGGTATCTTTGCAACAAAACCCATGGGAAACAAAGAAATACTGTGAATAATTCAAAAAGTAGCTGGAGCTCCCAATCTGCCTGTTTGTGTTTTCAACACAATTCCATTTTACATGCTAATTGGATTGAAATATTAAACATATTTTGTATTATAATCCTTGTAGATTTCCATAAAACTGCCTAACATATTTTCCATTAAACTGTTGGCTTTTTTTTCTTTTTTTTCTCTTCTTGGTTTTTATTTGTTTATTGTTGTTTGTTTGGGGGTTTTTTGTGAGGGGGGAAGTAAAAAGATAAACATAATTTTATTTAATCATAGATCTAGTTAATTTACTGTTATTTAGTCACCCTAGAGACATAAGTTGATATGTGAAGGTAGACATTACAGGACAGTGAAGAACTCATGAGAATTAGTGAGGGAACATAATTTGCAAGAGAGTGGCATTCCTAATGATGCAATGAGCCCAGGATGTTGCACAAATTTTTATAGAACTTTGGAAAAGGGGAGGCAAACTATGAGAAGATAAATGCTTCTCTGACAGTGAGGCAGGTCCCTTTTTGTGTAGAGCCTTTGTATGAGAAGTGAAAAACATTTCTTACACTATCCAACTGGATTCTTAATGCCATGATCTGGTTGCCATTGTTGATTGGATGAGGTGAATGTTGTTGCGTATAGAGGTCTGTGGCAAAAGAGCAAATGGTCCTTCACCCCTTGTGTTTTATGAGTTAATGACAGTATGAAATTCACCTTCTGATCCTATTCAGAAAATGCATCAGGCTAAGAAGGAAACTGTCAGTGTTAGCAGGGACCCCTGGAGGTCATCTAGTCCATCCTTCCTAATCAAGTAGAGTCCCCAAGAGCTCTTACTCAGGATCATGTCCAGATACTTTTGAATATCTCCAGAAATATTCAAAAGAAAAGATGATTTAATGAAGCCGTGTTTCAGTATGTGCCCTGAAAAGAGGACCAGAACCAGAAATTGAACAAAACACACACAAGTAGGCAAATGTAGGCACATTTAAGAGAACTGATTTGCTAAGTGGACTTAATAATTTTTGTGTGATCTTGTTCATATTGCCTTTGGAAGCAAACCAGACAGGGATGGGAGAGAGGACTCTGGTGTGGCAGTTTGAAGAGTTAGGCATCTTCTTCCCTTGGCTATTGTATTTTAGCAACATGGATGTTATTGGGAGGAGTTGGAAACAGAGAACGGGGACTGTTTGGCCTATGTACATCCAGGCAGGATGAAAGATGAGACTGGTACTGCAACAGCACTATAGTGTGAGTGTTTGTGTGGTATTGTCTATGATGGTGTAGGCCTAGTGGTACTGCTGTGGTACTGCTATTTTGCTTATCTGTGTTGCAGTTACTATAAGAACTGCAGAAAACAGATTCGCCTGAGTTTATTAGGACAATATGGGAAATTTTGGCACACATTATTGTTCTCTTCTTTCAGTAGGCCTGAATCTGCATTAAATAAATGAGGATGAAAAAGAAACCATATCACATTTATAACAGATGAGGATGAATATACTGAAATATACTGAATGTTAGATAGCTCTTTAGCTTCTATAGTCACTCTGAGAACTGGTTGCATGGTGTACTTCAAGAATTGTTTCTCAGTTTTATAGCGAGTCCTGTCTTTTAGGTAAAATTCTCTCAGTTGATCTCAGTATCACAAGAGAAGTGTTGATGTACGTTTTAGCTTTTCATCAGTGAAAAGATGCTTATTTATTTAGCCTCTTTAGAACATGTTATCGCAGCGCTATCACAGCACAGGCACTGGATATAGGTAACAGTAGGATTTGGGAGCAATTAAAATTCCAAATTATACTGTTACATAGTGACAGAAACAAAACCCAGTAACATAATGCATCCACAGTGTGACATTGTAACTGAAAACCAGAAAGCATCAAAACTCTATATCGCTTCTTGGCATTCTAGGGTATAGTTCTTACAACATTATCTGGGCTACAGTATCGCTCTGGTTCTTACACTGAGGAATAGTTTCCCCTGGGCTAGGCAAGAAAATATGCATATGAAGGAAACTGCTGAGAGGTCATGTTGGTGAACTGTGAACTAAAAAGGAAGAAACTCTTCACATAATTTCAAAGGAAGAAACCCTATGTAAGTGAGCTAGAAATGTTGATAGAAATACACAGACACCACAGCAGATCAGTATCAACAAAGTTTAGTATTCTCAGAGCAAAATAATAAAATATTATGGTCTAGTTTGTAAATTGGATGGGAAAATTTCCTCTTATTGTTCTAGACTAATGAAAACCCAATGAATAGTCTAAAATGCATTGTCTTAATGCAGTTTTTTGTTTAATCATACATTCAAAACAATCTGTGAGCAATTATCTACAATCAGTTCTTATACATAATTGTCACTATATCTGCTGTTACTAAAAAATCTCGTGTTCAGTGCACAAAATAGAAAATAAGTGCAAATGAAAACACTTATTGTTGTAGGTTTCTCTGACAAGCAACTCAGAAAGACACTACTCTGTGCTGAGGCAGTTCAAAAGTTAGATAAGTTGAAATACAATTTGGTGTATAATTTACTTTGTTTACTTATGAACTTAATGCACCATATATGAACTTCATCATAATCACATTCTGGTAGAATATATCTGATGAAATGGAGATGACCTAGCACTTCAGAGATCGATTCCTTTCATTCTAATGCAGATATCTAAAACAGATAAAGAAAATTATTCTTTGAGAGTCCTCATTTCTTTCACTGCCTGTAAAGATTTTCATACACAATAACTAGCTCACCTGTAGACATCTAAATATTAGTTGCCTAAAGTTAGGTGAGTTAAATGTAGAGGTCCTTCCCTCCTTACTTAGATACTGTAATTGAACTTTTAGATTTGGATGGCTCTGAAGATCCATTCTAGATTGCATTTTCTCTTTTTCACTCTTAGTCTCATTTGGGCAGGAATTCCCTTGTATTTATCTCAGATGAGTGACAGAACAAATATGTGTAACAAATACTTAACAAGGGCACAGAGAGGACTCTCAGATTTTTATCAGGAGGAGCAAGAGAGTAAGATGAAGAGAAATTAGAATATGAAAAAAGAAGAAAGAGTAAACCAAAAGAAAATTAGGAATAATTTATGATCAATTAATTAACAATATATCACATTTTAGCTGTCATATTCTTAAATAATTCAAGTAATTTTTATATTCCTTATTAAAAAAATGTACCATTTATAAAAGACAAAATACTTTTTTGAATGTAGTTGTTTGCACTTACATATTAATTGATGAGAAGAATGAAAACCAAAAATGAAAACATATCCACAAACACCAGTGCATTACACAACTGACATACAATCAGTCCTTTTAGGGGCATAAATTTTAATCCAATGTGTATAACTAATTTGTAGTTATATAGTTGCCATAAAAAAAAACAAACACAAAAAACAAAAAACAAAACAACACCCAACCTCTTCCTTTACAGTATATTGGTTTTCTTGTTATCAGCTTAGTTTTCTGCCTTTTGTTTTCTTCATCAAATGGGTGAACTTAATACATCTCAGCATAGACATAACATGCACTGAAATAAATTGCTTTTTATTTCAGGGATTGGGCCCACACTCCCAATCACTACACAATAAAGGGATTATACTTTAAAAAGGACTGTATGAAATCAAGAAGAAATCTTAATTAATCATAAATGGAACTAGTTTCGTGGAAATAATTTGACCTGACATTTCAAAGTTTGATCAGCACATCACAGAGATTAAAAATACTTCTGACTTGAACAGGCAGAGTCCCAGAGAGTCACTGCAGCCTGAAATATTTTCGGAAAGCTAATGTGTACAGATCATACAATGTCAATGTTTCTCTTAGTGCTTCCATTCCATTAGGAACCAATGCGGGACTCTTTTAACTTCCGAGAAATCTTCCAATATCATGCTGTCCTGGTCAATGCTGAATCAACAGAGATTACAAGACATCAAACTACAATCTTTTATCCCATGTTCTGTGTGTATAAAACAAGGAGTCAGCGTCCCTTTGAAGTACTAATTGACTGTCTGTACCAATCAGCACCTAATCCTTTTCCTGAATGCATTTAGGTCTCCACAGTAACTGAGCTGGCCTTCTCTGAGGTCTAGGCTGGAAAGCACTTACAGTAAATATGTAGTATGCAAGGGAGTAATTGATCTCAGTCTTAGAAAACCTGTCTAAAAGCAACTAGACCTCATAATTCATGATTTAGTCCAACAGCAAGAAGATGAATATCAGTTAATAGGAAAAACTCTAGAAGTCACTATATTAAAAAATTAGTAGTGAATAAAGAGACATATGATAATGTTTTCCTTTAATTTCTTTTCTTTTTTTCCCCCTCCTTTAACACAGATTATTCAGGAACAGTGTGCACCAGAAATTTACTGACTTTTCTGGGATCTTACATTTAAGACTGGAGATGTAATCACAAATAATTTGCTTCATATTGTCAGGTACAGCTCCAATGACTGCCTTGTTCATGACAAGAATTTTTAGTACAAGAACTTACAGATGCATTTTACTCATTGCTGGGAGCACAAGCCACACACAAGTGATTGTTTAAAGCTGATAGCCTCATAGTCTAGGCAGGCAGTTGAAGTAATTTGGACTTATTTAATTGCAATCTCTGCTTCACTCATGAAATAGAAATCAAGAAGGAGGCCAGTTGGAATGTCAGTTTGTAACACGTAAAAGAAGAATGAAAGGGACATAGTAAAGGGGATTTCAGGGACATTTTCCAGCAAGTACTCTCTCTGTGATTTAGAAGAGAAAAATGCCATAGATCATACTAAAGAAACAAAAATGCAGGACTTCAGGTACACAGTAAAAAACCAGCAATTCATGTAGGAAGCACTCTTATGAGTAATAAAAGTTTAGGTTTAATGAACTTTGACTATTTAGAGAATGATTTATTTTCTTTGAGGAGGACAGCAGAAGCATTTATACTTTCAGAGTGTGATAAGTTTTTGCTGCACCACAGATGCCTTTTGAAAGAATGAACATTTCCTCAAAAGGATGTAATAAGCCAGTTAATATTAATTCCTGGCATGTAGCATGTATGCTCAGCATTTACCCCTTTACCTAAAATAGCAACACAATATTCTGTATGTTCTTTTCTTTATGTTTTATGTTGTTAAATTATTGTCTTTTCAGTTCCAAGGATTTAAGACAGAAAGGTTTTATTTTCTTTCAGAGAGGACATGCAATGCAGCCACATTTGTGTAGGAGGAACTAGACCTGCACTACTGACACTGGTAAACTCATAGCTAGGAATATTTGAAATATACAATAGAATTGTCAGTAGAATTCTCACCTTTGTTAGACTTCAGTGTCAAGAGTTGACATGCTTAGCTGAAAAGTTTTCCTATCACATATAGTCATCATTTTTGTTGATTGCAAACTTCTAAAATTGCCCACAGCTTTGAATGCCTCTTTTGAGGGTATCGGTCTTGCTATACCATAGGGAAAAGTTCAGTTGTTAGGAAACAACATTTTCTGGAAAACATTCTAGTAGTACCCTCTCAAAAATTTTTTCTAGCTTTAGGTTATACAGTCACACAGTTTAACTAAATGTTAACTGAAATATTAAATTTACTTGTTATTAGACAATTATTTTACAGTGACATGTCATGGTTTCCAAGGACATTTTTTGTCTTTATACCAGGCGCAACTCTTTAAGGGGAATTTGATTTGCTGGTCTCTTGGGTACTCACTTAAAACAGATCTCTTCATATGACTAGAATTGCTGTAAAGCCAGACCATGTAGCTCTGTAGCAAGAGGGTCAAGACGGAGGGGACTGTAGACAAATATACAAAACAAGCAAAAGAGACAAACCCACTTGTCTACAGTTGCTTACACCTTTGCAGGTTTTTTTATTTTCCCCTTCTGCTTCTCACTGAGCAGTCACTCCATATTACTAACCCCTGTAACTGTTTCTTCCACTTTCAGCAACTATCTAAGTTTAGAAAAAATGAAGCCTAAAGCCTATTCCCTGCTGTCATGTCCACCTTGCCCTGACCCTGTTCTTTGGCTCCGCTCACAGTTCTTAATTTAGGAGGAGAATTTGGAACTATCCTCTTTTTAACAGAAGAGGATTCATCTACAAAAGAAAAGCCCAGCCAATATCAGAGAGAACACACGATGAGGCGTAGGGCTAGAGAGAATCAGTGTCTTTAGCTAATTCACCCTGTTGCCTGGACTTTTGATATTTCGGACCAACTTTTCTGATAGCTCTGGCTTTGTCAAGGGGATGATGCCCCTGCTCATCAAAAAGCAGGAGAGGGGGAGGAATGACTAAAGCTTTGCTCACACAACTAGTATTTCTGATTCCTCTCCTGTCTCATGCCTGTGCAAGAACAGCATTTGGTGACTCCTCACCTTTCATAATATCTGACCTCATCCGTCAGGAGTCCTAATTCATTGTTTTTCTCTGATGATTGAGGAAAGAAAAGTGGGTTCACTTTCAGCTCAGATTCTGACATATGAGTTAGGTGTAGATTGACAGTTCTGGGATGAACTGAACACACAACAATAGGAACTACATGATTCTGCCCTGACTCACAAAACAGACTACTAAAATGACATTACAGATAAAAGAGTTAGAAGGGTTATATAAAAAGGAACAGTTCACAGTTTGGATTAGAATGGGTCTAAGGTTATTCTGAAGAGTGCTGGGCTTTAGGAAGTGAATCACATCTTGTAACATGAAGGAGATTGATGAATCTAAATGACTTTGAGACAAAATACCTAAAGAATAAATTGAATATAATCAGACCTTAGTTTATTACTTGAGGAATTTATTTTATAATCATCATGTTAAAGGAAAAAAAACATAACATTTTACAGACAGAATTATCCTTGGTGAATTGCTTCCCTGAATAATGTCATTACTGATTTCACTAGGATTATGGTACTACTAACCAGTGATAATAAAAGTCAGTTTCTGATATGGTCACACATAGCTCATATATTTTGTCACTTGGTATTTTACTTCTTCACAGTAAGCAAGTAATCAGTAGAGCATCATAAAATTATTTAACTTTCTATTTCTTTGACTACTGTGTGATTTTTCTCCTTCACTGGTACTGTAACTCAAAAAAAGCAGATCTTCACTACCCAAAGTATACCTGAGGTTTCTTTTGCTAAGAAGCAAAATAACTCTAAATTCCTCATCCTTTGGACTGAAAAAGTGCATGTATTCACTTTGTTATTGTTGCTGTGCCAGAGGAAGAAGACCCATATTTATTATTTATTTTGTTACTAATCTTGGTTTGAATTGGAAAAGCTGACTTCCTCTGAATACATTAAGAGCAATATGAAGGGCTCATTAATCAGTGCTTTCTAAAATGTCATTAATAATTTACATGCTTTAAGAATGTACCCATAGCTCTTCCAGGAAATATGCCAAATATTATCTATGAGACCTTTCATCATCAAGAAATAATTTAAGTCATCAAATGGATTCCAGCCTTTGGTGTCATGATGGGTCACATGTGTGAGTCTGGCATACTTCACAACAGACTGTCTTGGTCTTCAGATAAGGAGATAAAGTATGAGAGGGTTCTGGAGACTACTTAGCCAAGAAGAAACTATGCATGTCTGGGATGCTCAGAAGATATTAGAACATTAAATGATGAGGAAGACATTACCCCTGTAAGAGAGGTTTAGAGAAAGATTGAGGAATTGGAGAAGGCAGAGTGGGAGCCTCAGGTAGGAGAGACAGAAAGCATATTCCAGAGGATCTGTGGCTTGGTTTTAGTCTCCTCCAAATTTGCTGAGGACTAGTGAAGTGACAGATGCTTTTTGCATATTAGCTTCCTTCAGGGTGGTGGAGATAGTAGTAAAATACTAGGCAGTGATTCAACTCTGTGGCAAGGCAACCTCTTTAGAAAGCTGCTATGTGGCAATCATACAGTTTGAATGATCAGCCCAGGGTACTGCTGTCTGCCAGCCTGTGCTGCGGACATGCATCTAGGCTGCTGTCAGGGAAAACAGTGCGAAGGAGTTAGGAAGTGTACTTCTTATCATGCTGCTGTACTCTTATGCATCCCATAAGACCTTTCTATTTTGCTTAGAAAGAAAGCTTTTTCTAAAGGGAACATCCATCATTACATTGTACATGGAGATCAACACGTTTTGCATTCCTTGTGGTGTTATCATGCCCTTTCATCAGCTAACCAGTTAATTTACGCCACCACAACCTTCCTGTTACAGACAGAAGGAAGGATTTGATGCAGCCAGGAACCCTAACTCACTCATTACCAAACATAGGATCACTCTGCTATAGTAGCGAATCCAATGAATATAAAAGCATTTTAATGGAAACCTTCCCTGCAGCTGGAGAACATCATTCTGTTTGAGGAATTTCTGGTAAACAGGCATTTTCCAAAACATAAACATTTGGGTTTTAAATGAATATTTATTCTGTTTCACTCTACATTTATTTGTAAAGAGGAAATGTCTGTATAAATAGATGATTAAGATCTAGAGTGCATGTTACCAAAGAGAGATTCTAGCTTATTTCTTATCCTTGTAGGAAGGAAACTTTCTGAACCTGTGATGGTCAAAGGAAACACAATATTGAAAGCTGCTTTTAATATTATTTAGAGTGGAAGGTGCACCATTGCATGTTCATAGCTTTAAGTCCTTCTTCTGACTTTTTATGGTGCATAGGACACAAACATAATCACAGAACAATAGCTGAAAAAATAGAGTAATTTGTAAAGCTGCAGAGCTCATGTTTGCTCAGAGTGGCTTGGGGACTATCACATAAAGTAGGAGAAAGGAGATAAATCTTCCTTGCATATTACTCAGTGTCCCTGGTTATTGCTCTTGCTGTCACTGAATATAAAAACAGGAACTAATGTTCTCAGTCATCAAAGCATTTAGCATCACTCTAGCTACACGAGCTTCTCACATGTGCTTTTAAATTTGTTTGCAGTGTTCCTCACTTTAAATATCGGGTGGTAAGTTGATGTTTTAACTAAGACAAAGCCAGAGTTTTGGCTCACTTCTGGTCTTTGTGCAGTGGAGGGAGTTGTTAGTGCTGAAGAGACTTGAGCTGCCCCTAAAATTGAAAATCTCACTGTCAGAGTGTGCTAACTGAGAAACTCTGATCTGCACTTCCAAATTGCTACTTTTGTTTTGCTCAAGTCAGCCTAACCATGTAAAAATAAAGCTTTCTTCTGCAACTCTTCTCTCAGCTGCTTTTAAAACAACAAAGTAGTCTTTTGTTGTCATAAATCTTTATATATTCTATTAGATCTAAAATCTGTGCTTGTATAATCACATAGATGTGTCGAATATGTCTTTGAGTCAAGGTTAGCATGGACATATTTTTTCTAGGCATGCTTACATCAGGAATGTCATGATTTTGAATGACTTTGCTTGCTTTTCTGAGGGTAAAATTTGTTCTTTACTTATGTGCAGGGTCACCATACAGTCTAAAAGGAAAATCTGTGAGAAAAAAATTGAGATTTCCACCCCTCCACTCCCTCCACTCTATCCATTAACAACACCAGGTACACATGTGAGCATGAAACAAATACAAGTTTTCCCCAAAACTTACATTTGCTTGGAATTTTCCAAGAGGAAGTGCAGGATATCAAAATAATGAACTGATTATTGCTTTTAGAGAGGGTAGGTATCCTGACTTTGGGTTAATTTCTTCCTGTTGGTACTTTGGACTTGATTCCCAGAATGCTGATTATTTGCAATCATCTGTATTGCAGGTTGGCCTAATAATGAGAAGACCCTGTGTAGCTCTGTATGACTTCTGTCTAATTCCTCTTGTTGAAGTTTCTATTATCCCCTTGAAAGAGTTCAGAAATGGTATGCAATGCCATATGTAGAGTTTTTCAGAAGTTATTTTCAAATTCAAATGAAACAAACAGTTTCAATAAGATTAAAATACCCTGGAAGAATGGAGTTTTCCAAAAGAAGTACTGTTTTATTGAGTTCTGTAGCCTGCTGAAAAAATAATTCAGAACATGCCCTACTTGCCTTATTGCACTGTATTTTGCAAAATAAGTGGGATTAAGGATGGACTCAGAACAGCATTTTTACCTTGATCCTTTTTTGTATAATACATATTTAACATGTTTGACATGAATGGCCTTTTTATGTTAATAGTTCAGAGGCTTTACTGGAATGTCTACAGGGAGGTATCACTGTTGGATTCTGTGGTTATTTTCTTTATATCCATTAAATTGCTGTACTCTTAAGCTGTATTTATCAAAGTAATATCTGAACAATTTCTTTGTTCAGTGCTCCAATCTTGCTTCTTGCTTATTCTTAACTGCTTTCTGGGAAGTAATTTAAAAACTAAACCCCTAATGGCCTCTAGAAGGGCAAATGACACTCAAATCTGAAATCTTCTAAATGCAAAGATATGTTTCTCTGTATAAATACTTAACTGTTTAACCCTTACCAATGTAGTTTACCTCTATCCACTTGTGTGTTTTACCAGAATATTTTGAATTAGGTTTATCTTCACTGAAACTACAAAAATAATTTATTTTCTCATGAAGAGATCATCTTGTTGGACGCTGTTTTAGTATTGATAATATGTATATTTATGTGTTAATAGATATAAGTTTGCAGCAAGCAAGTGATACCTCTAAATTTCCTATACATATTTTTAAACTCAGACACCAAATGATCATGGGAAAGAAAAAGGGAAAATCTTGAGGTGAATCTAGAAGGTAGTAGAAGCTGTTTCATCGGCTGTTTTCCAGCTTACATTCTGCAAAGGTCAAACCAAAAGCAGTAGTGCATTTCTTGAAAAGGGAAGTGAGAGGTTCCTATAACCCCACCTTTCTCATTACTATAATTTTTAATTCTAATGTATTAGAGGCTACATCTGTATTTTTAAGGAAAAAAGAGCCAGGAAATAATCTTAAGTTCCTACCTGGTTCCTGACCTTACTTCAAGTATTCACTCCTTGCTTTATTTCAAGTAAGTGAAACTCTCCCCAGCTCTGATCTAGCAGAGAGTAGCTTTAGGCTGTGTGTATGTTATGCAGTTGGTGTCATTTGGTCTGAGGATCAGGAGTCAGCTCTTTACTCAATGGCAGAGATATAGGTATGGTATCTAGTATATAGATATACAGTGGAGAGAAATAATAAATATTGACTAGGACACAACATTAGATGGTCTTCATTAAGGCAACTTACAATATAGATATAGTTTAACCTGTTGATACAGACTGAGGAACGGGACAGACAATGATGTTTATAAGCCAGTTATGTAAAATTGAAAATTTTAGTGTGCTAAAAAAAGAAAGAAGGTGTTTTATAGAGGGATTAAGAAGATTTATCTATTGTTAGACAGTATTCTTGTTTTGTCTGAAGAAAAAATACGGAGATAGATAAATACAATAATAATTTTTTCCTACAGGTATGAAGAAGGTGAAAATCTTTGAAATTACATAGAGAATAAATCTTTACTTCCTGGTACTAAATCATATAGTGTAAATTTAAGAAAGAGTCTGAGAAGCAAAGACAATAGGTCATGACTCTTGATGAGAGAGAGAGTGAAGAACAGGTCAAGGGATGTAGAGACCAGTGAGGTAGTTCAAGCTATAAATTAAAGGAGGTAGGGACGTTGACTTTAGCAGAAGTATTCCAGATAGTTATTGTGCTACACTGAAAGGATTGTTGTAAGTAAAAGGGAACTCATCATGCCTACAGTCCAATTGAAACTTTATAATTGCAACAAAAAATGCAGTGGACAGTATCAGTAGTACAGTTACATTAACATCAGCACTGCAGTATTCACTCTACTTGACACTATTTTTACAAGTTTTAATACGGAGTGCTTCTTTCCACTGATCCCAACTAAAATTTAAAAGTTGCACAACAACCAACACTTCTCAGTTAATATAAATGTTGCCAGTTTTTAAGTGATTACCTAGCTTTTTTAGCCCTTTACCATGTATTGTATTTTAATAACTACACTAAAACAATCTCAAGAGTAGTCACTTAGCCACTGTTCATAGTTATGACAGCTGAAACAAACTGACCCCCATTTTTAGCAGGGTAAACGCAAGCAAGCTTTGAGAGCCTGAACTATGAGTTCAATAAAAAAATTGTGGTGTTTTAACAATCATGGCAATTTAAAAAAAAAAAAAAGAAAGAACATGGTTAATACATAATCTACATTGTAAAAAGGGAATTAACAGATTAATGAAATAAAGAATGAAAAAATATAGCTAACTTTTCAAGCTAATGCATCAAAGAAGTATAAATTTTGCTCTTTGGCTAAACAAAATCATAAGAAAATTCTATTGAGAACTTTAACCACATGCAAGTGATAAAAAACCGTTTTGGAGAAGATATTGAGTTTGATTTTTGTTGTTTTTTGTTGGTTTTTTTTAATCTGAAAGCTAGAACTGAAGTGTGTGATCTATGGTTTGAGACTTATTTTCGAGTTTGTACTGCTGGATTTTGTGGCAATGGTGCTGTTCCAAAATGTACTTGTAATATGTGAACAAATTTATTTGATATTGAAGATTCAATTGATAATTAGATCCATGTTCGACTTCAAGCATGTATGAAGTCCTGCTGTTCTTATTAGATAGATTAATAGGAACTAGTAATTCAAACAGCTTTGGATTTTTTAGCAAAACAATTTTGATCCTAAAATGTTGATTCATCAAAAACTTTCTTGTGGTATCATTTCACTGAGATTTTCCTCTAGGGTGTATTCAATGCTCCAGACTAAAGGTGGAACTGAGATAACCACCATCCTGACATATTTCCATCCCAAACTGTGGTCTGGAGAACAGAAATGCTCCTCTGCTGGTTCCTCCAGTGGCTGATTTAAAGACAATAAATCTGAGTCTTTTTCAGGCTGAGTGATCTCAGAACTAGAGCACTAGCTACTCTTGTTTGGTGCTCCATGTTTGTCTTTGCAAAATACATAAATTTGCCAAGAGCCTATCCCGCTGAAGAATGAATACAACTTGCTTTGCCTCTGCATTCCTCTTTGATTTGCATGTCATATGCACATTTGAGCACCTTGCTACATGTTCCCATCACATCAATGATATATTTTATAAGCATGGCTGGATTTAATGATATCAATGTTTTAACATTTCATCTGTCAGCTTCCTGATACTTAATCTAAGGACCATTATGGCTTCGGTTTTTAAACAGTTTTTCAATCAGCTGAGGATTTGTCTGACAATATCCTATGTTTAAACCACTTACAGCAGTTGATGTAGACTCAAAAGCCTTTTTCTAGTTCAAACACTGACTACATCTTCTACAATACATTTACCAGTTTGTATTTTTAAGTCCTAAAAAAGTTAATTGATATTTTTTAGTGTGACTTCTTTAATATCTATGTTATTATCTATCTTTAGTTATTCCAGCTACATTCTGCCTGATTTTTGTACTTGACTTGATTTTTCTGCTGAATTATTTTATTAGATCATTCAATTTAAAATAATTTTCAGAAAATAACTTCAATATTTTACTTTGTTATTCTTTGTCTTGAAGTTTATGAGATTGATTCTCTGTTTAGTCCACAACTTTTCGGCTCAGGCAAAATAATACAGCTGGATTTAGTTGATTTTATTCATATTAGATTGCACCTTTATCATGGTGCAGCCTTGCTGACTTTAAATTAATTTTATTAATGAAAATATCTAAAATTTCAGTTAGTGCTTTTGACTAGCAATTACATTTCATGAGATGAGATAGGCATCTGAATGCAGAGCTTAAGAAGTAGTGTCTTGGACATAGGCAGTCACAGAAAATGTCAATACAACTCATTTGCTTTTGCTATATTTCCCACTGGACTTTTTTTCCCATTGAACATATCCCAGCTCCTCATCCTCCATATATCTAAATAATCCAGTAGCAAGTCTTTTAGAATACGTAAAAATGTATTTGCCAAAACTAATCCTTGAAGTCAAAAACGTTTTGTATTTAGAGCTGGAGCTCATTTCTCTTTTTTTTTTTTTTTTTTTTTTTTTTTTTTTTTTGTAATGAAGTCTGTTTTGCTGATTAGATATTTCAGTACTCTGCATTTTTGTATTATACTTTAATAAAATTACAACAACCTTTCCTCCATCTCAATTAAAAAAAAAAAAAAAGAAAAAAAGAAAAAGGAAAGAAAAAAGAATCAAACACAAATCATTTTTGCTGAAACACATTCAGACTCTGCTTTTGTTTTTGCAGCAGAAACAATCTGTTTGAAATATAATAAATCACTTCCTTCACCTGCATGTTTCTGTGCATAGCTGTGTGCTCATTCTCTTCACACGCTTTCACTTAAGAAACAGATGTTACTTGCTCCAACAGGAAGGGAAAGGTGCTAGCAGGCTCTCTGAGACCATCTGGGTATGCAGAGCTTATTATACTCCTGCTATAGTTTGTTCTTTGCAAGATTGATTTATTGCTTTCTGCTTCTTCATATAAAAAATTTCCTGTAGCCGGAGGAAATATACCCCTGTCATAATATGTCCGCTTAAAGGATCATATCACCCAGCCCTAGGTCTTTCCTAGTATCTGTTTCCCTTCTAAGGTAATCAATTTTATAATTTGAGGTCATTCAAGGGACTCTGCAATGGCAATTCCAGTATTTAGAAAACTAGGAGAAGTAAATGACGGTATTTTTCTGTAGGTCATTTGGATTCTTATCAGATTTGCAGCCTGAAAGTATTTCTCATTGATAGCCATTCAAGATCATGCTTGAAATTGCTTAGATGTGTGTCAGAAAGCTGTTATAAAGCATACTTCTCTTAGGCATGGTCCTCATATAGCCAGTGACCAAATGCTAAAGCTGAACCTTCAAGGTGCTCAGGGATGAGACACAAACCTGGATTTTCAAACTCTATTGCAAGAAAATAGTAAAATTGGGAAAGCATTTTCCTACTTTGTGAAAGCTGAACTAAATTTACCTAATGAATGTTTTATCTGGGTGAAAGAAGAGAGGTTTTCCTGTTTCTAACTCATGAGCTAAATAAAAATTAAAAGACCTTGGTAAAGCTTTCTTGTTTAACTCTTACAAAGCCATCCATTTCCTTAACTTGTGCATCTTTTTTGTGCTGAGTCAGTCTTCTTTTCTGTCCACAATGAAAGGTTGACAATCATCCTGAATAGTGGAAAGCTCAATTCTGTGTTGCCATTTACAGAGGCAGAAGTAAAACTAGTCCAAAATTGCTGACATATATTCCAAACCATGGTTTGTACAGAATCTGTTGTGAAAGGCTAATGTGCCAATCTCCAGCTGTGACCTGATCAAAGCACTGCTCATTATGAAGGTAGATTTTGCTTCTAAGAGTGCTCAGGAACCTTATGAGTAATAGAAGAATTTAAAAATAAGTTATTAAAAAATACACAAACTTTCTTCTGTGTTTTGACATGTGTTGTTAGTATAGAACCTCTCAAATCTTACATCTTTAATGGAAAATAGTAACCAAAAGAAAAGTTGTATTTATGATTATAAGTTGTGTGTTCAGTACTAAAACAGTGGTAGGAGTTCATCTTGAAACCAGGAACTTAAACATTAATGGTATTAGTTTGCAATAGTATCACAAGATGAGAAAAACTGTTCTGTTAAATTTCTTTGTAACTATGTGTATAGCTTTCTTTCTGAATCGGTACTGAAAAAGTGGAAGCAGGCAGGCACTCAGGATGCAGTAACACATTAATGAAGGGATGAAATCAAAAGTTTAGACACATACCACAACTGAGATAGTTTTGGTTTCAACCTTTTGCTCTTGTCTTACATCTGTTTCACAAATGCAATAAATACAGGGCTCTATTTCTTAGTGCATTCTATTTTATATAATTTGGCGTGAAAAAAATATCTGTGCAATGCTCTATAGACATTTTGAAGTTAGGTGTGGGATTCAGTTTCCATTTCAGACACATCGAGATGTGTCTAAACCTAGGCATATGCAGTGCAGATGTTGCAACTTCATTGAACACACAGTATTTCAAATTTAAATACCTTTGAAAACCAGCTTGAAGTCATAGTATAATAGAATCATAGGATGGTTTGATTTGGAAGGGACCAGAAAGATCATCTAGTTCCAACCTCCCTGCCATAGTTTCCCCTTCAAGAACACCTTCTACTAGACTGCTCAAAGTGTTTTGATGTATTGAAATTAAAGAGACACTTTTCTATTTTTCCCTTTTTTGTTCCTTTTTAAAAAAAAAAAAAATTCAGTACAGTACAAGGGTTTCCCTATTATGCATGGATCTAGGACTCCATTCAGTTGCTGTATGTGGGCATTTTCCAGTATACTTTATATTGTTGACAGAATATCATAGTAGACCTGAGGAACAATAACAAGAGGAAGTCAAATGTTTCTGGAAGAATAGCAGGTGGAAAGAAAAACAAAAGCATTTAGAAGGTAAATTATAATTTTCTCTAATCATTTCCACTTGGTGTAAGAACAGATGTGAAGCACATGGCTTACAGGATGAGGATTTTGCCAGGGGAAAAAAAAAAAGAAAAAGAGAGTGAGAAGAGAAGCAAAAGAGGACTAAAAGCATAACAAACTGTAAAAATAGGAATAAATTATTGACATTGTATTTGACTGAAGACTTGGTCTGATTGTTGCTAGTGTCTAGGATAGGTGCAGCTAGGAGAGGCCATATGAAAATGAACCCTTCCAGAAATGAGCCATAGTTACTTTCTTTTGTATTAAAAATAAAAGAAAAACAACTAAAATTTTATAGTATCATTTAACCTGTGAATGCATCAAAATAATGTGGACTCTGACCATCAGGATATTTGATAATTAGAATTTTTTCATGAAAGAATGAGTATATTAACACTTGCACAACCCAAACCTCCTTTTAACATGTGGATATCATCATCTCAGTTATCATTCCTCAGAGAACACTTAAGGCTTGAACTTCCAGGAACAACACTGCACAGCAAAAGCATTTTTTTCTGGAGTGAAACCATTGCCAAATTCAATCCCAAGTTAGGTGAAATGTTGGTTGACATTAGGATGCTGTTCCTGCAAATTTCATACTGCCTACAGTAATGTTATAGCAGATACTTTGGCAGGTAGCACCCAATTAATGTACTAGCCAAGATATATTACAGTTAGAAGGACATCTCCATCTTTAGTAAAAATACTATCACATTTTTTGTGGCAAATTTGTGCTGCCATATGCTTTTTCATCTTGAAAGAAAGAAGGAAAGAAGGAAAGAAAGAGAGAAAGAGAGAAAGAAAGAAGGAAAGAAAAAGAAAGAAAAAAGGAAAGAAAAAGAAAGAGAGAAAGAGAGAAAGAGAGAGAGAAAAGAAAGAAAGAAAGAAAGAAAGAAAGAAAGAAAGAAAGAAAGAAAGAAAGAAAGAAAGAAA
>JAWWLZ010000001.1:71263954-71278293 GCA_035041345.1 Poliocrania exsul
AAAGAAAGAAAGAAAGAAAGAAAGAAAGAAAGAAAGAAAGAAAGAAAGAAAGAAAGAAAGAAAGAAAGAAAGAAAACGTTAAGAAAAAAAGGGAAGTGGAATACTGACTGACTGAAAATGTAAAAAAATATTCCTGTCTCCCATGCTTGTTACATTATATTTTAGATTATTTTGATTTTCATATGAGAACCACATGGAACCTAAGCAAATACATGTTATTGTAGAATGTTATTTTTACTATCCTTCAGTATTTATGCTAAAAGAGAAAACAACACATGTTACAGAGCTGTTCAGTTAAGGCTTGATATCTCTCCTGCATTAAGAATATATTTTTCATACTTGGTTCTCTGGACTCCTTCCATAACAGTCAGCTCTGCAGAAAGGACACATTTGTTGAAATCTATAGCATATCTAGCAGCTGTTCATGCTGAAAAATCATGACTTACCTAAAATACACCTAACAATGAAGAAAAGAGGGGAAAACTCTCCTCTTTTTTCTTTTATTTTTTTTTTTGTAACACCAATTTAACTATGTGAAACTGTTTGCAGCTGCATTAAATTGTGTTTGTGACTCTGTGATAGTAATGACTATAGTAAAGAAATTGTGAGCTTTTTAAATACTGTTACTTATGAGGTTCATGACAGCATCCGAAAAGGAAAAAAAGAACAAAACAGATGAATAAAAGGAAGCAAACTGCTTTGACTCACAAAAGGAGTGTAAAAATGAGCTATTTTTATTTTACAGAAAGGAAGAGAAACCAAAACAACTGTAACTACCAGGAATATGCTCTTGTTGTCCCAGACTCCTATTGTCTTTGGTAGACAGTGTTGCATTTTAACAGCAAAACAGTAATTGATTTGCAGCAGACTTTTAGAGTAAATTTCCTCTTTTGATTTACCAAATATAACTTTTACTACTTTCAGCAGAACCTCAAAAAAGAACAAAAAGCAGTAGTGATACTCAGTGATAAATGGACAATATTTATATCGAGTAATCCAGAGCAGAAAAAGTCTGATGCAGATGGATGTGCCTCCATCTGATAATGAACCATCTTGTCTAGAAACAATGTCTGAATCATGATGTGGCTTCAAACTGACCTAACAAAAGATATAACCCACAAGACTTTTAGTTTTCATATATTTTTCTTTTCCTTAGTTTCAACAAGGACCTCGAATGGAAGTTTACATATAAAGAAACCTAAAACACTTAAAAGTTGGGGTGTTTTTTCTAAGAATTTGCAATACTGAGTTACCTTTCAAAGGAAAACAAAGAGCCAGAAACATCACCATAGATTTTGGGACAGCCAACCTGTTGAGGGACAAATTTTAAGCTAAACAGCAGGAAGGCACTAAAGAAAAGTGTGTTTGAACCAGATTTTCATCTAGTCTCAGATGCTTATTTCCAAACTGTAGAAATCAGAATTCACAAGCATGAGTCATCTTCCTGTTTGTGATGTGTGTGCAATAGTTATGCCCTATGGTTAGTTATTATAATTATTATAAGGAGTATTCAGAGATAAATGTTCAATATTAATGTAATGAGAATACAGTAAAAAATGACTTTTTTTCCTTTCAGGGAAGCAAATCTTTCACATCCTTCCACTATTAAATTTAGAAATACCTGATATTTAGAGACAATATAATTTCAGTGTATATCTCAAAGCTTTTTTCCTTTCTTACTTTTCCTTTCTTATGCTTTTCCCCCATGGTCTTTGTGTCTTTTTTTCAAATTCCATCTTCTGCAAATGTTTTTAGTGACTTGAATAAGACAATAAACGATAAGAGACAAGGAACTTACTTTTTAATTGCTTTTATGACAGAAATATGAAGAAATGAGAGACACCCAGTCAATACTCACAATTAAAAAAAACACAAATATCAGAATTTTTAGACATCCTTGACATAAGAAATCTTAAAAGAAAAAGAAAGTGAATAACAAATAGCTAACAATAAAAAGTTTATAAGCACTTACTTGGCAATACACAATTGTTCACAAACATTTCTAATTTTCTATTCTCAAGTCTAGAAGAGATATTTAATTTGAAAATTTAAATAAGATCAAAGATACAATACTATAGTGATCACCGACTAAGGTGTATTACTGTATTTTAAAAGCTCGCTTTTATAATAACTCCTTTTATGTTAGAGTTAAAGCAGTCATGGTGTTAACGATAATTTCAAATTAATAGAATGTTAAGGGAAGTGCTCAGATTAGCTGCAGAAAAGATACAGTAGTGGTTCAGTATAGAAATCTGGTGCAAAGAATAGTTATGTCTCCACTTGGAGGATCAAGAAATCTCTCTTAATTCTCATCTTGTCACTTATAGGAATTTCTGATTTCTCTCATTTAGAAAGTGTTTCTGACTTTCTGATACCAAAGACCTTATATATGTTGTTAAATTTATACTTATTTTCTAAACCAGGAATTATGTCTGGTTTTTCTTTATGTTAATCAGCACAATCCAGTAAGGCTACTTTCCCATGATAAGAATCTGGTCCTCTCTATCAGGTCTATATAATAAAATTGCTGCACAACTTTCATCTAGACTCATAAAAGCTGCTAATAAAGAAACTTGCATAGAATAACAAAAGCTTTTCCATCCCATGAAAATTGCTATGAAATAAAAATTGCAAGACTTGATTTAAAGTAACCTCTGAGTTCGAGGCCTCATATACTTGGTTGACTTACAGGGATCAAAGGTAGAAAATGAGAAACCATTTCCATTAGAGGAGAACACTCTACTTGTCTGTAGCATAGGGTCAAATGAGGCCTTGATTTTCATCCTGACAGCAATGAAACAAGTGAAATAATTGTTTTTATGATAAAGAACATCACTTTGGAGGATGAATAAAATCTGGAATTTATTTCATTGTCCTTTGCCAATAATACATCCGTTAACTATGGGAAGCACATTTCTATGCTGCAGAGATTAAAAACATCCTAACTAAAAGCAGCTGCCAACCAGTTGCAAATCACATCTTTCATAACTACACTAATTCAGCTTGAAATCCTGGTGACTTATTTCTCAAGTATTTTTCTTTAAAATAAATGTCAATTGTATCCAAAAAGCCAGAAATATGTTTTATTATGTTATTGCAAAACTGATGAGCATACTGGGATATTTGCTATATCTCCAGATTGTAATAGCACATTGTGTTGCCATATTGAGTTTTCATGACCACATTAAATCTGTCTTCTGTAGTATGGCTTAACTTTCTTCAGCATGGTGAGCTGAATGCAAAGTCTATTTTCTCTTCAAAGAATTTGATGGCTTGAGCCTATGGTTTTAGAAAGAGGACTGTGACACAAAGAAACTTTCTATGCAAGACATCAGCTATGGAGTAAAAGGTGGCTATCTCAAAATATTGGAATGAGTTCCCATATGAACAAAGGGCTACTGTACTGTTCACTACAGCCTATGAACTGCCTTTTCCAATTTAAACACATATCCTTCAGGGTAAACTGCCAAATGAGATAGAAAAATAATGAAGTTTTAATATCTTCTTGATGTAGGAAGTACAGGAACTTATATAATATCATTTTATGACTCCTGCAAAGTTGAGTGACTTTCAAGTGGCACACAGAATTGGAGCAAGATAAACAAATCAGACTTATTTGAAAAAGATGTATCTTGGGATTTCCAAATTATGTGAGATTAGCCTAACTCCACAGCCTTGAAAGTTGATTGAATGTCCTTGTAACATCACTGGCATCATCTAGAATATTTTTAACAGAGGTAAGCAACGAATTTTTGTTTGTACAGCTTAATAAATTAAACATTTCACTTTAGCATGATTGATTTTACAGCTTGACAGCAGATTCATATTTCAAAAATAGTCTGCAGTTTTGTAATTTTTAGTAGTTTTCTAAAAGGCAAGTCCAACAATTCTGGTATTCTCAGCACTCTACATACTTTGCTACGAGCCTTTTTTAAATTTTCTTTTTTTTTTTTTTTTTGAAAGGACAATGATTAAAGATAGCAAGCTACAATACGATTTGAGTTCAACAAATGGAATGAGACTGTGTCCTTAAATTTACAGAGCATTCTGAGCCACACTTCCAGTAATATGAATAAAAACTAGATGTGGTCTTTCAGAAATCTTAAGTCACTAAGAAATAAGAATTATTATCACATGCTATTTCCATTATTTATAGCACATTTTATGGTATATTTAGCATTCAATACTCATATTATTTTTTTCAATTCATTAGATGAAGAAAGCAATTGCAAATGCACCTACAAATATTTCCATCTATTAATCTGAAAGAATATGTTTTGACTTCTATGAAGGTATAAAGCATCATGCAAATATCCTGTTATTGACCTTTTTTTTTGCTTCTTTAATTAAACTTTCAGTCTCCTCAGAGTAGATTAAAACAATCATACCTGAAAAACAGTAAAGCTCCACCTTAAAAAAAATATAAAAAAGATAATTAATTGATTTTTTTTACATATATTTTGTTAGCATAAAGAATCAAACAGCCTGTGACTTCAGACACAAAGTGATACTGCCAATATCCATGTCATGCTGGAGATTCAAATACTATACTAGACGTAAAGGAACTAGTAGTTTCTTAAAAGTCTGGTGAGGATTCACCCTGCATTATGAAATTACTGAATGCCTTCAGATTTGAAAAATTCTCACAGAAGCTCTAGCAGCAAGCTATAAGCAAACATACATAGCTATGAAATATGAGAAAAGAGTATGATTTTGGCTTGAGTAATTTTTATGGGAAACAAAAGCTAAGAAAAAATATTCATGACTATCTTTTATTCTCTATAGAATTTAAAAGATTGCGTAACAGAAAGTTAGCAGGTTCTGTGCATTACAACTAGGAAAAAAGATGGTTAACAGTTGATTGCCTTGATGGAGGCAGAACTGGACAGCATTGCTGTTTCTTCCCACAGTACCAAAATGGCCGAGGTCAGAGGGAACCTGTAGAGATCACCTAGTTCAACCTTCCTGCCTACACAAGATCAGCTAAACTAGGTTGTCCAGTACTATGTTCAGTCAGATGTCAAGAATCTCCAAAGATGGGGACATCGTGACAACTCTGGTCAACCTTCTCCCTCAAAACTTAGACTAATCTCTGTTCTTCACTGTTCCTGCAGAAGATTCTAGTGATTTCTGGCTATCATTACAACATCTATTCAGCCCTTTTGTTTTTTCACCTGGACAATACTTTAACTGATCAGTCTGGCTCTATTCCAAAATTAACAAACTCTCTGAGATACAAATAACCATAGTATGGATTTATTTGTGGTCAGAGGGCACAACATGTCCAGAGTCCTAGGATGATTATTGGTTTAGTACAAGTTTGACTCCAGGCTAATTTCATTATATTAGTGCATTAGTGAACTCACACTGATTTTTATCTGTCTTGTATCTTGAAATACTATTTCTGCAGTCTACGTATGACTTCCTAACTTTTCAGAAATTTCCTTGAATTTGGTAGAGCAAGCACTGGAGTCAGTACGTCTGGCTGGATTCAAGCTGAGTTGTTTCTGATCCATGTTGTCCAGAGGATTTTATAGCATCTGCATTATTGGAAAGATACATAATTCAAGTTCATCAGCATTTTGGAAAATGGAAACCTAACAACATTCATTGATATACATTCTATTTTAGAAGGCATGACTCATTCTTGCTTCATAGAATCACAGAATGGTTTGAATTGGAAGGGGTCTTTAAAGACCATCAAGATGAATCCCCTTGCTATGCACAGGGATATCTTTCACTAGGTCAGGTTGCTTAAAGCCACATTCAACCTGATCTTGAACACTTCCAGTGATGCTGCACCCACAACTTATTTGGGCAAGCTGTTGTAATGTCTTCTCTTCCTCATAATAAATAATATCTTCATCATGTCCAGTATAAATCTACCTTCTTTCATATTGGAACCATTGCCCCTTGTACTGTCACTACAGGTAAAGTCTCTCCATCTTTCATATAAGCCCTCTTTACTTGTTGAAAGGTTATAATATGGTGTCCCTGGAGCCTTCTCTTCTCCAGGCTCAACAACCTCAAGTCTCTCAGCCTTCGTTAACTGGAGAGGTGCTCCAGTATTCTGATCATTTCTGTATTTCTCCTCTCTACTCAATCTAGCAGATCTGCATCTTTTGGTCCCACTACAGAAACTAACACCATCATGGCTATGGTAGCCCATACCTTTCTTCTTCTCAGGAATGTAATAGACCCTTCTATTCAATTTCTACTGCCAGCTAATGCCTGGATATTTCTTCTTTCCTACCTCCTTAGCTAGTCTTCTGTTTAAATATACGTTTTTTTAATATGTGCTTTCTGTGACAAGTTTTTCTGCTTCTTGTGTTCTGCTTGAATGTTTCATTTTTTTTTCTCTATTTTTGTTTCTTTTCTCTTGAAACTTGCCACTGTATTTTGGCTTATTGTCCCTAACCCTTCCCCCAGTCTTGATTAGGAGAACATAAAATGGTACACAGTCCAAAAAAGTGCATCTGGTATATTTTTTGATTTTGGCTCAGCCATCTGACCAGAAGTTGAAGAATGGAAGGATTGAAGACATCTGGCAGCAGCAGTGTGAGGAGATACTGTTGTTTTATTTTTAATGGCTCCCTCTCAACTTTGCAAACCACTAATTCGTCTATTGCCATCATTTAAGTTACTCTTGCAGCTGCAGCTAGATCTTTGGCTTCTCCTTATCTCCTTGCACTATGGCAAATGTAATATGAAATTATTAATTAAGCAATAATTATATTATTGATTTTTATTATTTATAACATCATTGCATGTCTGATTGCATCAAATTGTATGCAGGGAATTAAATATTCTCTAGTGTATGACTAAAATTTTATTGGATATGTTTTTCATCTTAATTTTGTACATCTATTGAAATCTAAAAAAATAGACCTGAATAAGCTGATCATGGCACTAATTATTTAAAGAGGATTATCTTTAAAATGAATAATTATAATGTTCCTTACTTCTGTATATCAGGAACAGAAAAACATAATTACTAAAATTTACTTCTACATTACCATGACTGTGTTCATCTACAAAATATGATTTCAACAAACAGTAAAAGTAGAATAAGTAGTGTGATATTCAGCTGCTATGCTGAAAAAATAAAGCTCAGCTTTTGCTGAGTTCCACTGACTTCCTATTAGTCTAAACTAATATCAGCTCCTGGAGTCTATTGTGTTTGTGGAGGGTCAGCTAATGAAATATTTTGCCTAACCTACAAGTGTTCCATCTGAAAATTAATTGTGGTATTTGAAGAGTGTGGGTAGGATTTGTTTCAATGAATTACCACTAGAAAAAAAAAAAAAGCTTTCCAGAATATAGAGGCATACTTGAGTTACATAAATGTAAGCAGGTTCATTTGAGACACAGCACTGATGTTATTGAGACATCCACATTTGGCCAACAAAAATATGCGACTTTCTGGAAGAGCAGATGGCAGCCCAACAGCATATCCAAGAGTGTCTACAACAACACTAGATATCTATGACTGAAGTAGCCCACATTAATTTCTCTCTCCCAATGAAGGCTCATTTTCACCAAATGACTCATCCAAGACAAAGATGATCCTGCCTTCGTACACTGCTGGGGGGTGACAACCAAAAGGAGCACCTTGGTCAAGATGAACAATTCTAAAACACTTGAAGCTAAGCAAGATCATTCTTACTTTAACTGAATTAACATCATGTAATGGTAATAAGTACAAGTAAATGCTGCAGAAATAAAATGATACAATTTTTACCTTTTTTCCACTGAGAAATATGTTTTCATTGAACATATGGCTAAAGTTAACAATGACCCTATATCGATGTAGGAAAAAAATCAGAAGGCTGTAGTATAAGAGCACATCTCTAGGGCAGGAGAAATAAAAATATGGTTCAGATAAAAAAAATCTGGGTTTATAGTCTTTAATGTACTGTGAAAAAGCAATGTCGTATCTTTTGTCATTCCTGTTGGGGCCAATGATGTTTCACTGTCAATTTTATTGGGAGAATGACCTAATCTTTTTTTTTTTTTTTGCATAAAATATAAAGACAGTTTGTCACTTAAATCTGTGTAACACATACCTAGCGAAATTTTAGTAGAAATAGAAAGAAAATTCCATAACTTAAAGCACAGGGAATTCTTGAAGGTCAGCTGGCAAAACACCTGAATTCAGAAAAAGAAAGAAAAAAAGGAAAAGACACTTCAAGAAGGAGAGGCAGAAAAAGAAAGAGAGGCCTGGTCTTAATCTTCATGCCTGTCATTTATTTCTTTCACACAGAAAGTATGGGACACAGGTGGCTGAATGTCAAAGATCGTACCCTGTCTGCATGCTTCATAAGGCACGGGACAAATACATAAAACAGTCTGAGTGAACAGAAAAATCACAAGAAGTAGGTGCATTTTTAGTGACCCAGGTCAAAGGTTGCATTGCTTTTGGTGTTTTACAAATGTTTGATAGATTAAATGCCCACCTCCCATGGTTAGCAAATAAGCCATGCAAGTAAGAGAACTCATAAGAAATAAAACTTCATTCAATGTCCTTATTGTGAGGGATCAGGGTCAATTAGCATGTGTAGTGCATATATGCTCTCAGTACACATGAACGTTCTTGAATTATCCTGGATTTTGGAAAAGACATATTAAGATAATTTGTAACAGTAAATTAACACCCTGGTAAAGGATTAAAAAAGCATCTCAAAATGAATTCATTAAATCTCAAAAAGCACTAGAAGTAGGCAAATAGAATATTTAGCTATCGTTATCAAAGGAAGTGATTATTGTATATTTTCCTGTGTACATTTGGCTCTCAGATAACCTTCTTGAGTAAAAGTCTATTTAGTGTCATTTCTGCTTTGCATTGCAATGGAAATAGGTAAGAATAGCATGGGAGATTGAAAGCCCATCATAGTCCAGAGAACTAGAGCAATATGTCTCAAATTAATTCTTGTTAAGGCCACATTATATTCATCCTTGGCCCTGGTAGTCTTCATTTTGACACATAAGGTGAAATGCTCTGATTGTCTGAAAGAACATATTTTCATATAGTGGAAACATATGAAACTCTTGATAGGCCCATGAGAGTATTATAAATGCATTTGAGAATCAATGAACTGTACATACATCTATTTATATAAGTGTTGATCCTTCTGTGTGCTTATCTGTACTGTGGAAGTGTATAATTTCAGAAGAGGTTGCCTCAGTTCTTCAAATAATGCCATGGGTGTTCTTACAGTGACTCTGAGATTTTGGGTTTATCTATGCCCATTCTTTCTACCCTTTGGCAAATGTAGAAAATATCTATTTTACTCAGTGATTTTTTCTGCATAAATGGCTATTAGAATTAACTTGTCCAAGAATCCACAGTATTTTACATCTTCTAAATCTATAACCCTTACCTAAAAAATGCTTCTCAAAGTAAGTTTTCTCTTGTTCTCTATCCCCCAAAGTTTTCCTTAGGTAACTGGAAATTGGATGGGATCAGGACTGGATAGCATTATATACTAGCACAGGAAAAGTGTGATCTCAGACCAGATTTGATTGTGTCTATGGAAGACTTTTGTTTTATTATTGAAGATTTTAGTACAGTTTCCTAAAGAAACAAGGCTTATGCAGTCATACTATCTTCTTTATTTTTTTTCTTCTTTTAATCTGTCTTATTACGTTCTTTATCCTAAAATCAAGCAAACTTTAAAAGGTTTCAGTCAAATTCTATAAATAGGAGAGCTCTCTCAAAGATGTTTCTTTGAGTAATACACAGCTAAAGTGATGAAAAAAGATATTAGAAGTGTTGGTGACTGAAGGTTATTGCTCGCTGCAGCTAAGGCTCTGTTACTGAGTACCAAGGAAGCCATGTATAAAGCAACTTTATAGAGGAAGTTTCAATTAAATCTTGCAGTCAACCATGAGAAGCAAATCCATAGGAAATCAGGTTTCATGAGTTCTGGTGCACAAAGAAATTCTTGTAGTATTAAAAATTATTGAGATTTTTTGTTTGTTTGTTAGACTTTGCAGTAGAGGTGTTTTTATCAGGGCTTACTGAACTTGACTGAATTAAACTGACTCCAGTGAAAATACCTCAACCTCTTTTGCAACTTTCTCTGAATTACTTAATACATTTCTGAAGCATTTGGTTCCTGAGAAACATGTTTTTTGGCTTAATGTTTTGAGTATTGGAAATTCTGAAAACTTTTTAAATAGAAGTTGCAAAAAAGGAAAAACCTTAATGTGTCCTCTATGTGATTTTAATAGATTCTCCATGTCAGATAATACATGCTTATGTCTATGCTACATGAAAAAATGTAAAGAAAATAATTTCAATCACAAAAATATACTCCAGATATTATTTCAAGGTGGTATCACTTTTTGCAGCTGTCACTGACAACTTTTTAAAGAAAGATCTTCACAAAAAGCAAAGGCCTGGGAAACAGCAAGAATCAAAACCTAGTAACATTAAGGAACTGGCTACTGGGGAAAGAAGGATAAGAATTACTACAGTAAGAATACCTGACAACTTGCTGTTATTTTTCTTCTGTATCCTACCCGTGGGTTATATTGCAGAGTTTGGATTTGGTTTTTGTTTGTTTTTTTTTCCCCTTTTTAATTTTTTTAATTTTTTTTTTTTAACCTACAGATTTTACAAAAGAGAAAATGTGTCTCACACAGTTCAGAACGGTGGGTTTTGAACATCCTTCTTGAATGATTGTGTTTTCATTTGTATACATGTATACCTTTAAGCTGCATCAACTGCATGAAATTTCAAAATAATTAAACAGATCATGGAGACAGTGAAGGGTATCTAACTTATTCAAGTCTCCCTTCTATGGAATACATTTTGGTTTTATTTGGAAAAAAAATGCATTCTGTTCCTTCCTCTGAGTTTGTGTCTCTGTGTGCAGTAGAGATGAGATTTCTGTACTGGACAGAAGAATAGCTTGTATTGCATCTGAATGCAAGTCTTTTGGTGTGTTTGGCAACATTTTCTCTTCTGTCAGATGTATTTGCTGCTTCATTTCAGGGACTGATGTGAAATGACTGACACTGAGACTCTGGTCTTCACGTCGAGGTGTGAAGAAAGTAAGATTTCACAGATGCCTCTCTCTGTACCCATGACTTTTTATGCTATACACAGAAGGCAGTAGTCACACACCAGACCTCCTCTCTGAGAGGTGCTCCTACAACGATTCTGCTAGGCTAAGCTAAGGAGCCTCCTGACTAAGTGAACTGCAAAATCAGCTTTGCACATGACAGTAGAGTAACACCTCCTAAAAAGCTGGGTTATCACAGGTGACATTTAGTTTAACCAGTAGTTCCATGGTTTTGACTGCTGCAAAGTCCTGTTCTCCCCATTATTCATGCTGCAGAAAACACTATGTCTGCCTCTCAGCATGCTTTCTTGGGTCTTCTTTATTGAAAAGGGTAAGAGAAGCTGTGATATATACCCTGGACTCTCTCCAATATAATGTTTGGATTCATGGGATGCAAGTACAGTGCCAACTGAACTCAAAAGTCTGGAAGGGTCTTGATTCATGCTTTAGTCCAGCCTCTCTATCTCTCCCTCCTTTCAGCTTTGCTTTTACCAAGAAGCTGATCTTAACCACGTTTACATATTTTTCCCAGGTAGCATGTTCTCTTGTTAGTCTTGAAGAGACAGTAACAACCTGGATGGGCCATGGATATGCCTATGAGATATTTCCATGTTCTACTAAAAACTTGTGGAAATTGCTGTAGCTGAGTATATTAGATTATGTATTCTATGTAATAAAATTTTAAGGCAACTTTGTGTGAAGGATTTGAAAGACACATATTTGTTGAAGCAAATCATCTGCTAGATGATTATTTCATCCCTGAACAAAAAGTAGCTTCCAAAAATTATTTTACAAATGCAAACCCTCCTATACTCTTTCTGTTTAATTCTCAATACATCTCTAGCTGCAAAATTCCTCTCGCTGGTTTCTTGTTTTTATCTCTGATTTGAAACAATATAACAAAGTCTGACACATCAAGATTCAAAGCAATTTAAATCCAGAAATAGCTCTGGAAGTGAATATAAATAACACACAATAATAACACGCTAGGTGACTCTTCAAGCAGCAAGAATGACCACTAATCCATTATGCAAGACCAAAAGTTCCATGCTAAGCTCAAGAACAGAAATCTGAGGGACACCACCATTCCTGTACTATAAGGCTGTTGCCTGTCCTGGATAGAGTTACAAAAAGGAATGAAGAATAGTGCAGTATCAATTGCATGATATTCTCCAAATATAGAACAAGAGACACGTCTTAAGATAAAACACCTGTGTGAAAAGTTATGGTAGAATACAGTGCTTTCACCTTTGAAACTATACAAGTAAGAGCAAAAACTTTTCAAATGTGTCCTTTTTAAAAGAGGCTCTCAATTTCAGAAGCTGTATATGTAGCTCAGTGCATGCAAAGAAGTGTTGCCAATATAAACACTTTTTTCCTATTACATAAACCCCCCCAAAATTATTCATATAAACCCCAAATTAATCATGTTCATATTTACTGAGTTCAAGAGGCTTATCTTTCTTCTGAAATTTCCATGTGTACATATGTTTATGTGCTTCAACATATATGCATATACATAGCTATTTGTGCATATTTGAAAAGTAGGGTTGATACCTTTTTGTATTCTTTGAATAATAATTAAAGAGTTATCCCACCATGACTTGAGAATTGTGCATGTCAGTCAAATGGTGATAAATCACAGATTTCTATTTCTCTGGTAAAAAAAAAAAATCTTTTTCAAAATTATTTAAGCTAAATATCTTGAATACAAAATTGTGCAAAAGCTGGACCAAGATTTTTTTTATTAAGAACACAGTAAGAATATATCTCATTTTTAGGAATGCTATTCTGCAGCCGTTTGGTCAAAGATGGACAGGAGAAGGAAGAAAAGAATCACATGTAATGCATGCTATATTGGTTATTACCCTAAATATGGTGAAAATGATAGGTGAATAAAAGAAAATACAGAATGTTCTGAGGGTATTTGCTGGAGAATATAGACAGTGGTTAGGGAAAGGAATAAGATATCTATTATAAAGTGCAAAAAGAATGTTTTTCATTGACAAATAATTTAAAATTTAGCAATTACATTCTTAAAGAATAGCAAGGAAATGTAAATACTGCCTTTATCATTGTCTACAAATCTTTATATTGGAAAATAAAATAGAAGCAACATAAACTGACTGAGATCAGAAGAGATGTCTGAAAGCCTTTCAGTCCAATCTTCTCCTCAGAGGTGGACCTAGTTAGACCAGTTGCTCTGGACCATGTACAGTCAAGTTCTAAATATCTTTAGTGACAGGTATTCCAAAATTTCTTTGGACAACGTGTTTAAAATTTATTTCTGTGAGTTAAAAAATTCCTGTCATTTAATTAGAATTTCTCTCATTCCAGCCTCTGTTAATTTCTTTCTCTTCTGGTGCTTTGCACTTCTGAGAAGAGTCTGACTCCATCTTCTCTCCCCACACTTGTGCCATAGTTGCGGACAGACATAAGGTCTCCCTTGATGCTGGTCTTCATGCTGAACAGGCCCAGTTATCCCTGTCCTTCTGCAAGCTGGCCTCTAACCTGATTAGCTAGGTGGCCTCCCCTACTCCAGTATGTCCAGGTCTTTCCTGTACTGGGGATCCCAAAACTAGACACAGTGCTGAAAATGAAGACTCACATATACTGAATACAGTGAAGCAACCGCTTCCTTCAATCCTTTGGTTACACTTCTGCTATTAATTCTTTCTGCAGCTTGGCACTCTGATAGCTCATGTTCAATTTTTGTTCACCAGGACTTCCAAGTGGTGTTATTCAGTTCTACTTTCTAGCTGTGCAGATGGACTGTGTTCTGCCTTCCCAGCTACAGGATCCTGAATTTGCTTTTATTAAACTTTGTGAGGCTCCTCTTTCTGCAGCTTGCTGAATTATGTCTGACTAAGAAGCCCTGCACTTCAGTGTATCAGGTTCTTCCCCTGCAATTTGATACAATCTGTGAATACTCTTGTAAAAATCAATGAAATTAATTTGGCTTTGTTTAAAAAGCTAACTAGTCCACTATCTTTTTAATGACTATACATTCATGCTCTGCTCTAGTTAGTCAATGTCTGAAACTAGAAACTCAACATCACTTTTTGGTAACAGGTGTCAGTTTGCGGTACCAGTGGGATAACCAATAGTTTTATTGATAAATAAAACTATGAAAAAACAGTAGCTATTTATTATAATTATATATGTGTGTGTGTGTGTGTATATATATATATATATATATATATAAAACAAACACAAAAAAAAAAACACACACACCCCCCCCCAAAAAAAAAACAACAAAAATCAAAAAAA
>JAWWLZ010000001.1:71290435-71301770 GCA_035041345.1 Poliocrania exsul
AAGATTGAAGGGTATCAAAAGAAGACATAAACACAGGGCAGAGTGACCCAGAAGAAAGAACATTGGAAGAACTCCAGAAGCCTGAGGAAGAGGAGGACTAATGAAGAGGGGGTCTCACTGACCCCAGATCCAATTCCTGGGGAGGTGGAACAAAGATGGAACCAGGGCGGGAAGAAGGGTTGAACTGGAAATGTGTAAAGAGATAATTGGATGGATTCATGGAAATTAAAGCTTATCGACATGCATGTCGATGTATTCCTTGGGTGCTCATTAAAGTCACTACCCTTTATTCTTATCTCCTACCAAAATTTGTCTTGGAGTCTTTTTTGCAGACTTTTAAGGCATCAGTTACCTGCAAAGTCTTTCAGGAATATCAGCTGCATAACTACTGAAGAGATTGATTGCATTTTCATTGCAGCTGAAGGAGGATTATTTGAAGTTTGGTCAATGATTTAGGTCATGGAGATGCTAAAATTTCAACAAATCTCAGAGAAACAAGATTGTAGTAAAAACTGTCTTGAGACCTGAAGTCTATAATCCTAGACACTAAGCTTTCAGTATGTAACTCATACAAAAAGATAATCCTTAAAAAATGTAAAATTAAGGAAAAAAAACCCCAACCAAAATCAACAAAACAACTACCTCCTCCCCCCCCCCCAAAAAAAATACAAATCAACAACAACAACAACAACAACAACAAACCAAACAAAAAACCCAAACTACCCACCTTTTTATTTTGTTCTTTGATATCTTTCTACTAAGACACAGGGTCCTGAAACTTTCTTCTGACTTTCTACAGTAATACAGAATGTTTTGCACTTGCCTTTTTCTCACATACAGATACCAAATGCTTTACAAAGATGAAGCCAGAGTGGTTCCACTCTAGAAGGAATGCACTGAGGTTAACTATGCTACATTTCAGTCTTCTTGCAGAATGAGCTGAAAATCTGTGTGTAAGTGTTTTCCACATGTGTTATTTGTGTTTCCAGTCTGTTGTGTGATTATTTGTAGGAAAGATTGCCTATTGCTGTTTCATTCCATGTCCCCAGGCCCTCTCAGAAATGGAAAGGCTATTTCTCAGTGGAGTTCTGGAGTTAATTATTTTCATACAGCAGAAATAAAATAAAATGAAAATATCCAGGCACAGAAAAAACCATGGTGTTTGAGAAAAAAAAGTTAACATTTGTTGATCGTTTTCAGTTCCTTTCTTAGGATCATCTTCAGCTTTCAAATAATTTCATTATTTATGTCTCAAGATGACTTCTCATACATGAACCAGAAGGAAAAATATGCCTGTTTCCAGTTATTATTACAATTTGTTAGCTTCTTTTTTAAATTACTAAGGTTGCTAATCAGTACTAACATATATATGTCTGAAAAGGTTACAGTGCAACCTAGAATATATAGGTTGTTTCATACAGCATGTAATATCAAAATCTTCATATGACAATTTTTCAGAGAAACTTCATGAAAAAAAATCAAGTAATTTAGATTTTATAGTGAAAGATCCTCAAGGTTAAGAATGCCTCCTTCCCTGCCTTTTTTGTTTTTTCCTATAGGAGTCTGAAATTAAAATAAAAATTTGCTTTTAGTACCACTTGGTAAGTATCAACCCTCTTACTAAACTACCATTCAGGTTTATCTATATAATTTAAAAATGTGATGAAGTAAAAACTTTAACACTTTCAGAAAGACTTTAAATTCCAGAATTAAAAAAAAGTATTTATTAGTATAAGCCCATATAAACAGGTTTCTTGTCTAATTTACTATTCCCCCTTGACTAAGTTACTTTTTTCCCCTTCATCAGGATGGAATTACTTTCATTTTAACTAATTCAGGTTTGGGTGGTTTTTTTTTTGTTTTTTTTGGTTTTTTGTTTTTGGGTTTTGGTTTTTTTGTTTGTTTGTTTGGGTGGGGTTTTTTATGGCTATACAAAGCTTGATTGTTAATGAAGCCCAATTGTATGAACGAATATTTTCAGAGAAGAGCAGTCATGCAGTTTCGAAGAAAATATTTTGACCTTGTATTTTGCTATGTTTGGTTTTCATTTTGTCTTACAACAAAAAAGAAAATTCTTTTTTTCAATTATTCTGTGAAAATGCATTTTTCCCTCTAATCATTCCGAAGATAAATAAATTGTTCTTCCCTCTCTACCTCTTTTTAATGTGTCATATTGTTTTTTCCCAGAGCTCAATTTCTATATGACTCCAATGGGTAAGTATGTATTCCTAGGACAGAGGTGATTACATTGTGTACATGCTGCTATCTTTGATGGCATTTATCTCATGAGTGATCTTTTTGGAGATAATTGAACTTTTATCACCAAGTATGCTTGAAACATCTTTAAACACAGAATGGCACTCTTCTGTTATGGACATGCTCTTAGAGTACAGCATTGCAATTCTGGAGCCTCTGAATATGTATCAACACACACATAGCTACCTACGTTTTTTATGCAACTCCTTTCTATAGTCAAATGCTAGACTGAAAAGACTAGTGGCATCCCATTATATTTTTATAGCTAGCAGCACAATAACTTGATAGTTCTTTATAATAATTCTAATCATGCTAAGATAATAGGGTATTAAACTGGATATAAGTGTACCATTTTAATGACAAACAGTGGCCAAATGCAGTCACTTTTCATAATTTTAAATTTAAATAATAAAAATATTTTTATAAACATATATATGTTTAGATTTATATATATATATAAGTCTAAACAAAAAGATCTCACTAGTTTAGGAAACCAAATTTTTTTCAAGTACAAATTGCCAGCATTTCATTCTTCCTGAACACACATAATTACCAATTGTTTCCACTTTAAAACCTAGAAGATAAGCAGTCTATTTTTTTAACTGTGAGTTAAAAGAGTTAACTATGAATTAAAAGAGGGTAGGCTATAAGTTAAAAGAGGGTAAATTATGAGTTAAAAGACAGGGGGTTTTCCCTCTTCTTTTCCCTTTTTATCCAACGACTAGTATGGGCATAGACACCTGTGCTGTAGCTGTCCATATGCAGCTAAACAACTAGAAGAGAATATACCAGCATTTATAACCCTGCATTTTTTTTTTTCTGTAGTATTAAGCTAATTTCCAATATTACATTCCTGGACTTTGCAGCTTCATTGGTTTGGGTACTTTGGTATTAAAAGGAAAGATTCTGGAGCTCCATTCTGCAAATCTTCCTCTACCATAGGAGTCCATCAACTGCCAGCCACTTGGTAAAATCCATGAACGCTTCCATGATGTAGAAATCTGAGCAAGGGAAAGGAGCAGGCAAAATGGATTATTGAACACAGAACTGCAAACATTTAACATGTTAAATATTACACAACAGTTTTAGTAGTTATAATTTCTGGTCCTCATTTCTATACTTGAACCAAGATTCTAAGGACTGAATTCCAGAAAAACATAAGAAAAATAATAAAAACATAAACCACACCAAAGGATGAATTCATAACTGGGAAAAATATGTAGATTAGTCCTTGTTTTATCAAAATCATTACTGATCCCTAATTTCAGCTTTCAGTCAGACAAGTACCACTTGTCTCTCCCCTTCCAGGGGCAGTAGTAAACAGGCCAAATTTAAGTATTTGGAATAGTATTTCCTACAGCTCCAATTCATTTCACAAAAACTTAATGCAAAAGCCTTTTTGTCTGACTTCTACATGTTTGAAGCAACCACCTCTCCCTCTTGTTCCATCTCCCACTAATTTGATGGGGGTCTCAAAAGCTGAAGCCAGAAAAGATACTAATTTGCTCAGACATAACGAGCTTCAAACATAGCTTATAAATGGCATGTAATTTGAAAGTTTTACTGGGATGATGTGCACCTGCAAAGTGTTAGCTAACACCCACAGACACATTTTATGGCTCATGCTCTGGCCTTTTAACAACTTGAACTACAGGCAGCTGGAAGAATCTAAGACTGGCAAATGGGTGAAATTTGTCTTAAGTGGTGTTGACATTACAATGACCGAAAGATGAAGCAGTTCCTCTTCTCTTTAAAAAGTTGTGTTGGTGAGTGTTTTGGATTTTGTTGTTTTGTTGGGGTGGGGGTTTTTGTTTGTTTTTTTGGGTTTTTTTAAGGAATAGTGCCTCCTTTTGAATCCAATAGAAAAATAAAAAACAGACAAAGCAATATCTCTGGGACTGCAAAACGTAGCCAACAAAACAGCTGCAAAGTTATAAACTAGACCCAGAATGATGGATGATTATCATTACCTGGCATTCTTCCAGACTTAGTGACCTCTTCCTTACTGAAAGAAAAGGAAAAGCTAAAATGTGTTCTGCTGGTGCTTTTTTTTTTTTTTTAATATCTCCAGTGTATCTGTATGAATGGGAATACTGAAGCTGTGAGGGAATTTGTGTATATAACCATAACCTTTTGCTATAGTATGAAGAAAATTTAGCTACATAAGAATTCTTCCTTTATTTAAAAAAAAAAAAATTAGAAAAAAATAATTTTGGATCTGTAGGCAGAAACCCTAAGATCTCAGTGCTTTTAGGTAATAAATGTCTACTAGTATATTCCTATAGAAATTTGGATTCCCCGATTATTTTCTTGTTGCATCTAAAGTATAGTAAATAAATGCATATGTAGTAGATATTCTGTTTTTTATTAAACTATAAAATCAGTAGCAGAGCTGATTGCAAAACTCCCACAGATTTTGACTTTCATATCTGTTAAATATATATTTTGAGTTAATTTGAACATAGTCTTTCCATATGTACAATATTTGCGAACAACAAATATCATAGAAAAGTCTTACTGAACCTAATAAAACTAGCCCACTTTGTTTTCAAACAATGAAATACCAGTACCTTTTTTTTTTTTTTTTTCTCAGAAGTTTAGCACTTAAAAGAGTCTTTCAGAAAACTTTTAAACAGATATCTGGAATCTGAAAGATAAATATACCACTTTTCTTGCATGCCATAGTTTTGAAGTTACAAAATCTGAAATTCTTTCAAGCAAATACATTTTCCTATATGAGAAATATTTTTTTTGCCTCAAAAAAAGATGATGCAGGAGAAAGACATATTGAATAGACGAAAACCACTTGACAATTCAAGAAAAGAAGTTCTATGTGCATCCTACAGAACCACCAAGACAGAACAGAGAAAGAAGCAGGAAACAACCCAGAGCAGATGGCAACTCATTTGACCTGATTAAAAGTTGCAATGTTTCTTCATTTTAAGCTACATTCTGTGATGAGGGTCTGAGTATGTCCAACACATAGAGAACTTTTGCCACCCCAACATGAGTTGCACTCACACCACTGAGAACCTGTTATGCCATTAGTACTTCCAGATGAGAATAAAGTAGAAACCTTGTCTCTCTCTCTCTCTTTTCTTTTTTTTTTTTTTTTAAACAATAGTGGAATTGGCAGCATTATGAGGTTTATTTTAGTTCCAACTTGCTTTAAATGCTCTCATTTTTTTATGAGGTATGGCATAGTCTTGTAACTTAAACATATTTGTCAATTACTCTCCTAGCTGTTCAAATTGCCCCCCCACCCACTACCTACATAGCTAACCAACATGGAGCAAATACTTCCAACTGTCTTCATACCAGGCCAGAGGTCATCCCAATTGGAAAACAGGGGCTTCAGATGGTATTTCCTTTGTGCCAGGTAATTACAACCATATGTTTTTTGTGACAGAAAGGAAGGTATGTAAGTTTCAGATCCATTAACCAGGTTAATTGCTTCTTCCACAGCTGATACTGTCTGTATAGCTTTTGTCCTACAGTTTAGCATAGTCTATGCTGCCTAGTTTTAATTAGTTTGTTTTTGCTGCCCTGTTATTTTATTGCCAGCAGTGATTTGTAAACCATGATATGCAGATTCAGCTATTTATGTCTGAAAGTGAGGATAGTCTTCTCTCTAAAAAAAAATCTTACTGGGCAATTCTTGGCTTTTTCCTACTGTTTGTTTTGTTAAGATGGATCATTCGGAGTGTAAACAGCAGAGAATCCAGGACAATGATAGGAAGTACACAACATATGTGCATCCAATTGGGGTGATGAGGGAGACTCACAATTCATAACCAGTGTTCCCTTTGGCCCATTCAGTGAAGGAAATATAGGTTCTTAGGTGTAGTTCATGTGCATATCAAGGAAATACAGCATTCGAGAAAACAAAAATTATGTTTGGGAAACTGTGTTTCAACTTCAGAGTGTTCTGGATTTTTTTCTTTGTTCTGACCTTTTCTGAAGATACTTCTAGGCTGTAGAGAGGTAAAGGACCCCAATTTTCTGAACCATGAGCCCCAGGGAGGACCCACAAATCAAGGCAAGCAGGATATATGCTACACAAGTAGCCTCATGCACAGTGTAATATCCACATTCTTAACATTGTCTTTTGCCACCTGTACTCAGCATGCTGTCACACAGTCGTTAACTTAGAAAACTAACATGAGCCAAACAAAAATCTCCAGAGTTGCCATAAGAAAACAATTAAAAAGTCACCTGTTGTGAAAAAACATATTTAATCTAACATGGGTAAAGAGACCACCCAGGATTAGCCAAAAATTGTTGTGTTTTATTTCCCCCTTCCTCTCCACAAGTCTGTTACTTGGAATATAGGTGAATTTATATAAATTACTTTTTTTGAAGGTCTGGGATGATGATCTCATCTCAATAGATTTGTATGTGTGTGTGTGGCCAGACTTCGCGAATGAAGATTTGGCAAGGGCTCTCCCCACAGGGGTGTGTCCTTCCAGTTTGCACAGTGGATTTTTTTTTTAGGTGAGGCACAGCGTGCGCAGAACTGGCCTCACCATTTTTAAGTCCAAAGGTCCATTTGCCATGGTCAAGCAAGCTTGGACAGTGACAGTGAAGTCCTGGGGACTGTTTACAGCACCAGGTACTAACAGAGGCTGATCCTGTGTTATCGTTTGAGCTGGCAAAATGCCAACTGCCTAATACACAGTCAGTGTCCACCCCAGAGAAGAGGAGTGAGGGAAAAAGCCAGAAACGAAGCTTTGAACACGGTGAGGTTTTTATATTTATACAGAAAAGAAGAAAACTTAAAACAGAATATGAAATAACACATAGTGAAAGGAAACAACACCTTCACCGAGACTGCCCAGCTAATAACCCAGATTTTCAAACCACCCAAATCCCAGAAGACCTCCCAAAACTCCCCCTTGTGAAACCTCCCAGTGAGAGACAGAGGTTAACAGGAAAATGTTCACATCCCTAGGCAAACGACAGCGCGGATGGCAGCAGGGGCCTAATCTCAGGTTCCAGGGCAGCAGGAATCCTCCCAGGTCAGAAGCAGGGACCCAAAGAGACAGAAACTCCTCCTCTCCCTGTTATTATACTCCTTGACACTTCCTGATGATGTCAGATGATATGAAATACCTCTTTGGCTGCTTAAATCAGGTGATGCCTGTCCCCTCTAATCTGTGTCACATCCTTTGAGGCCTGCTAAAAACTGAGGCCTAAATGGGGACCTATACTGACTAAAGCCAAAACTAGCACACCTTGCTGAGCATCCGAAATCTGACAGGATCGGATGGCAGGGAGGCATTTAACTGCCAGGGGATGGCCCCCACTGAGACTTGAACTCAGGTCCTTGGGATTCAGAGTCCAGAGTGCTCTCTACGGATTTGACTGTCTGAATATTACCTAAGATGATAAACAGTGATTAGTCATCACATTTTTTAACAAACTGAAGAGCAGAAGCAGATAGCAATGCATTTGTCTTTGTGTTTTAAAATATTTCCTTATTTTAAAATGAACATATAGACATAACAATATGAAATGCGATTTCTCAAACATATGTACACAAAATTATCCAGATAGGTAAACCTAGCACAATCTTGTTGTGATAGAAATTTCAGAAATTGTCTTCACCAAGGTAGATAACCCCAGTACAATTTTGTGATGGAGATTTCAGGATCAAGCCCTGAAAACTCAAGTTGATGGCAAAAGTTAGTACCAGGGTTATAAACACTTCCATAATAATTGATTTTTTTAAAAAACAAAATTGGTTATAGTAATGCCAAAAGATATTAATTCTATTGAAATTTAACACTTAAATATACAAAGACCTATTACACATTGCAAGTCTCTAAAAATACATTAGCATAAAATTGTAAGTTGTTTTTTTTGTTTTTTCTCCAAAATTCACTCACTTTGTGTGCTTTCACACATGTATTCTCTTACATGTGAAAATAAAAATTAATCCAGTGATCCAGTGTATTATTTTTGAATATAGACAGTTGTAAAAATTTAATTTCTTGTCTAGAACATTGGTTGGCAGTTCATCACAAGGAATATCCTTTTATCATTAAATGCAGGGGAATCTGTTAGCTGGAGCTAGTCGCTAAGATCAAGTTAATCTCCCCACCTTTCCAAATATGTTTCACTGAGTTACAGCTTCATATGATATACAATAACAAATGCTTTCTAGACAGACCTGCTATCACTACTTGTGATTGGTTTTGTTTATGACTTTCCATCAGTGAGGTCTGCTTTTAGGTGACTCTTCCGGTTTCAACACTTGAACTAAAATTTCTTAACTAAGGGTTTTTTTATGGGGTGAAAAAAAAACCCCTAAAACAATGAAGCCACCTTTATTTATTTCTAAGAATCCCATTGGGGTAAACTATTTGTTCTTATAAGTCTGATTAAATGCCCTCCTCTTACATGCCCCCCACCCCCAATTTTTAAATAAGCACATTGAATTGAAAATTTATGATCTTCATTATGTAATATTCCTGTATCCTTGTGATTGGTAATGAGGATCTCCCACTGGACAAAGCGGTCATCTGTTTTAGACTGAGCTGAGAATTTATAGTGAATAAGTCAGAGAAATAACTTACTAAATTTAGATGACTAAATTATAGCTAAATTTTAACTGTGATTTTAATACTTTTCAAAATGTCTGCCATTCACTCTGAGGATGAGCAATAGTTTCCTGAATTTTCATGAGTAGTGGCATATGCTTGAAGTGGTAGGAAAAAACTTCCTTTCCTGTGCCAGTTCAGCATGGAGGGTAAATCTGTTTTCTTGATACACAGCTGGGACGTGAGCCATTCAGTACTACAATGGGCGTCTGAGGCCAGAACAAGAGAAAAAGACCCTGAGACAAAGTTACCAAAACAGTGAATGGAGGAAATGTTGTCTTTTCAAGAAGTGGGACCCAGGGAGAAAAACTGCACAAGTGTAAGCAATAAACTGAAGTGAAATGAGGAGTCAAAGGGAGACTGCACCTCTCCCAGCATATTGGTCCAGCGAAACCAAGATAAGCTGGAAAATGGGGATGGAAAGGCAGTTTGGGTGAGGCATCTGAATTCAGAACAGATCATGAAAGAACAATGGGAAATGAGTGGACAGTTCCCACATGGAAAGTGGGAATCCTTCTCACGAAAGAAAATGGAGACTGTCTGCCACAGGAAGTTAAGTAGAGGTGAAAATTAACCAGAGGAGGTCTGAGCTGGTTTCAGTAAGACAGTGCAGAGGGCAAAACACAGTGGGGACCATAGTACTTTGTAGAATTCTAAGGGCACCCCAAGTATCCCACTGAATACAGTATTTTCTCAGTATCTGATAGACCATGACCTAAATTCCTTCATTTATAGAAATTTCAGCCTTATTCCAAGCCTCATTCAAAATTCCTGCTGAACTGCAGGAAGATCCTGGTTTTAAGAAGAATTCTATCCCACACTCCAGCTACCTCAGAAAAGTACTCACTGAAAATATTTACTTTTCCTGAAAACATCTATCTTTGAGTGGAATTATAAAGTGGATTAAAAAAAATAAAAAGAAGAAAAAAGTGAAAGTGAATTAAATATAAATTTTCAGCAAGAGAGAAACTAAGCATTTTCTGTAGATTGCAAAGTAAATAAAATCTTTAGCAGAACCAGAAGCTGGACTTAGTACTTTGCTCATAGAATATTCTCCTGCAACACTGGATTACAATTAATTTGTTGAAACAAATATTAGAACAATTATGATGTATATGGATAAGAAAGAAATAATCTCTTTTGTTGAAAACAATTATATAGGTCAATACTTTAGAAACTATGAGATAAAAATTCTTTAATAAAACATTAAACATAAATATTTGTGACTGTTTAATATCTATACAAAAAGAGAGTCCCTAGAGATTCTTTTGTCACATCACTTTTTAAAAGAATGTGATGTGATATAAGTTTTACCATATAGTAATGTGATGACAAAAGTGCTGTCATTTTCTGTAAATGATGATATAGATGGCAAAATGATCCTTTCAGCCAGCTGAAGATCCAGCATAGGATGTTTCCATGACTATTATTTGTTCACTTAAAAGCCTTTTCCCTTGCTTAGTGGTTTTAATTTACTGGATATATTCTGTTTAAATTGAAATGGGCTGAGGACAGACTTGTCTTACTACTGGTAAGGTTCATTATCATTCCTGGACATAGATGAACCAAATACAGAACTTCATATCCAAATCTTTCCAATGTCAGGGAGAAAAGATCAGATGTGAGTGTTGGGGGAAATTTAAACAGCACAGGCCACAGCCTGCTGCTGGAGGCTTGTATGCCCAACCCACTCTATGCAAAAAGTAGCAAGGCCTGTGTCCTTGAGTGAAAAGAGGACAGACTTACAGTAAGCAGCAGCAAGCAGAGACCAATCAAATCGTGTTATAAGGCATGGACACCAGCTATTAGCCAATAATGTGCTTGTATTATTCATGTGCTTTTAGAAGGATGAGATATAAGTTTGTGTGTAATAAACAATAAATTGGAGCATTGATGATTATCTCTGTGAGGAGAAAATCTTTGGCACCAGAACTCCAGGGCTCTAATGACCTTTTTTCTATATGTGAGACTTGTGGTTTTGATCCTGGGTCAAATACAAAATTAGAGCGGATATTTTATAGCTCCAATTTAGACACAACCAAATTCTGTTTTCATCAGATTGTGCTCCTAGAAGAAAGAAATTGTTTGTGAGTTAGCCACTGCTATATATGAAGACAGTTCTGCAACATAACTAATTCTACCTCAAAGCCAAACTTTAAACCATATTCCCCAAATGAATGCAGGTTTGAGTCTGACTTCCTTATTCTGACTGAATCCAGTGCTTATAAAGGTGTTATTCTTTTTTTGTAATATATCAGATTTTATCTAGTTTCTAATACTTGCAAAAATGCATCAAACCCCCATATGCTGGAATGCTATTTGTGATGGACATGTGTTAAAAATCCTTCTCACTCATCTGCAAGGTACCCAATTTGAACAGCTACCAAATGAATAAACATAAACAAAAAAAATCCCCCTCAGAAAAAGAAAAGAAAAGAAAAGAAAAAAGAAAAGAAAAGAAAAGAAAAGAAAAGAAA
>JAWWLZ010000001.1:71302526-71314349 GCA_035041345.1 Poliocrania exsul
AAAAGAAAAGAAAAGAAAAGAAAAGAAAAGAAAAGAAAAGAAAAGAAAAGAAAAGAAAAGAAAAGAAAAAGAAAAAAAAGAAAGAAAAGGTAGGCTAATTTTTCCCCTCTTTGTTGGGAAAGCTCCAGAAATGAGAAGAAGCAAATGAGAGAGAAGCAGCAGGAGAGACCACCAGCAAACAGCAGCTGCAATGCAAAACCACTCACAAGGAGAAAAAGGGCTGCTTCTTCCCAGTATAATTTGTGCAAACATGAAAGGAAACAGTAAACACTTCCAGCAAAGTAAAGATTCAATCCCAAAGCAGTGAATAACTAAAGAGAAGACTAGAAGACTGTGAAAATCCAACGTTGTGACAGAAATGATCATGTGGTATTATTTAACTCCCCTGAAATTTAGAAGAGGGGGAGAAAAATTGATGTATTTCAATTGTACAGAGGTGCTGCACAGATAAACATACTAATGTTATTCTCCACTGAAAATACTGACCAAAAATTATGTTATGATCAAGGTTTCACTGAAAAGCAGTGCTTTGGAAGGTGTTAAAATAGCTTGTGGTTGCTTCTGATTTTAAAATTGTTATTGGATATGATTTTTATTTTTGATGGGTGGTGTATGTCCTTATTAGAATTCTCAGGTCTGCTATCTTTTACTCTCCTTTTAAAATTCAGAAACAATTGGTTTCTCTGGGAGTTTACACCATAGCACTTGACACTCACTCTGTGCCTCCTTTTGAATTTGATTTTGGGTGTTGAAATATTTATTTCAATTCTTTTATGCCTTCCGCTGTTCAAGTGCTCTCCGAATAGCTAGTTCACATGTGGAACTCTGCAGTTTGTTCAGGATAAAAATGTACCATTCATCCATGCCTTATTCATCATCCTTTTCATACTTGATCCTGTAGGGATTCTTTATGCCTCGTTGGTGCTGTGTGTTGTAGGGATGCAGTCGGCAATGGTATGGTGATTCTCCTGGCCCTGGGGTTTAGTCCATAACCTAGGAGAAAGTTTGCTCCCTGTCCTCCCTTACCACGTCGTCACTGAGAACCCCAGAGAAAGGACACACAGAGACAACCAGAGAGGGAGAGGAACAAAAAGGAGGTTTATTTGTGGTCAAGGGTTTATATGGACTTTGGAGGGATTCAAACCCACCAATAAGAGACAAGAGGGGGGTCTGGCTCTGGCCCAATACAAGTAAGGGGATTTACATTCAGTAGGAGAGGGTTTCAGGTAGTATGATGTCACAATCTTCCTCCAGCCCCCCGAGCTTACAGGGGTATTCTGGGAAGAAGAAACAATGACTTAGCAAAAAAGACACTTCACCAGGCCTTCTGTGCATTCAAACAACATTATAAACATCAGTTGTTAAAGCATTATCAGTGGCTGGTTGATTCTGCTCGCAAGCCCATTCCTGGCAGGATTCCTTCTATGCTATATATTGTGAATCGATCCCGACACGTACTTGTCTAAGGGATCTATCTCTTGTGGCCACACTGGTATATCTATACTGCTAAGAAATACAGGAGACAGCAAGTTCAAGTACTGGATTGTGATGGTTGATTGTAGCTTATATTCTGACACTTTTCTGAACCTTTCCAGCTGCTCCAGAGGGGACTGAATCAATAGACAGGATGCAGTCCTTAACAGTGGAGCTATTGCCTTTTGCCTAGTGTGTCCTCTCCTGCGCACAGGTGGGCACCCAACACTGCTCCTGCAGACTGACATGACTATCAGCTTGCTCTATAGAGATGCTGATTATGACTAAGTTTACACTACCTCAAGACCCTCCTTTCCTACTATGAGCATATTTTTTTCTCCAGCATGTCTTCTTTATATCATCAGGGAAGTAATTAGAGCTATAATACATAGAAAATGAGTGAGAGAGGATTACAAAGAGTTCTTTCTCTGCTGTTTTTCCTTTATTCTTTTCATCTATTTTATCTATTTCCTGTTGTCCTCCAGGCATCTCTGATTTTAGAGGTGTAATTAATAATGAAAATACTTCCAGTTGCTACATGCATGTGGTCATGCATACACATTTTAGTGCTCTTCAAAGGAAGAATGGTGGTACAAATATACATATATGTACACATAAAAAAAAAAGGACCAAGTTTTCTACAACATGTTTTTTAAAACACTTCTAATAATTAACAGCAATTCAAATGCATGTCAGAGAACGTACTATGCAATTGTCCTGAGAATGTGACATAAAATAGGCTGGCTAAAGTGGCAATCAGAGGAGGAAATGAGTTTTTTCCAAGCAGAAGAACTGTTGCAACCCAATGTAGCTCAAGGGCAGATTGCTCACCCCACATTGCTTCCTTCAGGACTGTTTCGAGTTTTGGTTTTCTAAAAGGGAGTTTCTGTATGGAAATTCAGTGAAGAGTAAGGGAAAAAATTAGACAAGAAATTTATGGAAAAACATGATTTTAATGAATATATATTTATATATATTATTGTATTTGGAGGTAAGTTCCATGAAGACTTACATTTCTCAGATTAAAAAGATAAATTGAATGTAGTGTATTCTACATGTATGTTTACAAAGATGACCAGATTGAAAAAAAATACCTACTAAGCTCAAGCATCTTCATAGAAGAAGGGATTAATTTGATGAAAGATTGATAATGTGTTATGTGTGTACTCATTACTAGAATGATACATTCTCAGTTGATATTATTCTGTCCATTCTTCATGTTTACCTAATATACACAATAAAATCTACAGGATTCTGGACCTGGATAAGATGTTACTTACCCAGATAACCGGATACAAAAATTATTTCTTATCCCCTCATCCATAACGCATATGGCTCAGTTGAGACAGGTTGATGAGTGTTTAGCTGCAGGGAACTCTGATTTCCTGGGATGTCTCCACTGCAAGCAATGCCTCAAGTTATTTTTCAAGCTATAGGATCAACAGTCTGATGGCTTGGCAGGGGGCTTTGGAATGGCATGGACAGGCCCTAGAGGTCTCCCTGGCTTTAGGAGCCTTGTGACCCACTGCATGGGGCAGTCACTGATGTCTTTTGACCTAGAGACCCTGACATCTGTAGACGTGGTAGCCTGTCACAGTAGACTTTATGAGGTAGATTTATGCTTAAATAATGTGCTTGTGAGTACTTTACATTTCCACTTCTCTAGTTGGCAGCATTACTTTCTCATATTTGGTAAAAAACAAGAAAAAAAAATCAAAGCAACTGACATTAACCAACTAAATCTCTTTACCAAGTTTTGACTAGTAAATGTCCCGAATATAATATCTGAATATGCAGAGATTTAACAAAAATTTCAGTCTTAACATCTGAAAAATTCTGCTACTGCTTCTACTACAAGGACCAGCTGTCAGCTCTCTGCACTTGCAGTGATCATTATTTTGGAGAATGTGGCATGCACAGGAGTATACATTTCCTGTTCCTCCAAGGAGGCAATAACCAAATCTAGTGATATCATTATGATTCTCAGATAAGCACATATATATATAAATATTTTTTTCTCAGATATTAATTGTACAATTTTGTGTGTGACTGTATAAGTACAGACAGTGAAGCATGTAGGCCTTTTGTAACTCAAAGTGCAGAGATCTGTTATTGTAACAAATATATGATTGATTCTCTTGGCTAATGCTCTGGGAATTAATTCCCTCAAAATGCCAGATGCAATGTATGATGATTAGCTTAGTGAAAGTGTACATATAGAATGGGAAAGAAAATTAACCCCTCAAAAGCATACATTTTAAACTAAATCAAGACATCAATTACTTCCAGCCATCTAAAAGTCTCCAGGGAAATTCCCACAATGTAGTTCTCATTGTTTAATCATTTTTTGTTGTTAAAACCATATTTATAGCTACTTTATGATTAAATATGTTAGCCCAAAAACTATGGGCCTGGATCTGTGACTGACATACATTGCCATTTTTTCATTAGATACAAGACAGTTACTCTGGACAGGACATCCTAAAGAAGCAGTGAACACTTTTGTACTTAGAAATTAAGGTGAAAATACTTTTAGAAAGACATAAGAAATTCCTCTGCTCCTTGAATTTGCACTAACAGGACACAGGATCTGCTGAGTTCAGAAGGAAAGAGAAACAGTAGAAGATTAGAATAGGAGCAGAGAGTAGGATGAATTTGAAGGAGATCAGTAAATATTCTTTAAAGATGTGGAATTTCCCTGTGAAAAGTGGGAAAAAAGCTACCTTCACTGAAGGAGTTAAAAAAGATACAAACTTATTTCTTTACATTTTCTGATATAAGAAACAGTGTTCACCGTAACAATATCTAGTGGCTCTGCACTCCTGAAATCAGTCAGGTTTGTGGGTTTCTTGTGGTTTTTTTGCATTTTTGGTTTGGTTTGGTTTGGGTTTTGCTTTGTTTGTTTTTTGTTTTTGTTTTGTTTTAAGATTCCCATAACATTATGATCCTGGACTCATATGCTAAGAATTTTAATATGGAATATATAAAAATATATCAAAATACTGGAAAGACTTTTGTTACTGAAAGCTTCCATAAATATGAGGTGGAGGAAGAAGGCAAAACACTCCTCTGACTTAAAATATGGGACTGGACCTGACTCACTGTACAATGCAAAACCTGTAGTAGGATTGTTACCATTTTTCTTTTTCTCACAAAAGTGTTTGTTGGAGGTAGGTAACTGCTTATTCCTGTCAGTTTTGTGAAATTCAGGGTCATGCCTTCTGAAGTCCTGAACAGCTGTAAAAGGATATTTGTGAAGCTTTTGTGATCATCCATGCAAGCTCTTTTATATTTTATTTTTCTAACATCTGGCCAAAATTCCAATTATAATTTTTTATATAGCCATTTATTATTCTTTGTCACTGTTGTTTGGCCAAGGCTTGTTTGTTGCTATTAGGATTTATATAGTGTCACTGCTGACAGTGCCAAAACTCATAGTAAGAGACAGAAAATCTTGTCGCTTTGCACGTTTCTTTTCATTCTTTTTTTTTTCCTGGTCATGAATGAAGCTCAGTTTTGAATATGCATAAATGTCCACAAACCTTTCTGAAAACCAGTATTTAAATTAACTGAAATCAGTATTTCAATGTGCTGCAAAATCACAGCAGATTTCCATTTGGATTCAAGGATGTTTGCACAGTGATACATGCTGTTCTGGAAGTGAAGTGGTAAGAGTTTTAGTTTGATTCTACGCTATTTTCACTTCTATTTTAGAAATGACACACATTATTTTGGGAACACTTTCTTTTCCTTCCCCTCCATCCCACACTGAGGTCAAAATTCTGAAAGTCCCAGCAATGCCCTAATAGTGGAATATAATTCCCTCCTATGGAATAATCTATAGGAATAAAATCTACAATATTGTCTGTGGCACCTGAGTAGAAAGGGGCTACCTACTTACTTACCTGTTTCATCACACTGACCTAAGCATTTAGCTGTAAATATGTAGAACAGAAGTGGCTGCTTCCATGCATTGATGTATTGCAAAGATGAGTTTAGGAACAGCAACTCTAACTCCCTAGCAAAAATAAGCCTCTGAATGGATTTTACCAACTTCTGAATATCTTATCTATCAGGGGGAAAAAAAAAAAAAAAAAAAAAAAAGAAGGATAAAGCTAATGGCTAAACTGAAATTTGTTGTCTATCTTCACACAGGAGGGTTGAGTCCAAAACTGTGACTGCAGAAGTATTTCATAATGGATAGCAATTACAATGCAATGACATAATTAAAAAAAAAAAAAAGAAGGCAAGACTTTGTGAAGGTTTTTATCTTTCAAATAATTGTTGTTTTGCAACCACTTGTAATTTGCACGAAGGATCACATATATCACAAACTGGTTTGCTTGTTCTAATAAGAATAAAACCATATCTTTCTTGAAGTCCCTGGAAAAGAAGGCAGAACCTTGAGTACTCAATATTTGCAGTGCTAAGCTTTTCAGTTTATTTTCCTTCTCCTATGAGGCAGCCTTAACAAATGATTGTGTCACAGGAATAAAACAAAATAGAGTTCAATGTGCAACCTTTTTTGAAGAAAAGATTTGTAAATGATAGTGACTCATATGTTATCTACTAATTTCACAAAGACTTTTTAAAATCTACCTGTACCTGAAGTTTTAAAGTCTCAATGACTCTAGTTGTTCATAACAGTTATTTGATTAATTCTAGCCTTCCAATACCTTTTGTTCTCATTTTTCTTTCTGGCAGGGTAATAATTAGTTACATTATAGATGAGTATGAGTGGTTATGTCAACATATTTCAGGTTGTAATGAGGAAAATATATTGGGGTATAATAAAGATAATGTGACTTCAGCTATACTTTGTGAGCATGTCTCTTGATTTATGCTGTTTTTAAAACTGCAGTGATAACATTCTTGGAAGCAAACATAGTGAGATCTTGTTATGCTCAATGTCACCCTGAAGATATATTCCGGTTGGCCAGAGCCTGCAGCTGCAGCTGTCTCTACTACATTACACCACTTCTAGCACCTGCACCTTTAGGAAATAACTAAAATTTTCAGCTGACATCTTCTAGGCATTTATTTATGCTGCAACTAAAAATGATTTAATCTCTATGCTAGAGGGGAGTGTTCTTTCGTTAAGGGCAGCAACTGATGAGAAGAAAATGTGCCCTGATAATGAAAAGCAATCATTTGCATCACTCTACTCAGGAGAAAATTTAACATTAAGCTAATGTTAATCTAACAAGCAGACAAAGATACTGAATTTCTGATAGTTATTCAACCATTTTAGTTTATTCTTACCTTTCTATTTTTGGGGATTGTTAGAAGTCTACAACATTGTAAGCTATTACATATTACACTGTTGTTTGTATTTAAACACAAGATAATAAATTAGAGATATTGGCACTGTCATACTTTAATTAAAAGTCTGCTTTCTTTTATTGTCTGAATTCTTTTTTAAACAAACATACTTCTCTGACTTTACTCATCAGTCCTTATATAAGCATGCTCTTGGCTTTAAGAACATGTATAGTCCTACTGCTATCTGAATTATGCTTAATATCAACCAAAGTGTACTAGGTATTTGTGAGGGAGGTGCCTGGTGATGTTAGAGTGCTCTCCTGACTTTATAGATATGGTGAAATGAGATTCAACATGGAATTAAGCTTCATCATATTAAATATTTAATAAATATTTAAGTAACTTTAGCAAGCATTCTAATTCACTTCAGTTCTCCATTCTCCATATTTTAATGCAATATGTGGTCTTAAAAAACCATCATGTTAGCAGAATTGTTCTACTCTGGAGTACTACTACAGCACAGGGTAACATTGTCCTCTATGAATTTATTCTTCTCATGTATGTCCTTGGCTACAGATGTTTTTTAATTAGTCCACTATTACCTGGAAAATTATTGCAAGGTTATTCTAATGAAGAGCAGAGTGTAATCTCTGGCCATTAGAAGAGATAATTTTGTCACGCTCTTCAACTGTGGAGTGTTGATGTCCATATTTGGACAATTTTATTTCTTCTTTCTTATATTCAAAAACTGTTTCCCACAAATCTTCATCTGCTGCATTTTATATCAAAAACAATCAGTGTCATAAATGTGTCATAAATGTGATAAGATCCAAAAAATTACACTTAGAGGTAAAATAATAAATGACTGTAGCAGGACCCAGGTGGGGATATAGCAGCTCAAAATTTGTCTTGTTTACAAGTTATCAGTGATAAGATTGAACAAGAAAGATCTTTTGTTCTCAGTGCTGAAGAATGAGGAGACCAGCTTGACCAAAACTATCAAATCCATCACAGGGACATGGACAACAGATGATCTCTGGCTGAGGCTGAGAGCAGCAAGGTTTTGCAGGCCCTCTCACAGAACTAAGAGTTGGAAGTGCTGAGAGAACAAACCAAAAAGTTGGTAACACATTTTTCAGTACAAAGCAAATTGTGCTGAGCAAGTCTGAAAACATATAATCTAAAAAATGTATATGACTGTCATCAATCACTTTATACTGTAAAAGACCAGTTCCACTTTTGCAAAGTGAGGACTTGTAACATATGTCCCTAAGGGGTGTGAAGATCCTTCCCTAGAATGGGGACACCCCTCAAATTTACTCCTCAAGGCTGAGTGAAAGAGATTTGCCCATAGTCATCGATATGGGTGAGTAACATCAAGTTCTACTTAATAACTGTGTTGCTAGATTTAATATTACATAATTGATTTAATATTTCTTGAAAAGTAGTGCACTACACTTGAAGTTATAGCTATCCATATTGTGTAGTAAACAATTCTGAGCTCCTTTTTTTTAATAATCAGTATCATTTTTGTAATCAATTTAAATAAATGATTCATTTTATTTATATAAATACATTTGATTTACCATCCTTGATCTTGTGTGAAAAAGTTGTAGGAAGGCTCAGTTGCACCTGTATAATCCTCTAGTCAGAAACTATTAACAAATTGTGGGGCTAGGACTGGATCCAGTCACACCTAGGCTCATCTCTGAGTTTAGAAAGTGAGGTCCTTTCTGCACCTTGAGACTCAACAGGGGAACTTCTGTGTGCAAAGTTCCCACTCTGCTGTTGACCATGACCACCCATACTATTATTTAAAATGTATTAATTTAAAATAGCTTATGATACCTTGCTTTGTTAAAACAAATCCACTGAAATGCTTAATTTTTTTTAATAGAAATCTTAAGGAAAATTATGGAAAATATGCATAGTGGTAAGTGCAAATATTAAATGTCAAGCCATGTTTCCATTGAAACTGGAATCTTTAAATTTCTGAATTAACAATTTATTTTGATTACTTAAGAAAAAACCCCACATGGCTAACTTGATCCCCTATTGGCAATAGCCTTTTTTGAAACAGAAAATTCTACTAGATGACTTTCAGGGATCCTTTCCAATTACCATTTCTAAGACTCCATGAGAATAATATCTTTATAAGTAGCTGTGTAAAATATCAAAACATGAGAGAATTATAGATTCAAGTTGAACACAAATATAATAAAGATGTAGAAATGTCTCTTCAAAAGCTTGGAGTCTATTGCAGATTCCCCATGTATACTAATAGTTTATGTACTAGTCATATAGACATTCCCAAACAGAAAAATAGTCCTGAAAATAATTATATATCATGGTATCTTTGTGATACTATAGATTTTCTGTGTATTTAGGGTGAAAAATAACTGTGGTATCTCTGACATTACATTATGAAACTGTAGGCAATCTTTCACTGTGTCATAAACAATTATAAGCTATTATTATTGTGCAGTGGTTTTTGGCTGTATGTTTCTTGACAAGCATGTAGGTGTGTGTTATTTGTTTGTCCTACAGAAATTGAGCTGTATGGAAATGCAAGTGCTGTATAGCATTCAGTTAGAACACAAGGAGTGTTTTAATTACTAGCTTCTGTGAGTTTCAGAAGAAAGAAGGTTGGAAGCAATTTTCTGGAAAGCACATAAACAAGGAGGAAGCATATGCTTGTATTTCTTATACTACTTTATTTGTTGTTGAATTTACTAACTTTATTAAGTACAGTTTTAAGAAGAAAGCAGTACAAAGATCTCTATCACTGTATGTCACGTGAATTGTGAAAGTGAGGCAGCAATTGGTGCAGCTATCTAGAAGCTTAAAGAATTGTTTTTGCAATGACAGATGATGGATTTAGGTGAGTAATAGACTGCATATTTACTGCTAGAGCTTGGAAAACCCTTTGAATTTTCAAATACTCCTATGTTGAACGTGTAAATTGTGTGTTAACACACAGTCTTCTAAATAGTTTCTTTTTCATTACAAAATCTTTAAAGTTCCTTTGACTAACAACCCTACTATCCATTCTATTTTATTTTAACCTTTTTCCTTTAGTTTCATTAATTTAATATTTATTTTTCTTTATCTTTAAAATAGACATATCATGCTGCATGAAACCTCCTAAAGCTAATGTTTAACTCCTAGTAAAGAATTTCATCTTAATATCTAGCCTAAACCTATGCCCTTTCACTTTAAAGCCATTCCCTTTGCCCTGTCAAAGCATGCCTTCCTAAAAAGCCCCTTTCCAATTCTCTTTTAGACACCCTTTAGGTACTGGAAGGCTGCAATAAGGTCTTGCCAGAGCTGTTTCCTCTCCAGACTGAATAAACCCAACTCCCCCAGTGTGTGCTCACATAGAAGAGGTGCTCCAGCCCTCTAATAATCTTTGTGGGCCTCCGCTGGACCTGACTGAGCAGATCCATGCTCTGGGCTCCAGAACTGCTTGGAGTATTCCAAGAGGGGTTTCACAAATGTGGAGTAGACGAGTAAAATCACCTCCCCTGACCTGTAAAAAGTCTATTTGTGAGCAATACTAGGGAAAAATATGTGGCCTGGAAAAGTTACTGCATCTGTGTGTTGGGTCTCCAATGCAGCTAGAATCACCATCTTGACTATAGGTAGATAAATTCCCAGAGAAACACTGAAGTTGCAGTTATGCCTTAAGGTGGTGCATTGTCTCCTTGCATCACTAATCAGCTGTTGGGGCACCCAATGAATGCACAGAGATATTGAGCGAAATATATTTAATACAGTGTTGAATTTTTGTCTCACAAACTCTTTAGCCTCTAAATTCAGCAAATAATTCCTTTCCTACTGCTTAGGGGAGACCAAATCCTGCTTCTGCTTATTGTTGATTGAGGCATGTAAACTGGACACCCATGAGAGAAGTTGGTAAATTGAGGGGTTTCAGACTACCTTGAGTAGACTAAGAATGAGAAACTCAGAAGCTCTATATCTCATCAGGAGATCATGCAAACTCATTAATATATTGAAGACAGTCCAAGTATGTTCTCAATGTGGGACCTCAAATCAAGGCCTGAAATCCAGAGAGGAACTGGGTTCCTATCAGCCACCTCTGTCCCTGCTTCACATCAGATTCAAGTTATGAATTTAAAATTGCTGCCATCTTCAGTCCGATCAGATAATTCTTGCATTCTCTAAAAATCTTTCTGTACTATTCTGACAGGTATACACATGGCTGATGGACTCATCTGACGGTTGTTGTCTCAGTTTCCTAAAAAACAGGGATGCATAGTCAACTATCAGCAATCCACGTGGGTCCTCTTGCAAGGTACTGTGAAGGAAGCTTATCAATCTATTCTGTTGAAGTTGTTTGTCTTTATAAAATATGCTATAGATTATTTTAATTTATAAAAACCCTCTTGAGTGACTATGGCAGGATAGCCCACCCTGATAAGACCAAAAAACCAATCAAATAATGCATACTATGCAACCCATCATGTGAATTCAACTGCTGGTGCCGAGGAGCTGTCTTGGCTTTAATTTGTGCTAAAACCATCCTGTTTCCCAGATTTTTGGTATACATCTTACTTTTAAAACAGAATTTGACAGATAAGCTAGTCTGCCAGCCTATAGATCTGTAACTACCAGTCAACCACTTTATACTATAGAAGTCCAGTTCCCTTTCATATAGTGCAGTTCTTCTGACATAACCCTTCTTGGGTGTATGTGTGGAGATTCCTCCCTTGGCAGGGTATGCCCTCCAAGGATACTCCTCAAGGGCTGAGCAAAAGTGATCTCCCCGCAAGTGTCAGTATAGGTGAGTTACACTAAATCGCTAATTATTATTTTTATCCTTTTTCCTAGCTCTGATATAATTACTTCAGTAAGTGCTTCAATATAGTGCACTCTCCTATCTTATACTATACAAGTCTATGCTATATTATACTCTTGTCTTGGGTTGAGCTGGCAAAACGCCAACTGCCCAAAGACAGAGGTAGCTCTGGCTGAGAAAAGGAAGAAAGGGAAAAAAACCTCTAAAACCAGGTTTATGCTTAAATGAGCTACATATATTTATACAGAAAAGAGAGAATTAAGAGGAGA
>JAWWLZ010000001.1:71314449-71335944 GCA_035041345.1 Poliocrania exsul
AAGTCACCTGACAATGTTCAGGCCTAGTTTGAACTTTAAAGCCTAAATTTAGGCCTATCAGCTAAACCCATGACAACTCTACTAGTAGATTTTTATCTTTTTATATAATGTAGTAAATAATTCTGATAAGATCTTTTGTCTGATCATTTGTACTAATAATAATTCCTTTTATATGAATATTCTCATTTTGCCAGTCATTAAAACCTGCGTGACAAAAAGTGGTTCACTCACATCTCTGTAATTCCTTAAATTCAAAACATTTATATAAGCCAAGGCTAAGACTGGATTCAGCCACACCTAGACTCCTCTCTGAGAAGGGGTTTAGAAAGCAAGGGAGTCCTTTCTGCACCTCGTGACTCAACAGCAGGGCTTCTTTAATACATTTTGGCTAAGCCTTTACTCCCACCTGCAACAGAACCTTTTTAGGAAAAATAGAAGTGCTTGAGATTCTGTGGCAGAGATAAAATTGTGTATGTGAAGAAATTTGATCTTTTAATTGTCAGAGAGACAGAGAGGTCATACAACAGGTGAAGACTTTCTGTGACAAGTTCAGAGGGATTCAGAGTATATACTTGCAGTCTATTCAGTGCTGGAATTAGAAAACCAGATCTTATTCCCTAATGGAGGAATTCTTCCCAACTTGCTGAAGAGTTTGACAGTGCTACCCACAGCTGAGTATCTGTCTGCTGATCTTAGTAAGTGTTGTAGAAGACTTTACTTATTGAAAGTATCCAATATAGCCTATTTGGCTGTGTAATACAGCCAAAGCACCAGAGTGCTAAACTCTGCTAGAAACTATATCCCATTACTCTATTTCTTTCATACATTCAGAACAAACACCAATACAGCATTCATTTTTCATGTCTTATTATAATTTTTAATTCTATAAAAATGAAAAATCCAAACAAACAGTAATATAATACTTTTGTGGGTACAAAAATCTGCTATAATGATTGATTAAATGTGAGACTTTCAGAAAAAAACAAAGAAACAAACAAACAAAACCCCCCAAAATAAACAAACCCCAACCAAAAGTATTCCATGGAAACAATATTCTTGCATGACAGACTTACTTTAGTGTGATTTCTTAACACTGATGGGAAAAGTGCTGTTTCTCATTCACAAGTGTATCCTGATTTCCAACTTTTTGAAAGATTACGACATCATTCATGTTGTTTCTCATATAGAACCTGACACCTACAATAATGGAATATTAAATAGCTTGCCCCCATGCATTATTGCTTTCTGAATCATTTACTGTTTATATGTGAGATATTTTTTATTATATATATGATGTAAATATATATCCTGTTGTAAATATACTTTGTTTATATATGTTTGCTTTTTTATATATGCATATAATCGGATATGTATAGAGATATATCAATATAATATATATATATTTTAAATGAAATTATCAATGTTTTGGTAAATGGGAAAGTATCAATATTGTCAATACTTTTAATTTTCAGAAACTCAATATGATTCAGGTTTCATTAAAATCCTATCACAGACTATTCTGAGTTGGAAAAGACCCACAAGGATCATCAAGTCCAACTCTTAAGTCAATGGCCCACACAGGGTATTGAACCCATGACCTTGGCATTATTACAACCAAGTTTTAACCAGTTGAGCTAATCTCAGGATACTGTGCTTACTCATGTAAGTAATCCTACTGATTCCAGTTAAATTACTTCATCCAAATGATTTCTTGGATTCAAAAACATTCACAGTATTGAGGCTTAAGTTTAAGATTTTTCGATGGTGTGTATAGTTACATAACAGGCTTTTCAGAAGTCCTCTAGCACAAAGCTACCATCTATTCACACTGAAACTAGACACTGTTTAGTTCTGAAAATCTTCAGAGATACATATTTCTATATAGAAATATGCCCTAAACGTTGATTCTTGAGCTAGATGAAGAAATCTTTTAAGGGCATTGAGAGATAGACCTACTTTTTCCCCTTGTTCGAGGAACCGAAGTTTTACTACTGTTTAGATAATAAAGACCCTTGAGAAAGGGAAAATCATTTCTAACACATCTAAGCTGATATACAAAGAAAAGAGTAATATTTTTGGTGGCAGTTCACATTAAAAGAAATTTATAAATAAAGTGTGAATATTGAATTTCTTGAAGTAAAACACTGGGCCTTAGCACTGGAGAAGTCTATGTAACAATCCATACATAAGATACAGATCCTGAACCTCTCTTGTTTCAAGTCATCTTGAAAAGAAACACTGATTGCCACCATCTGTCAAGAAGGAATGACAGAGTTTTTCAAAAGGGCTAATTTTAGTTGTTTGTTTTCTGTTTGGTCAGTTAAACTAAATGAAAGCCTCAGAACTTGATTAGAAACCTAAGTTTAGACATCTTAAGTTGTGGCAAAAGTGTGTCCCTCTCCAGACACTATAATGAGAGTCTTGGAAGATTATTCCACTATGTGGAGGCCATCTTTTTTCACTATATTCTTATTTCCTTTACAGTAGTAAGGAGGGAATACCTCTTTACCTGAGTAGGATGAACAAAGGTAGAACCTCTAGATATTCCCTGAAAGACAATACAACTTTAAAAGCTCTAAAGAGGTTGATGATGTAATGTAGATCGTGTGTACATTCTTTAAATAGATTTTTTTGTCCTGTTTTTAAGCCCCAGTTTGATGAGAAAAAACTCAAGCATTTAAGCAAACTTACTTGTTTGTAAGTACAGTTTTTTTATAAGATGTTAAAGGTAATAAAAAGAAGGAAGAGAAACATCAAGTGATTGCTGCGGATTATGATTACTTCATGAAATGTGGAAATACTTAATCAAATACTTAAAAGTTTAATTGCATAGAGTTTAAAGAATAACAGAAAGTACAAACATGCTCCTAAAAAGGATACATGGGTTATAACAAATCACAAGCTGAAAATTATGAACAAAATTAGTTTATTGCAGAGGTCATAATACACACAAGGCAAAAATCATAATGAAATACATAAACATTGTACGCATTGTTAAAGCGACATATGAAGTTGTTAAATTCTGTTTGGCTTTGGCTAGGCTTCAGATGCAAAATTATGACCAGTTTTGGGCTTCCTACTTCAAGAAGGGTACAAACCAGTTGGATTGGGTCCAAAAGAAAATAACAAGAATGGTTATATGTCTATAAATCATAACCTCTGAAGAAAAATTGAAGGAATTAGGATTGTTTAGTCTAGAGCTGAGGAGACTGAAGGGAGCTATGACAACAGGCTACAGAAAGGTGAAAATAAGAGATGGGAATAAGCAGATTTCCATGTACAGAATGAATAGCTGCAACATAAAACAGAATTCAGTAAAGCTAAGTCTAAACATCAGCAAAAGTTTTCTAATACCAAAGCTATTTGAGCTGTATAATAGGCTGTGAAAGGAGACTCTTATCAAATGCTTCTTTTTGCATAAGTAAATAATAAAACCTCTTTGTGGAAGATAACGTGATCCCCTCCAACTTCATTGTTTATGATTTTATGATTATTTACTTTGCATTCTTTTTAGAACATAGGAATTGGAACATTTTGTCAACAACATATGTTGGATTTTGTGACAAGAACTCACCTGCACACCCAGAAAAACAGTGGTAGATGAGGAACCAGAGGCCAATGCTGGGTGTCAGTAGACAATCAGAGGTCCATCTCCATGAACCTAGAGGAGTGCAAAGGCCTAAAGTCATGTGGGAACACAAATTAAAGGCAAAGAAAGTGACATAGCATCTGGGTGCCTCCCAGAGCTGTTCCAGCAGAGCCTCAGCCCCAGTGTTCTTCCAGGAAACCCCTCAGGATGAATCAATGTTGAAGCATCTTCTGGGCTGAGGTGGTTGTTGCCTGGGGGATGGAACATGTCATTGCATGCAGGGGAAGAGTATTTTGTGTTATACAGGTCTTTCCATGGGAAGTTTAGGGGATAAACCAAAGATGGGAAAATGATTTGTGTTAGATGATTTGGGGAGGAAAAAACGTGGGGAAATTTAAGAGTAAGGAGCCAAAAGATGCCATTCACACTTGCTGGTGGATATACTCATCTGGTCATTCCCTGTACCTGATCAATGTAATTTGTTCTATCTTACTATTAAATCCTTTCCTATCTCTTTTCCTGAGTGAGGGCTCTGTATTGTGCACACATATGTGTATGGGGGAATTTGGGTGCAGTAACTAGTCAGAACATAGGTTGGAGGATCCATATGCATGGGTGCAGAGACTGGAAAAACTGAATTTAATAAAATCAAATGCCAGAAAGTGGCATGGGATCATGAATATCAGGGGACCCATGTCTCTGTGGTTCCAGTAACTGGAACAAGTCTGGGTGCCTGAGTGTATGATCACTGGTGAAGATCAAGCTGGTGAAGCCAAAGAGTAGGTGAAGTGACCTGGGAGTTGGGATGTTTGTCTCAAAGGTCAAAAACATGGAAAGAGCTGGCTGCTCAGGAGTGTAGGAATCCCAGTCAGCGTTGTATGTGTGTGCATGCATCAATTGGTATGAGGCTATGGACTTGGGAGTTTACTGGGGAAACTGGAGTCCAGGGTCAGCTCCTGGGCAGACTAAGTATGGTTGCCGCAGGAAAGTACCTTGATACATACACGTATATACATATATATATAAATATCTGGTCAGTCGAAGAGAGGATCTTGGTGCTGTCTGTATTCACCAAGTGCTGAATATGTCTGCGATCTGTGTGGCCAGCCATGTATTTATAGGTGTATGTGTTGGGGCAGTGTGAATGACGGTCAGAAGAGCTCAGGCACTGCAGGCCTCAGAAGGCTTGATCAGAAGGCTTATAAGAGTTTATTCAAGATAGTTTCACAGATAGTTTCCTCATCACACATAGATCATAGTAGTAGCAGCAGTAGTAGTAGTTCCTAGTAGTAGTAGTAGATGTTCTATTCTCAGTAACACCCACACCTTTTATATCCTCTCACATCCAACATGTCATGACATTATTGGCTAGCCCATTCACCTCACATTCACAGAAACATCTCATTGGCTACAAGACACCACACACACCACAGGTAGCTCTCTTCTCTTTAAGGGAGAACTCTAGACTGCTTTCCTTAAGGGCTGCACTCACAGTCACCCCTACATATATGTGGTGTGAATGGGTATGTCTTCTCTGTGCGCATGTACCTATGAGGAATACATTGACACCCTTGCTATGAGTTGGACCTGGAGATGCAGCAGCGTCACCTTCATCAAGCTACTGCACTTAGTCCTAGCCAACCCAGCCACTCAGTTTACAGAGCTCAAACTGTGCTTCTATTACTTGGTTATGTGTGCTTCCTTCCCTACTGTATTGGTTCAAAACAAATAGATTTTCACTGTGTTAAGATTTCTAAATGTTTGAGTAAACTCCAGTGCTTCTTCCCTGCCTAGTTATGTCTAATACATTTGTTTTTGCCATATTCCCTGTTCCCTGCAAGGTTACTGGCAACTGAGACTTCTTTTGCCTTCAGCACACACTGTTACATGGTCTTAACTTTTGTTCCATATTTTGTGAGATGAGGTAAATGGACCTGCATGAGCATGTGAGATGTGGGCATACCATGGATTTTCACATAATGGATTCCATCTCTCCAGAAACAGTGTGTAATGAAACTTAGTTCCTTAATTTCATAATTTTAATGAGAATCCTTAAATCATACTAACCTTAATTCATTGTGGATACAAACTTTGAAACAGAGACATTTTCTTTCCTTGAGTAAGTGATACCTGTTTTTTCACCAACATGTAGTGAATATTCATGGTCCTCTACATTTTTAAAGTGTTGCATAATAGCCAAAATCAAAACTGTCTCAGTACAAAGACCTGACAGTTGGAGACTCTCCTTTCACTCCCTTTGCCCTCAAGGTTTTACTTATATATTCTTATTATAAACATTTTTCTGAAGACTAAATACTTTGAAATTGAAGGAAAGCCTGACTTTGCATCAGACATACTTTTCCTGTGCTTTGAAGATATAAAGTGCTGCATATGTGTGTATTATTATTTATAGTTTATCTTGGATGTTTGCTTCCAATCCTCTCTGCCCCTTCCCTCACAGTCACTTCACTTCAACCTCTCTTTAGCTGCCACACATATATCCCTCCCTCTTATCTTATCCCTCTTCCACTTCTTCCAACCCCCTATTTTTCCCTTGCCTCATCTTCCAATATCACCAGTCAACAAGAAAAAACAAGGAAAATTAAAGGAACTAATAAGAAAACTGCAAAAAATTAGTGAACTTTTTAGATTTTATGCTATTTCTAGAATCTTAACCTATGGTGGTTGATTTTCTATGAAGCCTCGTTATGCTGAAGGTTTCTGCAACGCTATGGTGCTTCTCCTGGCCATGGACTATCAGTCCATGAACTTAGGAAAAGTGTGTGCTCAGTGCTTACCCAAGACCTGTGGCTTCTGGGAGCTCCCTATAAGGAACACACAGTGACCACCAGCAAGGGCAAGGGCAAAGAGAAATTTTAATCATGGAGTCAGGTTTATATGGGGTTTGGAGGGATACAGATTCACCAATAAGGGATAGGGGGTAGTCTGGCTTTGTGCCAATAGAAGGAAAGGGATTTACATTCAATGAGAGGGAGTAACAGGAAACGTAGGATCACTGTCCTTCTCCCAGCCCCGTGGCCTAGCAGGGGGTTCTGGGAAGAAGAAGCAATGACTAAGCAGTTTTACATTTAATACATTTAAACCACATTAAAAACATCAGTGTTTAAAGCATTCTCAGTGGCTGAAGCATTTTCTTCATCAGCCCATTTCTGGCATGAAGTTCTCCAAGCATCATATGGTGAATGCATTGCCACATTAACCCTTTATTTGTTTCATCTTTGGAGTAAAGGCTGCACTTTATTCTTTGCAGACAAGTTTGGTGACATAGACGCTCTTTGGATGGTAATGCCTAAGCTTTTCAATAGCACAGCCTGTCCCAGTACAGATGCTTTGACAGACATGAAAAGCAAAGTTGGATTTTCATTGACTAAAGATCTTGCTATTTCTAACAGAGAGTAGCTATTAAATGATGCCTGAACTCACGGCTATAGACTTTAATACAGACATGGTATGTGCTGAGCTTTAATGGAGAGCTATTTAATCACATTTCCTAGTTGCAGTTCACACATCATAAATAGTCATTACTATGACATTCAAGGTGTCACGTTGGTATTATCATAGTCTGGTGAAGACTCACAGATTGTATAGAAAGGTAAGTAAGAATCTCTGAAAAACAGAGATGCCAATTTCTATTTCCATACTTCACTCTAGGTCACTTAGTGAACCCTCAATGTTGATATAAAGGTCTGGAGTAGTCTGTGTATTTGCAGTGTTTGGGATTAAATAATTGAAGTTATTCCAGAAACTTTACATGAATTTTGAATGTATAAATAACTTAGAAATTCATGACTATTTTACTGTGTAAAGTGGTGATATTTATTGTTTTACTATTGGCACATTTGGCCCTGAAACTGATTTTCTGTAGACATGGTCTAAGCAGGGTTTACTAGGAGGAGGTGGAAGAGGGCAAATACTAGATGTTCTGCAGGTTATCATTCAGATTAGGACTTCCTCATTCAGCAGGAGCTGTTGGTCCTGTAATACAGTTGTAAGGATGGACAGCCCTACACAGGCAACATGTAGGTATGCCATCCCCACAGAACTGTGTTCACGCTGACATTCAGTAGAAGTTTATGCTTTTGAAGGCATTTCTTCTTGTAGATATCTCAAGAAAGTGTGAATATGACTAGTGTTACTCATCCAGATCATATCACAAATCAAAATGAATGAACATGACACAAAATCTATTGCTTTTTTCTCCTCCTATCATAAGCTTTTACAGTTTGTGCTGCTGATACATACGTATATGTATACACATGCATGTGTATGTATACATATATATATTAATAATAGAACAATAGAATTATTTAGGTTGGAAAAGACTTCTAAGATTAAATTCAACTGTTAACCCAGCACTGCCTAGTCCTTCATGAAACCTTGTCTCTAAGTGCCACATCTCTCTGTCTTTTGAACACTTACAGGAATGGTGACTCAACCAAATCCCTGGGCTGCATGCTTCAATGCTTCACAATGCTTTCCATGAAGAAATTGGTCCTAATATCCAATCTAAATCTTCTGTAGTGCTACTTGAGGCCATTTGCTACTGTTCTGTCATTTATTACTTGGCAGAAGAGACTGACCTCTGCCTACCTACAACCTCCTTTCATATAGTTGTAGAGAGTTCTTGAGAGGTCCTTCCTCAGCCTCCTTTTCTCCAAGCTAAGCATTCCAACTGCTTCAGCCACTCTTGACCCCCTTCACCAACTTTGTTGCACTTCTTTGGACACGCTCCAGCACATCAATGTCTTTCTTGGAGTGTGAGCTTCAAAACTGAACACAAAATGCAAGGTGTGGCCTCACCAGTGCCAAGTATGGGGGGACAATCACTGACTGCCCTAGTCCTGCTGGCCAAAGTTTTGCTGACACAGGCCAGGATGCCATTAGCCTTCTTGGGCACCTGGGGACACTACTGGGTCATGTTCAGCTGGCTGTCAACCAGGACTCCGGGATCTTTTCCACAGAGCAGTTTTCCAGCCTGTAGCACTGATTGGGGTTGTTATGACCAAAGTGCAGGCCAACACTTCACCTTCTTGAACTTCATACATTTGACCTTTGACCATTGGTCCAGTCTGTCCAGATCCCTCGGCAAAAGCTTCCTATCCTCCAGCAGATCAACATTCTCGCCCAACTTGGTGTCACCCACAAACTGATTGAGGGTGCACTCAATCTCCTCATGCAGATTATTGATAAAGATATTAAACAGTTCTGATTCCAATACTGAGCCCTGGGGAACACCACTGGTGACTGGTCATGAGCTGCAACATCACCTTCATTTACCACCACTCTTTGGACTTGGCCATGCAGTCAGTTTTCTGCACACTGAGCAGTGTATCTGTCTAGCCACAAGTAACCAGTTTCTTTAGAAGAACGCTGTAGGAAAGCTGGTGTCAACTTTTACTAAAGTTTAGCTATCCACCATCATAGTTTTTCCCTTATCCATAATGGGGATTTCCTTATCATAGAAAGAGATCAGGTTGGTCAAGCAGGATTTGACTTTCTTAAACCCATCCTGGCTGGACCTTATCTCCCACTTTTCCTGCACATATTACATGATGTCATTCAAGATGATCTACGCATGACCTTCCCCAGCACTGAGGTCAGGCTGTAGTTTGCTGGATCCTCCTTCCAACCCTTCTTATAGATTAGTGTCACATTCACTAACCTCCACTCACTGGGGACCTCCACAGTTAACCAAGACTGCTGGTAAATGATGGAAAAGGGCTAAGTAACCATTCCCACCAGCTCCCTCAGTACCCTGGTATGGATCCCATCTGGCTCCATAGACTTGCTTGTCTAAGTTGTGTAGCAGGTTGTTGAGCATTTCCCCTTGGATTATGCGGACTTCATTCTGTGCTTGTCTCATTTGTATGCAACTCTATCAGACACCTTTTTCAAACACTTTTGTTCAGGATTACTTTAGAAAAAAGGCAGTCAGGTTTTTTCTTTAGAGGTAGAAGGGATGTATCTCTCAATTAAACATTTTTTTAAATCATTTAGATAAATGGGCTCTCACAGGTTTACACATGGCTACTTTGCATGCACAGAAAACTTAAGTGTAATTTATCCCTTCAAAATCTACAAATCTCTCCCAATCTGTAATCCTAGATCACTACTATGGGAATTTATGATGATGTCAAAAACATTCACAAGAAACATTTAATGTACTGAGCAGACTACAGTATGAGGAATGAATACAAGTCTAACCAGATTAAAAGGCTCCCTAACTGAGTATGTATTTCACAGTGCAATTAAATTTAATGCTATGCTGAATTCAATGGGATCAGGAGCTCAGATTTTGTTATCTATTAGGTCTCTGTAATTGTGGAAATGATTAATCAGAACATGATCCAAATGTGCATGAAAATCATTTTTTAATACTGAGAAATTATTTATATGTCCAGAAAATATACATAGGTCCCCAAGCCACTTCTCTTTGTTGACCTGACTGTTTCTCTGTGCCACGTGTCATTATATATTTGCTCTAAGAGAATAAAAAAATAAAAGTAGATGTTACTGAAGTCAGTGATACAAATCACATGTTAAAAGTGAGGCATAACAGTCTTTAAGATCTTGTTCCACTGACCCTCACTTACTCAGGATGTGGATGCCCCATCCTTGGAAGTGTTCAAGACCAGGCTGGATGGGGCTCAGAGCAACCTGGTCTAGTGGGTGGCATCCCTGTCCATGTCAGTGGGGGTTGGAAAGAGATGAAATTTAAGGCTCCTTCCTTAAAGGCTTTATATGATTGCCATGAATGTAAAAGAGGAAAATCCTAGAGCTTTTCAAATCAGTGGATTTATTATCATAAAGTGTGAATAGTCAGGATTGAATAAATGTACTTTGGACCTTTTAAGGAGGGTTTGCAGGATTAAGAGATTAACTGAATTCTCACTCCTTACAAGTTTGCATGCTTTCAAACTGTCACAAAGAGAAAGTTAAATAAAAAAACTCCTTGTATCTTTCTCACTTCCTAAAAGGTTTAGAGAAACTTTTAACCAAAAAAAGGTTTTACTTATTTGATTAGAGCTGGCAAAGTTCGAATCCAGCTATTCTCAGGTGCTGAACAGATGCCTAAAAGGAGAGTTCTTCCTCTCTCCATATTTGTATAATTTATTAGTTTACTGACAGATTGCTCAAAACTGAGATGGTTGCTTACCACAGTTACAACTTGGATTGATTTTAGCAATACATGGTTTGCACAATTAAAGCCATTGTGTGGCTTCAAGTCATAGCCTGTTTGTTTACATAACAATAAGAACTGTATATATTCTATTCAGTAAACTTATTTGTGGAAGTCTCAGTGGTTTATCCCTGTAATCCCAAAGGAAAAATAAGGATGTAAGAATTGTCTCTATCCTTAGATCACATTAAACAGTAGACCACACCATATAAATACCACAAATCTCAGTTGGACCTCATTTTTACTTATGTTTTGGTTACAGAATATTTTCAAATCTTATAAGCACCCTCTTATCCTAAATGAAAGCATATATAAGATTTATAAATTTTAGTGTTCTGTTCATGAATGTCCTGACCCCCATATGAAACAGGATTTTTTTTCTCCGTTTAAATGATCTATCTTTATTATTCTCATTATATGTATAATGGTGAAACAGGGAAAAAGGAAAAAAAATGTGCCAAGAAAGAGAAGGAAAAATAATTAAAAAAACCAGCAGAACAACAACTACAAAATGGGGAAAAATAGCTAAAATAAATATCTCATTTCAAGATAACAGTTCTAGGGCAATGAATGCAAATGTTGGTATTAATGTGAGGTTGAAACAAGTGATATTATGAAGTTTTTGAATGCATTTTCATTGATTTGTACACTTTATGTCCAAACTGAAACTGTATTCTAATTTTTAATTGTTATGACCGTTAACTAAAAGCTTGAAAGTTTTTTGCAAATACACCTCCACAGGTTTTGTTGTTTGGATAAGAAACTGTTTGAAGTCATTAACTATGATATCAGGATACTATGTACTTCACAGAGTAAAAACACAAATGAAGAAACAGAGAAGGAAATACATTAGAACTGCCCATAGTTCTTATCCACGTGGTAAACAGTGGTTCCAGCAAGTCAGAGTTTTAGTTATATTCATGCATTTTGTAGACATCAAGGCTGAAGATAGGCTTAAGTGCATGGAAAGAAATAATGAACTGTATTAAAAGATATTAAAGATAGAATCTACAGGTTATGATAGATAGCATCAAAGCTAGAAGTTACTGCTTCAATAAAGATAGAAAAAGTGATGATGTAAGTGGAAGTAGGAGTTGGCTTTTTGGAACTGACTGAAGGTCTTCAGGCTGCTTAAGTAATCTTGGCTATCAAATAGCTGGAAATATATACTGTAGTTATGCTCTTTTTATCACCACAAGATATGTCAATAAAGAGTTGTAAAAGGAATGGACAACTTTTTCGACCTCTTGTGTTACAGAACACATTGAGTGAAATTCTGCAGATTCTGAGCAAATACTCAATTAGGAAGGACCATGAAAGACTAGGTTAACACATACACTGCTTTTTGGGAAGAGAGAGAAAGGGAAACAGAGGAAACAAACACTCAGAACCTTCCTCAGAAGAGGAAACCAGGATTGCAAGGGGTGGAAGTGTTTCCTGTTGGTTCCTTATAGAGATAAACAAGCTTAACTACAGTGCTCTTGGGAGGTCTTGAGGTGTGACCAACTTTCATTTACTGACATTAGCGTTTGTCTAAGGAAGACTTCTTCAACAGTGCCTAAAGTTCAGTAGCAAACATAATGCTCTTGGGAATGTCAGGATGTTACACTGGTTCTAGTGCAATATCATTCATTGCCTCTAAGAACATTCAGGTAATCTTAAAGGGAATTTAATGCCTCAATTTAAACATGATGCACATGAGAAAATTATTTCAAAGATGGTGGAAGGTGAGAAAACAATTAAATTTTGTCTGTGGGTGTTTTTTTCCCATAATCTTTCTAAATGAATTTATATAAAGAGACATATCTTTCCTCATGTATATTCTCATTGATATCAAGTGCAAGAGGTAGCAAAAGACTGAGAAACAGCAGGTAAGATGGAAAAAGAAAAACTGGAGGAGCAGTAAAAGACATAGACAAAAAAAAAAGAGTATTGTGTGCCAAAAATTAAAGGATTAGGACCAAATTTATGGATAAGGACAACACCCTACAATTTATAGTTATGTATCTCAACCTAGTCCTGAGTTACCTACTTGTAATTTGCAACACATCGAGTTTTGGAAAGATCACTGTTGGCTCACAGGTTTCTGAGTGAATACAAGGAACATATCAAGACTTGATATTACTTAGAAGATTTTCTACTCAGATGGGAGAAGGAACATGATAAAATTTTATGGTGCATGTGATTAGTCCTAGTTACAAGATTATATAATTCAGTAGAAAAGAAGAAGTTCTAGATTAGGTATGGGGAGGAAAAAAAGAAAAACAAATAAAGATCTCAGTACCTTAGCGACAATCTAGGTAGCAGAGTATGGTGGAAAACAGGTACTCACACAGCTAAAATAGCCATAATAAGATGAAGTACTCCCACAAAGAACTTTCCACTCTGCTGTGCAAAGGAAATGGATGAAGAATTACTGGGATAGTACTTAGTAGCGACTTAGTAGTGACCTTATATCCTAGGTCTAAGCACATTTTGAAAACAGACTTTTAATAAACTCCTCAAATAATTTCTGTCTAGAAATGTAACAACATTTTTTTTTCCTTTACATTTAAAATATGGTTCTATATACAAATCCAATGTTTGTGAAATTTTACTTTGCAGCCACAGAGATGAGTGTAGCATTTTATATTATTAAAATGTTAATGACTGGAAAGTTGGTAAGGGATTTCTGTAACAATAACTCATTTCATAGTTCAACATATTCAGTGACTTTAAGCAATAGGTACGTAGATTTTTAAGAATATGCTCTGAAAATCATTCCTAAAATGACTCACCCTCTCCAATCCATCTGTAAAAAGCATCTTTATCTAGCAGACTGGTTAAAAATGTTTGCAATTTTTCACAGCCTTTCTAATCATGTAGAAATTCTACGGAGGCACATGGCTATGCCAGCACTATAGCAGACTCTGCAATCTTTTTCTGCTGATTTTTTCATATTATTCCTTTAGAGTGATCATGTGTTTTCAATGCAAATACCTTTATTTTTTGTAGAGCCTTGTACTGGCAATGGGAGTCATTGTAATGTTAAATCCATGCACAAATATTATTTATTTATTTATTTATTTATTTTTATCTTTGTTTTCCCCTTTATTCCTCTGTTTCAATCCCCCTCCTTACGCTCACTTCTTTATTTCTTCATTTATTTTTTTCTAAGTGTTTAAGTAAGTGCCAGAAATTTGCTAAACATCGCATGATCTATTTCAAACAGTATTCAGAGGAATTTGAAATATTTACAGGCTGTTTTAAGATACTCTTTAATGCTTTGAAAAAGTGTACTTATTTGGTTGCATACTAAAGAATATATACCAAGATCAAAGTTTCTTATTACAAATAAATTGTTTATGAAACTCTAATGCTCATATAGAAATTCAGCACAAGGTTATTTTCTGCATTTATTTTAAGCAAAGACTGTCTATAAGCCTACTTTTCTGCAGGAAGTACATTGCTTCTCCCCACCTTAGGCAAATATTTATATTCCACTGTAGTGCATATTTGACATTGTTCATGCTAACCTTTACTTTTTTCCCTTGTAAAATGTCAGCGCAACATATCTCAATAGTGGCTTAAGTAATCTTATAAATGCTTTGAATTAAGAATATTAGTTTACTCTTATTCTGTTCTCTAGAATAAACATTTTCAGAACTTTTGCTTTGCTTCTGCTGTTCCCTGCCTCAGTGGTGTCGATATAGAAGAAAAACCAAATTGGTTTTGCTTTCTTGCTACTGCTTGTTCAAATTTGAATTGCTTGGGTGTAGGAAGGGAGTTCATGCTATTTCTCTTAATAACTTTGACAGTAGTCCTACTTTAGAATTGAATATTTTCAGAAAAGGTGATATTTTCTTTTCAAACTGTGCCATGTAGCACAAGTCTGATCTGGTTTCAAAACTTTGGGTTAGAAATTTAATAATAATCAGTACAACTTTAGCCTTTTGACAGTGTGAAGTCAAGTAATCATAATTTGTAAGCAATCCTATAGAATATGGCATAAAAAAGGTGTACTGCCAAGAAAAATGCTTACAGATAAGATTAACTTTTTGAATAATTGATTATGTCTTGAATAAAATTAATGACACAGAATCACATGATGTTACTGTAAGAGGGTTAGAGAAACATATTACCATACGGTGATGCAGAACTGGCTGAAAGACAGCTAATTGTCAAGCTGGATAGTGTATAAATCTGAGTCTACAGGTTTATTTTAGCTGTTTCTCTGTGACAGTGCAGTAGAGGATACTCGAAAAAAAAAACAAACCAAAAACCAGTACATGACAGAGGTTACAGGCATAACAGAAAGGCTAATTATTGTTCCAAAAGGGAGGCAAAAGTTAATAAAATGTTTTCTTGAAGGATGTAGTTCATTGAGAAAAAAAAAGTCTATATTTAGAAATGAACAAACTCAAAAGAAGTGACTTTGAAAATATCTGCAGAATGAAGAGGAACTTAATTCAAGTATCAACAGAAAGTTGTTTAAAAGTGTCATACAGAGAGGAAAGGATAATATCCATAGCAGGTAAGACAAAAAATGGATTTAAATTACAGCAAGGAAGATCTGGGTTAGATATAGCAGGAAAGAATTTGAATTAAAAGGCCAAGAAAATACTGGAATACATGACCTGTGGAGACTGCAAAACTTTTACCACGTGGAGATTAGATTATGATAGCTGAAACCGTTCTCTGGCATACCATTTCTTGGTGAGCCTGGTGATTCTGGGAAGTATACTGCATAAGGATGGCATGTATTTCTGTTGCATTAAGATTGCAAAATCAGAAACCTTTATTTTTGTTGTTAATACCCAGAAGAAAGAAAGAAAAGCATATGTACAATTTTTGACAGACTCAGTTTCTCAGTTTTCATTATTTAACTATTGCTGAGGCCCCACACTCTTCCTGCCAGTTTTGTGAAGCCCAATCTGACAGCTTATCTACAAGAATTTAGGGTTCAGTTCCAACTTCAAGTTAACTTATTGCTTAGTCTCCTTTCTGAGACTGTAAACAAGGGGAGCAACGAATACCAAATATGACTGTGGTTTTGGTAAACTAGATGTGGATTGAGCTCAGTGCTTCATTTAATGCTGGATGAGATACAGTTAGAAGACTGTAACACATTTTAGTCACCGCTATCATAGACCAGAAACATAACTGGTAATATTCCAAATCTTATTACAAAGGTTGTGTTGTTTTTTTTTTTTTGTTTTTTTTTTAATTGGATTGCACAGAATTGCTGTTGTGGTATATTATATTTCATAACTGTTAAATTACTAAAAAATAGAGGAATGCTAACCCAATTTAGAGACTAGAGAGTGCTCACAAGTTGAAGGCTGCATTTACATGCAGGTATTTAAATTTAATAGGATATGAATATGTGGCATTTCCTTTGAAGCAACACATTTTCTGTTGTAGTTTTATTTTGATATTTTCTATAGTAATTGTAGAGAAAAGCTTTAAAATTATGTAAAGAAACTGCTAACAAAGTCTGTGGCTGGAAGAAGGTCAACTCCAAGTTTCTGGTTATAATTTAAAAATATGTATCACAGAAATCAAATATGTTGTTCATAGCTGCCAATATTTTTCTGCCTAGAACTCTAATGACATCCTAGTACTTGAATGATACAAGAAGATAGTAACATTATGCTTTAATATATTTTATACTAGGAAATTAACCGAATTTTGTATAGTATTTTCAGTTGACAGTATATATTGGCATACACACTGCAAGGGAAGCAAGGAATTCTAGGAAAAATGTAAAATTAATCTTTTGAGCTTGACCTGTGAGGGCTTGGCTTGCAAATAGTACTACTTGGAACTCATTCTCCTAACACCTTTATTTCTGTCACAATTTATCACTTATAGAACATGGAGTTTTGTGCAGCAGTGGAGAGGGGTCATGTCTGCTAGTGGGCCATCAGTGATTCCAAAAATATCCCATAACTCATAGAGTAAATCACCCTTTGTGGAACTCACCGCCCGGGGGGATATACAGGGTGTTCCTGTCTGAACCTAAGCATATATAATCTTGGAGTTTAGGGACTTTCTGGTACCACTTGTCAGATCCAGAAGAGGACCAGAACCTCAACAGGACTGTGACTGCCACTCTAGACCAGACTGTGACCATCATTGTCACCATCAGGTTTTCCTTTCCTTTTACTTTGGACTCAGGGAGACCACGTAAGGCTCAGCACAGGGGATAATGAACACCATTCTGTTTGTGCCCCAGAGTGCTGGGTTATATTTCTAGGTTTTGTGGGTTAAAACCAATTTTTTACTCTGCATCATTGTATTTATTGTAATCTTTTTATTAAATTGTAACTCTGACTTGTCATCTCTTTTTGAGTTGGTTTCCTTTCTCCTGCCAGTTTACCTTTAAATCAGCAGAAGGAAAGACAGAAAAACAGTAATCTTAAAACAAAACAAAACAAAACAAAACCAAAACCTAAAACAAACAAACAAACAAAAAACCAAAACCCCCAAACAAACAAACCCCTCCCCATCAGTTATGAATTTCATAGGATATCTGATTTATTGATAGGCCAGTTACTGGCTGGTTTATTCATCAAAGCATCCAATAATATTACAAAATCTACCCCACCCCCTTTTTTTCAACATAAACTTTATACTGTAAATTATAGATTGCTCATGTGCGTAAGTTTTTCATTTTAAACAATTCTGCCATTTGCTACAGTTTTTATATTATCTTTCAATGAAGTTATGTTTAAATCATTAAGTGATGAGGACCCATAGGCACAGAATAAAACAGTTATCCTCAAAGCCTCATTGTCTAAAACACAGCACTTTGGATCATAGACTGCCTACTTCAGACTATTTCTAGTTCAATCCTGTGAACTTAATCTTGTGAGCAGATAGAGTACCTTAGGTGAAACTCTGAATCACGTCTACCAGTAATTTAATCCAAAAAGAACATATGACTCCAAGCCTGCAAGTACTATCCTGACATTGTTCTGGGTCAGGGTATTTGTTTTGAAAAATGCATTCCTGATTCTAACTTAAATGCTATATAAAGAAACTCTCAGTAGTCAGTACTGAATAAAAATATTCGTCTTGAGTAATTTTGTGGACAAATTTTGAAGTTTGTCTATTAATATTTTTTCTATGTTGAAAATGGACTGCTATCTTCTATCTCATTATTATTCCATATTTTTTATTTTTGCTTTTCCTTTATTTGCATTCTGTTAACTTCATTAAAAGGGAAACTGTAAATTTGTCTGCAACTGTTTCACTGACTTTCCTCAGGTGCTAGTACAGGAATTAATTGGATGTTTTTATGCCACACAGGAAAATATTTTAGTAGTAAAGCATTGTATGAAATTTCTTGACATTTCTGTATGTAAACTGTAGGTACAAACTCCTCTCACCTATTTCTTACCTGTGTAATGAGAGAGCAAAGGTGAGAGAAGACAATCATAAATAATGGGAACAAAGGAGTAAAAATATATCCAGCCCAAAGAGAAAACCCAAGTTTTATGACTAGATTGCATGGATAAAACTTTCAAGCCAGATTTTGTGATATGCATATAACCATCAAGGAGGTTGAAAAGGGGGCTCTGTAAGAATGGAAGGAAAAGCCAGCAAGAAGAAAACATAATCTTTGATAATGTTGTGAAACAAACAATATGCAGAGCTTCCAGAGTAATCCAGTTTTCTCAGTTACAACCAGTGAAATTATTGTGATCAATCCAACACATGGATGGATTACTCTTCATGCCACGGGTTAACCTATCCTTACTTTAAAAAATGAAAGCTCAAAATTACCATGGTTTCTCTTCATAAACATGATTACTTACTTTTATTCTCCTATTAATTCAAAGTAGTTTATAAGAAAGCAACAAAAACCTGTGATCATTAATTTTATCCTCTTAAAATAAAACTAGTTGCTTTGATACGCTTCACTGGAAGCTGATTGATTATTCTTGAAAAAAAAGAAAATCAATATTGCAGTTCAAGGCAATGAGTGGACCTTTTGGTAAAGGCAGTGCCAGGTAATGATCATCATGGCTATCAGTTGCCTAGTTTGCTTTTTGGGTGTATAAATTAGAGGCAAACTTTTTGTGTGTTCCAGACTGAAGTAGGAAAAATATTTCTTCTTCCAAGAAGCAGAAAAGATTATATTATGTAATGTAAAAAACATAGAGATCATGATCAGGTAGCTTACTTCTCTTGCCAAATCCAGGTCTAAATGTCTCCCTGAAAAACATGAAATGCCTCTTTGCTTTTTATTAGTTGAAAATTTTAGATGCAATAGCTTTTTACCAGGAAAATAGTAAAACTCACAACATCAAATTGAAGTACGCTACTCGTGGAGGGTTTTTTGGGTTTTTGTTTGTTTGTTTGTTTGTTTGGGGTTTTTTTGTTTTTGTTTTTGGGTTGTGTTTTTTTTTTTTTTTTTAATATGTCCCTTCTAATCAGGCAGAAACACATCCACATTCTGGACCATATCTAGGTAATCAGTTTTGGTAAATAAATGAAAAGAAATAAATTAAATTAAATGAGATTTTTTTGGAGATTTTTTTATATCAGTGTTCTCTTAAAAAAGATGCAAAGTAGCATTACAGCAATTTTTGTGATTGAATTCTTTATAATATTTCTGGATTCTCTTCCATCAAATAGTAGATCATTCTTCAGCTTTTCTATCCCTGAGGTCACTTATTAAATCTCTTTCCTTCAGAACAAGTCTATCTCCAGGAAACCTGGAAGAACTTGAGAGCTTTAACATCACTGTTCCTCAGTCTGATTTGGCTCAAAATTCATCACTCTTTCTTTAAGGGAAAACAGGTAATGATAGCAGTGTTACCCACAGGCTTTTCTTCCATAGGGAAACAGTAAATGAACTTTTGACACTTGATCTGCACATGAACATAGGAAAATACTGTCCACTAATTTCATTTTCTCAGCTTGCAATTTAGGTGCCTTAATACAGAAGCACAGATAGGAATGATCCAATACTCTATTCAGGATAATTGCACATTAGAAGCCTGTGTAACGCTCAGATCTGCTTAATAAATACAGTGAAAAGGATATAACTCACTCATGCAGCAGGTCTCAGTCCTTCTCCAGGCTAGCAGAGGTCCATCCTCTTGAGGCAGGTGAGAAGCTGGTGGTAGCAGAAGAAAGTTGAGGAGCGTTGATGGGAGAGCAAAAAGAGATTTCTGGATAGGACTACCAGTCCTCTCTTTCTCTCCTTTTCCCCCCTAATTTTCCAAATCCATATTTAGGTCTTTACAGTGTTCAGCGGTGGTTGTACGTGGCTTTGTGGCAGTAGCCAGTCCAGATGTTCGTGAAGATATGACAATGGCAGGATTCTTTGGCAGGAAAGGTTTTCTTGGCAAGTTTTGTGCAGAAAGCTGACAGAGGGTTTTTCGTAGGATGTTTTGATAGACAGAAAAACAATGGAGAAACATATTTTTGGTGTTTCTATGTTATCTGTATGTTACAGTCTGAAACATGGAAATCACATTATGGGAAGCTGGAAGGACTTCAGTTAAACATTTCAACTTACTGGTACAGTCCTGTACCATACTACTGTAACCAGAAATTATAAATTATCTGTAGGTACTGGCATGAAATCCTCAGAAACATAGTTTGCAAAGGGTTGTCTACCTTACTGATCTTGACTCTATCACAACACAGAAATCATTTCTGATGAGTGATATTGTACTGTGTATGTGATGAGTAACATTGTACTGTGCCTTATGTGAAAAGACAGAACAGCAACGATAATGCATCTGCATAACTGTACACAGAATAGAATACCACAGAATCACAGAATATGCTAAGTTGGAAGGGACCCATCAGGATCATTGAGTCTAACTGCTGGCCCTGCACAGGACCATACCCAAAAGTCACACCATGTGCCTGAGAGTGTTGTCCAAACATTTCTTGAACTCTTTCAGGCTTGGTGCTGTGACCATTTCCTTGGAGAGCCTGCTCCAGCACCCAGCCACCTTCTGAGTGAAAAACCTTTTTCTGTCACCCTACATAAACCTCTCCTGACACAATTTCAGGCCATTCCCTTGGATCCTGTCACTGGTCACCACAGAGAAGAGATCAGTGCCTGCCCTTCCTCTTCCCCTCGCAAGGAAATTTGAGACTGCAACAAGGTCTCCCCTCCTCTCCAGGCTGAACAATCAAATGAACTCAGCGTCTCCTCATGTGGCTTCCCCTCAAGGTCCTTCACCATCTTTGTTGCCCTCCTTTCGACAATCTCTAAGAGCTTTAAATCTTTCTTATATTGCAGTGCCCAAAACTGCACACAATATTTAAAGTGAGGCTGCCCCAGTGCAGAGCAGAGCGGGACAATCCCCTCCCTCTACTAGCTAGTGATGCTTTGCCTGATGCCCCCCAAGACACAGTTGGCCCTCCTGACTGCCAGGGCACTGTTGACTCATATTCAGCTTGCCATTGACCAGGATACTCAGGTTCCTTTCCATGGCACTGCTTTCCACCATTGCATTCCCCAGTCTGTATGTACATCCAAAGTCCAGTGTCACAATACAAAAAGTTCTTTGCAGTCAATGCTTTGGTGTTCTAACAGGATGAAAACACTGTAGAAGATGTTAGATTTGATTACTTTTTGGTGGTTTAGTTTTTTGGTTTGGTTTGGTTTGGTTGGGTTTGGTTGGTTGGGGTTTTTTTGGTGTTTTTTTTTTGGTGGTTTTTTTTTTTTTTGTGGTTTTTTTTTTTTTTTTTT
>JAWWLZ010000001.1:71343466-71376819 GCA_035041345.1 Poliocrania exsul
GCAGCATAATAAGTAGGTATTTTGTTGACCAGTTTTCTGGGTTTTTTTAATCCAAACTCTACTTGGCACAGACATATAGTTTAATAACAGCCATAAATGGAGCTATCATCATCCAGTTCTGATGTTTTAAAAAGACACTGCATGACCATATCATTTCTCAGAATTGTCTGTGCTGCTTCAATGTTTTTTATTTGGTTTGGGAATTGAGTTGTAGCAGCAATATTCTTAGTTTACCTCTATTACTATATGCCTTTTTGAATAATGCAAGTAAAATCTTTTATTCAATTCAGAAATATCCTCTATTTCAGTGGGAAATAACACTCAGTATCTCATTAGTCTATGACAAATAATCACCATCAAATATGACTGTGGTAATTCTGACATTACAAGCATCAGTTGAGTTACAATAAAATAACAATTACAGTGCCATTGTAGTGTCTTGGTAGTCTTTATGTCATTCTGTATCATTTTGGCAATCTATGTCAGTGCTGATTGCTCTGCATGTAAATATTACTGAAGGACTTGAGAACTGTGGTTCACTTGAGTATTAAGAAGAGACAGGGTACAATTACACCTTATAATAATACCAATAAGAAGATTTTGTAGAAAAAAATATTTAACGTCTGAGTCAACAGTTTAGAAAGTCTTTAAAGATATTTTGAGGGTACTCAGTTTTTTAATGAAATATATTTGGTTACTTGAATACCTCTATCAGTTTATTCAACTGGTTAATTTAGTTCTTAATAATTTTAAGCTGCTACAAAATTATAGTGGCAAACAGTGCTTTTTCACTTTACTACTCAAGAATTAAACAATGAAATAAATTATGACAGAACCAACATGAATATTTAGAAATATCATAAAGAATTGATTCTGGATCAAAAAGAGTATTTAAAAGCATTTAAATCAAAATCAGCAATTTTTGATTGACCAAAATAATTGAAAGAGTGTCAGTGTATTTGCATTTGCATACACATGGCAATGACAGTATCATACACATTTAAAAATGATGCATTTAAATTTAACTGGTTTTGTCTGTCACTCATACAGAAATCAGTAAGGATATCCCTGTGGTCAACACTTCTAAATTCTAGTGGAAATGAGGAGAATCAAGAATGTATTTAAGGTTAATTACACAAACAGCATATATAAACTATTCTTATATATATCTATCTATAACTGCAGGACTGTTTGTTTAAACTACTCTTTATATCTAACTTTAAATGAAAGTCACTAATAAAAGAAAAAGTACTTAAAATATTGAATAAATCATCTTTTTTTTTTTTTTTTTTAAAAAAAAAACCCTTATTCACACTTTCATGATAAATACATAGTGTGGTTTTAAATCTAATGAGAATTTCATGGCAAAAATTGCCTAGAATTATTAAATCTCACATATACATACACAAGTTTTTTTTCATGAATTTGTTTCTTATGCGATGTGCTTGGAAGTCTTACTCACATATATACAGTGTAACATAGTAAACTTTAGCCAAAAGCAATACACCACACAGTGGGAAAACCCCCTAATTATTAATATCAAACCACCTGCCTTACCCTACTGAAGGTGAGAAAGGACTCTTCAGGGTCTTGTGTCTGTTTTCAGTTCCCTGATGGCTATTCTGGATTCTTTTTCATTGTAGATGCTCATTTATTTTATTTTCACTGATATTAGCTGTGATTCATCTTGGTGAAAACTATTTTCATTTACTAGGACAAGAGCAACAAAAGTGCTTAACCTGGAAAGACTTACCGATATAAAATCATTTCCAGAATCATAAATTCTGTGAATTATAGCAAGCTGATAACCTGCTAAATTTAAGGCATCTCATTTGTCCTAAATTTTTCTAAAGATATTCAAATTGAGAACAAGCGATAGAAATTAAACCCAAATAAATTAAAATCAAAGAACCCATTTAATATGTTGTCTCACTTTATTTCAAAATCTTGCAACCATTTTCATATGCTGATTTGTAAGTTTTAGGGCATTTACTCGTTATGACTAACTTTAATACTACCATATCAAATAGTCATTATATTTTAGAAAGAAATAGTGATTTTCAGGTAATTCTAAACTACACTCAGTTGCTTCATTTACTCAAATGGCAGGAATAAGAATAATAATAGAAGCATATGAGTTTTTGATAGATTTAGAAAGAGGTTCAAAAAAAGTAAATACATCTGAATTTTTCACTTAAAACACATTCACTATATATAACTGAAAGCTTAAAAGCCCATTCAGAGTGATTTCCCTCTGAGTATATAATCTCACTCAAAATGTTTGAATGGATACACATCTATATCTGAGAAAGTAGATGTGTCACAGTCCAACATACAGACTGTAAGAGAGTAGTTGAGGGGGAGAAAGAGGCAGGCAAATATGGAAGATGTAAGAATGGTCTGTAAAATCCAGTTATCTGGTGGGTTTTTTTTCTTTTTTAAATAGTTCTAAATCAAACTGTTGGCACCACCTTACTTTCCAAAATCTGTGTATTGAATGGGGAGACTCAAAATCCAGCTCTGAATCAGAGTTCTATGTCCCAGAGTCATCATTAATGTTGAAGCATAATACAAATCTGACAGTATAAGAGATGTGTATTTATATGCACCGTTCATGAAAATCCCAAACAACACTAATGGTGTTTTATTTGAGAGCCTTTGATGTTAATAAGAGATAGGCTTTTGCCAAGTCTGACACATCAGACTTTTGAATTGTATAAAGGCAGCAGCCACAGCAGCTTTGTTCTGCATGAAGGCTTACATGTTGAGAGAGATATTATGCTTACATTTGTGAACAGTGTAAAAATATTTTCAGAGACTATAATGGTGTTTCACGTCAGCTATTTTTTGAACAGGGCTGACCATCAGCCACCTGACAGTTTTCAAAGTAGTGGGATTTCCTCCCTGCTTTTGTACCAGGGTCTTTAGTTAGCTGTGTCCCAGCACCAAAAAGAAGAGTTATTTGAAATTTTTTTATTTTAGGATCTGCTTGGAAATAAAAATTCATATCCTTCATCTTATTTTGGTCTAACTTAGGAAAAAAAATCTTGGAATCTAAATGGGTATACTTGACTGTATATCCACTTTTGTTTTAAAGAGGAGAAAGCTAGAAAACCTAGTCATATATGGGAAAATCTATAAAGTTTACATATGCACACACAAACACACACACACACACACACATACATATATATATGTATGTATGTATGTATGTATGTATATTTTAAAATTAGAAGAAATATAGTTTTGAAATTATTTTAATGAAATAAGTGTATAAGTGTTTTGGAGATTCTCCCAACCCAAACAATGTCCATTTTGAGATCAATTTAAACATCTGAAAACAATGTTTGAAGTCATCATTGTTTTACAGTCACTTAAGTTAAGAGATCTAAAGATTAGTTGTCAACATTCAGTATCATGCTGTTTAACTGGACAATCTCTTTCACAGTGCTGTCTGGAGACTACAATTTCTAGCAGGTGGAAATAACGATATTCTGCAATCAATTATGCTTAAAAAAACCCAAACAGTAAAAAACTCAGAATGTCAATCTTTAAAGTTTCATATATAATCAGTTATTGAAGAATGGAACTTTAACCATTTCAGAATATATCACCTAAAATTTACAAAAAAAAAAAAAAAAGAAAAAAAAAGAAAAGAAAAGAAGAAAATAAATTGTATTATATTGAAAAGTTTAAAATAAAATATTAAATACAATATAATAAAATTTTAAATTAAAATACTATTACATAAAATTTAAATTATATGCAATTAAAATATTGATGGTAAATATTATAACTATCCTCCCCCATAAGTATTTTTTCACTAGCAAGATCAAAAAAGTTCTAAATGCTCTATATTTCTGCTTTCTTCCCCAACTCCTCAAATTTATATTTTGTGAAATCCTCAATATCCAGTAAAAGTTCTTTAGCAAATGAGCTCTACTTGGTCCAGTCCTCACATTCAAATTTCTACTGAAAGACATTTTTCAGACTTCCTAATAAAATTACTTTAAATTTGTATGTTTGTACTGAATAAAATTTAGAGACCCAGTGCAATTGTTTCCTTGAAAAAGAACTCTTTTCATCACTTACATCATTGTAACATACACATTCTTTTGGGAAGAATTAATAGAACCAGGAAATCTGCTAACATTTAGAATGGATAAATGAGATTACTGATTAAATTCGTTTCCTAGAAATACAGCTTTAAGAAAAAAAAAATATTTACTGTGTCTAGTAGCACTGCAGAGTAATGCAAACCACACTTTATTATTAATGAGAATGATATAAAGATTAGGTTAACTCCCATTTTATATTATATTTATATTTTTATATTTTTATATTGATTGAACTGATAGTGCAAGTTTGGTTTTTTGTTCTAGATCAAGTGATTAAAAAGCATAGCTCATAATGCTAGTGACTGAGCATTTTTAAGTTGGTAGTTTTCTATTTATAGAATATTTTGTAGAAATATACATTAAAGAAGATATTGAAATTATAAGGACAAGTGTTAAAAAGAGAAATATTATTGTTGAAAATTCCTTTGCATAATCAATACCAGACAAAATCAATGTTAGAAAATTGTAGCTCAAATGAAAAATTCTTCAATGAATTAAATAACTGAGGCAGGCAGCTTATGATGGTTAGTGCAGGCCAAAATTAACTGTAAATTTATTTAACTGTTCCACCTATGATACCAGCTGGATTTTTTTCAGAGTTCATTGAGGCTGATTCTAGCGAAATTTTAGCAGTAATGTTGAATTCCTGCTTTATCTCCATAGACTGTGCTTATTCAATATAACTTAATATCCCACTGTGATGGTTTTCATATCCGAGAGAGATTTGGTCTCTAGGCAAAGTGAAGTTGAATCATGATTAAGATGAGGTTTCAGATAATTTTGATGAAACTTTGTAAACTATATTCTTGAGTTTTTTAATACCTTTCAATGGAAATCATGGATTTCCACTCTTCAAAAACTAGTTATGACCTGGAATCAAAATACATTACCAGAAATGTAAATAATCAACCTTGGCATATTTAATATTTTGGCATAATCAACCATAAACATATTTAACATTTCCTCTCTGCCTTTCATATGAGCACTCAGCCTGCTCTGACACTAAATAAAAAGTGGGATTCTTGGAATAGTTGCCTGAATTGGAATGAAATAGTGGAAACCTCTTGTTTTGCAAACTGATTCCCCTGGTAGAGGAATTGCTGATGTAAGTAATTGAATGAAAAATTACAAAAAAGTATCTCACCAACCCAAACACTGATGTGGATTCATGCCCTTCAGGATGACAAGAAGAACAAAGTATTTCTTCCCCTTCCTATCATATTAGCTTCATGATATTTTTCTTTGTTTTACATACTGAGGCATGTAAACAGGATGGGTGGAGTAAATTGTAAAGTTCTTGCAATTTAGCATGGCTCATGTAATGGAGTATTTTGGTCACTGTTGTTCTAAACTTGTAGTGAAGGTCATGAAATGACTTTCTGGAAGAGTGACAGGGAAGATGTTGGGTAGAGTTCAGGGAATTACTTCATTTGCTTAACTTTAAAAATCTACAGTATATATGTCTACACCTGTACTAGCTTCCAATTGAGAGAAATAGTTAAAATGGGAAGTAATCATATATAGCATTCTTGTTTTAGATGAGATAAATCAGTTCACACAACCTCCACTGGAAACAGCAAGATTAACTCACATGTAATCCTGTTGCTTCAGATACCTAAAGTTACACCCAATTAAATGTGTCCAGTTTCTGGTTTAGAAAACACTCAAACTTTTCCTCACTTCTGTCTTTAGAGAAGGACACAAGATCACTGTAACACATCTGAGATGACTATGGAAGCTGTTCTGAAAGCAGAGTCCTCACAGGAACAGCAAGATCTTTTCTAGCAAATTCTTTCTCAAGTAGTCTAGTAAAACTGGGCAAGTTAAACAACAGGCATTTTGTCTTGTACCTCTCCTACACTGAGGCAATGAAAAAAAAAAAGAAGCTAATTTCTTGTTGTTTTTTTTTGTTTGTTTGTTTATTTTTAATTTTCTGGTTACTTTTTATAAATATGAATTACTGTATTTTTTAGATTGACTTTAAAATCATATCATGAAGTCATATCAGCTTTTGATACTCCCAGATGATAAATCTCATTGGAACTGCATCTTTTTTTTAAACACTTCACTAATTAATGAAAACGAATAGTAGTCGCTAGCAAAATTTGTTGTGCTCTGCTTTTCTCTTTCCATCTCCCATCCCTTGTCCCCTTGTCTGTCTCCCCTCTGTCCACTCATCATATCTGTTCTGCTCCTCTTTCTTTGCTGGAAGCAGTAACCAGCCACAAGAATTAATCTTTGAGAGGCCTGTGACCTTGTTCATTCAAACAATTGTCCTGTGCTTAACTTGCTCCTTCTCAGGTGGTCTTGACTATAAATAAGCAGAGATGAATAGAAACATGAGTGTTTCCCATCCCCCAAAACTCTTTATGGAAATAGTATTTCATACCTTTCCTTTTAAAATTGAGTTTGCTATGCATTCTTCTACCCCAGGTGCATTGCTGACTTCCAGCCACAGGTGAAGCCAATAATTTCTCTCTTGCAGATGAAGATTTCTAGGTGAAGTAAATAGAGAAAATTATTTTCTACAGATATCTTTTCTCTTTCCTGTGATTTGCTTCTAAAAATATATTTTCTTCTCAACGTGGGTTTCCCCTCCTAGATTTTTATCTTATTGTCTGAGGGGCACTCCAACAACAAATGTCATTGGAAATTAAAAATACAGTAAGCTAAACCAAAAGATGAGAATGCTCATCCAAGCTCACTGTGGATTCTTAGATCTGTTAAACTACTTTTTTACATCTTTTCTCTCAAAAGAAAAACTTGTGGTTTCTGCAGGTCCAGATGTTAAGCATAACATGCACCAGAGCCAGCAATTTTACAATATAATCCAAATACAGGGAAACCACTAACCCTAAGAGCTTCATCAGCAAAGACTCTGATATATTGTGAAAGACTTACAAAATGCATATTGTATTAAAACCTTCAAATTTCTAATGAGAACTGGGGCATTGGACTTGTAGCTATGATAATATCTTACTTTTTTCCCCTTTAAATATGCTCCAAACATAATTTTCTTTTACAAAATATATCTGTAAAGTAGATAATAATTTTCTTCATTTTTGCAGAAACTCATGAAAACATTGGTAGAGCACAGAAAGAGTTAGTGTTAGGGATGGATGAGGCAGTTTTATTGCCATGCTTAGATCACAATTTCCAAGAACTCCATGATCCTGAAAGAAGCTCAGTCTAAATGCAGGATATGGAAAGGGATGTGGTGTGTTCTAACACACACATACACACACCCCTGCTCCCATGCTTACAAATATTTCTTGAATATTACAGTAGATCCCCTTAGGACACAGAAGACTTCATTTGATCTCATCTGGCTTTGGGTCTGATCCTGTCTATATCATGAATGAAAGTGAAAAACAAGCACAAATTCTATTTTTACAAATAGAATTGTTCCTCCTCCCTCCCCCTTTTTATTTATTTCATATCAGATCCTGAAGAAATAAGGGTTAATTACTTGAAAGGTGATTCCCCCTCAAAAAGAAAAAAAAAAGAAAAAAAAAAGAAGATGACTTAGTGGGACAAACGGTTATGCCTGAAAATTTATAGTACTCACAAATTCCAGCAAATACATTTTAATTAATTTTTTTTTTTAAAAATTAAAATATACTATTTTGTTGTAGAAAGAAAACATAACAAAGTTTATTTGTTTGAATAAATGTCCAAAGTAGATGAACTTCTAGCAGAGTTCCTTTGGTATAGAAAGTCAACAAGTCCCATTCACAAAATTCTTTACATTTCTTGTGAAAGAATTACCATTTCTAATTTCTAATGACTCTTGGAAAGCAGATGCCCTATCCCCCGTGCTAGTTCTCTAATTGTACATGTACTAAGCTAATTACCCATGAAGCTGAGCGTATTCAGCACTGGGCCCTTTCCCAGGCTCTGTGCTGCACTCTCTCAGTGTGGACTGCCAGTCTATCAGCTGTTTGTGGGGCCTCGAACAACAGCTGCCAGCAACTGCAAACATCCGGCCTCAACTGAGAGGCATAAAGAGCCAATTGATAGCAACAAACGTCAGGATGCATAGGAATGCCACCAATTAAAAAAAAAAAAAAAAAAAAAAAAAAGGAAGTTGATGTTAAGCTAAGTGAGAGTGTGAGAGTGCAGTATATTGACATTTATTCCTGGCTTCTCCAAGATGAGTGCAGTGATTTTTTACTGGAGTCATCTTGGATTTAATCCTTTCTGACCTTCATTTCCTATGCATCCACTCTCACAAGCAAGTTTCTGCAATACTCTGATAAGCTGCTGAGCCAAAAATAATTTGGCTCTAGCACTAGGCTGATTTGTTTTCTTGTCAGAGGGTAGATAATCCAGTTATTCTGCCTCCAAAGCATCAAGTGATAGACTAAATGTATATGTTGGTCTTTCATGACTGTGAACTGATATCCCTGCCAAACCAACTCTCTTGTTGAACTGCAATTAGTAATTTTTGAAATACCTTTGTGAGAGCTTAGGTGTTTGAGCAAATGAGCACTGCTTTGCTGGGAGAGGTCTCCCCTGAGTGAGTTAACAGTGCTAGATCAGGTAGAATTTCTTAGTAAAATATTTACATGGCCTATCTCTCTTTTTAAAAAAAATGAACATGAAAAAATAAGACAAAGCATGTTAGTTTCATGTTGCTAGATATGACTAAGGAGCTGCTCTGTGGCTTATGATCAGATAATGGCTCTTCCTACAGCTAATGCAACATTTCTAAATGGGTCACTGTAAGACTGGAGTTCATAAATGAAATATGTTCAAACAGAAGAAAGCTACATTTAAATGGTTGCATTAGAAACTCTAGTGAACAAACCCAAGACAATTCAGACTATACAGTTTTCTCCAATGTCTGCATGAACTCAGAGACAGGAACAGCAGCATGAGCTTGTAATGGAATATCATCCTTTAACTCTCAATGTCCTGGCATTCATTCATCTAAGTCACAACTGTAGCAGTGTTTAGTTTTTGATTCCTCCACGAATCCTGCCTTTTTTCTTTTTTGTTTTTTTTTCTTTTTTTCCTCTTATTCTTACCCTCCCCCTCCCTCCCCCCTCCCCCCCCCCCCTTTGTCTTTTGTGGTGGCTTTAGTAACAGTTTCTGTGTATTGGATACACTTGTAGAAACATGTTCCACAAGTATCTTAAAAATACATTCTTTTTCAGGTTTGAAACATAGTCTTGTCTCCATTAATACGCAAACCCAACCAATGTCTCTTTAGCCACACATTGGCTCTTGGCCAGCAAACTAATGTTTTCTTGCTTTGGATCTGGAGAAAAGAAGGAGAATTACACAGGTTTAATAATTCCAGCAGGAAACAAAGCCCAACTTTATGCAAGCTGCATACAGAGTAGCAGAAAGGCATCAGAAAAGCACATGTAGGCCAAGACTGATGTGGGACTATATAGTCTAATACTGAAAAAAACATTTCCACTCTGCCTCTCTATACAGAGAGATCACAGAACTTCATATGCCAGTATTGCCAGATTCCTGGGAAAAAACTTTATCATTCCCTTTTTCAACAGTTCATTTGAAAGCTTCTAGTCATGGTTTTGCATTAACACTTACATTGTCTGTTTTTCAAAACAGTAGATATCCACAGCTTACTAATTTCAGTAAATATTTAATCCCTTTTCTTCCTGTTAGAAAAAATTCCAAATTTTTATCTGTGCTTTCGTTTGAGTTTTATTTGCTACGAAGACAAAATGCGGAATATGTTCTTAGGGTTGTTTTCCCACTATCAGTAGAAAATAATATTTCGGTCAAAACGTCACTGATTGCTTTGGTGCTTAACTAAAATTAAGGTCTGAGACTGATCATGGCTACTCTTATACAAGCAAACCTCCCACTGAAATTGAAGGCATTATTTTTCACTTTATTTTGGGTATCTGCATTGTAGAACCTTTCATCAGAGTAGCTACTTTTACTCCTTTCTACTCAACAGAAGAAAATAGACTCCTTCATGGTTATTCACAGTTATTGAATTTTGCTTAGGTAGCTAACCTTGGGTAAGATGAACTGTTGCTCAAACCTCTGTTCTTTACCTACAAAAGATCTCTAGGTAAGTGGCTAAAATGGATTAGTTTACATTGTAGGGAAATGACTTCTACTCTCAGTGTCAATGAGCTTTACTGGTGAAAAGAGGTCCCAGAAGATAATATAGCTTGTAGAGTCACTTAATCATACTGATCACAAAACTTGGACAACAGCAGTTTGTTGCATTTTTTTCCCTAGGACAAGAATTTTATTCTGTGAAGCCAGTGGGACTCTAGGAATTCAAACTCTTCACAGATTAAGTGCAAAAAACATAGTACTTTTTATTATTTCACTGAGGCAGGTCCCTGCTTGTCTATTTATCCGTTTTCTCCCTGCTTTCTAGTTCTTGACATTAAAGTTAGAGCATTTATTATTTTAGTGCGGAAAATAAAGGGTTTTTGAATCAGGAAATTAAAGACTCCTTTCTCCTTTCAGGTGAGTGCAGCAGTATTGACTAATGGACAGTGCATAGGCTCTCCTGTATTTCTCACTGACCTAGTTGTGGCACACTAGGCCAGTATTTCATGCCAGAGTCTTCCCACTGCAGCCCCAGCTTTGCGCAAAACATTTGGTTAGGCACTCTTCTCAAAAGAATAAATAAGCACCAACAGTCCAGGGCAAACCTGCATCTTCTCTCCATCAGTTTTTGGAAATGGTGGTCCATAGGATAGCTATGTGTTGTGCTATACTTGGTGTGGTAGTGTGCTTTAGGTGTGGTTGTTTCCTCTCTCTTTCCTCTCCATGTTTCCCTCCAACATATGCATTTCATAAAAATTAGGCACAAGGCTTGATCCAAACAGCTGAAGCATGAGATAAGCACCAAGATATTAGCTCAGACACAATGGCAACATCTCTAAACAAGTACATTAGCAGAACTTTAGGCATCTGGGTACATAAACATGTCTAATTTGAACTCTGTGGTCAATGACTCTAAGTCACTTATGATTCTCTGCATAGCTCACTTGTTTAGTTGTTCTTTTGTATTTTGTCCTTAATCATCAAACCAGTTTAGTTTAGCAAATTTTAGCAAAATCCTTTAATGTTTAGGAAACATAGGAGTTACTCTTTAGACATGCATGAATGTATCTGGCTTATATAAAAAAGGAACAATCCTGCAGCTTCTTCTAAATATAGCTTGTTACTTTAGTCTCACCTACTAAGTTTTTTAAACTGACTTGTGGAATTTGGCATCTATTCTTCTGTTCTTCTGATAAGTACCTAAACAGGATGTCCTTTCAAATCAAATGAAAAACAGCACTAGAAGATTTCCTCCCTCAGGAATAATCATTAAAATTCGCAGATGGCTTAAGTGGAAATACACAAGAAAGCACTTTAGCCAGTTCTTGAAAATCATTCCAGCAGATATTGCTGAGATAGATTCATGAAGCTCCATCAGACATCTTTCTGCATTGAGTCAATTTTTAATTGCTTCAAGCACGAGTTTTATTTTATTCTATCCTAATTGTTGCAAAGCAGCCTTATCTAGAAATAAAAATACTTATATATCCTAAAATAATATTTTCAGCTAGTTTTATATCACAGGAATGGTAAAGAAGGTTCTTGACATACCCTAGCTAGCAATCATTTTTGAAAACTTGATGCAAGATCTCAGGCGACTTGTAACTGAGTCCAAATGGATGTGTGCATGTGCAGTTGTTCTTGTAAATATTACCTTTAGTATATTTCTGTGTACAGAGAATATTTATGTATAATAAACTGCATAAACCGGATGCTTAATATTTACTTATGCAGTTCTTATCCCCTCACAAGACTTATGCACTTCAAATCTTTGCTTTATATGAACTCAAACAATTAGGTTCTCCATCCAGTGGCAAACAAGCAAAACAAAGCAATGACATAGTGCCAGAAATAATATTCACTCCTGCTCCAGATTCTTCCAGCATCAGCTATATAATGGGAAAGTTAAAGAAATCCTGTATTTATTGGCCCTCTAGTGGTAAAATGAGAGCTTTTGGGAAGAGGTGCATCCAGATTCCAACAAAAAATATACCAAGTCTCCTAATTATTTAAGAAAGAATAATAAGAGATAAAATATTGTGGTTTTGTATATATTATATATGTATTTATAGATGGATAGATGGGTAGGAGGTAATTTAACTAATTTTTAGAGACTTCTGGATTGGATCTTAACTGGTTTGAGGTTCAACACATTCCATTATGCAGTACTAACATGCCTGATGACAGCATTGCCATTGTTTTCATAATAAATAAGGACTGGACTTAATTGGTTGAAGAATAAAACAAAGAAAAATTACTGTACTGAACAATCTAACACCAAGAAAAATAAACATCTTGACTAACTGTCTTTAGTAGACTTATATAAGAAAAGAGATCCATATCTGCATCTTTCCATCAAAAAGAGAAGAAATGACAATAGGGTTTGGAATTGTTTGCCATGATTTTGAGATACTGCTTGCTCACTGTGACTAAATCTCAATGTAAGTAGAGAGGTGAGAATGTTCTCTTTGCCTCTACATTTCCTTAAAGGAAGGGAATATTCATTATTTGGTAGTCATCTGTGGTGCATTTTTGTTGTTGTAAACTTCAGTTATTGCAGGGATGCTTTTTCCTTTTTTGTGGGGTTCTAGCTGCTGTGTGATGAGATGTGCTGCTGTGCATATTGAAGTGCTTCCCTGTGAGGATAGTGTTTCTTCCTCTTCCCATGAGACTTTCCGTGTTGCGATATCACCTGTTCCATGCCATCTGGAAACTGTAAAGCAAAATAAAACAGCATGCACAGGTGTTACAATTTTCTATTTAATTGCTACCATACAGCAGAATATATAAGAGAGAGGACATTGACTTTTAAAAGCTACAAAGACAGTTCAAAGAGTAAATTAGATAATAATGTGAATGGAGTTACTTATGGAAGCACTGATGGTAAGTTTAGCGTTATGTTAGTGATAGGATTTTCTTTTTCGAAGAGTGAAAAAGGGGTACCTTCCTATTCATATATCAGAAAATCCTGTATAATAGACCATCTTTTGTGCATAAACACCATAGTGTAGTCAAAGTATTTCAATTTATGTTATATACTTGGAAAAAAAGGTAAACCTGCAATTTTTTATATAGCTAACTAGAATGGGCCCAGATGGATTCAGAAAATAAGAAAATATCTCAATAAACTTGCTATTGTAACCTGTGTTTGCTGTAAAATGATAAAAATGTCCTTTTTATTTTTTCATTTAAATCAGAATTTCCTTAGCCTCAGAGATCTACAGTAAGGAGAATTTTTCTTTGGAAAAAAAAAAATCTGTTTATTCTTGCTAATATTGAAAAGCCACGATTATAACCTGTATATGGATATCTCTGAGAGATAAAAGTTCATTTTTTTAAATGCAATAGATGAAAGAATAGATTAAAGGCATTAAAATATAGTATAAATAGTTCTAATAGTTCTAATCAATAGTTAAAAATCAGCTATGAAACAATTATAATGAGGAAAAAAAATCTTTTTGAATGTCAATGTCTCTTCTGACCATTTCTGTGATTTTCTAATTGCTATTTTTAATTAATTTATTTCATAGTATCCTTGAAATTTCTAACAACAGAACATAACAGAAAAATTAGTGTAGGTTTTATAATGCTGAGGTATATTTGAAGGTTTTGTTGTCACCAGTCTTTTGCATCTCAATTTTTAAGCTTATTTGAAATTCACAAGAAAATTGCCATTTCTATTCTGTCTTAATTAAAGTCTTCAGAAATATATTCTCAACACAATTCAATAAGAAAAGTAAGATGAGTCACAGTGTTGTGATAAATGTGAAAGGATATGTTATTAAATTTTAAAACTTTTCCTCAAGTGAGGAAAAAAAGAAGATATTTGAGGAACATATCGCTGTAAAAGGACAATAGATTCACTTGTTAGAGTACTAAGTTGAGAACAGGATAGTTAGCTATAAGCTGCTGAATTGTTAAGCATGAAGTTGTTGTGTCTGTTTTCCAAAGGAAGCTCAGATTTATTTTAACTATAAAATCAATTTAACTGTAAGAAAAGAAGCTCTTAATAGCATTTACTTTTAGTATTTTCCTGGTCAATAATATCCTTACTGCTCTGACATCAGGGTGAGCAGCATGTGGGACTGGAAAGGAAATCAGCTTGTTTTTGCAGGGGTACATGTGTGAGTGTAGACTAAAATCCTTAGGGAATGTCAGCTGATTTACCACCACTGGAAACAATGGATTCTCTCTCCTCAGCCACATCACACCACAGGCTCAGGCTCTTTTATTTCTTGTGCTCCACAAGAGACCTTTTACAGTACTATATGGGATTTTTATGACTGCAATATGTATAATGACCTTTCTTTACGGTTCTGCGTCATCAAAGAAAGATCAAGTTGACATGCATTTATAGTGACCACTATGTGTGAATGAGAGTGTTTAGAAAGTTGTATGACAATGGTACAGATTACATTCATACACGTTTTATATCTTTTTTGATAAGTGTCATAAACCCTAATAGCAGTTGCTAACATTAGGAAAATCTTGTTAACTGTGCTTAGCATTAATAATATGACATGGATTTTCTTTGAGATAAGCTGATTATATTTCTCTATTAAATTTGCCTCCATTACAGATTTTAAGGTCACTAGTTACAAAATAATAATATTCTATTTAAAGGGATAATATATTTCATACCACAATTAAGATATTTTAACAAAGTTTTATCATGTGTTAACAAAATTAATTAATTAAATTTTACAGTAGTAATTAACAGATTTCAGAGCCTCACAGTTTGGATTAGGAGGGTTTGACATTTAGTCAGTTTCACAGATATTAAAAATGCTTGGCTTAATAAAGCACTGGAAGATTGGTAGACCATGTGATAAGTGGTCAGCTGTGAAAATTTACTGTATTCTACCTCCTTTGGAGCCACAAATACCTTACAAACAGATCAGCACTTCTCTTTTCAGTATCTTTCAGAAATGAAATAACAGAAGTCTACCAAATGAATTTAAATGGTTTAGGTGACAATGCCTTTCAGACTTTAATGTACAGAGCCCATATAATTTATGGCATTTGACAGACAGATAAGGCAATAAGATCCCTCATTCTTATGTAACTAGTAGTTAATCCCAACTTTAATTAGCTAAGTTATTCTATTCAATTTAAGTTACAAGTGAGTTTACTGTACCTGTTTGTATGTTTATGGTCAAGTACTTGCTCAAAAACCTTACAAGATCAAGATTAATCGAAGACTTTCATGATTACTCATTTGACATTGACTTAAAGAAATCAGCAGTTTCTTCAAAAATTCTAGTTCTCCTCAAAATTTGGAGCATTTCTCCCTTAATTTAAGCTTGTAAGATGCAAATGTTTCAATCTGAGCTGATCGTAACATGTTTCCTTATAGTCTGTGTAGAGAAACAGGGAATTGACCTGAATTGTCTGAAATTTTAGTTGTAAAGATGAAATAAGCTGTGCTCCTGATGGTACATTGAGCACAAGGAATTGCAATAGACGTTGATGACCAATTTTAGGCATTTAAAATCTATGAGATGAGTTCTTTCCTTGGAGCCCCAAATTTAGTGGTTTTATACATAATGGTGAAAAAAATTCATATCTCTAATTTTGCAATAATAGGTTTATACTGTGACAAGGAATGCTAAGTCATTCAGGCATCTCTAGTAAGGAATTTTATAAAACCTAGTATGTTCAACTTTTAAAAAAAATTCTTCTACTGCTTCCTTCATGTATTTTTTTTCAGTTAAAAACCACACTTTCATAATGTACACATGACATATACACACATACAAACATATATAAAAGTGACTGTCACACAGTCCTCAAATCATGAACACTTTTGTGCTATATTATTTTTGCCTCCTAAAATGTTATACTAGCTTTAAACAAGCTTTAAGTTTTTGCTTGATTAAACAATAAAAAATACAAAATAATTAATATTTTGATTTAGCTTAATGTTTTATTGCCAGTATTGCTTTTCAATTAAAACTGAGTTCAGTTGAAACAACTTTCTGTCATTTGGAATTTCATCAATGTTCATATCTGCAAACATATGAAAAATAGCATATGATGGATAGAATAATTACTAAATTGACAGAGAGTAGTGTACTGTTTAATGGTGAAGGCTGAGTCCTTGCTGTTTAAGACAGTTCCACATAGTAAGAAACCTGAAGACTTTGTGAAGTCCGTCTGTGGTTCCCTCTGTGGTTCAATGATCAAAACCAAAAGAGATTCAACAAAACCAGAACAAGCAACTATCAGAACTGAAGCCTTACCACAAAGCACTGAAATGCATAGGAAAGTGTTTGGGTTTTTGTGTGTTTTTTGTTGTTTGTTTTTTTTTTTTTAACGAAGCTCATTATTTCAGTGAGTTCTGCATGAAACTCACAATGAGGTGAATACAAGTAGAAATGGATGATTGGCCAGTAGACCTGCTTTTATACTGTGAGACCCAAGCTGATGATTGCATGACCAATTTAAACAACTTTCCATTATCATATCTATAAAATATGTGGGAACATTCTTCACCAACAAAAGACATTTTATGACTTGCACAATAAACCAGGAACTCAGATGAGGACACGTATGCAAAAGGTATTTCAGTAACAGAATGTAGCTTTCTGAAATGAAGATGTGTCATAAAACTGACTGTGATGAACCTGTGCAGTATGAAAAGATTCTGGGTTTCAAATATTTTTGCTGTTTTGATACGTTAATTCTTCTTATGACAAGAAGTTTGATTCTGATGTTCATACTTCCTTCATAAATTATTCTCTGTAAAATAACAGAACTACATTTGCTATTCAATAAGCTGTGGTTTAAAACACTGTAAATTAATCTTTTGACATCTTATCATTCCACTGAGAAACAGCAATAGAAAAAGTACACTAAAAATCAACAAACTAACCAGTGATATAGAATGACTTCCATATGAACACTGCATGCACAGATAAGGAATCTTCAGCAAGAGACCAGAATGAGTGATATGCAACAGAGGTCTTTAAAATCCAAAAGGGACTGACACACAATCACTTGTGATTTTTAAACTGAAGAATAGGGCTGGAGTTCAAAATGATCCTGATTTGTTAGTGAAATTGACTGAGAAGGAAATGAGATGGATATTTAAGTAGGGCCATCATAAAGTAAGAATAGTCATGGAATCATAGAATCATTAACTGGGAGAAATACAAGGAGAGAAATACTATTTTACATCACTTCTTAAGAAAAGTCTCTGAGGTCACAGGGAATCAGAATTTCATTATGCCAAAACTTTATAATGAAAACAATGAAATTGAGTTGTTTAAATAGGAAAGTTGCAAGACATGTAAATGATTCATCCTCTATTGGGCAACATTAAAGTACCAGCTGGAATTCAAGCTTGGATACTGCAGGATCATAATAGGTGGTTTAAATGAAGAATCTTAATGAAAACAAGAAAAGCAATGGCAAGTATGGAAAATGTAATGTGTGATAAAAGAATTAAAGACATGGTGTTGCTTATCTTACAGAACAGAATATTTATCAAGTTCACAATAACACCCATCAAATATAAAAAAGAATTTTCCAAAGAGGAAAAGAATAATCAGTTCTCCATAGCTATGGCAGATAGGAACAGTAATAAGTTACTATTGTTTGGTTGTTGCTCTTTTTTTTTAATCAATCGTGTATGATACAGGAAAATTTTCTAATGGTGAGGAAACAAAGAACAGAACATTTTCAACATATATTTTGTGGTCTACATCACTCAAACACTGTCAGAAATAGATAAACATGATTGTGCCAGCACAAAATTAGACAAAGATTTCTGAAATAATGGCATTGTCATTATCTTATGATTTCTATAAGAATCTAGCAACATTCAGTAATGTTTTAATTAAAAAAAAAAACACTAAGATAATGGAGCTCAGAGCCACAGGATAGAAGTGAATCCAAAAGTATGAATAGCTTGACCAAGTGACTAAACAGATTTGTCTTTGATAGTAAACAGAACAAGCAGTATTTATATAGGATTGGTGCATCACTGAAATAAGATACTGAAAACATTTTGAGGCAAGCTTTTATGCTTGTAGACTTCTGCATATGCTTTTCAGATCTTCCAACCTGAAGATACCTTCTGGAAAAATACCTTAGATTCTCTACTGTTCATCCTAGTGTTTTTGACTTTCCTTCTACCATTTACTTATCCTATTTGCTTGTTAAAAAAAAAATCAAAACAAATTAAAAAATTAGTTTTCTATGTTTAATACAAAATATGCATTCTATTAAGACTTTTAAAATGTTATCCATCATTCTAGATTTCATAGGCTTTTAGTAATATTTATTTTATGTTTGCTGTCTTTTTCTCTTGGAAAAATGTAGGATTAGAGAAAGGCTAAAAGCAGTTTTCTACAGATCACTTGATAATTCAGGCATAAATTATTTATCTTACTTGATGTTGAAAGTTCCATTCGGCTTCCTCTTCTGGAATGGGTAAAATGTAAAGAACACAGATGAAAATCTGAGAGAAGTAGCTATTCATTCAGTTTTTTATGGAAGTACACACATTTCATTCCTTGAGAAAGGAATGAGGAAGAAAAACGAATGAAAGTTATAATAGCATATCTCCTCAGCAGATGGTTCAAAGGGACAGTGGCCTTCCAAAGGAACTGAAAGAATAATTCTCTGTTAACAAGGGAGTTTGCAAATAATGCATTTGGAAAGGCTCCTCATAGCAGAGGAAGCAGAGGCCTGGGAATGTTGGTGAAAACAAGTAATATCAACAAATTGAAAAGTAGGGTGCAGTTACTGGGAAGTAAGAAGAAAAAACAGAGTTTATTAACTAATTTTTCTTATAAGAATATAAGACTTTTATTATTAGACCTCTTAAAAACTTTTGTATTCAGAAATATTTTTTTGTAAAAGGATCAAAAAATAATATAATTGAATACAAGAATTTTTAAAGTAAATATCAAATTCTCATAAGAAGGAAGTCTGTATTTTAAATATATCAATTAACAAGAGAAAAGTCTCAAATAGGGTGTAAGCATTGTTGGATAAAAATGGAAATGAAAAAATGGATGCTTCTGAGGTGACTGTGATACTCTGAAGACAGGGTGCATGGAAAAATTTAAAGACCAGAATTTCACAATTTTCACAATCTTGAGACCCAAATAATGGTTAGTGTGCTTCTAAATGCAGTGACCAAAGCTAGTTCATCTCAGCAACTATAAGCTCTGTAAAGCAGGACCAGTTTGTTTCCTTCAGTGAAACTCAGTCTAAATATAATAAAACCCCTATTGTTTAGTTTAGAGGCACTTCCAATTAATGTAGATAATTATAAGAGGGCACACCTTTGCTGTATTAGTATTTTTGTGCATATTATTTTCTGGTGTCTTAGCCCAGAGTGCTACTGTAAGACCTCAAGGTGACAGCACTTCCCAGAGTACTTATAGCCCTGTCAGGAAATAAAAACACAGGGAATTTCTGTATGGGTGAATGAAGCTGGCCTTCCTCTTGAAGATGTGTTTGGAATGGCATCTTCTTCTGCAGGGTTGCCCACATAATATGAGCTAAATGTGTCTTACATCACAAGCATGAGTTTTGAGCTTACTTTAATATACAGAACTACACAGTTTTTCTACCAGTTATTGGTAAGTTTCCAAATACTTCACTTTTCTCATATGGAAGAAGGGTTGCTTTGTGGTACTCAATGTCCTTATTCATGTTTTCTCAACTTATCTTCATTCTTTATTGGACACAAGTGGGAATATTGTCACCAAGGCTGAGGAAATGGCTGAGATACTTAATGTCTTCTTTGCCTTAGCCTTTAACAGAAAGATTGGTTATCTTCAGGACAACCAGGCCCCTGACTTGGTAGACTGGGAGCCATTTAGATTGTCAGCAGTCTATGTAGCTGGATGGGATTCATTTGAGGGTTTTGGGGGAGCTGGTGGAAAAGCATATTGAGCCACTCTCCATCATTGTAATCAGTCCTGACTAACTGGGGAGGTCCCAGATGACTGGAGGTGGGCCAGTGTGACTCCCATCCCCAAGATGGGTTGAAAGGAGTACTCATGGAGCTACAGCCTGACCTCAGTGCCCAGCAAGGTTATAGAACAGATCATCCTGTGGGTGTTCACATGGCACATATAGGACAACCAAGGGGTCAGACCCCACCAGCATGAGTTTAGGAAACCCAGGTCCTGCTTGACCAGCATGAGTTCTTTTCACAATCAAGTAACCCATCTAGAGGATGAGAGAAAGGCTGTGGATGTAGTCTACCTGGCCTTCAGCAAAACCTTTGAGAGGTCTCCCATAGCATTTTCCTGGAAAAGCTGGCAGTCCATAGCTTGGATTGGTGGACCCTTCACTGGGTTAAGAACTGGCTTCATGGCCATGCCCGGAGAGAGGTGTTGAATGGTGCAACATCCAGTTGCTGACCAGTGATTTGTGGTGTCCCCCAGGGCTCAGTATTGGGCCCAGTCCTTTCACAATTTTTATGTATGGTCTAGAGGTGATCAAGTGCACCCTCAGTAAATTTGCAGACAACATGGCGCTAGGTGGGAGTGTTGATCTTCTAGAAGGTAGGAGAGTATGTGGAGTGATCTGGACAGACTGGATAGGTGGGTTGAGACCAACAGTATGAAGTTTAACAAAAAACAGTGTAGGGTCCTGCACTTTCACCACAACATTTGCATGCAGCCCTATGGGCTAGGGAGGAGGGATTTGAAAGCTGCTGAGAGGAAAAGGACCATGGGGTGCTAGCTAACAACCTACTGGACCTGACTCAGCAGTGTACCCAGATGGGCAAGAAGGCCTGGGCATCCTGACTTGTATCAGTAATAATGTGGCAAGCAGGACAAAGAAAGGGCTTGTTCCCCTGTAATCAACACTGGTGAGGCTGCACCTCAAATCCTGTACCCACTTCTTGTTCCCTTGATTCAGGAAAGGTCCTGGAGAGAATCCACAGAAGGACAATGAAGCTGGTGAAGGGTTTGAGGGTAGGTGTTATGAGGAATAGCTGAGGGAGTTGGGGTTGTTTAACCTAGAGAAGAGAATGCTCAGGGGTGACTTTATCGGTCTCTATAACTATCTAAAGGAGATTGTATCCAGCTGGAGGTCAGTCTCTTCTCCCAGGTAACAAATGACAGAACAAAAGGACATAGCCTTAAGTTGCACCAGGGGAGGTTAAGGCTGGGTGTTAGGAGGAATTTCTTCAAACAAAAGTTTCAGTCATTGTAACGGACTGCCCAGAGAGGTGGTGGAGTTACCATCCCTGGAGGTGTTTAAGAAAAGTCTGGATATATCACTTAGTTCCATGGTTTAGTTGATATGGTGGAGTTTGGTCAAAGGCTGGACTCAATCTCAGATGTCTTTTCTGAGACAGACAAGAACTAGAAAGACTAGCTAGAGAGAATTTGTTGGAGTAGTATCTGTTGCTCAGTAGGTGCTCACACATGTCAGAATTATTGCTTACTGTGGCCCCATTTACACTGCAGAGGAACCCAGATGGTGTTGAGGGCCTGATATGTCAACACTATATGCATTTCAGGATGTTTCGCAAATTCCAGGCTGGTCCCATGGGCTGGACTTCCATTACCAGTTGGGAGAAATTGCCTTTGTTCCATAAGGACATCTTCCATTTTACTTTGTACTTTACAAATCCATTTAGCGCTCAGGGTTTCAGACTACACTGTGAGAAGAGTGACTCCACAATAATCAAGAGACTGTTTTCAAAACTGCATTCCTCATCTGACCTAAAACTCAGTTGTAGTTACACCCAGAGTATTTTGGACCAAGAGGGATAAGTCTCTTGGCCCTCACATAGTAGAATTTGAGTGCTTAGACTGTTTAAGACTGGCTAAAATTAAACTCTAGCAAGATCGAAGCTCTGGCCAAATGTGTGAAAGAGGTGTGTTTATCAGTGCTCTGAGAACTGCTATAAAGTTAAATTGCAATGTCAGGAAGACAAACATGAAGGTTTATATGACTACTATGCACAGAGGCTGCAACTATTTAAGTGTACAAGAGAGTGTGTCTGTTTATCTCATCAGTCTCCAGTCCCAAATAAAAAAGACAGGAAGAGGAAGGGCAAGGGCAAGGGCAAGGGCAAGGGCAAGGGCAAGGGCAAGGGCAAGGGCAAGGGCAGGACAGGACAGGACAAAGAAAGGAAGAGGAAAAGAAAAGGAAAAGGAAAAGGAAAAGGAAAAGGAAAAAGGAAAAAGGAAAAGGAAAAGGAAAGGAACTGATCTTTAGGAATGAAAATATAAATTATCAATGACTTGTAGCACTGCCTCAAACAGCTATTCTTTTTCATTTCTTCAAGTCACTTATAAATTTCTCTTTAAATGTCCCATTATGTTTTTTTGTTTTGTTTTGTTTTATTTTGGTTGGTTGTTTTTTTTTTTTTAACTGGTATTCTTCTTCTACATTAATGCTTGATAATGGCTCAAGCAGGCATACTTTTGGTTTTCCACAGGAAAGCCAACAATGACTTTCTATGTCTAAAAGAATTGCTGGACAGGTGGTTACAGGCTTCTTTCTGCAATGATTTTTTTTCTTAAATATCTGTGGGGATAGTGGAGGAATTATAGAATTAAGGAAAGACTGTTATAAACAAAACTATAGACCTTCTCCATATGGTTGTGAAGAGGTTTCCTTAGGCTTTGCCTTGAACAGTTCAATCCCCTGCAGGGCAAGTTCACTGGAGTGCAATGGCCTGCTATTAGAGAGCTGTGTTTTCTAACACCTGGGTGATGAATGGAGTTTCCAGCTAGTAATTAGACACCTCTTGCAGGCAGCAGAAGACTCTCTTTTTGTACATTGTTTTCAAAGGTGGTGTGGAGGGGGATGGGGCACCTAAAAAGTAGAAAGAAAAAAAGTTTCCTGTATGGTGTTTCATGTTAGCTTACACTCCATCAGGAAAAAAAAAGCAAAACAAAACAAAAAAAACCCCAACACCCTGAGACTGAAGTTAGTTGCATATTAAATTTCATAAGGGGACATTCTTGCTGGATTCTAGACTGATTTTTTACTCTCTTAAAACTCAATATCATATTACAGGTATTGAAAATAAATGTGTTTTGCAAGCTAATGGGTAATGAGGCACTTAAGAGAAATCCCTGGACCCCTACATCTCTCTGGAGCCCAGAGAAGTTAGCATTCACTGACAGCTCCAAAGGGATTTATTTAAGCCTAAAATAAGTATTTCTTTGGACTTAATTATAGGAAGTACTCAAGCTGCTGAATTCAAATGCCAAAAGGGATTCATTTAGTCTGAAGAGAATCTTTTCCTGTTCTGAAATTAAATCTCTCAGAACAGCCTGAAACAAGCAAGAAAAAAAGATGAGTGAACATTACCTATTTTTTATTGTTTCTATTTTTGGCCTTCACTTTATCCCTATAAGATAAAAGTCCCCTGTTCCTTGGAAGGCAGCTCCTGTTCCTCTGAAACAGGCATGACAAGCACTTCTGTTGCAATAAGTTAATGTCTCAATGTTTAAAGAATTTAATAGTTTGAAAAATAAAGTTTTTTATGGCTTCTGTGAGCTTTCATGTGTACATCCTATCTGTGATAGCACAGGAATGATTGATTATTGGTTATTAAATTTCACTTTCCTTCAGTGTCTCATATAACTCTTATTAGAATGTGCATGCCAGAAATTCTGGAAAAATTCAGTTCCAGGGAAAGAAGTGAAACTCACTGACAGCAGATATCTGGCCCCTGATCTCTTAGCAGATAGAAAGTCTCAATAGATTGTGATTGTCTAAAGATTCAGCATCACTTGCAAACACAAAATGATCTGCCTTGACAGTCTGCATATCTGTATAGAAGCAAGGGTAGGCCTGTTTGGGATAGTTATTAATATTTGAGGCATGCTTTGTGCTCAGTTGTAGCAATGCAACTACATATTATTGTATTGATATTTACTTAATATTCTCAAAGTATTTTATTTGGAAATTAGGGACTTAATCATGTAGTTTTTGTTTGTGTTGCTCTGCTGAAATAGATGATGCTGACTGTTCTCTCTTCATGAAATAAATACAGGTATTGGATACTACATCTCTATATTTTTCTCAGTTTATACAATTAGGACTTATCTATCAATTTTCCCCATTGTACCCTGTTTTCCAGGTCTCCTGATCCATATCTTCTTTAATTTCTAAGTGACCCTCTCCCAGAGTTTCTTAATAGTCTAACAGCCATGATATTCTGTCAATGACAGCAGAAGGGACTTCATATTCTTTGATATTGTAAAATAGGGCAATTCAATTTGTTGGTTTTGATTTATTTTGAAAATAAATAACTTTTGTCCTCAGGTCCAGACCTGACATAGAGACTAGTGTGTCTGACTTTAATTCTCTGAAATTCTCTGAATTGTCTGAAATCACTTGCAGCACTTCACTCTGAAGGTTGTAGTAACCTTATGGTGGAAATTATTGTCTCACCAATACATCAGCTAACTGAGCTATTCTGTTCGTTCAGTTCCTCAGGATGTCTCAGACAATTTGCCTTTCAAGACTTCAGTTTCTCTGAAGCTCTGTCACTGCAAGGCATGGATTCTGAGAAGGGGATAAGAGGAAAACAGCAAAATTTTGACTTCTATTTAAACACCAGCTCCTTCAGCCCAGCTAAATACTGACATAGTCACCTTGGAGATAAGCACTCTTCCCAGAGAATGAAAAAGGTATTCTTCAAGTGGTTTTGCACTTCTGGGTCTAGTTTAACAAATGCACATATACATTTTGTTCACTCTATTGGAAATCTAAGGGATTGTGCAATAGTCACAAAAAGCACATGAAATAACATCTGACAAAATGAAGAGCTGCTCCCTTTTTATACTAATGTTTATATCTGCTTCATTAGAGCATAAAACACTTGTTGAACAGGTAAATGAAAATTCAGTACTGATGAGACAGAAAAAAAATTCTAGCTAATTAAGCTGTATTAGAATGCATGAGGTCACTGATATAGTTTGTACAGAATTTATACAGTTAAAGATAAAAATGATAAGAACATCCTAAATCATTTTGGACACATAAAACCCCCAAACAACGAAGATGACTTCACGATTCACATGACTTTAAGATGATGTAAAAGCATTAACAAATCTGTCTTGCAGTGTGGAGTTTACATAATTGCCAGTTCTTTAGACTGCATTTATCAAGTTAACATGCCTTTGTGCAACAGCGAAGTTTTTTTTTTCAGTGAAGGATGTTTTTAGCTGTATAGCTTTGAATCCTGCTGACCTTTTTCTTTAATGCTGGTGATTTTTTCTTTTCTTCTTTTTTTTTTAAGGTTGACATTCTAACAATGTTTTTCCATTATTATCCTTCACAATTTTCCCCACATGTATGTGTGAGTGTACATGTTAATATATATAGTGTGTTGAATAAATCATACAGATATTTATTCTATATATTTTATGGAATTCAATAGATTCTGATGCACAAAAACCAAGCTTCCAAGTATAAGCCAGGATTCAAGCTGGTAGAAATTAATGAGGTACTTCTGTGGTCAATGGTGAGAATTTTCAAGAGAAAAAAAGTCTCCATTAAATATCATCATTGCTTATAGTTATAATATTGAGTACTGTATATAGTATCATAAATATATGTAAACTTATTAACATTATATATTAACTAATATAGAAACATATTATTTGTATATTAATTAAATTCACAACATACATAAATATTACATAATAGGCTGAATCAACAATCAGCTAATTTTTTTAAAGTTAATTTAATTTATTGTTTATAGCATTATTGTTCTTTTTTTGTTGTTACTATGACCTTAGACTGTACATTTTTAGTGTATGACTAAAATTAGGGCATTTCTTAAATTTTAGGTTTTGTATACCTATCTTTTTTACTGATATATCTACATACAGGTACTAAGGATTTCAGAGACCAAAAGAAGAAAGAAGCACACAAAGCTAGATGGGTATAATCATTATAATCATTAGATGCACGTTTGAAAAGATTGCTGGTCTGTTTTGAATTTCAGGAAAGTTGTTATTTCAGGTTCTGAGGTGCATTACTCGGTACAGTTCTAATATACCAGGAAGACAAATTATATCAGATGACATATATCCTAGTTGGGTTTTCTTTCTTTTGACAAATCACAATATTAGAATTTATTTAGGAAGATAAAAAATAAGTAGAAATTATGAATTTTGAGATTTTTTTTTCTTTGTTTCCTGGACACTGAACTGCTGATGTTACTCCCAGACATTCACAGTCTCCTGTTAATAACCACTATTTAATAATATAATCTAGAATTAACAGTGGAATAATTTCAGCTTACAACACTGGGAGAAGCAGAGGCACAAATAAGGGGAACACCTTGGAAAAATACCACAGCAGCTGCACACTGTGTAAATGCATTTCTAAAATACATAAAAGATCATTTGGCTGATCTTTAGTGCTCTTTGTAAAATACAGTGTGTCCTGTTTCAGGAACCAGAGCCAGATGTACATCTTAAGCAGAATTTGACCCTGTTAGTTTAAGGAAGCTGGAAAAAAGTCTTTACAGAATTCTTGTTTAAAATTCAGTGTACCATGCAGATTCTAATTTAGCCAGTTGGCTATTTACAGATCTATAGCTTTAATTACACTGATCTCAGATGGATCAAAAAAGATATTCTAAGGAGTATTCTAACAGTATTCTAAGCAAACAAGTACAATGAAAAACTAACAAAAATTTTCAAATCCTACAGGTTTTTTACATTTTTTCACTCAAATGTACAAGTGTTAGTATTCTTAAAATACAAGCATAAATGGAATCTCTACTTTCATTTTTTATAGTAAGAGTAAGATTTGTCTAATTATTTGAAATGCAATTATTTAATGCCAACACCTTGAAATCCACCCACAGATTTAATGTCTGTAAACATGCTGATTTGCAAAAGACAAAGCATAAACATCTAGATTCTGTTTCTAGTCAAAATTTTAATGAATTTTATATTTAATATTAATTTGAAAGATGTGAGTGAAGGTAAAAACAAGGCAAAACAAGAAGTAATATTATTGCCTTCAGTAACATGCAAAAAAACACTCTCTTTTTTAGAGCAGAAAATCTGCTCAGGATCCAGTATTGAAGCACAATGTAATAAATGATCAATATAATCTCATGGTTGCTGATACAGACAAATCTCATCAAACTCTTCCAATTGCTTTAATTTCAGGCTTACCTAAACCAACCGGCTGATATTCAACTCTCCCTCTCCAGTACTCAGTTCAATACACATTTTGATTATATAAACTATATATTTTAGTATTTCAGGAAGGAAGTACTGGTTAAACACCATGGTATTTATAGACACTTACTTACCATGTCAGTGATTATTATATGCCAGAATGCAATAAACATTCTCAATTCATTTTAGCTACATTGAAATCAATAACAAAATTGCCCACTGTCTATAACATCAGGATTTTATCCTGTGTTGTTTTTGTGTTGTAGCTTTATGCAGGTTTTTGAGCAGGATTGATTGCACAGTGGAATCTGTTTGCATCTTACGAAAATTCTGAATTCCAAAAGGGTATATTCTCCCTGTGATGAGTCATAAAACTAAATACATATCACTCCAGGTCAAACATTTCTGAGAAATCTATATATTTGGAACTGCTTTTATTGACTTCAAAGTGAGAACTCTGGCTAGTGTCTTCAATTTTGTTTCTTTTCAGTCCTTAAGCAGGTTTCCAAGAAAGATGATTTCAACCATATAATTAAATATCACAGTGTCAAAGAAAGGGGGGAAAGGTACAAAATACTTTTTCAAACCAGTTTTTCCCACCATTGAAAAATCCATTATTTGACACTTCCATGGTAATGTTTGCTGATCAGAAAGAACATCCTTACTGCTCTCTGATTCTTAGTCATGTATTGATTTTAGATTCAAACTACAAGATGCCCAAAGCCTGTATAATAGTTTTATTACATAAATTCATATCAAGGTATTCAATCCTATGTTCAGAACAACAGAAATCTGTTTTATCCAGTCTTTGCTCATCTTCACTAATCCTCCAAGTAAAAAGATAAAGTACAAAGACCTCTTAACACTTATTTGGAGGGGGAAAAAAAAACCACCAACCTCTTGTCAATATTTTTAACCTTGTTTTATCTAGCTATGACCATATGGCCTGTGTATATTCTAAACAATTTAATCATGGTTGGTTTTGATTGGTTTGGTTTGTTTTTTTTTTCCCTAATTGCTTTGGAATTCTTACATTTATTTATTCTCATCCAGAATAATAGCTTCAGGATTTCCCATAAGAAGGCTGAGACACGAAAGATGATATATCAGGAAATGAAAATTTAAATGTCCCGAAGGAAAATGCGTTTCATTTGCAGATTTAGAGCAGATGTTTACATTTTTGCTGTTTCTGAGGAATAACATATGTCTCTTGCATTGATTGTTTATCAAATAATGATATAGAATAAGATAGTTCCTGTAGTTTGTAATGAGAAACAAAACAGAGGTTTAGATACCAGAAAGAAGAAAATAGAAGATCCATTACAAACTTCAAAATAAAGAAAATGAGCTCCTTCAATTCATACCTTTCAGGTTCTTTTGAGACTAGTCCCCATTTTGTAAAAAAATCTGTTAATATAATAAAGCCTAGGAAAGGAGAAAATCTTCATTACCTTTACAGTTTTATCATGGTTTTGCCTCCTTATTGAGCAAACTGTGGATCCCTAAAGAGATTCATGAGAGTTATCAGGTCACCAAGAGTCTTGTGCATATATATAAACTGTCTCTGTGTCAGACTCCCTTGGATCAAGTCTTTCGCATGCTGAAGTTCTTGTCAAAATACCTAGTGCATCCCAAGCTTATCCTATTTTTGAGGAACATTTCCATGTCCGTCATGAGAACAGCAAACATCACCAAACCCAGTGACAAAGGCTCCATACGCTTTCATATTTGTCTCTTTTGTTACTTATAAATCTCAAGAAAGAGACTACTCTGAAAAGGTCAAGGTACTATATATGCTGCACAGGTGTCAAAACCTTCCCTCCCTTCCCTAGACACATAAAGATTTATATGTTGAGAGTACCCTATATGTTTGTTGGGTTTGGTTCTTTATTTGTTTGGTTTTTTCTCCCATGTTATGGTCAAGAGAGAGTATAATGGCTCTTGAAAAGTAAACACATGACTATTTTGTAGATTTATCCTAAGTACTTACCCCATTTTTCTGTCATTCATAAGTAAAGGACCACCAGTAAGCTTAGGGCAACCTCTTGGCCTTCATTAACCACATGGTAGGTTATCCCTCCTGAAAATCTTTCCTTGTCTTTTTCTGTGTCACTTCATGGGTTAAGTGCCTTAGAAAATGGACAATTTTTGAAGAAGTAGATTATCCATTCATGACTACATGAGTGTCTCCCCTCACTTCCCCCATCCCCCCCTAACCCCCCGCCTTCTGTTCTTTTCTTTACCTTTTCAATGTAAGATGGAAAAGAACAAAGAGACTTGATGGAAAGTCAAGCTAATCAGGTTGAATCCCTTTCACCTCATATATGCAGGAGTTAAATTCTGCAGTTCAGGCTCTGAGGCTGTTCAATAAATTGACAAGTGTATGTTGAGGGGGAAAATGGGGGAAAGCAAGAACATTCTTTTATGTTATTTTGTACCCTCTGGGAAAGGAAAGCATTGCTGTGTCAGAAGAGTCAGATTAGCGCTCTCCTTCAGGCACCTCATCTGGAGAAACTTTTCCATGGCTGACTATAATCACTGTCATCTGGAAAAGAAGGGAAATGCTGTTTTTTTAATGATTTATTTGGAGCTGTCCAGCAGGGTGTGGACTCATTGACAGTTTTTCATTCTGATGCAACCACTCTTCCCGCAGCAACAAACTTATTGAGATGATATGGAAAGGGAGTTAGTGCTGTGTGGTTTATGTAAAACATGAATGTGATGTCAATGATAAGATTGTTTGAACAGTGAAAACAGAGGAAAGTACATGGGCATTTGTTTCTGAGAGTTTGCAGATCATTGTACTTTAGGCCTGGAGCAAGATCCATTGATTAATCATGACAATTCTTTCCTTGTGAAGATAAGAATGTTCTGGGATTTGGTTTTATTGTTATTACTACTTAGCTATTATCTTTATGAACAGCCTAGACGACACTGTTGCCTTAATTTTCCTCACATCTCTAATGTTTTGCACACAGCTATTTCCACTCTTCATCACCAGCCTAGTGAGAGAGTGGAACAGTTCAAACAGATTGGTTATTTAATCCACTAACAATCATATGTTTTGCTCTTGCTCACACAGAATTATATTTTACTCCACAATGTCCCAAATAAAACAGACCATAAATAATGTAAGCACAATTAAAGAAAGTTTTGTGCTGTAACATTTCTACAGGCTTAATGCCTCTCTTCTTAAAGTAAATAGGATCTTGTCTTTTGTGACCAGGATCAGTGCAACAGATCTGGTGTTTCTCTAATCGCAGGAGAGAATTATTTTCTGACAATATCCTGATATAGTGACACTATCTGTTAAATAGACCATTTTCATATAGTGTTATTCATAAAGTGTTATTAAAAAGCAGCACAAATTACTATTCTACAGGCTAGGGGTTTTGGAAGAGAAGAACAGAGAACATACTGCTACAATGAAAAATAAAATGTTTTTCATTTTATATCTGTCTGAAGAGTCACAAATTCTGCTAGAACAATGTTGTATATTTCTGGACATTTATTTAATTTATCATTCTAGAATAAACAAAATCTCTAAGTTCTTTAACAATGAAAAAAAATGTATACACTGTGTGTCTGCTGGATATTGTCATCTGGTCCTGCACTTTTCTGCACAGTCATAGACAAGCATGTATCGAAAATAAATGCCCCTCATTTTCTAATGAGATTTAAAAAATTCAGACTCTAAGTGGGATAAGTTTTGTGGGAAAAAAAAAACAAACAAAACACCAGTTTTTATAAAACAGTGTTTTCCCCTCTTCAGTCCAAAAAAAAAAATCTGAAATTTAACCAATTATTTTAAGTGAAGGCTGTGTTGACAGGTAGTTAAAAAAAAAAAAAAAAAAAGAAAAAAAAGAAAAAAAAAGAAAAAAAGTCTGAATATTCAGTAGGCCATGTAGGCATATCTCTGCACCTTCCCAGAGCTCTGCTGGAGTTAATAAACACCTGAACAACTGGAGGATTAGAGACTCAAATCATGATGAGGCTAATTCTTAACATCTTAACCTATATTCTTCAGCACAGCTCCACACTTACGCTTACAAGATTGATTCTCAGTGGACATTTAAGACTGTAGAAGTATTTCTAACCACATGAAGGGTTTGTATGCATGAGGAAAACAATTTTTGGCCAAAATACAGTTCAGCTCTATTGATCAAAATTTCCAAAAATATTCAATTCAGAATCTTCGTATTTTAATGCTGTTATCTAGAGATGTGAATTCACTTTGTAGGCTGAAATAATAAAGGAAAATGTTTATATTTATAGCAAAAAATCCCCAAAGTCATCATCATTATATCTTAAGAGGTTGCCAAGGAGGAATTGAAGGAATAGGAATTTAAATTAATAAATGGATTTAGATAGCTGTTAACCATGCTAGGACAGTATTTGAAATTTATGGGCATCTGAACATTTTCAGAACAATTTTGCACCCTCTAGCAAACCAGAGAAGCATTCAAAGTCCATAGAAAACTGCATTTCTCCTAGTGGCCATGTATACTCAGCATTTGAGGTATTCCTCAAACCCTCTGACCCATATTGGAGCTTGCAGTGGGATCCTCATGTTGTCTATTTAATTCTAGGAATAAAGCTAACAGTGCTTTCAAAGCAGGGCTAGGAAAAAACCCAGGGAGATGAGGAAGTTATCTACTTCCTCATGCCAGAAAGCCTATTCCCTAAACCACCCATCCAGGCAGTTGTAAATGATGGTTCAACTATCTCCTCTCCCCAAGTCAGACTGTTAGATGGAAGTCAAGTCATCCATCTCCCAGAAAAAATGTTTTGTAGGTCAGTTGTGAAATTTCTAAGGCTGAAGCCATTCTATTAATAACAGGTTTTTTAGGACATGAAGACAACCCTTCTTGGATAAAGTACACCCTAACTACCACAAAACATATGACTTCTGAATGTGTGTGAGCCTTAAACTTCAACTATATTAACTCTAGGTTTATCTTTCTAACTTATTATCATCTGTCTTTCCTGGCTCATTATTTATTTTCTCATCCTCCTTTGGCTCTTCACTTCAGGTTTTTTGTGATGAGACATCCCAGATGGGCCCCAGTCCTGGTTTGTTGCTCCCCAGAAAATCTAGAGGCTCTCAGTGGGCCTTGTCACTGGCCATCATCTTGGCCTCTTCCACTCAGACTGAGAGATGCTGCCTGTCAGAAATTGCAACTTCACTGCATGCTGGCACTTATACAAAAAATTGTTTATTCCAGAAAGACTATTCCCAAAATCATATTTTTAGCAATACTCTTTATCATACTCTTCACATCTACTCTTTCAACACCTCTTAACTTTAATAAGACTACCTTACTACTAGCTACAAGAAATATGGGAAACAAAAATGAGAGAACTAGCATAGGACTTGCTTGGGCAAAGTCAGAGGATATCTATGATCAGAGGAGCTGCCAATAAGAGGAAACTATCATTGATGAAAATTTCTTGCAACTTGCAGCATTTCAGATCCAGTCTCCCTTGTCACCCCCAGAAATTCCATCCTCAAAAATCCCACCCCAAAATCCAAACCAAAATAACAAAACAACACCAAAAGCCCTCAAAGAAAACACGATGGCATGAGTTAGGGCAGGAGTATACGACACAGGGGGAGAAAATGGGATAGTAATTATCCAAATCTGCACACAAAACTGGTACCTTCTTGGCCAATGCAGTGACTTTGAATCTCCACAAATCTCATTTATAATACAATCTTGAAAAGACAAAATTTTCTCCTAGAATACATATGACTTCTCAGTTCTTATGCAGTCATAAGATAAATGTGTATTAAAAAAAAAAAAAGGATTTCATTGTAATTCTGAAGACCTCCCACAGAACTCCTAAAGGAAAATATGAAAATGAATAAAAGGAAAAGACATGCCTGGCTATCCTTAGCGTTAGAACACAGTTCTTCAATGTTCATTGACATAAAGAACATCTCCAAATTATGGTAAAGAACCGTGAATTAGTTCTTATTTGAGTCAATGAGAGCTGTATTAAGCCATTCTGCTTATTTTCACTGAATCTAGGATGGATT
>JAWWLZ010000001.1:71376919-71392288 GCA_035041345.1 Poliocrania exsul
GTGAATTAGTTCTTATTTGAGTCAATGAGAGCTGTATTAAGCCATTCTGCTTATTTTCACTGAATCTAGGATGGATTTTCTATGTCATCAAAAAGATTGAAACTGTAAAGCTGGGGGAAAATGTTTATACCTCAGATGAAATAATAAAATTGTATGAATGGATATAAACAAAGATAAGATCATGAATTATACACTCAACATGCCTTGTTCAAACAGAATCACAGAGTGATTTAGGTTGAGAATGACCTTTAAGAACATCAAGTCCAACCATTATCCCAGTACTGCCAAGTCTACCACTAAATTACATCTCCAAGTGCCACCATCTACATCTTTTACATACCTCCAGTGATGGTGATTCCACCACTTCCCTGAGCAAGCTGTTCCAGTGCTGGACAACCCTTTCTGTGAAGAGATTTTTCCTAATATCCAATATAAACTTCCTCTGCTGCAACTTGAGACTGTTTCTGCTTGTCCTATTCTTTGTTCTACAGAGGAGAGACCAACCTCCTCCTGACTACAACCTCATGTAAGGTAGTTGTAGATTAAGGTCCTCCCTTCATGAGCCTCCTTTTCTCCAGGCTAAACAAACTCAGCTCCCACAGCTGCTGCTCAAAAATCTTGTGTTCTAGCACCTTCCCCAGCTTCATTGCCCTTCTCTGGACATGCTCCAGCACCTCAATGTCTTTCTTGAAGTGAGAGGTCAAAAACTGAACACAGGATTTGAGGTACGGCCTCACCGATGCAGGGGAACAATCATTCTCCTGGTCCTGCTGGATACACTATTGCTGATACAGGCCAGGGGGTCACTGGCCTGCTTGGTCATCTGTACACACTGCTGACTCATGTTCAGCCAACTATTGACCAACACTACCAGATCCTTTTCTGCTGAGTCACTTTCCAGCCTCTCTTTCCCAAGATTGTAGTGTTGCATGGGGTTGTTGTGAACCAAGTGCAGGACCCAGCACTTTTGAATTTCTTACAGTTGCCCTCAACTCATTGATCCAGTCTGTCCAGATTCTTCAGCAGATCAACATCCCCACCCAAGTCCCACCTGACCTTATCAGTTTCAAGGTATTTAAAATGTTATTGCTCCTCAACTGGGGTTACAGACTTCTGCCCTTTGAGACAGAAATTTCCTTTAGACTGCCAATGTTTTGAGTAAACAATAGCCACAAACACTGTGAGATTCTTAGTTTTGTTTCTTTCAAGGACACTTTTGTGGGTAACTTTCTCTGGGACCCAGTTATCAATTCCTGAAAGTCTGAAGAACCCACTGGTGATCTCATTAATTTTCCTACTTTCTAGGGAAGTTCAGGATTCCAGGTTTTCTTCTACCTAGCTCTGCAGTTCCCTGGCCAGTACTTGCAAGTTTTCTTGATTACCTCTCTAATGTTCCTGGACCTAGATTTCTGAATACCCCCTCAGAATTCCAAAAGTCTAGAAATTGAAAGTTGCAGATTAGGGCATTTGATGTTTTTCTACGTGTTTACCTTTTGAACATAGTCTCAAAAACTTTCAGAGATAAATTTATTTGTGTCTGAGCCTATTTGCAGAACCAGAGTATTCCTATAGCAAATTGTAAAATGATGTTTTCAGGTATGAAATGAGAGCACTAGAAGCATTTATCTAGTCTGGCTTTACAAGAGGAATTGACAACAAAAACAACCAAACTCTTGAAGTCAGAGGCAGCTGTTCATTAGAGAAATAATGTATCTTTTAAAAACAACAACAGGAAAAAAAGTGAGGCACATTATAAATTTATGCCTTTAGGTTTGGAAAAGATTTTCTGGCAAGTTGGGAAATCTGGAAAGCTCCACAAAAAAGAAGCAAGCTGTGCTGAGATCTCAGGGCTCTTCTGTTATTTATTTACATCTGAATCAAATCCCAGAGTGATTCTCCTGAGAGTGATTGTTTTCAATGTGCAAATCAGATAATAATAAATCAATGAATTCACCATACAGAGGCCCCTAAAATAGCAATGTGCATCACATGAAAATAATTTTATTGAAGCCAGGACCCAATAAAAAAAATAAGACCAGAATAGATCCTGTACTTACTTTTAATTAGTTAGAACTCTATGTCTTAAATTACTGAAACTACAGAATTCCTCAAAATTATGAATCATTTATAGCTTCCTCTGTCTTGGGTCACTGAACACTCACTGTTCATCAAAATATATAGATGCATTCTTCTGTCACTCCCATAACATTTTCTCTCACGAATGCCCTTTTTTAGATTATCACCTCTAGGCAGATTAATTTTTACGTTATTGAACTTTATGACAAGCAGCTGATGTACAGAATATTTTAAATAGAATAGCAAATAAATAATACAAAGTTCTTTGCAGATATACATTTGTAAATTTTTTTTTAACCTTTTGTTCTCAAGAATGCAGAGCACAAAGTTGAGGTAGAATCCTCATAACAGATGTGTTCTTGGCTCCAGCTAACTACTCACAAAGGAGAAATATATTTTAATTTTAAATGCAGGATATTGGGTTGTTTCTGCTTAAGGCATATTCAAAATTTAAGTTTTTTCAGGATCCTCTTAAGCTCTTAAGAGGAATACCTCTTAAGTATTTTGCCTCAGCACTTGTTACTGGTTGTTTTTTCAGCAGAAGATTGTAATGGAAATTAATATATTCTGCAAATATGTAGCATGAGAGAGAAAACCAGTTCAGTTTGGGATTATTTTGTGTGCCCAAGTTTTCTTAGTCCATGCATGGGTTTGGGGTTTTTGTTTGTTTGTTTGTTTGTTTGTTTGTTTCAGATGGCATCCACAGATAAAACAGACATAACAGACATTTAGAGTTTGATGCAGTTACAAAAAAATGTATCCTATTGTACTGAGTAGGTTACAGACACATGAGTTTGCAGTCCTCTACTGTGCTGCAGATCCTTTGGGGACATTGAAAAAAATGGTTCTAAAAATGGTATAAGAAGTAACAGAATATTTCCATGCTAGGAAGATCTTGATATTTCATAAAACTGATCAACATGCTGTCCAATATATCACTTATGAGCATAGGAATAAAAAGGAATATGACTGCGTGATCCTTGCACTTTCAATAAACACTAAGACATACAAAGGCTAAGGCCTCCTTTAGTATTTTTACCAGAAACACCAAACTCTAAGTTACCCAGTGCATTCATCAGCTGCAGTCAGTCTGCTACTTGACAGTGAGATTCATAAACTTTTTGAACCGAAACCAAAAAAGTGCTTAAGATTATTCTTTGTGAGCATCAGGGATTTCTATCAACTTAACTGATGCTAATAATAGTTATGGAAAGTCATATGGACAATTTAACAGTAGCTACCATTGGTTCAAAATTCCCTCAGTCCTCAAGACTTAACGTCCCTTTTGTAATTGTAGCAGCTGCAGAACAGAGAATACTCTGAATTGTAAAAAAGGCAAGGATTAATATTTCACATACTATGAATGCGGCTTTACTTACTTTCAGATGCAATAGTTCTTGCATACTGCTTAGTAATGTTTCATAATGTACTTGGAGAACATAGAAACTTCATAAACTACATGGGATTTAGTCTTTGCAGTCCATTGATTTTCTCAGGTTGCTTATAAGTCTCTGAGGTTAAGGAAACAGAATATATTTTGAATGGTACTGAAATGATTAATCTTCTTTGAAATTTGATATGAATTTGAATAATAAAAAATTAAAAAGTTGAATAGCCTAGCTATAGACTGAACTGTAACCTTTAAATCAAGTGTATGCAACACAAGAACCAACACTTAATGATACAGAACAGAACAGATATAGAAAGGACAAAGCAGATCATTACCAGCACCACAAGTAACTTATGCATTGCTTTGTATGACTACCCTCATATTCAGAGTCAAATCTTCAAATTATTTTGTATTAGAGGATAATATATAAAGTATCTGACTTTATTTTAATCATAGCAGAAGGAATAAGAAGAGTAGTTACTGCTCCAAAATATGGAAGTCTGTACCAATAAATAAGATAGCTTCACTTTTACCCTCAAGTAAGCTGAATACTTATGCCAGGTATGTCAAATGTAATATTTAACACTTATAGAGCTGTTTTGTGAAGACTTTGGGTCCACAACTATGGAATTTAAAATCCCTTTATGTTCCTTTAAAGATATTTCTCAATTGCCATAAGTAAAATGAATGCTTGTAATATATATCATAAATAACTCATATTGGCTATTGGCTGACCAAATAAACAAATAAAATATTTAAAAAGGGAATAAAAAAAGAAGAGTGAAGAAGACTGAGGTTTTTCAACCTTTCAAATCTACTATGTTGACTTTTGTTTGTTTGTTTGTTTACTTGTTTTACTCATTAAAGTTATGATAAAAGCTAGGATATACATGTCTTCAAAATTTCATCCAACCCCCCTTGTATTTTCCTAACTGTCTCTGATTCTCTCTTACTTTTATTACACTAACAGAGGCCTTTGGGACACCAAAGTAAAATAAAGCCGTGTGGCCAGTTCTTGGCTATTACAATCAAATCCATTATTTAATTCCTGCTAATAAATATATCCACTTCCCTCCAAAGCAGGTATGTTCCTTGTCTACACTTACCTTGTGAAAGGCTGCTCCAGAATTTTACTCTTCTCTGGATGGTTAGAATCTTTTCTCTAATTTCTCTAATTTCCAGATGAAAATCAGTCATGGCCAGTTTATACTCTTTCCTCCCCCCCCCCCCCCCCCCCACTATTATTCCTTTACCATCGATATATCCAAAGAGAATAATAATTTCATTTCATTATTTGAAGGGAGCCATTTTGCAATGTAGCAACAACTCATTTGCAAGGCACACATTGTGCGTGATTTTAACAGTGGCACAGAGTCATACAATGTCAATCAACATACCTTTTTTTTTTTTTTATGGCAATCATTGTTCCCTAGGTGGTGATGTAAATTCCTTCATCACACAATTAAAATTGCAAAGTGGTAACTCAGAAGCAGGTTAATGAACAAGGGATTTAAGCTGAAAAAAATACATTTTGGGTTTAGGTTCTACTGAAAACCTTGAGAGTTGAGCACGGAAACAGCTCATAATCTTGGTTAGAAAAGTGTAATAGGGCATGATGGAAATCTAAATTGAGTTGTGATGTCTGACAACTGTACCAGGAAAGACATTACTTTTACAGGAGTCTTCCTGTAGAGCTCCTCCTTTCTTTTTGTCTGTTTTTTTCTGGAACAGCTTGGTTCTCTTTCAGAACCACAGTTTGTTGCTCTTGAAGCTTTCTGGTGATTTGAAAGGTTTTAGCTACTTACCTGTGGCTACCTATACGTGCTTTCTAACAGTATTTCTCTGTTTGTACTGTATTAAAGCATCGCTTGAAGGATAAAAATTTTTTGGATACTATAATAAATAGAACAGCACTAAAGGAAGAAGGTTGGAAAACTAGGAGAGTTTGCAGATTCACAGAATAGACTTGAGTGTCTGGAGCATATCCTGAGGTGGACAGAAATGATGCATATAGTTTCCAGTCTTGTAATTTCGTTTTTGGATAGGGTACATAATTCTAGTGTCTCCAGTCTCAGGCAGACTTATTGCAATGGCCTGTGGAGTAGCTAATGTATATCTTAATTTTCTTGCATTGAAGTAATCATCAGATTGTTTTAAAGTAATCCTTTTCAGAAAATCTATTTTCCTTGTCTTTGGGACCAGTTCCAAACCCTCCAGAATAAGCAGTAAAAGTCTAGTTTTTCTCAAAAAACTCAGAGATCAACTTAGACTCTGAAGTATAGCATCCATTGTTCATTTAAAGAATGAATTTTGCTTCTCCTTGAGTATCTTTGATTTATGAACATTTATGATCAATTTTTTTTAAGTCTGCCTAAGTTCTGGGTATCTTGTGACAATTCTGCGTCTTGTAAGAGAGCAACTATTGTTGCAGAACACCATATCTTCCCATTTTTGCCATTCAGAATTTTAATAAACAGGAAAAATATCAAAACAAATATATTTTTTTCTCTCACTCCCTACCACTTATCATGTTTTATGTGTTTATAAAATCTATTATTCATTCATATTTGATGGAAAGTATCTCAGTCTTTTTCAGAATTTGTTTTCATGAACCTTCTTTTCAAAGCCGCTGCTACTATCATGGCCAGATTGATTCTGTGTTTATAACCTTGTGCATATTAAGACAGTGAGGAACACAGCATTTGTTGTGACACTCTCTGGTTTACATAATACACTATAATATTCACTAGTCATAATGTCCTTTTTTTGTTAATGTTGTGTTAAACACTGTTACACATTGAGAAACCATTGAGAACCAGTTGTTCATTGCCTAGAATCTATTTTTCAATTTTCTGAGACAATAGAGCTAGTTTACAAGCCAGGAGTGATTGTTTTATTTTACACCTGGTAATAAGCCTTGTTTGTTTGGCATTCACCAGGAGTTTGAGCTTTCCAGATTTTTTTTGCATTAGAATGTCTCTCCTGTTTTTTTTTTTTGTTTTTTTTTTTGTTTTTTTATTTGTGCTTTCGACCTTACAATTCTATAAGCAAGAGTAGATAATGGAAGGCTACCGCAAGTAACAGAAGCAGGACTTGCCTTTCTCTGACAGAGCTTTAGGGGTAGATTCTTTAAAGGTGTGAGACTTCTTTCCTGTGTTAGACATCCAGGCCTACTTATTTTTGGTGATTATGAGGTGTGCTTAGGATTACTGGTTCTGGTGAAATCCATGTCTGATTTCAGATAATGCCAATATATTCATTCTCCCTACCTTCTGTTCTTTAGTTTAAAAAAGTCTTTCCAAACAACTTCAAAAGTTTTCATTGATTTTGTTGGCCATGGCCTTCATGTCCAAATCACTGGCCATTAAAACAAGAATTTCTCTGTTCTGCTATTATTTCTATATTGGTGTCCTGGTTTTAACTGGATATAGTTATTTTTCTTCCTAGTTGCTGATAACAATGCCATAGATTTGGATTTCTTATGAAAATAATGTTGATAACACACGGATGTTTCAGTTATTGCTAAGTAGTGCTTATTCTAAATCAAAGGCTTTATAGTTTCCCATGCTTTAACAATGAAGAGGCACACAAGAAACTTCAAGGCAGTATAGCAGAGCTGAACTAGACAAAGAGGTATTCCATACCACAGAACATCCTGTTCAGTGCATAAACTGGAGGATAGTTGACTGGAAGAGGATATTCACTGCTTGGGAACAGGCTGGGCATTGGTCAGTGGGTCGAGAACAATTGTATTGTTCATCGTATATTCTTGGGTTCTCCTTGTGTTGTGTCTCTTTCCATTACTTTAGTATTGCCATAACAGCTATGGTGATGATGTTTATTATTATTATATTTTACTTTATTTCAAATTTAAGCTCTTTTTATCCCAAACCACAGGTTTTACCTACTTTTTCAGATTTTCCTCCTCATCCTCCTGTGGGGTGGGTGTGAGCAAGCAGCTCTGTGGTACTTAGTTGTTTAAAACATGACAGACCTTTTTGGCTTCAATGAGGGATATGACAGGTTGAGATAATAACAGCTCTGAGTAGAGAGCATTAGAAAAATGTGTAACAAGCATTCATTACATTAGTTTGACAGTCACAGTGTTGATTTATTTTCCTCTAAGGTGTATATTCATTTCTTAAAATTGTTTTAGGTGGTACCTTATTGGCAGTATGTGTTCTCTGTTGTCCTGTTTATTACCCAGGGGAACTGAGCCAAGGCCATCCTGTTGCTCTACTTTGTTATGCTGTCTTATGATGTGATAGAATTGCAGGTCATGAAACTAATCTGGTATTTACAGTCATCCCTGCTGTCATCTCTGTACTTTAGGAGCCATCTATTGGAAACTATTAATAATTATACCTTTTACCTTTCCTCCTGCAAGCCAACCTATAGAGGACACATCTCTCTTCATCTTCCTCTTCTTCTCCAGGATACTTAAAATAACTCTTAAGAATTTTGAATATCATTGGGATGCTCAAACCAGCATATTTCTGTTACTAAGTCTTCTGAATATGTCACAGGTCTTATTTAAGGTTAAAATATTTAAGAATACCCCACCGAGATCTCCCGCAAGACTGGATACTTTTGAGTTGCAAGGTCTTTGGAATGGTATGGACACGTGCCTAGGATAATGGGCATTATTATTGTTTTTGAACTTCACCCTTTAACAAGTGCAGAATTCAGAAAAAAAAAAAATCTGGGAAAAGTATGCTGTCACTCGGACAATTCCCGACAAACACAAATCACTGCAATGTTCTGAGGCCTGGACCATGCCCTCTGAGGCCTGTTCAACACTATTCATTACCTTCAGGGGAAAAAGAAGGTTTCTGGATCCGATGTCAAGATGACAGGCACTGCAACTACTTCAACTTGGGTGACAGACTCTGCAGCTGAACCAGAAAGCCAGTCAGTGCCAGTATCAGTCACCTTCATAAACAAGAAGAATGGACATGAAAGTCAGACCTTTTAGTAAAGGAGAGTGAAGCAGTGTCATCAAAGATAGAAGGAAGAGGCAGAACAAGAGGTAACCACTTGATTCCTATTCCTGAGTCTGCTGCAGGATATGCAAAAATATTTCAACATTATCCAGATGAGCACACTATCTCCTGGCTGTTCCAATGCTGTGATAAGAGGGCTAGTAGAATGGAATTAGAGGATATGAGACTGAAGCAACTAGGATCACTTTGTAGGGAGGCAATTGGAAAAGGGACACATGTTCTCAGTCTTTGAAGGTGACTGCCATTAATCAATAAGGAAAGGTATTCTTTCAAGGAAGATGTTATATGTTACCTAGGCAAGTGGACAACCACAGGGAGAAGTATCCAGCACCTGATGGAATTACCCTAACAACAGGCAGTTACTCACAGAGCCAGGCAAGGTCCAATGCCCATGACTCACACGGTGTAAGTTTGTATAGAGGTGCATATTCATTGTATGTCAACTCATTGCCAGTACTGACCTGGAGAGAAAAAGAGACACTGACAATGAGCGAAGTGGCTTGCCACTTCCTCCAATATTAAGAAAATCTCTCTCCCTCCTTGTGGAACTATGTATTGGCTGTGAAAAAACTTTCAGACATACGATAGGTCCCTCTCCTATTGTATGGATATTGTATGGATCAATATCTCAGCTATTAATAGTACACATTCCATTGTTCAGGAGAGAGGATATAGAGGCCACACATCATGGGAGTACTCTGTGATTTTACCTGTGGGACCATGAAGATGACATGAGGAAGTGAGACAGAAAATCTACCTCAACCCAGAGGCACGGGTATATGAATTGCAAGGAAAAAAACAATGAAAATGGTGGTTCTTCCAGAAAAATTGCTGTTCCAGCCTATACCACAGGTTAAATCTGTCTGTAGTCTGAAAACTTTTAAGACTTTAATATCTTGAGCACCTGAGGTGAAAGCAATGGTCCATCTAGCCAGTGTACTCTTCCTGAAAATAATCAGAAATAGATGTTTAAGAAAAAAAATCCCAAAGCAACAAAAAGAACATAGTGATGCTTCCTAAGATATCTCTTAGGCTTCTCTATGATCAAATTTGCTACATTTTTTTGGAAATCAATCTGTGTTATCTAGACTAAAGATGTCTTAACAGTTACACAGGAAAATATTGAGCCATTTAGGGCTTCAAGCAGGCAATAAAGAAAAAAAAAATAAAAGAAAAACTAAAAATAACTCCTCAGACTGAGAACTGTGTTTCTTTGTGCCTGTATTTTTTTTGCATGGCCACGTTTTTCACAAGAGGGGGCTACAGGAATAGCTTCTGTGAGAAGCTTCCAAAAGCTTCCTCCATGTCTGCCAGAGTCAATGCCAGTGGCCTCCAGGATGAGTCCACCACTGGCCAAGGCTGAGCCAATGAGGAATAATAGTAACACTTCTGTGACACTTAAGAAGGAAAAACAATGCTTAGAAGTAATTGCAGCCAGAAAAGAACAGAGTGAAAATATGTGAGAGAAACAGCCCTGCAGACATCAAGGCCAGTGGAGAAGGATGAGGAGGAGGTCCTCCAGCTGCGGTTCCTCTGCAGCCCATAGTAAAGACTATGGTGAAGAAGTTGTGGCCCTTCAGCTCGTGGAGGTAAACAGGGGTGCAGGGGTCCTGTAGACCATGGAGAAGATCCATGTTTGAGCAGGTGGATGCCCAAAAGAGGCTGTGAACCCATGGGAAACCTGTGCTGTAGCAGGGTCCTGGAACAACCTGAGGACCCAAGAGAGGAGCACTCTCTTGGGAGCAGGTTTGCTGGAAGGACTTCCAGCCCTGTGAGGGACTCACATTGGAGCAGACTGTGCCTGCACCTGTTGAGATGTGACCCACATTGCAGCACTTTGTGGAGAACTGTTGCATGTAGGATGGACTTACACCAGAGAGGTTCATGAAGGACTGTCTCCTGTGGGAGGGACCCCATGGTGGAGCAGGAAAAGGACTCTTGTCTCTGAGCAGCAGCAAGAACAACATGTGAGGAAATGACGGTAGCCCCCAATCCCCCTCGTGTGCCAAGTTCCACAAGAATCTGGTTTGTAAGAAGAGACCACAAGAAATTATAATTCATGAACCTGATGGATATCATTCTTACTGAATATCCCTTTGAGGCCTCCTCAAAGTTCAGATTACAAATTTGACTATTTAATTTTTTTTATATCTAAAATCTGTTATTCATCTTCTTAGTGATTTAATCACCTAACACTCAGTGTCACAATTATTGTCTGAAAATCACAAGTTTCTACAAGCTGGTGTTATGTTGAATTCTATGTATTTAGAACTTTCCAGGAAATAAAAAGTTCTCTCATGTTTTTGTATCATAAAAAAACCTGCTTTTCATCAGCTATTTTGGAAAATTCTGTGTGTCCTCAAGAATATGCATAAGATTTTAGATCCATATTTCCAGGAACTATCTCAATATTTCTTAATATCCAGTTTCTCTGACTGTAGTTTCCACTGTTCTACAGAACAGACATATCCTTAGAAGGCAACATGATCCTTCAGAAACTGGCATTTGTCTTTCTCAAGTTTAAACCATTACTCCTTAAAAAGCTTTAGAAACTTTTCTGCTCTTGCCAGATGTTCTTCCGATGTTTTATGGAAACAAATGAAGTCATCTGAATACGTGATGCTGTCTTAAATTCTCAGAATTTGGCTTAGCTCATTCACTGCCTTCTGAAATGTCCCTTATGCACTCACAGTTTGTAGGTCATTCTAAAGGATTGAAATAATTGACAGGGTGTCATAAATGTGGGATTTTTTTCCCTTAATACTCACTTACTGATTTTTTTCTTTTATTTTTTCCCTTTACTAATTTGATGGTATCCAGATTCTCAGTCAAAATCACTAAAATATTTTGTTCTTGACATTGAGTCTGCTATGGAAAGAAGTCATTAACTATTGTATGCTGTCTATGCATTCTGTTATTTTAGATCTGTACTTAAGATCATGGGGATTTTTTTTATAATTGCAACTGGATATTTCCAAGGCAATGAAAAGAAGCTAACAGAAAAATCCTGTAGCAAGGTATTTTAATATTTTTTTCAGTGCTATGTGATATGTTAAATGAATTAAAATTCCAAATCCTGAGTGCAAATACAGGTACTTATACTGCTCTTACTGAAGGTTAATATTCTATGTAAACAATTTCTAGTCCTTCTTACGTGACATAATCTTTTCTGGAGACTACATTTTCAGTGGCCTTTGCCCACATATCAGCTATGCAGTTTATCTGACCAAACATGAAATGACTTATGGGATCTATGAAAAGCCTGTGAATACTGTATAATTAAAAATCTTTAAATTAGTAGTTCCTAATGTATTAAATCTAATGCAGGAATTAACAGCTAAACTTCTTAAAGTATGTGTATTTCTTCCATGCTTGAAGCCACTTATTAGTCTGGGAAGAAACACTTATGAATTTACCTCACCAGGCTTCTCATGAGGTATTTTCAAACAGGGAAGTTCATATCTTGCAGATGAATATTGACAATTATCACTAGGGAAAACATACAGCACCTTCTGTTAGCAAAGTATTATTTGGTTTTCATGAGTCTGTACCTTCCATGACATAAAGTTTATCAAATAAACACAAAATCTTATTATCTCCACAACTCAAAGTTTTTGACTCATGTAGAGGTACTCCTGCCTTCTTGAAGCTGCTTCTGTTTGCTAGAACATCCATGAAAATAGTAAGATTACAGGGCCAGATGCAGATGTAACTTGTATAATGCTGATCTGAGAACTGCATCTCAGCAAGCCTTTTACTGACAAGTGCACTGTTCTGTGGATGTGAAAGTAGCAATAGAAAAACAGACTTGTCTTAATTTCCACTGTCTTGGTTTGAGCTACCAAACTGCCAACTCCTCCAAGTACAGAGAGAAAAGCCTCTTTCCGCCAACCCCGGAAAGGAAGAAGAAGGAGAGGGGAAAAAAACCCCTGCAAACTACGTTTATGCTAATGCCACATGTATTTTTACAGAAAGAAAGAGAAAATTAGAAGAAAGTACAATACATGCTCACACGAGTTAGAAACAACAAGAAACAATTCTCCACTCCTTAACGAACACACAAATTCTACTATCTTAACTACATATTACTTTAAAAGACTTAGTCCCCAGGGAGACAAACCCAAGCAGAAAGAAGAGAACCAGAACAACACATTTTACTTCCCTGAGATAACTGGTGAGCCAGTGGTGGGCCTGTCCCTCTCCATCCCCCCCGGGACAGCATCGTGCATCCTCCCAAGAGGAAGGCTAAGAAGCGACTGACTTAACCACTCCCACACTGGTTCCTACTTCTCTGGAGATGATGTCGTAATGTGGTATGGAATACAAAATTACTGGCTAGAAGAAGTCAGCTGTTAGCTCAGCCCAGCTCAAGTCAGCTGACAGTTTCAGGCCTAGTCTGAACTTTAAAACCTAAATTTAGGCCCACCTAGGTGAACCCATAAATTTATTAAATTTATTGGAAAACTGAAGGTAACATCTAGCCAAACGCAGACAGAGCTGAAATTAATTTCAACTCTCTGTCCCTTCCTTTCTACTCCTTCAACAGAGACAAAAAAGCATCTCACCAAGCAGTCATTGTGTCACAGACCAACAATAACATAGCACAGCTTCTTACTGGAGATATTGTATGAAAATTAATTTTAAAACTATAGTATTCTGGAATTGAACTTGTTTATCAAAATAATTCTAAATTAATGTTGTTCTAAAAAGGATTACAACTACTTGAGATATTATCATAGATATGCTCTTTTATCTGTAGGATAATAAAACTTCACACAACACAATACTCTGAAGGGCAACCCTAGGAGGTTCATTGATATATCTTCATTATTTGACTGTTAAAAACTATTATTCATGTATTTTTCCAGCTAAGGGCAAATCCATCATTATTTCATCTAATATAGAATCCTAAATAATGTTTTGTCAGATATACCGGGTTTACTACATCACCTGTATAAAACTGACCTGTTAGAGTATCCAGAAAGGAAATGACACCTTAGACACAGCTGTTGATTGGTGTCTCCAGTGTCTATTTCTGGTCACCATATTACTGCTGAAGTGTTAGTAAAGTAACTGTTCATTAACTAATTCCATTGTTTCTGTGGGATCTAGAATTGGACTTACTTTTTAAACAACACTATTTTTTCCTTAATATCCAAAGAACACTAATACTCTGGAAGTTGTACTTAGTGGATTTTTTAGAGGATAGATTTTATCAGCTATTGCTTACCAACAATAAATGAAGTTGTCAGAATAGTCTATGAGTTATTATGGCAGGGAGATTGGAACTAGATAGCCTTTAAGGTCCCTTCCAACCCAAACCATTCCATGAACCTATTATTTCCTTAATAAGTCACTTGTTTGTAACTTACTTTTGGTCATAGTCCTTTTTTAGTTTCATCCTGTTTTAGTTTCATCCTTCAGCTCTCATGCTTTTCCTTTGCATTCACCCTTAGATGCATTAAATAAATAAAAGGCTTACTGGTTGTAAGGAAGAATTTCTTACAGAGAATGGAAATGTGAGCAATCCTGCCTGTTTGCATTCTCTGAAGCTGCTGGAGAGATAAGCTGAGGCAAGACACCTGCGGTCAGCTATGAAAAAGAAGTATGCTGAAGTAGTTTAATGTAAACATTGTATTTGTGGACCTTTGTGTGTAACCAATGAGAGGTGTTATTCTGTTGTGTGAACATATTCAATTAGCTGATCTGCATGAGAAACGGGGCACGTGAACAATGCTTTGGGTTATAATAGGCATGTGTGCGATCTAAATAAATGGCATTCACCTGATCATATTGGTCTGCACGTGATGTCCTTTGATCCTCCGCGAAATATTTTTGCTTTAACTGGTGAAGCTAAATTTGCTTTCTGCTTTGCTTTGTACCTGTTATCAATATTGTGATAATTTTTAGCTGTGCCTTTAGTATTGCCTGCTTTAGCAATTTTGGAAAAATTACATAACTACAAATTTCTAAACCCTAGAGTCCAGTGTAGTACTAACTGGTATCTGGCCTATTTGAAATAGGCATTCCTCAGTCTTTAGAGGGTATATTTCTCCCACACATTATCTAATTACATCTGCAATTGCACATTTTATCACAGACTAGCATTCATTTTCAGAAGAATTCAGTTTTAGGGCAAAGTCCTCCTCTTGGATAAGGATAAACCAGAATATCAGACAGATAGCCTGTCTTTCCTGTGAATCATTTCCAGATCTGCCTTTAGCCTTCTCTGAAATATCTCTTTAGTGTCTAGATACTTTGATATAGGGCTTAGAGGGCTTGTAGGATATTGTTTCCCAAGGTCAAAACTTTCTGATTAGTGACTTGCAATGCTTTCTGAAATATTTCAGATCTGTTACAGGTGCTCAAGTCAAACGATACTGCATAACTGTATATTTAATTAATGCAATTCACAATATTTTGGAAAATAATTAGAATTGAATTATTAGAATAGTTGAATCCTTTTAATCTGAGATATTGACAGTAGTCTATTATAGTGTATAAATGTGCAGTTATATATAAAGCGCTTCTTAAGATTAAGGAGTTGACAAAATTTTAAATGAGATAATTGAGAAGAACATAGTGTCATGCACTCCTCTTCAATTACCATAGACTTTTGAAGTGCAGTGAATCATAGGATGCTTGATTAAAATTTTGGAAGAGACATTAATAAGGAAAAATATTTACTATGATCAGTGAAGGGTTCTTTGGGCCAAATGTAGTGTTAACAGAAATTGTTACAATAAAAATTATTTTCATATAGCAGGATAAGTCTTATGGAAATAAAAATTAAATTAGCCTCATTGAAGTCAATATTTGTTCACTAGCTCCTGTAGAAAAAAACCAACCCAATTTAAACCAGCTGAGAACTTGTATTGTTGTGATTATAATAGGAACCAA
>JAWWLZ010000001.1:71392388-71423556 GCA_035041345.1 Poliocrania exsul
CTAGCTCCTGTAGAAAAAAACCAACCCAATTTAAACCAGCTGAGAACTTGTATTGTTGTGATTATAATAGGAACCAATTGTAATGTATGCTAAAAATGTTACACATGATTGTCAAATGAAGAAGGAACATATATAAACAGTCACACATATCATCATATAACAGGCATGACAGGGTGAGTTTATGCGGCCTCTTAGAAAGTGGCGCATAAAAATGTGTTGTAGGGGCAGGTTGTATAAGTTTATTGATTCTAAGCTGAAGCACTTTCAAAATATATGAAGACCTATAATAATTTTTGGATACTCTTACTATTAAACTGGTTGTACTCAGAAACTTTATGACTTCCAAGTGGATTAATTCAGGACGCTTCAGTTTGAATATCAGTATTATTGAAAGTATACAGCCTTTTACAGTTAGGAAACCAGAACATGTTCCATAAGTACACCTTTTTAAATTTTGTTATAACAAAAACTTATATAGTCCAAAATTTTCTTCACTTTCACAGAGACTAATTTAAAACACTGGAAAAGTATTTACTGTTGCAAAAAATGTTTTATAATAGAGATAGCAATGGAATGCAATAACATGGTTTTTTTTCTCAATTATTTCCTTTTGTTGAGAGGAATTTGTCTTAATATGCATTGCATAAAATGCTTATTGTATATGTTTCCTGTAAAAAAAAAAAAGCCAAACCCCCATAAATCTTAATGAAATTTGTAATGAAATTATGCCCACTTTATGAATTTTCATGAAAACACACTCCTTCAAGTGTTATGTTTTTAGTGGTATTCTATTTGGTAAATGTCAGGTGGATGCCAGTTGAATGGAAAAATGATAATGATTAAATAAATTTATTAATATAGTGAATTCCATACCTATGGATAGATCAATAAATAAGTGGATATCAGTGGATTCATTAGTGTTTTTATGCACATACACAAGCACAAACAGACAGTAATATATATATGCTTGCAAATGTGAATCTTGCATACATACAGAGGGCTACCCAGTCATCTGTGGATTGACAACCTAAATTCTGACTTCTTAGGTAATGCTTGAAATTCGACAGCATCTTGTTTATATTAGCAAATGAGAAACTAAGATGTCTTTTACTGTGCCTTTCTGTTGTCTGTCTCATCACATATGATTCCTTAGACTTCGACGAGTATTTTCATACAAAAATTAAAATCTCTCACAAGCTACTCTGCCAGCAGATAAATATTAGGTATGCAGAGAATCACACTCTAGATTATGTCATGATCATTTCATACCTTTTATTTTCTTTATTTTTGTTTTAAAAAAATTGCATATGGCTCTCATTTCTTTAGAAAACACAGTGCTCCATATGATTTACCAGTACTGCATAGGTTTTCTGAAGCTAGTTTTCTCATTTTTTTTCTAAATAAAATACCAAGTAAAATGCACCAGAAAAAAATTTGGTGTAAATACTTGTTTGAATTAAGTCTTTTGAATTCGTACTGAGGCAAAAGAGAAGAACAGAAAACATATATTAGTGTCTCTGCCCTAGTGGGAGTAACCTTCAGGGGAGGAACTAAATGTACAGCTGGGGACATATATTCCACAAACCAGATGTCCAGAGATATTTGTGTGCATGTCTACAGGGTTTCAGAATATATTCAGACTACTACTGATCAAGTTACTGTTGCTTATCAAATTGTCTGTTGTGAACTGTGACAAGATTAATTAACATATGCATACCTTCCTTTCTCTAACCCATCACACTTCTTTTCACGTGAAATGAGATACTTTTATAAATGGTGCTAAACACATTAACCATTTTTTGAGGTTAGAAATTATGAGTAAGATGATCAATTGACAAGTGGTAACATGTTAGACTACCAAAAATGTAGTAATTGCAATCATGTGGAGTGTACATTTAAAGTAATAAGGAGTTAAGATTAAGAAGTTAGGCAGAAACTGAACTAGCAAAGACAACTTTTAAAAGTAGAACAGACACACACAACCATCTGGCATTAGCTTAACAAATTACTATGTCAGTGTAGCTGGAGCAACAGTAAATGCAAAAGCTATGCTGGGTTGCACTACCAGTTTTCAGTCTATAAATACAGATATGAACAATAGCTATGCTCTGCTACAGTTATGCATCATGTTTGTTTAAGAAAACTTGCTTTTACTCAAATGATTTGTGGTTACATTTGCCATATACTTATACAAATAATAAAGAGAAATTATCTTTTGTAGTTGTGATATCATCAGAATTATTTTGGCTATGATGACATTCCAGTACTCAGGCAGACTTATCAGTTCCCAGGTCAGGAGATAACATCATTAGAGCCTTTATTAGAATGATGGCATTGAGGTCAACAAACAACAAGTGCACTATGGTTTGTATGCAAAAGGACTTTTTTTGTGTTTTCAGAATGTCTGAATTTATGTATTCCTACAAAGGATGGACAAAAGACACTCTCACTGCAGAGTACACTGTATCACATCTCAGTAGGTAAATCTAGATGCAGCCACTCCTCATTTCATTGAAATAAATAAATATTCTTTCAGCACTACGGAGAAACTTAATGCTTTACACAGCTGCTTATGCTTAGACAACTACTGCTTTTTGAGAGATTTAGTGCATGGAGTCCAGCTTCCACTTTAGAGGTACATGTGGCTCTCTCTATATTCTTTACTGTATCTCAACATCTGTGCAGAAGTCTTGGGCGCTACCCCAGCCAAAACCAGGACAGATACCTAGACCTTTGTAAGTGGCATTGAACATGTTATGTGTAAGTGACTGAATTAAGCCCATAATATCTTTTCCTATCTGAAATTAGACAGCGGAAAACAATATTTTCTCTAAACATTTTAGGAAGACATATCAGGTCAAGACTGTAGATACATGACCATATGTGCCTGTGTAGTCTGGAATGTCTAGTTTACACTGTGATCAAAATGCAAAGAAGCCAGTAGAGATTAGAGAAATACTTGGCTCACCCTAACAAAGATACCTAGATTTTGTCAACTGAAAAGCTGTCTGCATCGTCTACTGTATTAGCTAGGTCTCTATTGAATTGATACTTATACATGATCTATAATAGGTATCTTCAGTCTGTTCTTGAGTCCTACTTAGATTATCCTAGACTTGAGTGCATGGAAAAGGAAGCAGACAAAATCTACTAGAAAGGGAAGTGTGTTTAATTTAATGGATTATTACACTGCAACCAATTTTTCTACTATAAATAATGCATGAATACTTCAGAAGTCTGGTTCGACAGAATATTTAAATGGAACTTGCTATTGCTATTATTAGAAGAGTGTAAGATACTGGACAATATAGCATGTCTTTGGAGTTTTACCGTTTCTCAAGTCCTTCTCAAAATTATTCCCTTTATAGCCATTTTTGTCCTGAATGTAAAACAGAAATTTCTATCAGGGTAAAGTCAATCATGGAACAGAAGTTAATTCAACCTTAACAGGCATCTCAAAACACTGGAGACATTATCAACAAACCAGCCAAAATCTCTGCTGCATTGTATAATAAATGTTGATAAATATAATAACATGGAACATGTTTTGGGTTTTTCATATTTAAAATGAAACCACAATGACACACTCTTTAAAGTCTATAGTCACTTGACTTTAACCCATAGATAAATAGTAAAGAAAGAAACAAACAAGGAAAATGTCATATTTGCTCTCCTATATTTATTTCCTGCTATGTATCTTACTTTGTTATAACTTTATTATAATTCTGTAATTGTGTCTTGGTGGTTTTGCTAGGAATTTTGTGAGGGGAAAAAAAGGTTATATTTACAAGTAAGAAAGGTGTATAAAATATTATTTATTTTAGTAAGTTTCAATCAGATATAGCTCAAGAAATTTGAAACATATTTATATGTAAATGAACAGACTCAAAATAAAGGCTAATGTTATATATCCTTCTCTGAGAGACAGGATTGTAGTTTAAATCCTTCATATAGTGAAAGTTTAATGTGCTCAGTAAATATACCTACCTAAAATAGCAGCAAATCAAAAACACACTTGACTTTTTTTTTTCTGCTAGCCTAAATATATATACGTTAAAACTATTTAGGAACTTCGACATAGTAGGAGGGAAAGGGAACCCCCTAGCGCAGGAAGTAAGAATTAAACATGGATGTTACCTGAAGCTGTATACATTAAAGGTGTGCAAGATGGTATTCAAGCTAGATTTTGTAAATAGAGACACTAAATATATATTTTGGTTTTTGGACAAGCTCAAACATCAAGATTAGAAATATTAATGGTGATTAATTTTATTTGTTCTTGCAAACCATAGATAAAATGTATATGAGTTTTACTATCTATTAGAAATTGTCATCAAGCTCAAATACATTAATTACTGGATCCAGCATGAACTCTAAAGCATAAAAGATATGTGGAGCATGATAACATTTGTTCTCATAAAAATATTTTAAATTAATCACATATAGAAGCCAATGCTGTTGTATTCTTCCCTGGGTGAATAATCTATTCAACTGAAAAATATGTCAGAATTATACCTATGAGAAATTTCAAATATTAAGCAAATACAGTGCTCAGTGACAAGTTTAGTTGTTTCTGTTAATGTATATCTCCATCTGTTTCTTTTATTTGTTAATTACATGCCTGAATGACTGTGAGTCCAGTTGAGAACTCTTACCTTTTCATGTTCACCTTAACATATTCCTATTTCAATGTTTCCTTCATTCATTATGCCTTTGATAGCTTTATTAATACATTTTTGCTTTTCCCTGGTCTTTCTTTTATCTGATAAACACTCAGCTATAGGAGAACCATGGATATACTGAAACCTTTTAGCTAATCACTTATTTAAATCATTATCAAACACAAACATGCCCTTGCAAATGAGTGGAGATTTTTATTTTGGTAGCTAATGTATAGTCACTTTACATTCAGCATGGACAGCTGTCAAAGATTACACTTCAGCACTGAAGAGTCATGCACCTTTATTAAAGCTTTTATGCAATGAAAGGCTAGAGAGGAGGCTGTATGAGTGGTTGAGATCACTTGGCTTGTTCAGCCTGGAGAAGAGGAGACTGAGGGGCAACCTCAGAGCAGTCTACAGCTTCCCTGTGAGGGGCAGGTACTGATCTCTTCTCTCTGGTGACTGGTGACAGGACTTAAGGAAATGACATGAAGTTGTGACAGGAGTGATTTAGGTTCAATATTAGGAAAAGTTTCTTCACCCAGAGGGTAGTTGAACACTGGAACAGGCTCCCCAGGAAGTGGTCCCAGAACCAAGCTTGCCAGAGTTCAAGAAGCATTTGGACAGAGCTCTCAGGCACATGCTGTGATTCTTGGGATTGTCCAGTGAAGCGTCAGGAGTCAGACTTGATGATCCTTGTGGATCCCTTCCAACTCAGGATATTCTGATTCTATGATTCTTTTAGACTACTTTGTATTACCTTTTCACTCCATTTTTATACTGTTTTTCACTGACAATGAAGCTATCTCTTGATCCAACAAAGTTTATGAGTTCTAAATTAGGTTCTGGGTTTCTACCTGTTTTAGATACATGGAAAAACCAAATACAACTTTCTGCCTTCCAAGGGTGCAGCTGAATTCTGTTTTCTTCCTGTATTGCAAATAGGACATTTGATAAGCTATAGTGGTATAGTCTAGTTCACAACCTACCTCATTGTGTTGCCTTTTAGATCACTTACAGACTCTCTCTTGGTTTTGTTTTGTTTTGTTTTTTTCTAATTGTCACAGACCTCAAATTCAGGATCAGTTTTGCCATTTGTAAAGTTGAGTTTAATTAAATTGGAAGCCATGACATAAAGTAATGTATATACTAACAAGGATATAGTGCAAGGAAATGTAATTCTTCAGAGTTGTTGTTGTTGTTGTTGTTGTTTATTGTAATATATATCAGTTTTTCTTAGATAGGTTAGTCTTTAGCTTTTTGCTCTTCATCTGTAAGTTGATAGACTCTATATTGTTTTCTACATCTGAGTCTTTTATTAAGAGATCTCTGTTTTCAGTTAACCTCTACCTTCCTCAAAATTCTGCCAGTTATCCTACTCTGTCCTCAAACTTTTGGAAGCACAGAAACACTGACAGAAAATATTGATGCTGACACATCTTAATATTGGACCAGCTGAGAATAATGTATCCTCCTCTCATTATATTCACTCTGCCCTTTGGCTGCTCCCTATCAAGGAACATGCTGAAAAGTACCTGAAATAAATTATTATACTCGGTGATCATTTTGGGAAATAGAACTAGGAGGAAGTTTTAGAAATAGGTCTCCTGTCCATGCAGCAGTTAGAGAAAAGAACATCATACAGCAAAGAGAAAGAGGTGAAACAGAAGAAAAATACTGATGGCAGACATCCAGAAGAAATCAGAGATGAAGGAGGACAGCCAGGAAGCTGAAAAACTTAGAGCCAGAAGCCATGAGTTAAGCAATTCTTGTGGGAAAGCTTGGCTGTGAGATCTTAGCACTTTTAGCCAAATAAGAATGAAAGACAGAGAGGTGCAGAACACTGAACCTCCTCATTCATTCTGTAACCTAAGTCCAAAGAAAATAAAAACCTTATTAGTATGACTTTTGCTGTGCTCACTTGATCAAATTAAATACTCATACAAAAAGTATCAAGCCTTACTGGTAAAATGTATTGCATAACCTCATTCCGTGTCAAGCGTGAATTGGTGTAATCTTTGAAAATTCCATTAACGGTAGTGAAATTATATTTATATAAGCCAGACAAAATTCTAGCTCTCAAAATGCAAAATCAATTTATTTGTTTTATTACTATTAACACGAATGCTTATGGGGTAGCAATAGAAAAAAGAATGTCATAAAAACTCTTTAATGTAACCATATAATGAGGAATCATTGTATGTTTAGGATACATGAACAAACGTAAATGAACAATCTGTTTCAGAGTGCTTTGTTAATGTTCATTATGAAATACTAGAGCTAATTACTAAGGGTGCAAATTAATGGCAATTTGGTAGCAACAGCTTCTCAGGTCCTGACGGTGCTGAAATACCTGCAACATTGAAAAGTTTTAGAAAAGGCCCAAATCTCCAAAAGCTCCTGTGTTGTATCTGTCATCTTCACAAAAATGTCTCAGACTCATGGAAACCTCTCAGATTACAGTAGATGATTATATTTAGTTAATCAGATCACGCCCCAGTTGCCTAGACTGTCAATCTTCCATCTTCTTCATAGTCAGTAAAGACAAATTAGCACTTATACTTCCCAACATCAATGATGAAATGTAAACATCTTCTTCAAGATGACTGCATCCAAAAAGTCCCAGTTACTTCCCCACTGATGAGAGGAGCCAAAAGTAGTCAGATTATATATCTACATTTGTGTGCATATTGCCAACTAGCACCATATAATATTGCTCCAAGAAGAACCTGTGTCTTCCTCCTTCCCTGCTGTCTTGTTTGTCACAATAAAGATTATGCCATCCATAAAACAACTAATATCACTACCAGATACCACAGGCCCATCTGGCCTGAAATAAAGTGCCATTTTCTCCTTCATCTGTCAAATGATTGACCCTGTGTGATAGCTATTATCTTTGCTTGCATGGTGCTAAGAAACCCTTGGGGATTACAGTTTAGTTCCTTATATGATATGCACTCCCATGAAAAATATTTTTCTTTGTTTCTTATTGCATCGGACAATGTACTTATTGCAGTAACCTTCTTTTGCAGAGAAACATAACAGGTCTTATTCACCTCATTGTTTAATAAATTAGCATTCTGAGGGACAAACAGAGGGTCAAAGCAACTTATGCTATTAGCCAAAGAATACTTAATAGTGTCTTTAAATGAACATCTGCAAACCTCCTGAGACTACTGACTGACTGTCTTCCAGCTTCTTAACAGAAAAAAAGTAAACAAACAGCCCTCTGATATTTTAAACCTTGGAAGCATCAGCTTCATTTTCTCAAGGAGAAGATAATGAAAGGATGAAGTTGAAGTTATCGTACTTCCCAGTAACTTGTCTGTACAAAAAAAAAAAAAAAAATAGATTGTGATGGAATCTTGAATGTGATGGAATTTTTCCCATATATAATAATATGAGAATACATAAATATGAATATGCGTGTGCACATGTATGCATGCGTACTCACATAAATATACACTACTGAATTCAGTGGATAATAGCTAGCTGTTGGAGAGCTATGTAAGGGTGTATGTATATAGACAGATATAGATCCTCACCTATTATTAAAGCCAGAAGCTTTTTCCACCTCTGCTTCTTAAAAATAAGCTTAATTCAATTACATGTAGAACAAACAATGTGAAGTATCACAACAAAAGAATCTTCACAAATTTGTGCAGTGCATGAATTACACAGTAAAAAAGTTGTCATCTACATTTTTACTAGCATGCAAATGAAGGTGTACCAATAGGACTACTTCCATACAATAAAACAGATTGTGATTTTCTAAATTTCCATTTTTCTTTAGAATAATATTTAATAAAATTTTCTGCAATTTTCAAGGCATTTAATTTGCCAGTATATTAAATAAAGATGATAATTTCTGATAAAAAATACATACTGCCAAACTAGAAAATATTAAGAGACCCCAAATACTAAGACTAAAAAGACTTAAGACATCTAGGTTTAATTCTTACCATGACCATAAACTACCACTGCACCACATCCATCAAATTACTTATTAAGAGTATTGAAGTCCTGAATGAGCATTCTCTTCCATGTTGTTTTTTTTTTGTGTGTGTGTGTGGAGTTTTTTTTGTAGTTTGTTGGTTTTTTTCCCCATGGGATAGAGTTAATTTTCTTCCTAGCACCTTGCACATGGTGCTGTATTTTGGATTTTGTGCCCAAAACAGTGTTGATAACACTGAGTTTAGTTATTGCAGAACAGTTCTTGCACAGAGACAAGGGCATTTCTACTTCTCACCCTGCCCCACCTTTATGTTGGGGGTTCACAAGCAGCTGGAAAGGGACACATCTGGGACAGCTGACTCTAAATGGCCAAAGGAATATCCCACACAATTTGACATCACACTTAACAGTAAAAGCTGGGCAAAAAAGAAGAGGGGATGTTCAGTTATGGCATTTTTCTTCCAAAGACACCGTTATGCATGATGAAGCCCTGTTTTCCTGTGGATGGCTGAACACTTGCAGGCTGATGAGCAGTGATGAATGAATTCCTCATTTTGCTTAGTTTGTGTGTGTGGCTTTTGCTTTACCCATTAAACTGTGTTGATCTCAAGCCACGAGTTTTCTCAGTTTTACTTTTCCAGTTTTCTCCCTCATCCCATTGCTGGGGAGTGAGTGAGCAGCTGTGTGGGGCTGAATTGCTGGTTAAGGTTAAACAACGTCTATTCAGATCAAGCATTGTTTGACTATAAATTAGACTATAAATTAACCTATTTTGTTGCTGATAAAATCTAAATTGTATATTTAGAAATAGATTAAAATACAAACTAGACTGAAAGCCTCTGAAAAAGTCAGTTTCCTACAGAGATATTAAGCCTACTGTGAAGAGTAGTCCATGTAGGTACTGTAGGTTGGAACACCCTCACATTGAGGAATCTACCATATTAAAGAAGGCATTACTTAGATTTGCTCTAAAATATGCAATACAACGCCTTGCTGTACATATTTGAGTCTGGCCAGCTTGATCCTCCAGAGGATGTTACAGACTGTCAACACTGAGTTGTGAAGTCTGAACATAGGCATAAATGTGATGTAAAACACCGTTAACATTCTGCCCTGGACAGCCAGATGCTTGAACCTTTCTCTTTAGAGAACTCTAATTTGTTATTTAGTACTACATGAAGACTTCTCTACTCAAGCCAGAAACTAAAATGATGGTTATGACAATAACCTGTAGAGATTTTAGTGTTTTGGCCAATATAATCTCTAATTATTAATTTGAAGGATCTGAAAATGAAATACAAATATGTAAAACAGTTCGAATAGAATAGATAACACTCTCTGCCACTCAACTGTGACTGTAGCACTTCCTCCTCATGAAAGCATGCAGTAATTTCAATAAGACTTTACTTCAAAATTCTTAATTGAAAAGCACCACCAATGTGCCCTTCCTCATTTGAGCAAATTCCAGGAAAAAGAAGTGTAAAATAATAGAACAACACCACTGGCCATTTTCTTCCAATAAAAAAGTAGCATTTAATTTTCTCATAATAAAAGAATAGTTCTTATGACTTCACCTTCACCAAAACCTTCAGGCTTTGGAGTAAGGGCTTGAAATGCTATAGAGGTTGGACTTTTAAAAGAATGTACCTTTTTGTAATTTATAACAGATGAAAAAAACCACTCCAACAAACCATAAGCCAATAAAAATACTACTTCTTGTTGGAAACATCAAATCTATTTCTGGAATTCTCTGTATGAACTTGCTTTTCTGGCTGCACAGAAGCTTGAGTGTTTCTGGAGGAATGCTGGAACTTGCCCAGCTGAATATACTAGGGATAAGGGCACTTCTTTGGGCTAGGACAGATGTAGGTACAAATGCCCTCAGTTTTAGTAGGGCCTAAAATGTGCCCTACTCTAACTAGCCTGTCTACTAAACTATGAAACAATGTGCACTGCCCTTGTATTTTCATTTCAGTCATCAGAGTGAGTCTTGGTGGAAAGCATAAAGTCTCAGCATGACAACTCCAGCAGCAGGATGGGATAAAAACAGAGGATAAAAGAACAAGGAAAAAAAAAAAGAAAAAAGAAAATAATTAATGCAAGACACAAGAGTGACAGGTGCTGTGGGACACTGCACACCAGGCACGGAGAATTCCAATTCCCTTCTCTCCACTGTGTTACAGTGGACCGTGCAAGGAGCACCACGTCTAAACTATACAAAAGGACATGATAGCAAGAACTAGGGATTATATTTAAATTTGAATTGACAGCTGAGTTAGTTATTGTTTTAGAAATTAAAACTTTTTCTTGTAGATTTTCTGAGTCATAGTTTTTCCATTTCAAATTCATTATTAAACCTTAAACTATTCCTAGCATAGAAAAGAGTTTCAAAAGCAAGAGGAGGGGAAGCAATCAGCCACTTCCAAAAGAATAGAAGCCCAAAACCAAGGTGTAGTTATGATTAAAGACAATGTTTTGGCCCAGATGGAGGAATTGTTTTGCAGAAAAATTGTAAAGTCACCAGTTTTATGTACAAGTAGTCAAAACTTAAGTTTAGGAGCTAAACAATGAAAGATGAATGTAATGTTGAGTAGGTGTTTTCTAGATGAACAGCTTCCATTCTAATGTTTAAATTAGGTAGAGATATTCTGCAATATCACATCAGAGAACAGTGTTAAAATCAGGAGCATATAAACATTGAGGAATGAAGGAGAAAGGCAAGGAGAGATTTTGCTTCCTAGTACAATAGAAATGTTTATATTGTAAGGGCTTTTTTGGTTTGTTTAATAGTTCTTAGTCTGGCTAACATTTTACAAGTTTTCTTATATTTATGTGAATTAGAGTCCCAGGCACACCTTACCAATTCTCATTAAAACAAAAACAAAAACAAAAACAAACACACACACCCCCCAAAACCAAAACCCAAATCAAACCAACAAAACCATAAACAAACAAACCAACCAACCAACAAAAACTATCATGAACAGCCCCCAACAATAAACAAACAACCAAAACCAAAACCAAAACCCAAAATTAAACCAAACCAAACAAAACCCAAACAAAACCCCACAAGTCAGATGCCTTTGGAATAACAATTAACCCAAGTTTCATTAATATTATATTAAAATAATGATAGTTTATAAACTAGAGAACTTGAAAATAATCAAATTATCTAATAAATTTTGAAATCTAAGCTAAATCAATGTTTATTTCAATTCCCATACACTGATATTTCCACTAGGGAGAAGCAGAGAATAGCTCTGACATTATGTTTTATTGCCTTCTTAACAAGCTATTACAAAAACATTTAATAGCACCATAGAACTTGGCAGGAATAATGTCCCTACATTCACAGCAGCCCATGATTGTAATTATTTCATTACTTATACAGAATTTTTTAATGAAATAGAGAGCAGCTTCATGAATCAGCTAAGTTGAAGTACCATAAGAAGATTTCCAAAGTGGGATCTTCCAGTTAAACTCATTCAGCTTTTTGTGCTCACACATTTGTAATCTGATTTTCTAATGCCACACTGAGTGCAGCTTTTGAAAATCTTGAGTTACTTAAGAGCTTAAGCTGACTCCTTGTAAATAAATATTACCTGAATGACTAGATCTTTGAACGGAACTACAGATACCTACCTTTACTATCAGAAATCCATGCCTGAAATATGAGCTTTTTGTCTGTACTCTCTCTACAGTAGCTGAAAGGTGACTGTCTTATTAAAAACTGGCTGGATTTATGACGTATATCTTTTAAAATCCCGACCTTGTAAGGTAAAGTTTGTATGCAAGTAATTCTTATTCCTTCCTCTTAGTAAAGAATGAAAAGTAATAATAACCTCATAAAATTGCAGTCACTGTTTGAAATTACTTCTCTATGTATTTCTGAATTATATGAAAAGAATGATAAGAAATACACCATTTACTAAAATCCTAATTGTTTAATTGCTTTAAGAGGTAGGATTAGGAAAAAAAAAAGCATTAAGTTAGATTCCTTAGCAAGTAGGATGAAATATTTCAAGTGATAAGAACCCACCTGCTGCCATTGAGATTAAACACTTTATTCAATGCACCTTTACTTACTAATGCTTTCTCATAAAGATTACACCATTGCATTAGATACAAATCTTTTGACAGGCTGTCAAAAATATTAAAGTCAAGTTGGCATATAAGCCTGTTAGGAGAGTTGATATACAGAAGTTTGGCACCTCTGTGACAGATTGGGCCTTCGGAAATCTCTCTTAGTGTGAAATTAATTTCTCAGTTTCTCATGACTATTAAAGAAACAGAAACTAAAATTTTTTGACATAGACTGCACACTCTTGAAAAATGCTGTAAGTTTTCTATATTTGCTTGGATTTTCTGCAGGATCCTTCATTCCTGTTCCATGGGAACCAATTGTTCTGCATAAGCTCTTAAGATATTAGGTAAAATGGAAAATGATGTTGAAAGTATTCTTGTGATCCCTTTTTTTTTTTTTAAATATGCTTTTTCTTCCACTTTTATCCCTCCATAGGTGACAAATTCCTTAAAACAAGAAAAGTAAATATATTAAAAATGGTAGTCAGGTAAATCTAATGAAACCTAATCTCATTTAAACAAGTCGCATTAACTTTCCTTAAACAAAGGCTTCAGTCACATGTAGAACCTTGAGGGGAGTCAGAGCATGACAGTGATCATTCACAACATTTTTTCATTTGAAAATTTAGTTTAAGAAACCTTCATCTACCCTTTTAATAAAACAAAAAGAGGGACTGTATTTGGATAAAAATTCTACTTTGGATTAAAATGGAAATAATAGGTTTGCTTGGGATTTTTTTATACAATTTACATGAGTTTTCTTAACTGCTTGCTTGGTATCTTTTATTCACATTTATCATGCAATTCAAGAGTTTTGTTTTAGGGCTAACTCATAAATTCTTCTGCATTTCTTTCTTTAATTCCAAGCAATAAACTTGTGAATGCAGAATTAGGACTTGTCTAGCTAGAACTGATTTATTTTCCAGTGACTCTCATAGCCTCCAGGCTAAACATCTGTGTAGAAACACCCTGTTCTAAGGAGTTACTTCCTCTTCAGAAGCAGTCATGTAGTGTTGAATTGACATTATGCTCTACAGCCTTTGAAGCATGCACCATTGCCAGAAGTGAAATCAGAACTCCACCCTACACACTGTATACTTCAGTGTCTTGCAAATGCAATTTATATGGACACTGCAGAAGGTTAACTTGTGTCAATGTATTTCATATAAATGGCTATAAAGTGTTGATACATGGCTATTGCAGTGGAGATCACAACACCTTTTTTGCATATGCTATTCTCAATAGTTGAGACTTTTAAAAATTTATGAATATGACTAAGATTCTGAATTATGAGCACTTCTGAAAAAAAATGTTGACATTCCCAATCCTTCAGTGCCTGTTCATTTCTTAAGTTTCACTTTGAAAACTGGTTTATGCTTATATTTTTATTACTAGACTCTACATACAACCCTTTTGATCTGCGGTTTTAATTAATGGTGTATAAAGTACTCAGCAAAGTAAATATCAATCTCTTTATTCACAGAACCATGTTACCTCTGAATTAAATGATAGAGACTACATCTTCAAAAGATCTTTCAAATACAAAATAAAAACTGACATAAGCAAATATTAAATACACATGACCTTCCATGTTTCCTAGAAAATTGAATGATTATTGTTGATGAGAGTAGTGAGAAATATTTCGAAGATGTTATCTCAAAGAAAGGATTCCTTTTTTATTCTAAATCTATGATCCAGGGATCCTTAAAAAGCATGCTGTCTCCCAATTACTCAAAGCAGAACATCTGACTTAATGCAAAAGTTCTGGAATATGTGAAACTGCAAAAATTGTAAAGATAAATGCAGTAAAAAGTAATAGATTAAGCAGCAGGACATGACAGCTGTTTAATCACATCCATCTATTACACTTCTATCAGTCAAATGGCAGAGAGAATCAGTTTTTCTAGTACCTTAATCAACTTCAGAAGGTACTAATTAAAGGGTTAGAATGTCAGGCAGGTTAGCAGGCAGGAAGAGTCAGCAGTAATGAAGTACAGTTGAGAAGAAAAGTAATGACAAAATGATAGGAAACAAGAACAGATTAGAACAGATCAGTAATTGCAAAGTGAAATAGTGGCGAGGAAACTTGATTTGAGTAGTATGTGCAGACAAACAGCTGTGAAAGCAGTCCTGTAACCCCTGTTATTTTCTTTTAACACAGACATTTCCTTACACACAAATAAAGTAGATTTGCGGGATTAAGAAATAAATATCTCAGAGCGTGTGGGAATATAATTGTTAGAGCTAGTGTCTTGGCCATACTCCAGTCTGAATATTGCCCCATTTTTTAAAGTTGCATATGGTAATTCTCTGTATTTCCTATTCTAAATTGACAAGTAGTCTTGCTTTATGTTGTCAAAGAGCTGCTTACTCTTAAGTAGTTTGTGTGTCTTTAGTGTGAAAGATGGTATATCCAAGAGTCTGGATCAAATAGATTGCATGGAATTGCCAAAAGGAAGTTTTACATGGCAAAAGTTGTAAAGGCAAATTCTTCTCAGAATTCCTGCTGCAATGTGTGTGGAGAGCATTGAAATGAGTATATTCAATGCATTTGAACGAGCTTCTGGCAATAGGACTTCTAGTTTGGTTCTCATTGCAACTGAACTTCTCTTTGGGGCAAGCCAAGGGATTTGAAGTGCTTTTGATGAATATGAGAGTGTCATTTGCATATGTTCTGCTGTAAGAGTGGATTTTGATACAGCTGCTTTTTTCTACTCAACAGCATAAGAATTCCGAGTTTACATATCTAAATCAAGGGGAAAAAAAGAAAGAAAAATAGAAAAAAATCCAATGCTAAGGTAGAACACAGGCCTCATTGAGTCTTTTCCTAGGCAGTGAGCTAGGTAATGAATTGTGATATCATTTTTACAATTGTCATTAATGAGAAATTAATTTTTCCCTTAGGAAATAAGACCTGCTAGATGTCATTAGTCAAAGTTTATAGAATCACTTGCCAGGAAAAATTCCTTCTGGTTATACTTGCACAAGCACAGATATCTTGACTTCTGTGACTGCTTGGCCACTGCAATAAAATATAGTTATGATCTTGGTAACTAAAAGAGAGAAAAGGGAGTCATAAAATAATTACCTCCTTTCTGTTTGTGCCCAAGGCCTTTTTATGGTGTATTTCCTATCCATATTTAACACTGTTTCCAATCGGATGGTATTCAGACTAATTATTCTTTTTCTGGGACTTATTTACTTTTACTTTTCTGAAGAAGTGAAAAAATATCATCCTACAAAGAATGTTGTTACAAACTTTTCTTTTATTGTAACTTTTGTTCTTGCCTAATAGCTTTCTCTTCTGTTTCATTCCACTTAAGGTTGATGAGTGCAATAATGAATAGTTTTGAGGGTTCTTGGGAGAAGGTAAAGTTCAGGCAGATTGACTTCTAAATGACCCTCAGTGACAGTTGTAAATGGGGCAAACAGTTCTAGTAAGGAGCTTATGCTTACAATGGCCCACTTCACTATTTGGGAGGTTAGGGAGGGAGGAATGGTCTTTATTAGCTGAAGAGGTTATGCTGCTAAGCAGCTTGCAGTTCACGTGCTAATGGTTAATTTTAGTAGACGGGTTGTGACATTATTCTGAAAGAAGTTAAAATAACATTTTCATAGCCTGAGGTAATGCAAGAAGTCTTGCAGTACTAAAACACTCAATACAATATCAGGACAAAAAGAGCTTCCGCATGATAGCAATGGATATACAAAAGTAAGAAAATTCATTCTCATGCTTTCCAGTTTGTGCTTATTAGAGATATTCTGAGATTTTTTTTATCATGCTACTGTTATATCTCTCTATGGACAAGGTTTATTTAATATTATAGAGGCATTAGTTAGAATACCATTTTCCCTTGACATGTGACTGCATACTTCAAAACACTGCAACTAAATATTTTCTTTTGATGCTTAAGATGTTGGGGTATTTTTGGTTGAAAAAGGTGTCTTAGATAAAAGGAATTATTCCCACCTGATTGTGTTAAATTGGGTAGAAGAGTGAGATTCTTTAAAAACTGCATATAAATATTGAAATATCAGTGCTGATGTCAGCCCCACCTGAATTTTAGCGGTTTCATATGTGGATTGTTTCTAGTGATGAATGTAAAGCATCAGGACCTATGTAGTATGAAAAGTCATACACTGAAATTATGGATTGAAAAGAAAGCACACTTTTTCATTAATTTTAGTGGGAAGAGTCCCAAATGATTTTTTTTTTTTCATTTTTATTCAAGGATAATTCAGTCTTTGAAAACAGAAACAATATAATCTTTTAACAACATAAGTATTTTATGGCCTCATTTTATGGCAGAGGTGGAGTAGCTGGCTACCCTAAAGAATTATTTTGATGTCTACATATATATAAATTTCCTTTAACTGTTTTTCTAAAATATACAATGTCATTGTAGTTATTTAATCCTAAACTTAATTCCAAATAAATCTAGCCTTGTCTGCAACAACTTTTAGTGATTGACTTGACAATGTGTATTCTCTCTTTGCAGAGAGAATCACAGACACTTGCAAAGTAACAAAATTGGGTCAAATAACAACACTTAGCATATTTTGCTGTATGAATTAATAAGTAGTATTAGAATATTTGTGGGAGCTGTGTAATTACCTGTCCCATTACCAGAAGACTACATCATTATTATCTGTATTGATGCAGGCAAGAGTGCACAGGCCATATGGTTAAGAAACACATGCTATTTTTGTGATCTGAGTTACTGAGGAGGTGATGCATGCGAGTTACAAAGGAACAATTGCCATGACTTGTTTTCTCAGCCAACTGCATGCTGTTTGGCAAGTTAACAAGGGTGCATTACATGGGTTATATATAATGGAATGTCTGAGCAGCTGCTGTGGTAAGAGCAGTCAACAGGTTTGTCAGTTTTTAGAGTAATTAGCCCAGCAGGAAATCCCTTCCCAGGTGGCTACTGGGAAGAATTAAGTTTAGTGAGCCAGTGACACCTGAAAAAATGGGAGTGGAGATATATACAAGCATCTCTCTCTTTTTATAGAACAACAAACACTAATCTGAAAATTATGGAGTTGAAGTATAAGAACAGAAATACTGTTTCAGTCCATTTGCCCATCTAGACCCAAAGTTTCTCTCCAGAAGGCTCTGACTGGTCATGAACAGGTACTCAGGGAAGAGTACGGACAGAGCAAGCATATGTCTTCCTAATATACTCTCAGATTCCAACTGATTTCAGCTCAGGCCTTTCTGAAGTCCCAGTTGGGTTGTCTTCCTAATCACCCCAGTGCACAACTCTTCCAAGTGGCCATCCAATTTTCCTATGAGCCTTGTCGCCTCTTTGCAATGAAAATATCCTTTGGCAAGGAGTTTTACAGCTCTTTCAATTGAATTGAAAAAAAAAAATTGCCTTTCTTTGCTCCAACTCATGCCCTCTTTGGCTCTGCTGATCATCCCTTCTTCTGGAAGAGACTAAGAACTGTCAGCTTCTATACCTTCTGTTCCTCATACACACGAATATGTATAACACTTATACCACCCCTTTGGCAAGCTGTGTCTTTCCCATGCTGAACTATCCCAGCCTTTTTGAATTTTACACACACAGGAGTAAGTTCATGCTCTTTTTATTTTCTTTGCCTTTCTTTGAAGCTAGTTACTGAATGAAATTGCATTTGATTGGATAAGTGAAGTGATCACAATCTAATCTTTGCTCACTTTATGTAAACTAGCTTATATAAGTTATAATACATGAACCAAGAAAGACATATATGCTGGATGATCTCTTTGGTGACTAGTTACAGAGCAGTTCAAAATAATAAATTATTCCAAATGCCTAAATATAGTCTCTTGCTTTTACTTCAGTCCAAGTAAATGTCCTATATAGTACCTGCATTTTCATAGCACCACAGCAATGCAGTAGTAATGTCTTAATTATTTAGATATCTAAGTTCTGGAGTGCAACTATAGAGAGTATAAGAACATATTTTGCAAGCAGGATACTAAAAATAGAAGTGAAGCAGGGACATTCATCTTTCAAATCATGAATAAGCATGGTTAACTGAACCAAGAATTTTATATCACTCTTCATAAATAAGTGTTTAATCGATGTATACTACTATCCTATCTATACAGGAGACCGGAAAACAGGAATCCTTAGAGGTGATTCAGGAATAAAGGCAGCTTATTGCAAGTAGGAACCACGGGGAGAAATACAAGTGAAATATGACATTAACTATGCCTGCAAAGCAGGGACAACCTGGAGGAAATTTCAAAGAATTGTTGTTACCTACATTGTTTAATGACTATTCAGTAATTAGTCTCAGGACACTCATATCTTTTATTTTCAATAGAACTTAAAAAGCAATTGTCAGGTTCTAGAGAGTGGAGAACATAGTAAGTTCTATGGTCACACACATGAAGATGAAAATCATGAAGTGATTAGACATCCAAAGGACTCTAATGCTTTCAGAGTTCAGAGTTCCTCATAGAAAGATTCTTAAGAGAAAAGCAAAACCTTGACAGATATAGAAAACCCAACTACCACATTATTAATTTTTATACTATGTGCATGTGTTCTGCTTATTTAAATATGTGTACAAGTAATACAATTAATTAACATATTATAAATATTTAATGTTACAAACAAGTGTTGCAAATGAGCCACTAGTAACAGTATTCGTTCAGCTTTTCAACAAATAGGCCATGTTTGCCTTTACATCTGGCTTTTTTTTTTTTTTTTTACCAAGTCTTCATTGAAATAAAGTATTTAAAGATTAGGTTTCTCCCTTGTATTTTGAATATGTTATTACTTATTATACCTAACCCTTTTTGTAACACAAAATAAAATTACATAAATTTTTCCACTGGAGGTTTTTTATGAAATATCTCCCTTTATTTTGATGTCTTTAAATACTTAATTTTAATTTCAGTAAAGCCAATATACCTCTGCACCAAATACTAAAATGCAACTGTCATTGTAAATTCATTTTATAGAAGTAATTAAATAGAATTTTCTTAGTTGTTAGTATTGACTCACCTGTTAAAATTATCACTAATGAAACAAAAGTTCAGGAACCAAAACTAATGAATGTATTTTTTAATTTAACATTTAGATCAGTATCTATTTATGGGTTGTTGTTCTTATTGTAATTAATTTTCAATACTTCAGGCTATTCTTATGTACCTACAAATTTATTTACACCATCAAACATGCATCAACATTATTGCAAATCTGAGGCCAACAGGGGTATGGTACATCAGAGAGGGTATGTCAGAGCAGTTTGCATAGCAGTTGGCAGTTTGCATAGGTAGGACAGGAAGAGCTCCTCTCTGACCATCTGGGAGCAGCCAATAGGGGCAGCAAACAGACTCAATAGCTGGTAAGGGGGAGCAAAAAGATCCTTTCAGGCCCAGTCTTATTAGGATATTCGTTTAAGCTTCCTACAATGACATATCGTAGACTTTGATCCCTTGTAGTTGAAGGAGTCAGTGTACCAGCTGTTTCAGAGGCCTCTAGCCAGACCTGCTGATTGCAGACTCAGCTCTCCAGGTCACAGGTTGTCAGGAGTGCCTGATGCCTCTTCATGAGACTGGGACCAACAAACAATTACTTTGCAGAAGACATGCCACTGTTGAAGAGCTGTGTCACCAGGTGAAAGAGCTTCAGGAAGAAATGAACAGGCTGTGCAGTATTTGGGTGAATGAGCAAGAGAGAGACCGATTATTTTCAGAGACTTTACAGTCTCAGGACTCTTGGGGGTCTTGAACCTTCATTGTAGTGGAGAAGCAGATGGACTCAGAACTCTACAGGATAGTTGGTCAAAGGACTGTTGTTCAAGGTTCTATTAAAGATGAAGGCTAGAAACTTGTCACTGCATGTACCAGGAGGAAGGTTCTTCCTCCTTTTCAAAATTTGACAGGTAGGACTGGTGCCTTCTACAAGAGGTAATGAGGCTCTAGAAGGAGAAGGCCAGATAGCTGATGAGGTTGGCAGTGGTCCTTCTCGGATAACAGGACCTCCTAAAACAACATCACCTGTACCCCACATCAGGGCCTCCTCTGTTAACAGGAAAAGAAAAAGTTGCAATAGGACACTCCTTTCTAAGGGGAACAGCAGACCTGATACATAGAGTGGACACAACTCACAGGGAAGTCTGCTATCTCTCAGGGGCTCATATAAGGGACATTACTGGAAAACTCTCCAGTCTAATAAGGCCCTCTGATTGCTATCTGCTGTTGGTTGCTCAAACTGAGTGATAAAATAACAAAGAGAAGTCCAAGGGCAATAAGAAGAGACTTCAGGGCCCTGGGATGACAGGTACAGGGATCAGGAGCATAAGTAGTAATTTCCTTGATCTTCTGGTAACAAGGAATAATATAGATAGGAATAGGCAGATCCATCAGGTCAATGAGTGGTTTGGAGGTTGGTGTAATCAGAAAAATTTTGGGATTTTTTACCATGATCTACTCAACATCTGGTCTACTGACACCTGATGGGATGTGCCTGTCTCACAGTGGAAAAAGAGTTCTGTCACAGGAGCTAGTGGGGCTTCTTGGCAGAACTTTAATCTGGTTTGGAAGGCTGAAAGGGACAAAGCCAGGCTCACCAGTGATGTGCGATGGGATGGTGTGCCAAAATTTGAGGAAAAGATCACTCACGGCATCACTCAATCTACTTCACAAGGTGTTGACTACAATGTACCACACCTGAAATGCTTCTACACCAATGCACGCAGCATGAAGAACAAACAAGAGGAGTTCAAAGCTTTGGCCCAGTCCCAGAGATTTGACACCACTGGCATAAGTGAAACCTGGTGGGATGAGACCTGTGACTGGAGTGGCCTATTGAATGGTTACAGGGTCTTCAGAAGGAATAGGCAGAGCGGAAGAGGTGAAGGGGTGGCACTTTTTGTAATAGAAGGGTTAGAACGTATGGAGCTCACAGCTGGCAATTGCACAGATGAGAACCTCTGGGTAAGAATCAAGGGCAAACAAATAACGTGGATGTCACTGAGGGAGTCTGTTATAGACCTCCCAGACAGAATTGGATTGGGAGTTGGGTTGGATGAGACGTCTGAGATCATCAAGTCCAACCCTTAATGCAACCCCACTTTGATTACTAGATCATGGTACTAAGTGCCACGTCCAGTCTTACCTTAAAAACCTCCAGGGTCAGAGAATCCACCACCTCCCTGGTCAGGCCATTCCAATGCTTGACCACTCTCTCTGTAAAGAACTTCTACCTGATATCCAACCTAAACCTCCTCTGGCAGAGCTTAAGCCTATGCCCTCTTGTCCTACTGTTGGTTGCCTGAGGAAGAGACCAATCCCCACCTGGCTACAACGTCCTTTCAGGTAGTTGTAGGGAGTGATAAAGTCTCCCCTTAGCCTCCTCTTCTATTGCAAAACCTAACTTTCTGGTTCCTGTCCACAGCTACATCCATATTTTAAATTAGATGCATAAGCTGCTTTTACAATGTAGAGGGGGAACTAGAAAGAGATCCAAAATAATCAGCATGCTAGAAAAACAGTTCTGTGCCATGACCTTCAGACAGCATCATTAAACTACACATTTTATAGACTGTTAGGCAACTTTCTTTCATAAAAATGATGTCTTTATAATTTTGTATTTTGTCATCAGCAATACCTAGTATCTAGTAATTTAACTGCATTATGACCTATAAATTCACTCTATGTATCAAACCAGATGTAACTAAACTGCTCGGTTTTTAAACAAAGAGAAAAAAAGTATAACCCCTAGCTAATTATTTGTGGAAAATGGCACATAAGAAGTGTTCAAGTATTTATGAACAGATAATAGGGATATTAAATGAGAACATATTACTTTCTTCTGGATTGTTAGTCTATTTTAATGAACATTGCTTAATTTCTGTCCTGGATATTTAGTAGAAAGCTTTATAAGACTCTATATCATCCTGCTGGCCTGGCAATCCTGGCAGAAAAGTAGGAAATGAAATGTCATTACATTCTGTGCATGAGAAGTACTTTAGGACCCTGGGACCCTGATTTATTATATTCATTGGGGATATTTGTTTTCTTACTAATTTTTCCATTAGCAACTCAGCAACTTTTATAGAAAGTTTTTTGTGTTATAGCTGTATAGATTGCCACTTTACATGAAAAATATCCTCTTTGCTGTTACCACCTTATCTTGTTGTGCTAGGTAATGTTCAGCAAGCTGTATTTCATTTCTCTATTCTACTTTTTCTTGTGCCATATTTTACTCACACTCCATTCTCCTATTACATATCTAATATCTGTTTATTCAATAACCTTGGATTTGTCAGTATTTGTACCTCAGACACTCATAAACTGTATAAAAAGAATTATTGGACTTGCAGTCTTGTGTTTCAGGACATAATATCAGAGTCCGTTTCTTTAAAAATAGCTACACTACAACTCTCTTGGTTTATTTAATGCTAAGGAATCTGGACGATGCAATCTCTGAGGATAAACTTGGTGGAGTTGTTTGGAGAAAGTTAAGAAAAAGAGAAAGATACTGGTTTGAAAGAAAAAAGAGACCAAATAGTGTGCAACAAGACAAGCCGACAGCTGACTACAAAACTAGAAAATTTCTAAAGGGATGAGGTCCTGGTTGATTTGCTTCCTTTCCATTTGTCAGGGAATGGTAGATGAGTCTGGGAAGAAAATACTAGGGAGAATGCCCTGGGCAATAGTGCAATTAGGAAAACTGAGAGCAGGCCGAGTATTGAATTGAATTGAAACCTGCAATTGAAAAACTCCGTGATTATCCAGAAAGAGCTTACTGAGTAAGATGTTTTGAGGGAAACCTTTGGCATCTGAGCATGTTGAACATTCAGAATTATTCTCATAAATAAAAAATGTATCTGAGCATTTACCTGAGCGCACAATCCATCAAGAGAAAATACCAAGCCTGCAGAGGTGCTACTGTACAGAACTATTGGATGATTGTAGGCATAAGAAAGACTAGGATGACCTTTTGAATTTTAATTGAGGTATTATTTTCACTGAAAGGAAAATGTTTTTAAATCAGGCTAAATGACTGGAAAGTAAAATGAACCCAAAGGATATATGTGAAATCACTGAAACAGGCCACTATTAAAGAGAAATTTAAAATAAAACTTGACTGAGGATACAGTTCTCTACATTATGTCCAGGTGCCTTAGCTAGATGTGTCAGTATTGTCAGAAGATTGGTGTCACTTGGCCCATATTAATGATACTGTGGGATTAATGGGGTTGTTTTAAAAAATAAATGCAAATTATGTGTGTATAACATTCTACATCAAAGCACTGAGAACTTTCAAAAGCTAAAGGTTTTTTCCTAGTTCTAGATAGAAGTGAAGCTGTTTTTCTTAGATGCAGTCAGAATTTAATATTTTTACTTAACTTAGACCCAAATAACCATATTGACAGAACATTGGAACACACACTAACTTAAAAAACAAACACTATGAGTGTGGCATGTGTGGTCTCAAGATGTGCACTGTGTGTCATGACTCCACGCATAATTGTGAGTCTGCCTTTTGGGAGGATATCCTTAGAGGATACCTCAAAGGACCATATACAAAGTCTTCATATTCTGTAGGGAACACTGATGATAGTAGATGATAACAACCAAAATAGCTACACACCTGTTTTCCTCTGAAACAAAATTGTTCTAAAATAAACCCTACATATATATATATTTACAAACACCAATTCTTCAATGTCCTTTCACTCTAATCCAACCCAAGGGATTTATTAACAAGAAACTGGATTACCCTTCCCTTCTGAGAGTGGGTTGTAACGGAAACCTGTCTTTCTGTCCATCTCACTTGCAATTGCTAGTGGGAGAAGTGTGTTTCAATTCATACTTAAGATTATTTTAACACAATCTCCTGCTTCTGTATTGTGAAGACTGCCCCTATTTTCATAGTAGCTTGATCTCATGGTCTTCATTTTTAGGTACACGTCTGTGAAGTGAAGCTTTCATTTAATGAGTTGGCCAGTATTCTGCGTAAAGCACCCAGAGCAGACTTAGAGGTTAGGTCCAGAAGAGTAGTGCAGAGTGCTTAGCTCAGCTTCTGTGGCTAGACATTACTTGTATGGGACAGAAGCAACATGGTTAAGAACAGCATGAGTCTGAGTGAATTGCATGTCCAGAAAGAATTAATTTCAGGCTTCTACTGAGTTTAGGTATCTGTTGGACAGAAATAAAACCTTCTCAGTTTTGGCTTTATTCTCACTGTGTGAGCTGCATCTGGTGCACTTGATTATTGTGCTGTCTTGCACGGATATTTCTTCACCTTGATAGTGTCTTTAGAAGTTCAGGAGTTCCCCAGAAAGATACTGATATAACTAGACTTTGAATGCTTTTGGCAAAAATCCTTCACTGCACATCTTTAAAGAAACCTTGCAGTCATGAGATAAAAGTGTAGCTGAATAGTCATTTAATAAGTAGAAAATGAAGAATATAAATTAATAAGCTTGCCTTTCTATGGATAGGGCTTATAATGAGAGTTCTGCCCAGTAAACTTTATATAGAAACCAGAATGTTTCTTATTTTATATTATGGAACCTAAAAACTGGGATTTTTTATGGTTTCTAAATCACAGACTCTGAAATGCTAGATGTAGGCAGAAAGCATGATCCCCAGTAAGAAGCACATTTCAGTATTCCCAGGCAGACCAACGAGCAACCCAAGAATGCTTTCTTTGGAAACTTTATTTGTATTGGATGAGACTTTATCAGAGCCTTGAAAGTAATTCTTTTGGTCCAGTGCACAAAGAGAAATTGTATCTAATTTTGTCAGGTTGGCAATTTAGAACTATATCCTAAAGTAATTGCTTTTATTGCAGCTACATTAAAATTAAAAAGGGCTAAGTTTTTACCTAATGCACTGAAAGTGGTGCTGGATACTGTATATTAAACAACATAAGGTAAGCAGACAGCATTGGCTGAGAAGCAGAAGCAGGTAATCTTTGTACTATTAGTAAAAGTATGTAGCATATTTTATGCTGAATGTCATATTTTATAATGATCAGACTCTACAAATTTTTTTTTCCATAACGTTCCCTGACAAGAAAATCACAAAATAATTTTTAAACTTCCCTTTCAAGCCATAGTGATGTGACGGTTTAACGAATAACCCTATCACAAAGCAGAGATAACAACTAGTTCTGCCTGTGCACATTCCTCAGCTCATGAACATAGTTCTGCTTACCTATTTATTCAGGCAAAGGCTGTTGGACATCTTGGCTCAGAACTGGACTTCAAGACAAAAGACACAGGAGAAGCTGTTGGGAAACAGATTTTCTTCATCTATAAAAAACCCAGTTGAGTGCAAGTTAACACACATGCATCTTGGAAATTATTTTTTTTTTTTTATATTCTAGTTCTGTAATTTCTCATTTAAATATCACATTCCCTCCACGTTAGACAGATGTACGTGCTTCTGTACACATTCACCTGAAAATATATCTGCTTTCTGAAACATATGTCTTTGCTGGTTTAAAGGTAAACCAGTGGGAGAAATGAGCCTAATTTGGAAAGAGATTACATATCAGAATTACAATTTAACAAAAAGACTATAATAAATACAATGATACACAGAAAAATTTGGTTTTAACCCACAAAAATCCCAGCACCCTGGGGTATGAACAGAAGGGTGTTTGTTGGTCCTCGTGCTGAGTGTCACATGGCCCCCCTCAGTACAAAGTAAAAGGAAAGGAAAACCTCTTTGTATGATGGTCGCAGTCCTGTTGAGGTTCTGGTCCTCCTCTGGATCCAATGACTGGCACCTCAAGTGCCAAAACTTGAGCATTATACATGCCCAGGTTCAGGTGGGAATGCCCAGTACCTCCTCCAGAGTGGGGACTTTCACAATGGGTGATTTAACTCTGTGAGTCATGGGATGTTTTTGGAATCTTTGGTGACCCATTAGCAGTCATGACTCAGGCTGTGTGTGAAGGTGGTAATGCATCCCCAGTGGGAAGTTATCATGGCCAAGTCATTGGTGTGGAGACAGGAGCACTCCCCTATCTCACAGGGTTCTCTAACAACCAGTCTGTAGCCTGAGCTGTCAGTTGTGCTGTGGGCAGCTGCTGCAAATGATATATTATTAATAGTCCCAGAGAAATGACATAAAGGGTGTAGAATACATAGTTTGGAGACACCTACACAGTGATAAACTGGTCCTGGCTACTGTAACTAGGGCAATGCCCTTTTTTAATTTGCAGGCATCTTTACAGTTGTGTCACAAGCTGTCTAACCAGCTATATGTCTGCACTGTGATGATGTTCGTTTCACCAGGAAAGGGTTTTTTTGTTCTTTTTTCCCCTTTTTATTTTTACAATCAATAATAACTGTTGAAATTTTGTGCTGAAAAAAAGACATGAACTGGAAGAAAAAAAATGAAAAACACAGTTTTCTGGCTCTTTTGACCTTCTTAAACACCAGATACATTACAACTGAAGCCTGGAAAAGTCATCATAAGTTTCATAATAAATGTAGTACAAGTGTGCAGCCTGCAGGCAATTCATATGAAGGTGAATTGATGTCAGAAAATGATCATATAAAAGGGAATGAATTTCTATTTAATGAAATAAATTTATCCGCTGGTGAATGGCTAGTCCAAGGTTATACAAGGTTAAGAAATATGTATATGAGATGAAAAAGAGGGAAAAATTAAGGAGAAGCATGGATAAAAATTAAAAGTTTACCTAATTCTCTAATTCTTTACAAAAGATACATTTTGCACTTTGGTCAATCTCTTCTTTTCCTTTTTTCTACCCTCATTCAGTCAGTGAATAAAAATTACTTATATGTTTAATATAAAGTGTGTGTGAATATATATCCTGACAAATTTTCAACATATTAATGATATTGCCAGTTCTACAGTTCTCTCCTACCACCTTTTCAAATTATTTAATTACTGGAAAGCTTCTAAAGCTGTCTTTAAATAAAGGATATATTTAAAGAATTTAAATTACTTAGAGTGATTTTTTTTAAAAAAACCCTCTTTCTCCATTTGACCCCCATTTAAATACTAGAAGCTACTGTCAGCTTTAACCATAGTAACCCTGAAAGATACAGCATGAGATTTCTTGCATGCTCAACTCTGATGGCTTGTGGTAATTTCCTCTGTTTTCTAATTTTCTGTTAGCTCTATCAGCTCAAATACTATCTGCACATGAAAGTTTTTCCCAATTATAAAGGTTTCCTGAGAAAGACAGAGTTAGAAAACAAAAATATGCATCAGCAAACACTATATGAACAAGGACACCAATCTGAGAGATGAAAGCAAAAAGCAAATTGTTGTAGCTCATAATGATGTTTCTCCCTAGAATTTGTTTCTCATTCCTGTGTGAATTCATTTCAGCTTACTGACCCTCAGACACAGTGGAAGACTCCTTTGCTTGATGAGTTTGTCCTTTGAGAGACATTACCAAAAAAGAAAGGAAAAAAAAATAAGAGAGAGAGAGAGAGAAAAACAGTTACCATGAGGTGATTCAGCATTTGGCAAGGTTTGCACAGACTTGTAAGTCCTTCTTGTATGAATGAAGGTAGGACTTTTTTTCTAGCCCTGTAGAAGAGAGAGAGGATAGGACAGCAGAAACAGAATAAGCCATCATGTGATTCTTTTTTTTTTTTTTGGTGTAAAGAATCATAGTTTCATTAATATTTTGTTATGAAAGTCTTTCCATATGAATTGAATTAATGTGGTATGTGATTTATACAGGTCTAATAAGTGTATCATTGGCTGAGCAGAACTAGAGTGCAGGCTGCATGATTTGACTTCAAATTTCTATTCTGAATATCTGTGTATTTGTCCAAATAAAAACATAGCTGTCAAGGGTCTTCTTATTTCAATATTCACAGTAGCAAACTTTTGTGTATAACAATCCTTTGTATGAAGTAGTACTACTTCACAGTTATTCTATATTTATACCCACATCATCAGAAAATAGCCAAAGCACTTCTGTCACTTGCTCGCCAACACAAAACTGTACTCCCTTACTGTACTGTTTCTACACAGGTGTCATTTTAAAGATACATCAAGTATGATCATCAGTGGACCTCAGCTAGGATAGAGCTCTCAAAACAATCTGTGTGCAATCCATAAACACATCTAATTTTAATAGGTATTTAATACTAAATTTGGCTATGAGGCATAAACATACAAATTCCTTGTGCATGAGAAATAGAAGTATGAAATGTTCTCACAGGGTAAAGCATAAGAGACTTCACTGTAAAAATAAGTGTAGGACATACTCAGGTGATGTTGGTAAAAAGTGAAAGCCATTATTTTTATGAGAATGAAAGCACTAACCTAGGAAAAACCTTCTATTATAGATATATTATCTATTATAGTTGGGATGATGCAAGAGAAAGTCAATTTTGCTAATAGAATGTATGTCCTTGAATGCTGCAGCACATTGTAGGCCTACTGTAACTCTCCTGGAGTGCACATGAAGCTTTTGTATAATCTTGAATTGGAGAAGAAATTGAAGAAAGCTGCTTAATTAAACAACTTTTTTTTCCCAAGAAAGGACATAATTTAGATGTTTTGAAAGTGTGGTTTTGGTGGGTTTTTTTATTATTTTTGCTACTTCTTGATATTTCCACACCACCACCCCCCACCCCCCAGTCCTTAATAATAAGGCATTGTTTAAAATATTCCCTTGAGAATACCCCATAGTCATGATTCCCAGGTCAGCATATTGTCATGAATGCAGCATCTAACATTTTCAAGGTAATTTTCAAGGCCCCTGCAGGGATCATCAGCCTTGATTATTCCTTTCCATCTTCCCCCTGGTCTCCCCCCACTCTGTCCACATCCCAGGGCTCCACGTCACCCCCCAGAACTGGCAGCTGCTGCCCCAGTCATGATGCAGCAGGGCTGGTCTCCAGCTCCCACAGTGCTACACTGTCTAGCCATGCCCATGCCTGGCCCTCCCAAGCTGTGCCCACCCTCAGGTCGACGTCCTAGCCTAGTCTTGGTCTATCCTTGTCCTTGGGGAGATGCCTTATGCCCTGCTCCAGTCCAGGGTGGTGGGACAGGTTCTCGCTGCCAGGCCCCGATCTGATGAACTCCCTGGGGCCGCCTAGCACTGCAGACCCTGGCCCTTAGGGAGCTGTGTGTCCTTTACAGAACCAAGACAGATACTGCTGGGACATGGTAGCCCTAGGAAACTCATTAAACCAGTACTTGGTATAACTCTGAGACTGCCATTTTTGTAGGAAAAGTGGTGTGCAATGTTAAGACTTTTGTCATGGAAGCATCTACTCAGAAATTCTGAGACGTTAGTAGCCCTAACTGAACTGTTACCTTATTTTCTTTCATATTGCACAAGTTCCCTTCTTCTTTTTAATATTATCAGTTGTGACATTGTCAGTCATGTCCTATATTATACATATGGATAAAAAGGATTGGCATGGGAGAGGAAGGACAAAAATAGTTAACTTATTCCAAAATAATGATTTTTAAATTACATTAAAACTATTAATTGTTCATAATTGACTCTGAGAATTAAAAGTACTTATAAGAATATTATAAGTGTCCTTAACTTTAAGTAAAGTATAAAGACAGTAATTTTACAATTCAAAGATTTCCCTCTTTTTTTCTGCAGTATTTTCTCTGTGGAAAAATAAGTAAGTAAGTAAATAAATAAATAAAGGAATAGAGAGCCTTGATATCTCCCCCAAATTTCAAACAGATCAAGGAACAGAAATAAATTTAATTTTAACTAGAGACCTCTGAGAATTTTAGATCTGGACACAGGAAATACATTTCATAGTTTGGTCAATATGTGTGTCATTTACAGTCATAGAAATTATAAGCTGAATTAACCTTGAGAGTCATTTAAGTGATTCCTTTACTTTCAAATCAACTATATTCAGACGGTTCCTATGAAATATTTGTCAAATCTGTCATTAAGAACCTCCTGTAATGGAAATGTGAGGGGCTTTTCCCTGTGGACACTAAGAATAAATTACTCCCTTTTACTTTTTTTTTTTTTTTACAACAACCACCCTTATTCATACAAAGACTATGCCCTTCGTCTCCTACAGATTAAACAGTTCTAATACCTACAGTCATTCTTTGTAGGTCATGTTTCCTGTCCTTTTGCATGTTTTTCTTACATGCGTTCTGGTTTACAAGCAAAGCAGTTCAGTATTATGAGCAACACTCTGGTTTATATATCTCAGCATTGTCCCCCTTTGTGCTGCAATTTGACATTCTCTGATCTATTTTCAGGTTAGAACTGTCAAAGCCACACTAAAGAACCCTGCTTAGAAGTGTCTGCCATTTTGATGGTTAACCTCTGATTTAGTCAGTCTGTACAGTTTTCTATCAAGTTTTACTCCTACTCTATCACTTCTTTGCTTTCTGACATGTGTCCTAAGTGTTACTGTAAGGTCATCTGAGCCAGTGTTAAAAGATAGATAGAATGACTTATACATTACCCATAGTACCTATTTTCTTTTTCTTTTCTGTTTTCTTTTTCTTCTCC
>JAWWLZ010000001.1:71423656-71437307 GCA_035041345.1 Poliocrania exsul
CTTCAGTCTGCTTAAACCACACTGATGTGAGAAGAGATAATTCAGCTCTGCCCCTGTCGGTCTTCGGGGAACAAGGGCAGGACTAGGAGAGAGTCTTATGCTGTCATGAACTGCCGAAGAAACCCAGTAAGGATGTGAGACTTTCAAACTACTATTTTTCACTGTAGTAATAGTGAAATAAGTATTACTGAGTTCCTCTAGAAATATTGAATACAGCCATCTCTCCTTCTCCCTTCCTGCTAGGCCCTGGTAAAACAGATTGCTTCATGCTGTCACACATGGATACAAATTAATGCTTATATATTATCTCAGCAGTGTGAATATGGTTGGTGTATTCATGTCAGCAGAAAATTTTCTGAAGATGAAATACTATTAGCTACTAGAGGCGAAGATCATGACTTCATTTTCACATCAAAACACAGAGAATGCCCACTTAGTTGATGGATAAATTCAGATTTAGTTTGTTATGTTTATTAAATCATGTACATCATGAAGTGTACATTTGAAAGGTGACAAAACCCATGTTTGGTATGGATTTGCGTAAGAAAAAGCAAAGAAAAATTAATAATTCCTTTTAATATGTAGCAAAATACATTATAGCATCAGAATACATGATAGCAAAGCCAATACGTTTTTCCTTTTTGAAATTAATGTACCAGTATATACCTTTGGCCCACTCAGCTGGAAAGCAGATTAGCAGAAAAGGACATGGGAGTCCTATTGGATACCAATCTGGAAATGAACCAGTATTGTACCCTTATGGCAAAGTAGGCTAGTGCTGTCTGGGGCTGGATTAAGCAAAGGACTACCAGCATGTCGAAGAGATGATCCTTCCCCTCTACTCAGCACTGGTAAGGCCACACCTTGTGATACTTCCCCTCTATTCTCTCAGGACTGATAGGGGAAACAGCTCCCAAGAGCACACGCATACACACACTAGGAAGTGGTGTGACTCAAAAGCGTTTATTTCCTGGTTTGGACCAGTCTTAAAGGTTCAGATAAGGGAGTGGATTGGCAAGGAGGTATAAACTTGGAAAGGATTGGGTAGTACATCTGATGGCAGGGTTAGGCTTGGGGGCAAGGATGGGCAGCCCAGAGGATCAATAGAGGCTTAGGTACTGGGAGGAACCACACGGGGACACCCAGGGGGGCGGAGGAACCACAGAGTATAAAGAAACTGCGAGCAGGGGGCAGATGGGCATGCTGTTGGTCCTGCCGGAGCTTTGGGAACAGCTGCCACCCTGTGCTGCCTCAAGAGCGGTGGGGTGTGCTACACCAGGGCAGGGAAGGGGAGCAGGACCATCTCAGGTCCAGGGGAACCATCAAAGTACTTTCACAGCATGGAAAAACCTCTTGGAAAAACATACAGAGAGGGGGAAGGAACATGGAGGGTGTGAGTCCTGGGGGTTGAGCCCGACACTACTCAGCACTGGTAAGGCCACACCTGCAGTCCTGTGTCCAGTTCTGGGCTCCCCAGTACAGAAAACTATAGCCCTGGAGGAAAGAGTCCAATGAAAAGCCACAAAGATGATGAAACTTTTCTGTGAGAAAAGGCTGAAAAACCTGCAGCTGTTTAAACTACACCGAAAAAAGCTCAGAGAGATTTTCTTAATCTACAGTGATACCTGGAGGAAGGATATAAAAAAGGCAGAGTCAGGCTCTTCTCAGTTGTTCCAAGTGACTGGACAAGAGGCAATGAGCACCAGCCAAAATGCATGAGTTTCCTTCTGAATAGCAGGAAACATCTTTATTGTGAGAGTGATCAATTACTGGCACAGGTTGCCCAATCACATTGTAGAGTCTCCATCCTTGGAGTATCTTCTTGTATATACCAGTAAGAAAAAAAGAAAAACCCTGAAGTCACAGGAATTGTTCGAGAAGGGTGAGTTACTTTACAGTGACTCAGTGAGTAGTTAATTAAGTTCTTAGGCTTCTGCTATTAAAAGTTAGCTTTCATTAAAGAGACTGTAATACTTCATGCACAGCTCTCAAAATAGTTCTGCTCTAATTCCATTTATTTGAACAAATTATAACAAGTCCTCAAATGCCTTCTTAAATGTTTGGCTAGGTTTAGTTGGAAACGAACATTCACAAATACATCAGGTGTTCATCAATCTAAGTATGAACGGATAGTGGGGGACTTCAGCTCAGCCCAGAAGAGGTGATAATTAGGTTACTTTTATAGTTTTTTTTGAATTCTGCTACATGCTGCGCTATTTGCAAGGTAAATCCACTAGATGGCATGCTGTGCTTCAAAATAGACGTTTTTGCAACTGTTTATATTACAAGCTTTTAATAACTGTAAGACCTCGCATTTTAAAGACTTAGAGCAGCAGAAAGAAGATAGACACACAAGGTAGAATCAGATGTAGAAACCATGGAGATGTCACTATTGCTTAAATTTACACAGATACACAGATGCAGAAGGATTGCAACTGTACCACTTGAGTACTGAGGAAGTGTCACTGAACTCAGTAAGGTAGGAATCACACCATTCTATGCTACAGCAATTCCGAAGACTTAGTGAAATTCTTACATTGGCCTGTTTGGAACTTCATTAATTTACCATTAAATAAAAATTACATCCAAAAACCAACAAACATGAAATCTAATTAAGCTCCATTGAACCTGCATTCTACTGTATTTATAAACAGTATTTAAATAATGCCCCACTATTTTAAAATTCTATTATACAAAATGAAGAGCTAGTAAATTGATATTTATTTTTAAGTTCTCAGCTAAATCAAGATGCTAATTTGCTTCCCCAGTATATCTAAGTGCAAAATTTTGTTTTCTTATAAATTTGATGCCCAAATTTCTACTTTTTAACAGTTTAAGTTATGTAGTTGCTCTAAAATCACTAAGCTAATTCCTGAATCATTACTCTGCAGTCAGATTCAGTATGTGTTACAAATAACAGTCAGAGATAATAGAAGCACTCATCTGAATAGGAGCACTCCTACTGGGAGGACTCTTCAACTCAGTGGGGAAGTAACTGGATAAACTATAACATAGGGTGAGGAGAGCAAGGCTAAATCAAACTCTTGAGGTAGGAAGACCAGCATCATGAAAGGATGAACAGGCATGATAGAGGAAAGTATAACAACCCAAGAAGAAAGAAAAAGGAAGGGAAGAATTTCTAAAGGCTCTAAAATATTGAAATGAAGATTTATGGCAACCTTGAAAGGAGGAAGCCTAAGGAATGAAAAATTAAAATTTAATTTTGAAGCCAAAAAAACCCCCTTTAATAAACAGCTTAGCTTGAGATGGAGGAGGAAAATTCATGGAAAAGGTAAATTCAAGGGAAATACAAAATATCTAACATACAAGGTCTTCTCTGTTCAGGGGACATTCTTTAAATGAGACTGTATTTTGGAGAGTACATTCCTAAAAAAAAAATAAAAAGAAAAGAAAAGAAGAAGAAAATCACCCCCCGGCACGTCCGTGCCCCTCTGTTTTGCCACAGTCACTAATGGATACTTGAAAGTTGGACTGAGCCTTGGTCTCATTTTATATTTCCAGTGGCTTCAGTAACTTTATAGAGATTGTATTGAAACCAACAATTATAAAAGTTTGATTCTGAAAGGGAGTGAGAATTAAACGATTTGGTTCTATATCAGCTCAAAAAAAAATCAACTATTCTTGAAAATAATTTGAAAAATCAATAGAAGTCATCCTTAAGCTTGTGTATAAAAAATCTAGGTTCTGAATGAGACTCATAAAACTGTTTGAAATATGAATATCTTGATCCTGCATATGTTTTAGGGATGTGTAGAACTACTTTTGATCATATCTTCTGTGATTTATGATTTTAATTAGTGGAAATACCTTGTTGGGAAATACAAAAAGCACTTCTTTCTGCAAAAACAGATAGTTATTCAGATATAGGTATTTCTGAATGTGAATTTAAATTTTGCAATAAATAACATCACAATATCTTGATGTCTGCAATATTTTTCTTTTGGTTTTTGATTGTTTTAGGAGTTGCTGAGTTCAGTAGCCTGATAGAGGCAAGTCTGCTGCAGCTCCCACATTTCAGGTCCAGCTAGAAGTAAAGCTGAGCACACCTTCCCAATAGGCACACATGCAAACACATATATAGAATCATGAAATTATAGAATCACAGAATATCCTGAGTTGGAAGGGACCAACCATCAAAGTCCAGCTCCTGGCCCTGTACAGGACAGCCCCAAGAATCACACTGTATAGAATACATATATACATATTCACACACATGGCTACAAGAATTAGCACAGACAGAAGAATCATATAAATATGAATGACACCAATATCCTCATTATCTTCATCTCTCTGGCTGATCCAGACAAAGGGCGACAACTGAAACTCAGCCTATCCAATAGCTGACCACTGAATATCTTAGTTTTCAATTACTTCAAGCACACATGTGCATGCTCACACACACACACACACACACATACACACACACACACACACACACACACACATTTCTCAGTTGATCCCATGAGGTCTCACTGGCTCTGCAGAGCAGTTAGAAAATAGAGGTTAATGAAGAGTGCAATAACAGGGCCCACTAGCACAGTGAGGGGATCAAGTGAAGGGCATGGCCACACAAGTACACCGATCAGCATCTGTTTATATGACGGACCCCTCTTATCTTGCTAGTCCTCTATTTTTTTTTGTTTGCTTCTCTTCAAATCACCTCCCTTGCCTTGATCCCTCCCTTTTCCACCTTTGATTCTTCCTCTGACATTCCATACTGAGTCTAGTGAAATCCAAAATGCTTCCCTTGTACAACATCAGCCCTATAGCACTAGATAGTAGTACCATTCAGTCTGCAAGGTGATCTGGAGAGCTGCTCTCACTGACTCATGGTGATAAGTTTTCCTTCCAGCCTGTGAGGCTGAGGCTTTTCTGGAGCATCTGGGAAATGAGCCAGGGCAGTGACTTGTCTGCTTGATTAGAATATTGCTACTTTTCCTCTGCAATCCTTGTTGTTTGCGGATCCTTCTTGAACCTTTAATCACATAGCCTAAAAGTTTCACAGTGGTTCTTCTTTTAAGCAATAACAATATATTAGAATGTTTAGAACCAAATATCCTGTTTTCAGCACATCTGGAATAGTATGCGTTGAATGTGTGAATGGGGGGGAAAAAAACCCCAAACCCCCAAACAACAAAAATTTATATATTTTAAGATCTCTGTCTGCTCTTCTCTTCCAGTCTCTTGAAATCTGTATTCATTCAGCATTCCAGCCAGGACAGATTTTTATTGCAAACACTGACTACAATCTCTTTCAGCTATTTCTTAGGTAATAAAATTTTCTACATTTGATTTTGATAGTAATGGATTCTAAGTTAACCATTTTAGAGTAAAGCTGAATTTTCTTTAGACTGCTTTATGGAGTCCAGTATACTTAGCAAGCTCTGTCTTTTTATATGCATTATAGTCTCCAGAGTATTTTAGACTTTATGAGATCAGCAGGCCTTAAATGTTCACAATCTCCTAGCGTTTTATTACACTGGGTCCGTTTCCGAAGATGATTTCTCCATTTGCCACTGATCTGTTGTTCATTGAATAGTAAAGAAGTAGTATTATTGCACCTTGAAGTGTGTAAATGCTGCTTTAGTGATTGTAGAATGGATATCCTTGGTTGGATTGCCAAGAAAATTGAAATCCCACTGGTCAGCAGGTTTTTTCTTTAACCAAGGGCTTTCCTGCTCCTCTGGAATTGCTTTTCACCTTGATAACGGCACTTTGTATATCTTTCCTCTGAATATACATTCCTCTGTATGTGCTTCTTTATGTCATGATTACTGTTGTATATCTTTCCTCTGAATATACATTCCTCTGTATGTGCTTCTTTATGTCATGATTACTGTTTTTCTGTATATGATTTTAAACTGTTGTTTCTCAAAGTCTGTTTTGCTTCCCACATATATGTGCTCTAAGATTATGACTTAGAAACTAACCCTTTTGTCAGATTGCACAGTTATGTTACATGAAGTAATTTCCAGAACACTAGATATTTTTTTCTGTCTCATTATTTGGACAAATAATCATGAAGTCAAAAGGCAGAATTTGTTATTGTAAAATTTTGAAAAGAAATTTTAATTATGAAAAACAAGTAAATACATTTTAAATATATTTTTGAGTTTCTCAAAACGAAGATACGTGCAATTTTGTGGGTTTACATAAATAGGTTAGAGGAAGAGTGTATGAAGAGAGCTCTGGTAAACTGAAATTATCAACCCATGGTTAAAGTTGAGTTTTAACTTAAAAAGGAACATTCAAAACAGTGTATTTCATGGCTGGCATTTTTATTTCCAGACTGGAAAAAGCTTTCTCATGTCTCTTCCAAATATAGAAATAACTTCAGAAATACACCTGAAACTTGCTTTACAGGTCTTCAGAAGTGTCTGATTGTCTCCATATATTCCATTGGGAATTTTATGAAGCTCAAGCACTGACATAAAAATTTTGGCATAAACAATTTCTAAATTCAGAAGATTGGATCACAGCTGGTACTGGTATTTTACAGTCTTCAAACACTGTGCTTTCTCCAGTATTCTAATAAATATACCTGGTAAAAGTCTCAGGGAAAGTGGTGATTTCCTTTTCTCCCATGTAGGACTTTCCTTTAAACTGAAGGAAAACAATTTGAATAAACATGGTGTGGCTCAGTAAATTAATTTGTAAATCATCAACTTTCTCAAATTGAAATATTTTCACAGTAATATTCTTACTTTTCTTTTGGGTAGAGTGATTTCAATCCTTGAAAGTAATCTCAGATGAAAGATAAGGCTCCTTGATTTTTTTATAGAATATTTGCTTAGCCTCCCCCCTCTAAAGGAAATGTTAGCTTTCTCATAGTCACAGAATCACTGGAGATCATCTAGACTAACATGTCTGCTCAGATCAAGATCAACTAGTGTAAGTTGTCCGACGTCAGCTTCTGAATATCTCCAAGGATGAGTACTCCACAATATCTCTGAGCATCCTATTCCATCAATTCACCATCACCAGAGTAAAAAGATTGTTTCTTTTACATTTAAGTAGAATTTATATTCATTGTCTCTCGTTCTGTCCCATCACGTTCCATAGAGTTATGTACATCAAAATTCTTTAAGTGTTTGCTATCTTGATCCTCCTACACTGAGGGTAGGTCTTCCTTAATCCAGACTTTCCAGTGGGTCTCAGAGGCTTGGGATTCCTGAAGGTTGATATCAGGTCTTTCAAGTTCCTCATGAGCAGCTATAAATATTTTGATTCTTCCAATTTTCTGAAGAAAATTCTCATTCACTTCTTCCTGACCAGGCAATCGATAGCAGACACCCATCACAACATTGTCACCGTTGGTCTGCTTTATAATCCTGACCCATAAACTCTGAACTACTTCAGCACCAGTCCCAAGGCATTACTCAAGGCATTACTCACTCTCTCTGTCTGTCCTCATCCTAAGGACTGAAGATTTAGATCTTCATTCCTCTTTCATCTGATGACCAAAGTAACTGAGAGGTGACTTTTTGTGGCTATTGGTGCTTTCTTCATACAACTTTTAGAATAACTGATTTTAAAACAGTATTATGCCTTCTGGGTACCTTTTTTTTTTTCTAAATTATCTTTAAAGCACAAATATCCCATACAAATAGTGGTCAATGAAACATGACTTTTATTTTTGCTTTTGCATTAGAATCCATCAGTCTATGCTTTTCATCTAATTACTAAGAAAGAGACAGAAAGATAAAAATGTCTTTCTGGTAACCTAACAGAAAATATAAATTCATGAAGACTACTTTTCAATGTTTTTCCTTAACCAAATAAAGAATGAATAAATAAATGAAAATCCTACCAAATTCAGGTATAGGAAAATACTATCATCCTTTTTCTGTATCTTTTCACTTGTAACATACTTCCCATTGTTTTCTGCCTCTGGTGAACTGTAGTTCTGCCTCTTTCCCCTCCTCATGCTTTTATTGAGCCACAGCTTAGAGTTGTAAAAAATACAGTGTAGCAAACATGATGCATTGTTGTCTGCCAATATTTCCCATTCTTTATTACTACCGCATGAGTTCATTCTCAAACAAGTTAATAAAACGTAAGAGGCTCTCTTACTTGACTTGTAGGTCTTTTAACCAGATGGAAACAGATTAACCCATTCAGGAAGACAATCTGTTTAATTTTGGCAACTACTTCTCAAATCTGAAACTTCTCTTTTGTGTGCTATTACCAGAAAATCTATATCTTGATATCCCATTGTTTATCCATAATAACACATCAGAAAGCTCATTTTCCTGACTCATTGAAGAACTCTTTGAGTTTGAGTACCAGAATAAGTCTGAGACAACTATCAAGTTGGTGGACCCTTCTACAGCCTGGAGCAAAGTGACATGTTATATGTGATGTCTATATACAGAATTTATGTTCACAGTTCACCTGAAGAGCATAGACTTTTTTTTTTTTTTTTAATACACATCTTGCCAAGAAGTGTTCCTTATAAATTCTTTTATCTGCTTTCAGGCAAAACGCTTTAACACAACACTGAAGGTACACTTACTACTCATATGCCTGTCAGCTGCCTCCAGTGACTGTGCATCTAGTCAATTTACTGTGAAGTAGTAAACCTGGAAATACAAAGCTGGGTTATTGTGTCATCAGTGTCAGGTGGATCATCACTGCATTCTGTCCCTTGAACAGACTTTCCTCGTAAGGCACTCTAAGATGCCATGTTTCATAAAGTTTCATCCCTCCATCCTTTACATACTTAGAGTACAATTTTATGAGATCATCATCTATCCAGAGCAAGCTTCACTACTTTTGTCACAAATTTTTACCAACTAGTATCTTGTACCTTATCCTAGGAAGAGTCAAACTAAAAATCAAAAAAGATTAAAATAAATAAATAAAGTCTGTGCTCCTCAAATGAACTGTGACAATTGAAATGTGGCAATTTATAAAAAGCTCTTGATGAGGAAGCTGGTGAGGTCATATACATACACAGATGTTTACAGGATCAATTTTTTAAAAGATAATGACTTTCATGTTTACCGCTGCTGTTCCACACATGTTCTGAATGTGGCATACTGCTCAGGAGATACTTCATTACTATTGAGATATCCTCACTGGTGCTGCTGCTTTGTCATCATCAGTTGGCATACTCCATGGAGATTGTCTATGGAAAATATGAGCATATCATAGGACATTTCTTGGGTTTTGACAGGATAAGAAATGGATGGATTTACTTACAGGGACAATGCTGGAGGACAATTCAAAGGCAAAATATCTTCTTTTTTGTTTTTCTGCCTATTAAGTACATAATTTTATCTACTGCAGTCCCCTAAATTATGTCTGTAATTTTTTGGGGAAAATGATAGTTGAAATGGGCCCAAACCATGACAGAAAGTGCCATCATTCAGCAGCATGGAGAGTGATATTCCAGAACCTAAACAATTGCCAAGAATTGTTAGTGTTGATCTAGCCTCCTTAAACAGAAGAGACTCAGATCTCTCACTCTGAGATGTAACCAAGTATTATTTTTGAGTGTCTGTGCTATGGACCATAATTTTTTTCATCACTGTTATTAAATGTTTGTGAAATGAAACACTGCAATAGAAATTGAAAACAGGTTGTTTGTTATCACATTTCTATCAATAAACATACACATGCACAAGTGACAATAGGTGCTAAATGAATATGCTATTCATTATCTCAGTGTTACTATGTGTTTCTTTTCACTCATAGAATCATAGAATAGTTTGTATTGGAAAAGACCCTAAAGACTCGTTTGAGCCATTAACCCAGCACTGCCAAATCCACTACTAAACCGTGTCCCTAAGTGCCGTCATCTACAAATCTTTTAAATACCTTCAGGGATGGTGACTCCACCTGTTCTAATACTTAATATTTCCATGAAGAAATTGTTCCTAACACCTAATCTGAACCTACCCTGGTACAGCCTGGGTCCGTTTCTTCTTGTCCTGTCACTTTATCCGTGAAGAAACCAATCCCTACTTCATGGAGTCTCATTTAAAGTAGTTGTAAAGAGAAATAATCTCACCCATGAGCCTCCTTTTCTGCAGTCTAAACAACCCTGGATCCCTCAGTCACTGATTAGATTTACTCTCTAGACCCTTCAACAGCTCTGTTTCCCTTCTCTAGACTCACTGCAGCACCTCAATGTCTTTCTTGGAGTCAGTTGCCCAAAACTGGACACAGGATTCAAGGTGGAGCCACACCAGTGCTGAGTACAGGGGGATGACCACCGCCCTGGCCCTTCTGGCCACACTACATTTGATACAGGCCAGAATGCTATTTGCCTTCTTGGCCACCTGAGCATATTGCTGGCTCATGTTCAGCTGGCTGCCACTGAAGACTCAAGGTTCTTTTCCACAAGGAAGTTTTCAAGAAACCCAACCCCAAGCCTGTAGTGTTGCATGGGTTTATTGTGATAAAAGTGCAGGACCCATCACTTTGCCTTGTTGAACGTCATTGATCCACCCAATCCAGACCCCTCTGCAGAACCTTCCAATCCTCCAGCAGATCGACACTCCCACCCAACTTTGTGTTGTCCCACCAAACTCACTGAAGGTGCACTTGATTCCCTTGTTCAGATAATTGATAAAGATGTTAAAAAGAACTGGCCCCAAAACAGAGCCCTGGGGAACTCCCTTGTGACTGGTCACCAACTGGATCTAACTCAATTCAACACTACTCTCTGGGCCCAGACATCTAGCCAGTTTTTAACCTGGGAAAGTACACCTGTCCAAGCCATGAACATCTGGGTTCTCTGGGAGAATCCTGTGGGGGACAGTGTCAAAGACTTTACTAATATCTAGGTAGACAACATCCACAACCTTTCCCTCATCCATAAAGTGGATCACCTTGTCACAGAGGGAGATCAGGTTGGTTAAGCAGGTCATGCTTTTCATAAACTCATTGTAGCTGGGCCTGATCCCCTGGTTTTCATGTGTGTGATGGCACTCAAGATGATCTGCTTTATTTTTCCTGACACTGAGGTAAGTCTGGAACGCCTGTAGTTCCCCAGATCCTTCTTCCAGCCTTCTTGTAGACAGACATATTTTCTAACTTCCAGTCCATTGGGACCTGCCCAATTAGCCAGAACTGCTGCCAATGGGTGGAAAGTGGCTTGGTGAGCACGGTATGTTTCCACCTACATCCAATGAAGGATTGAGATTTCCCTTAACCCTCCTTTTGTTGCTCATGTATTTACAGAAACAATTTTTGTTGTCTTTTACAGTGGTAGCCAGACCTAGTTGTCATTCACATTGTGCAATATGAGATGACAGGTTTTTTGCACCATAGCAGGTTTTGGTTGCAAGGTCAGCAAAGGCTTTGGCGAAAGACCTTTAGAATATTTTGTAGTTCTGATGTAATGCTGCTAGTATCCTCTGCAATCTGCTCTGGAGGTTGGTTACTAGTAAAACCACAGAAATATCCAAATAATAGCTTTTTTACCTTGATGAACATGAGTCATATTCAGCAAGATAAGATATAAAAGGTTGTGGAAGTACTGTGTGTTTAACTTTCTGCCTTATTAGCTGTCCTTTCTTGATGAAAGGTTATTCGTCACTGAGAAACAAACTTATCCATGCTCCTTTTTGGAAACAATCCTGGAAGTTAACTGTTGTTATAACCGTTAGCAGGTTTTGTCTGACAAAGAGCTAGTTAGGGTTATTTAAAACAAACAAAATCCTATAAAGACTAAAATCCAAGAGTGAAGTTATTAAGTTTGTGAGTGAACAAATTTGCTGAGTCTCATTCAACATGAAGTTTTTTGTTGTCAGGCATACCTCAAGTAAATAAATCCTTTGCTTTTTTTTTATTTTTTTGGGGGGGAAGAATGGTATAAGGAAGTATCTTCAAAGTAAATTAGACATGCCCTAAATAGCTACATCACAGTAGAAATTGATTTTTTTTTTCAGGTCAATCTCTGTTACCTATCCTAAATGATGTCCTAGTAATGTTTACTGTCCTGTGGAATCTTTAAAAGAAAACGTAAACCCAAGAAACTAAGACAAAATAAACCCTTGTGGCTTAAATTAAATCTTTGTGAGAGGAAATGCATTTTAACTTCAGAGCAATACTACTCATCTAATACCTTTAGATTTTTCTGTGCATAAAATTGGGTGATAAATATACGGATGTTCCAATCTCCTTTTCAATCTCGGTAGTCTGTTGCTTAGATTTCAATTTTCAGTTTGGTTTAGAAATACACTTGGAAACTGTTGTTTCTATGAACAAGTACAATTTGATTCCTATTAAGATAAATATTCTTAAATGTGCATCCTGAAATGGATTCTTTTCTTTGGTTTAGTCATGACAGTGTAAAAGGGTAAAATAAATCTGTTCTGATTTTAATAGGCAGGTCTACATGACTGCACAACATGTATGCAAGAAAGATTCTGAGCGCAACATACAGAAATATATTAGATTGATTTGCATCATTTGTATTATATCCAATTAGGATAAACACAGGAATGAAAGTACAGCATTTAGCACAATGCAACAATTTTCAGTACTGTATAATTGAGATCCAGAACAGTGGTTCTATCACTGATTTGTAGATGAAAACTAAATTATGACATTGCCTCTCTGACATAAACATTTTAATTCTTTTTTTTTACTTATTTTTTAGTGCTGTAGATGAAACCACTACCAAATTACCTAAATTACTTATTTTAAAGCAATAATTAGGATTTCCTAGCAAGCAAGGAATTACTGGGTTCAGCAGACCACATGACATAGCCTATGTGAGCTACAAATGCTTCTTTTTGCTTTTTCCCCCCTTTATGCATATGCCTTTACTCATCAAAAAGCATAGAAATGTTGATTCTTTATTTCATTATTTCATTCTAAACTATGCTTCAGACTATGTGGATTCCTCCTGTGAGTTGGTTGCAATTAAAAATTTGAAACATATTAAAAGAAATGGTAGTTAAGTATCTAGGAAGTGTTAAAAATACAGTATTTATTTTCAAACAACCTAACCCTATGACATTTAGTTGCTTTGGAATTTGAGTATATATATATAAGTATTTTAATGAAGGATTGAAGAAATTAGTGCAGAATGGCTATGTAGCTTTCCCATCTCTCAGTATAATGTGATGATAAAGACATTTAAATGGTTGAGCAGTATATATTACTATATACTATAGTAATATAGTATATTACTATATGATATATTAGTAACCCTCAGCAATAACTAAAGCCTGGAAGTGTATTACTGAGAGTGGTAAAGCTTATGTCTATGGTGATCAAGGAAACAGTCTGTTTCATTTTTGAGTGATAACATCCATGCAGTATTCTGCAGAGACTCTTCACAATGTGCCTGTGTCTGATTAGCAAAGCTAGTCCTTGTTCTGTGTGTTGCTCATTCAGGTGAGGGATTTCTCTTCTGTGGTTTTTTTACAGAGTATAGAAATTCCAAAAATTTCCATAACCTGTGAGCCTAAGTGAAAATTCAAAGACTGAGAAAACTCATATTTAATACAGGCAATGTATTACACAATTTCAAATGTGTTGGATACTTCTAAGATACTTGGTATGCTTAATTTTAGGAAAAAAGGGAAAGCTATTGTTTTATCACACAATATTATGCTTTTGTGTTTGTAAAGTCAAAATTGCTTAGAGACTCTCTTTGGCATCCTTTTTA
>JAWWLZ010000001.1:71437407-71451657 GCA_035041345.1 Poliocrania exsul
TGTTTTATCACACAATATTATGCTTTTGTGTTTGTAAAGTCAAAATTGCTTAGAGACTCTCTTTGGCATCCTTTTTATGAATTTTGATCCAGTCTATGAGGAGAAATTGTGAATTTATTTCTGTAAAGTAGTTATTTCCTATCATATTAGGTCCTACTAACAGATTAGTTCTATTGTTTCAGAAATATACTAGCAAATTTTAATGCACATTAGAAGATATTGGAAAAAAAATGATGGGAAAATGCTAAATAGGTTCTTTAAATTTTGTTTGGTTAAGGAGAGTAATAACTTGGTGACTCTAATATGAGACTTACATGCTGCAGAAAAGATTTCCAAAAGGTTTTGTTAGTGTAGTGGAATTAATTGTCACTGATTTTCTCCCAGATATGGAGAATCTTCTGAATACATGCAAATATTTTGGACACCAGTTTCATACAGTTGCAGTTCACAAGGCAAATCTTTTTCAGAATATCTTAACAAAACCAGAAACTTAGCAATGATCTATTTAATGTCAGAAGACACAGATTATGCTGTGATAAATAACACCATTGTGCCTCAGTCTTCATCAACAAGGTCTCTAGATTCTTTCTTCTCAGATGCAGGGTTTAAGGAGGAGAGAAACTACCAGATGAGGAGGATGACTGGTTCATAACTCAACCCATAGTAGACTGTGACATATTGACAGACTGCATCTGTGGGTGGCGATTGAATTTTCAGTGTCATTCCAAGGCTCTGGTCTGTCATCTTCAAAAGATCATGGAAAGCAGAGAATATTCCCATTGACTGGAGAAAAGTGAACATTGCACTCACCTTAAAAATAGTCCAAAAGGCCAACCTGGGAAACTATAGTATGGTCAGCCTTATGGGAGTCCCTGGAAAATCTCAGAGTGAGTTCTGACTACATCAATTTTTATCAAGAATGAATCATTCCTGACACACCCAATTGTCTTCTGTGATAAAATAACTAGATTTGCAGATAAAAGGAGAGCTGTGGGTGAAATTAATTTTTAATTATGCAAGGCTTTAATGCTGTCTCAAGTTCCGTACAGAACTTGAAACATTTTGGCTTGGCTGGGTGGAAAAATGAACAGGTTAAAAAGCAGTCAGATGACTGGGCTCAGAGGATGGTGGTTAATGGGTTGGGTGTTGATAAAAAGTACAGGAGTCTGAATGAGAATGTGTCCTCGTTAACATCTTTCTCAATAACAACGAGGAGGTGATAAAGTGCACTCTCATTAAATTTGCGTATGACACCAAGTCGGGAGGAACCAAAAGACACACTGAAGATCATTGTTAACATTGTGGAGAAATGTGTTGACAGAACTTCCTGAAATTCAACAAAGACAAATGCAAAGTCCATCCTCTGCAAACAAAAATCTCCTGGCAAGAATATAGATTGGTGAGTAATGATCTAGAGAGTAGTAGATCTAGCGAGAAGGCTCTGGGGATCCTGGAGGACAGTGAGCTGAATGTGAACCAGCAAAAAACCCTGACAAAAAAAGACAATAAGCAACATATAGGGCTGTATGAACAGGAATGCAGATGGAAGGTCAAGGGAAGTAATTATCTCCTACTCAGCTACATCTAGATAATATACCTGTTTATATTTACACATCTCCCACCCAAAAGAAACCCAAAAAAACAAAAAGAGCAAATAAATTGGACAAGTAAACAACTTCAAAGCAGTTCTATGGAAGGCCACCAGGCTGGTTGGAGCTGGATCACCTACTCTGTGAGGACAGTCTGAAGGTTTTGTCCATCCTGGAGAAGAGTTGGTGATGGAGGACCTAACAGGAATCCACAGTGTCTAGTGGGATGTCAGAAAGAAGAGGGAGTCAGTTTTCTCCCAGCAGTGTGTGGCAGAAGAATGAGAGATGAAAGAGGAAATTTGAAAAAAAAAAAGTTCTTCAGATAGCACAAAAACTTCTCCATGAAAACACTAATGTTCTAGAGCAGATTGACCAGAGAGGCTATGACACCTCCATCCTTGAAGGTTTTTAAGACTCAAATGGACAAAGCCCTGAGAACCCTCTCTGACCTTCCAAGCTCTCTTCCATTCTGAATTATAATTTGATTTTGTGATGCAACTCTGTTAAATTGTGGGTATCAGGAATGTCCCATTTACTTCTGGAACTGTTTTGGAAAACCACTGTTTAAATAGTAGTCATACAATATCAAATAGCGCAGCAACTGACCAGACTTAATTTTTCAGTGGGCTCCCCAATTCATATCATCAAATCTTTTTTGATGTTTAGATAATTATCTAATTATCTATATACTAACCAACAATGAAGAAACACTTGTGAAGGTGATTAGGTACATTTTGTTGTCTCTATTGTTGACAATTTTACTTCAATAATAGCACAATTCCATGAAAATACCTCTATACACAAGTACTGCCTCTCACAGAAAACCAAAGGCATAACAATCAGGACATGTTAATCTGATATATGAGACACAATGAGTGACATATTATCACATGTTAGACCCTTCCAAAAATGTGCTGACATTACCTTAGGATGTTAAAAAGGTATTGTTGGTTTTGTTGGTTTTTTGTTTGTTTTTTTGTTTCTGTAAGTTTGTTTGTTTGGTTGTTTTTTTCCAAGAAAGAAGAGTTTCTTAGCTTTGGTTTTACTTTTAAACTTGAAAAGTCACAATTTTGCTCTGGAGTTTTGCATTGGTCACCCAATCTCTCCTGAAATACACAGGTGTTTTTACTGCACAGAAATCCCTGAGAAATTTATTTTTAATTTTTCTGCTAAATGTATTTTTCAAGTCCAGGTGGATGAGGAGAACATTTGTGTTTCCATAGAGTTAGCTAGTATTATGTGTTAGTGTTCAATTAATAAAGTAAATAAGAACATTGGTATAGAATTTATAAATTTTTAGCTAAAACTGAGATTCTGATATTTTCATACTTCACTATGTGTCTCAACTCCTGAGTGGTACCAGCTTTTTTAATGTACTTGCTGCCTTTATTAATGCAACCATTTTATAATATAAAGAAAATATCCACATAAGCATTTAAAACAGCTCTTTTGGGTTTGTGTAACAGTGTTTTGGTAGCAGACGGGCTATAGGGGCAACTTCTGTGAGAAGCTGCTAGAAGCTTTCCCTGTATCTGATAGAGTCAATGCCAACTGGCTTCAAGACAAACCCACCGCCTGCCCTTATCTCAACCTGTGAGCCTTCAGTTATATTTTTTGTCCTCTGTCTAGTTGACGAAAGGAAGTGTTGGAGCATTTTTGGTGGGTTGGAGCATTTCGACAGGGTCAAACCACTTCAACAGCATATCCTTTAAAACAGCAGTTAAAATTGAATCTGTAAAAGTTAACTTAATATATTCTTCATATTGCACACTGTTGACTTTTGCAAGTGTAAAGAATTCATATGTAGCTTTGTTTTGGAATATTTTCTGTAATGAGAAGCAAATGGGCTTTCATATTACTTTAATCACATAATATTTCCTTAGTTGCTATAAATGCCAGGAAATCTTTAACCTTGAAAAGCATTTGTATTTTTCGCTTTTCTTTATTATCTAGAGAATAATTTGTTTTCATTCCATTTCTACTGTAGTGCTAATTCCCTTTGTGCTGTTCCTTCTTTATTATTTAACACAAGTGTTCACAGTCTGTTGCTGAGAAGGCTTGCTCTTTAAACATTTTTATGATCATAATGGTGTATCCAAACAAAAGAATAAGTGTTCAAGAATTGTCCTTTTTTTTTTTTTTTAAAGATTATCCATATGAAAACTGAAATTTAGCTTCTATTTTCATAAAGGGAAAATGCCAATTAGTATCCACTTTGGCAATACATTTCCTTCTTAATGGAATTTTTTTTCTTTTATAGAGTGTTTCCGTCAGTGTTGCCATTTGGCTTCCCTCAGTGAATTTTCCTTTTCACTTTGCCTGCATGCAAATTTGGCTTAATTCTACTTTTCCTATGAAAAAATTGGGATGGAACTTCTATTGAAGGGCAAACTAACAACTTATAGACATTAGGGACAAAAGGATTTTGCATATCATTAACAGCAGCAGAAATAATTGATCCATTTCTATCTCTTCACGAGGATTTTCCCTTCCTAGATTTCTTTCCCCTCAGTAATGGTTTAATTTCACAAAGTTTGGACAACCTGGTGACAGAATGTCATAAAATATTTGGAGAGAGGGGTGGGGGGGAAGGCAAAAAGAGGGAGGTAGCAGTCAGACCTTCAGACAATGCAAATCAATATTATGCAATCCAATTCAACATAACTCTGTTGTTTTAAGAAATTACTACAGCACACACATATCCACCACCTGGACAAAAACATCCATTAAGCAAACTGAAAGAATGGAAATGGGTAAAATAACAAATATAAGATGCTTTGTACACAAAAATAGTTTTCTACAATGAATTTAGAAAAGAATACTAGAACAAAGAATACTAGAACTAGTATTTTAAGTAGTGAAAAATTAAACTTTTTAATTACAATAACCAATCATCCTGTTGAAACAGTGTGTAACATTCAGAGTAACAACTTTACTGTTTTGAAATTATTATTTTATGTGTGGCAGTTTATGAAAAATCTAAAGCTAAACACATTAATTTGTCTCAGTGAGAAAAAGAGCAAATTATTAAATCATGAAAAAATATGTTTTTAAATTATGCATTATTAAGAAAGAAAGAAAGAAAAAAGAGGAATAATAGCATTTTTCAGGAGTTATCTTTGGGAATTCATTAAAAAACCAAGTCTGTAAAAGGTTTGAAGAGTTCAATAAGTTCACCCACAACCCTACAGTGAAATATAGTATTCACAAGAAATGCTAGATGAATGGTGTCAAAAGGAAATGCAGAGTCTAGATCTGCTTTCTCCACAGAGTAATTTACATAATCTATTCCACTGTTTACCTAGAACATGTTTAAAATTCTGAAAGCTCTGTACAAATGTTGAGTCTAAGTTAAGCTCATTAATTCTGGTCCAATTTAAATATTTTCAGCAACCTCCTCTTCCACTTTGCAGGTGTTTTTTAAGTATTTGAAAACTTGTATTTCACATTTTTCTTGCATAGGATATGCAGCCTGGAACAGTTTTGTGTTTCCTAGACCTGCCCATCTTTATCTTCAGAACTTTTCTCCTTAAAATTTTTAGAGTGTAGTGTGGAGGGGATTTGAAATTTCCAAGGTTGTACCTGACTTGAGACATGAGCTAACTCAAATCAAACCAAACCAAACGCCCTCCTACCCCTATCTAACAAAATACTTACTTTCATTAAGCCCAGTAAGGATAAGTTGCCTCCTTCTTTTCCCATTAGATTTGGTTTTGTATACGTAGAGATGATTACTTTTTCTAGTTACAATACCCAATACTTTCCTTGAATTTGGTCCTACTTATTTGTCTAAATGTACTTGTGTTTTATTCTGTTTTCCTATGTACTTTCAGGTCCAAAGATGTTTGAAAGTCCAAAAACTAAATGTCTTCACAATAAATAGGCCTCTTTGAGAGCTCATCCATAGGTGAACATTTGTCTCCAGGATGAGTAATTCATCCCTTTACTCTTATAAGTGAGGATGCTTTAGAATACCCACTAAAATTTCATCTCTAGATATGATGCAGCTATCATTATATTCCAGTCAGAAAGACAGGAAATTCTCATCAGTCCATAGTATTAATATTCAGGACTCTGAATATTAGGAGACAGGCAGCACATTTCTGAAGCTATGTCAGTCTGACAGACAAATTTTCCTGAAAATTAACTTTAGACATGTAGCTTTACACATCCTTATTACTGCCTTTTGTAAATCAGTTTGAATCTCTCAGATTTTGGACCATGTTCTTACCTCATCTCTGAGAAGATGAGGTTCTTATTGTATTAAGATGATTGATAAGGGAGTCCTTTCAGTTATGAGAAGTATTCGTCAGTCTGCTCCCTCTGCAGAGTAATCCATTCACCATCTTATATGCGGCAATCCTCTCAAGTGATATACTTTACCCAGCTGCAGAAGTTTCTGTTTACAACCTATCAATTTACCATGATTTTGGATGATGCCAGAATCCATAGGATCTCTACACACTAGTCCTGTTTTGTTTTGCATATCTGTAATAGGTTGTATACTAGGACATAGGTAGAGGTCCAGGTCTTCACTACCTAGTCCTTATCAGTGGAAATGAACGTATAGTTACTCCATGGAGATTATTTCACTCTATTTTCCAGACAGTGTAATTTTCCTTCTCAGGTACCAATTCCTACAGTTGCTCTTTCCAAATATCCTCAGTGGATCCTGTTTGTGTTTTGTTTTGGTTTTTGTTGTTGTTGTTTTTTTTAACTGCCAACTATTAAATGCTTTTTGCCAAAGTGATCCCTGAATCACCTAGGAGCAGCTGGGGAGTAATTTTTCAACATCTCTAGAAAAACAAGAAGAAAGAAATAAGACATTTCATAATCCAAGTTTCTATACATTTTCCAGGAGCCAGCTGGATGGCCATGCATGTTGCTGTCTGCTAATAAATCTACAAAGGTGCAGCTTGTGGCTGCCTGTGAGCATCAGAGTCTCCCCGGAGGCCCCCAGGGCAGCCAGGACTGGCTGTTTCACTGACCACCTGGAGAACAGGGCAGCTGGGAAAGCTGGGAGAGGCCCATCCCCAGGCTTTGGAATCTTCCCTGGACATGGGTCAAGGCTGAGGGCATTACCCTGTAGGTAAGAGCCTGGGTATGGCACAGCAGAGGCTGGAACTCAAGCCAGTCCCAGTAGCACAGCTCCATTTGAAAGGGAAGGGAAACAGGCCCTACCAAGTCCACTTTCTTCACAGCAATTTCCCCCAAGGTCACTAGCTGGGCTCTTTCCCAACTGGACCTGAGTCCAGGCCAACAATCACCCAGAAGATGTGTTCAAGGTCCTTGCAATAGCTTTTCAGCCCTCAAAACTTTATTCAAATACCAAAATTTAGACATCTGTGTCTGAGCTATGTTTCTGTGTTCCCACCATGGTCAACGATGAGACAGTCAAACCAGTAAGTGAGACTCACAGAGGAGTGCCAGCTCTTACCTGCAGCAGTGTTTTTGGCTGTGCTGAAGATATCTGAAATATTCACACAGGCCTGACAGATGCAATTAACACAAAAATGGGTTGGGGGGAGGGTGTAGGGGGGTGAAAGAGTGAATGCTTTTATATGATCAGCTGAAGATTGGAAAATTTAAATAATTATATTATTCCCTAATTGACTGTATGTACCTCTGTTTAGGCAAGTCAATTGTAGCAAGGAAAGCGTGCAGATATCCAAATACAAGAATAAATCAAAATTAGCTAAATAGACTTATGTTTGCAGACTCTTTGACAGCTACATTTATCCACTGCAATTTAAGAATCTGGAGCTGAATCCTATTACAGGAGTAGGAAGAAATGTTCTGAATGGTTTTTTTCTGATTTCATAATTCTACCTTATCTGATTATACATCACTGGTTCCCAAGTTTACATTTTATTGCAAGTTCGCATAGTAAAGTGTCATCATGTAAAATGACATTTAATTAAAACAAAAGGTGCTTTATTAGTACCAACCTAATGAAGTAGAAAACATTTCTTATACCATGTAACGATGCTGGAGATTTCTTAAGTAAATTCTATTCAGTCTATTAGATTGAACATTGTCCTGCTGGACTTACCACGTTTCAAGCCAGAGGACATCTTTGTGCTTTATATCATTTTTAAGAACAGGGAAAAAAAAGAAGGAACTAAAGAAAACTTCTCAAAAATTATTTAGAGCAATTGAGAAAAGAGTGAAGATTCTGACTATATAACATTATGTACAGTAACAATTCCCAGTGGTTGTTTCTTTATTAATTAAACTGTACACATGGCCTTGAGCATATTTTTCTAAATAGCTGTTATAAGAAGATATTTAACAGTAGAAAGCTACCAGCCTAGGGCATTAAAGAACCTTTTATTCTCTGGCATTTATTCATGGTTATTTAAAAGTTTAGTTTTTTGGTTTTTGTTGTTTTGTTTTGGTTTTTTGTGTTTTTTTTGTTTGTTTGTTTATTTTTTAATGAGTGACAGTAGGGTTTTTTTATTTAAAGATGGGAGGGAGCTTCTCTAGAAGTAATTAAAGTTGTTTCTATGTTTTTCAAAGCATTTTGTAAGAGTCAGAAAATTGCATGAATGTTAATCAGTAACTGATGCTTAGCATTTCACTGCAAGAACATCATGAAGTAAATAAATGATCCTTTTTCAATATTTTGCCTTTTTTTTTGCAGTTATGGACTTGATAGAAAATACATGTCTGCTATCAACTCTTCAAGTTAATGAAATGAAGTTAAGAAGAAAACTTTATAAGTGATTATTTTTTCTTTTCTATACTGAGCATGTAAAGATTCAAGGACTGGTCATGACTAAAGTAGTTTGTCATATAGGAAAAAATATTTCTACCTTTTTTGTGGTTTTTTTTCTTACTTTTTGTAAATCTTGATGAAAAAATAGGGGGGTTTGTATGTAAGTGTATACATATCTGGCTCAATCTTCATTATTCCCAGGCTAGTAAATAAAAATATTGCACATGCTGTGCATATGAAAAGGCTTTTAGTAAACAAATCTCCAACTTTGTGAAACCTTAGGTAGCAGGCTGTAAACATTACAGGGCAGATATTATTCCTCAATATTCTTTGTCTTTATGTCTTAAATATCTTCATCATTCATCCTATGCATACCCATGGACAGGAACATACACTGTCTGAATCGTGAAAAAAAAAAAGTTTGTTCATTATTCAAGATTTCTTTCTTTTGTGAGCTAAACAAAACCCAGGCAAACTCTCAAGTTCCACTTGAAAAACATACTTGATGGTAAATTGATGTATATACTCAGTAAGACTAATAACATTGCTGCTGTTTTCTTTGGGTAAAGTACTGGGCATTATATATAGTTTATATGCTATATAGTTTTTCTGCACAATAATAATCTATGAGAGTTGGAAAAGTCATCTGATCTCTTGATATGAAAGGATATTTATCATAGGCACAATTAGAAAACTAGATAAAGAATTAGCATCAGATTTTGTCTCAGACAAAGCTACAGATAAATCAGAAATAAGGAAAAAATAAAAAAGGAGACATAAAAAAGACAAAAAAAAAGGAAGAAGACATTCTGTTTTTCAGTATTAGTATCTTTTGCAGTGCAATATGGTGAATAATTAATGCAATATATGAATTCAGTTTTAAGGATATAGCTGAAGTCACCCCTCAGGACTTCTACATATCACTGGAAATTGCACCACTTTTCTTGGATACCTGATGTGAATTACAGAGTAAGCAGGACTCTGATGCACTTCAGGCTAGCAGATAAACATAGGAACATTACATTGCTGTTTTAATTCTGTCAGTTTGCTTTGACTTCTATTAACTGTCTTTCTCACTTCCTCCTGAAATGATACTTCAAACCTGGGAGGCTTCTTGAGGTTTATGAATGGTCCACGTTTAATCAAATGCTATCAGTTACTGAATTTTAGCTATTTTACGGTTTCCCTTGTAGTGTGTGAGGAATGAAATGGGTAAACAAGCCCTGCATCCAAAGTAGGGCTTGCAGGCTTACAAAATGGTGGTATGAGAATGCTCTGATGTCAAACGTGTTTGTGCATGCATTTATACCTGCATATATTTTCTCTTGACTCTAAGGATAATATCAAAGCTTCTAATATTGTTCACATCTATTCTAGATAGCATCTTACAATAAAATTAGTTAATAATTTGGAATTTGATGGAGTTCCTAGTAGCTAATGAAGAACAATTTTCAAAACTATTTACACTATATTATAATAAAACAGACTTCTAACTATCCAGTAAACTATACAGTAATGTTTGCACTTACTGGCTATGCCTGTGCAGAGTGTTTTTATGCATGATGTGATCTTCTAAGAAAGCGAAACTTCTGTTATATTATTGACACTGAAGTCTCCAAGAGTTTCCACAAATCTGAAATAAATCTCATGTGTAATTTAAATATGCAAAATTACAGGATACAATACATGATGCAAAAAATCAAACTCAGTTCAGAACTCAGACTTTTTTGAACATTTTAAGTTCTAAATTCATATTACATGTAGAGCAAGTACCATTAAAATCTTGACATTTACTACTGATGATAGTTAAACTTCATATGGTATTTGCAGTACTCCCCACTTAAGCTTAGGGGAACTGCAAATGCCTCACTAATGGCAAATACCACAGTGTGATAAATGTCAAGACTTTAATGGTTCACTGTAATAATTATGGGATAGATTCTGATAGCTTAGACCAAAATGGGCAACAGCTTGCTCCATGAAAAACTCACTGACTTTAGTAGGACTGTTTGTGATAATGTTTGATAGTCAAGTGAGCTCATCTTTATAGGAACCTACTGAAAATTTAAAGTCAAATAGTCTAGAGTAGGTTCTCCAGCTTTTCATCATTCTTTTTTTTATTGGTAACCCCTTTTCCAAAATAAGTATAGTCTAAGGTAATGTCTGTTTGATATAGTGTAGTAAGATACATAAGTGTATGAAGTACATTAATTCAGCACTGAACTTAAGCTAAAAAACTCTCATGGTTGGTATCTGCTGGAGAAGGTCAGGGCACCAGCCAGTCACAGGCAGTTCCAACCACCTCAGCAATGGATCCACTCCAGATCTAATGTGAGCCCAGTGGAAGACTGTGGCACATCTCTGAAAATATATTTAAGACAGGGAAGAAAATGCTGGAAAAAGGGAGAAAGAGGAAACAACAAAGTTAGAGGAGTAGGAGGTGTTCCAATGCAGAGCAGCCAAACCTCTAAGGGGGTTGCAGCCTGTAGAGGACCATGCCAGAGCATATACCAGCCCCCTATAAATTGCAATCCATGGGTAAGCCCAAATGAGAACAGGCACACCTCCAAAACAGGCTGTGCCACGTGGAGGAAGCGTGCCTGAGCATAGGAAGCATGGAAGAAGGAGAAAACAAAAAAAAAAAAAAAAGTGTGATATTAGGAGTGAAACAAACAGCTCTGCACTGACCCAGATGATAGTCAATTGCTTCGCTAAAGGGATAGACTTCAACCTACAGTGATAACAGGATGAGAGAAGAGATGTCTTTAATGAATGAGTGAAGTAGAGACTAGGAAGTGGGTAGGTGTTTGAAGAGAAGTAATAAAGCTGGGAGTGAAGAAGAACTTAGGAAAGCAGAAGGAAATTTATTTTTCTATCAGTGTTTAAGTGTTTGTCTCCTGATGTGAGTTAACCCTGACAAGTAGCTAATCCCCTCACAAGCACTTGTTTACTTCCTATCAGTGGGATAGGGAAGAGAATCAGATGTGTAAAAGTAAGAAAACTTGTGGCTTGAGATAAAAACAATATAACAGAAAAAGTCTTAAGAAAAAGCAAAACAAAAAGAGTAATTTCTTCACTATCTCCAATTGTCAGGCAGATGTTTAGCCACTTCCAGGAAAGCAGAGCTTTATGGTTTATAACAGTTACTTTGAGAAGATAAACACCATAATTTTAAATACCTCCAATTTCATTCCTTTTTCCACCAGCTTTTTATCTCAGAGCATGCTGGTTTGAAGGTAAACCAGCAGGAAAAATGAACGCAACACAAAAGAAATTATAAGTCAGAGTTACAATTTAATAGCAATATTATAATAAAAGCAATGGCACAAAGAGAAAAATTGGTTTTAACCCACAAAACCCCAGAAGTGTAACCCAGCACCCTGGGGCACAAGCACAAAGGGGTTTGTTAGCCCCTGTGGTGAACCCTATGTGGTTCCCTTAAATCAAAAATAAAAGTCTGAAGTGGAAAAACCTGTTGGTGCAGCTGACAGTTGCAGTCTGGTGGAAAGTGGTGGTCTCCTCCTGTCAAGGTTTTTGGTCCTCCTCTGGATTCAATCAATGACCCCTGAGGTCTTCTTCCCCCAAGATATGTACCCCTAGGTCCAGGTGGGAGCACCTAGTCCCTCCCCCGGGGCGGGGAGTCACACAATGGGTGATTAACTCTGTGAGTCATGGGGTATTTTGGAACTGTTGATGGCCCATTAGCAGACACCCCCTCAGGCTGGGTGTGGAGGTGCTAACGACTCCCTGCAGGGGAGTTATCACAGCTCTTATCTCACAGATGTCTTTCACACCCAGCTCACAACCTGAGGGGTCAGGTGTGCCCTCGGCAGCTGCTGCAAATGGTCCATTGTTCTTGGGAAATGAATAGAGGGGTGTAGAATACATAGCTTTGATCTCCCCTGTACAGTGATAAACTGGTCCCACCTGCTGAACTAAGACACAGAGCCCAATCAAAACCAGTACAAAATCTTTGTTTCCCAGTACTAGAACCAGTAACAAAATATTTAGGTTATGCTAATTGGCAATACATTAAATTACATTACCCAAGTTAATCTGTTTTGTCCACAACAGTAATTGGTGAGTGAGTTTCCTCTTGTCTTTTAAATCCACAAGTTTTCTCATCCCTATTCTTTCCATCCTCTCTCAATTCTTTCTAGGGAAGAAAGTGAGAGGAGAAGTGAGTGAGCAAGTGGTTGTGCTGGAGCTTCACTGCCAACGAGGGTCAAATCACCACAATTAGGAATTGTCTAGTCATTTCCTAGTTATATTTGTTCCTAGGATAGCTTGAGTGAGTAACGTAGGTGGGAGAAGAAAGGTGTGATGAATTCTGGTTCTTTTGTCTGCCATGATAGGTTTTTGGGGAAGGATTTAGAGATAGTTTGCCTGGTGGGCATGGGCCTATCAGCTCAGATTTGGCAGAAGTGCTTTGAAAATCCATCTTTTGGGTGAGCATATTAATAATTCTCTAACTCCATGAAAAAACGCCAAAACAACAAAACAAAAAAGGGCAGAAATATAGTTTCTTCTTTTATTCTCTAATACTTTGAACTCCATGCTAAGAAAATACATAATATTCATGGTGGGATTTTTGGCTTGACACTTACTCCAATCACAAACTTTTACATCAGGAACTGTTTCCATAGAAGGAATAACAGTCACTAGATATTTGTGCATTTGAAAAAACAGGTTACGATAACCCTTGGAAGCCACAGGTTAATTTATGCACCCCCAAGTTTAAATATGGAATAAACAAACCAAGATTTTTATTTGCTCTTCTGTCCTTCTCCATATTTTTTTTTAATTGTAGTTTCTTATCCTGAAACCTTGTAATGAAACTTTTCAGTCACCTGAAGCAATTTGAAAAACATTTTTTATTTTTTACTTCTCTTGTTTTCTTAGTTTTCTACTACTTCATTTACAATGCAACTGAGCCTGCAAGTTAAATGTCTGATATATTTTTAGACTGCCTTTATAGGTAAGACTTGTTAAATATTCAGGTGTTTTAGGTCTCATTTAGCTATTTTGATGTAATATGAGCATTATGTAAATTTGAAGTTATTCATAATCTGACAAGAAACCTAAACTCTCACTAGCTTAAGAATATTGGCAAGTTCCTTCCTAGATTTCTACATCTATAACTTCTGTTTACATTGAAGATGAAAGTTAACAGTATAATGCTCTAAGGTTGACTCTTTTGTGCAATGTATTTACTAGTGTAATTCCTGAAAATAAAGACATTATGGCTCTGCAGCTCTGCAGAACTGTAAGTAGAAATGATCTTTCATCTCCAAGCTTGACAAATGAAATAATAACCTGTGAGTGAACACTTGAAATTTAGGCTCTTGTTACTATGCTATGTCTACCTTATCTTCATGAAAATATTACAAAACATCCTTTCATTATAGAAGCATGCAGTGTGCTATTCAGCAAATACAGTGCAATAAAGAAAGTACAAGATATGTTAATGCAAAATAATGGTTGACATTTAGCACACAGAAAAGTCAGCAAAGTCAATGTTATGGTTCCCAAAGAAACCATATCTCATCTTGTTTGCATAAACATATTCTTTAATATATGTGCACAAAGTGGCTGAATTATGGTTTCCATGGGAACACTATCTCTGAATATACACATTTGTCATTTCTCTATGTAGAGCACTCAATAAGAAATTGCCTTTATTAATAACCTCAGTTTCTTAGACCCCAGCAAGACATTCATAAAAGTGGCATGAACATTGTGAACACAGAGACAAGAAATATCTTCCTTACATTTCTTTTAAAGATTTCCGAGACTGTTAGTCTAAACTCCTCCCTTTAGTCTTAAGTGATGAGCTTTATGTTTAGTTGTGGAGTTGGTCTATCATTCTTATCAGACCATGAGTTTTTACTGCTCAAGTATTGAAAGACTCACTGTTAGATGCATATCACTCATGGATGTAGT
>JAWWLZ010000001.1:71454632-71465710 GCA_035041345.1 Poliocrania exsul
GAGTAATCTGGTATTGGAATGGCCTGCCCAGAGAGGTGGTGGATTCCCCATCCCTGGAGGTTTTTAAACTGAGATTGACGAGGCACTGAGTGTCATGATCTAGTAAATGAACTGGAGTTGGACCAAAGGTTGGACTTGATGATCTTGGAGGTCTTTTCCAACCCAATTGATTCTATGATTCTATGATAGCATAACTTTATCTTATAAATAAAACTATACAGTAGGCTTCAGAATTTTCTTGTCAATATACTTTTCAGGATAAAGTTATTTATTGTGGAATAGTAAACTGCTTAAGGTGCAGAAGATGTGTGTCCTTCAGTTATTGATTGTGTAGCTAACCAGACATAAATATCTAAAAAGCATAATTACTTGACTAAATATTCTGATATGGGCAGCTCTGGCAATTTTATGGAAGTTCTTAGTCATGGAAAATGCCTTTTTATCATAATCAAATGATATGATAGAACCTATCCTGGAAAATCAACATAAACGCTATTTGCTCTTGCACAATTGCATGCATAATTTATGGGATGGCAGACAGGCTGACAGCAAATTGATACTTAGACAAATCTGCTTCACACAACTGCAGTAAATCAAGTTACTCTGACTCTGCTGAATGGAATGTTAGTGTTTGTAATCCCTAGACATATCAAGGAACAAAAGTTATTTGAAAATCTGTCTGTCTAAAACATGTAATCTCTTCCAAATATCATTTTTTTGAATACTAGAAATGAGCAATTTTCCCCTTAAATATCATGCAACAAAAGCATAATCTGTCTTTCACTTCCAGATCTATCTGGCTCTTCATCCTAATTTTGTCATTCATTGGAGAAAATAGCTTTAAAAATATCTATTGAAGTCTTAGGATCTTTCTTATTTAAATAAAATCAGAGGTTTGCAGAAAGTTTTGGAGAAAATAAAAGGTTTCCTTGATGTTTTTCCAAGTTAAACTGCTGTTTATATTCTGTCAGTAGTACTACAGCACAAGTATCAGAGACATTTTTTTTTAGAAATCTGTATCTCTAAACAGAAAAAGTCATAATTTACATTTTGCACTGTGTTTTTGAGTTAGAATAAACACTTATGAAAGCACACACAGAACGTTATCTAAGTATCCAGATACAAAAAATTGAATCACCAATACCATATCATAGTTATGATTTCAATAACTGTTAAAAAACATACTTTTGACTAGTTTGAATATTAATTTAAAAATTTGAGCAACTTTTCAAGAGGGAAGATACTACTTAGAACACCACACAGAATGTCTTATTTTAATTTTTTTCAAATGCCATCTTCTAAAATACGGATGTTCATGCTCATATGCAATATTTCAGGTATATTGTCATTCTTTTATATTATAATATTTTTAAAATGAAGGAGGTATATAAATATGTAGATTGTTGCATTTCATTAGCATTGACAATTTATCATTTCTTGTAACATGAGAAAGTCTGGTTAAAGGATATGTGAGGTAAAATAGGAGTCAATAAGAATTTATTTTTTTTTTTTTGGCTTTGGAGCACTATAAAAAAATCATGTGGGATTAGATGCTTGAATTTTAATTACAAAAGAAGTATTGACTGTTAGTTTCTAGTCTATGAAGAGAAACACAGTCCTGAAGAAATTATATTATAGGTCTTCAAAAATTTGGCAAATGTCTTGATGATTAAAATATAGATTCGGGAAGTGAGAGATTTGGATTCGCTTTTGCCTGTCAGTAGATTTGACTCCACATATCTCATGGAAATGTCCTAAGCTCCAGACCAAATGTGTGTAATACTCTGAAGGATGTTTCTTCACCAATACTACTGACCCTGGATTACTGGCATCTAGAGATTGTGAAAGTCCTAAAGGCAGAGGGAGGGGATAAATACAGGTCTGAATGTAGTCTCTGATCCCTGAACTCTTTTTTTCATTCTGTATTATATAATCTTTACTGAGAAACAGAAACAAAACAAAGGAAAAGTCAAACAAAAGCAAAATTTGCTTCCTCTGCCAAAGCTTCTGTCCCTCTATAATCCATTTTACTTTTGCTTTTATCTTTTTATTAGAAGTCAATACATTCAGGTTGGGGAATGCTATACCTCTCACATTAAAAACGTACTTGGTGATGGTGCATTTGATCTCACTTTGTATGTCATGAATGAATTATTGTTCCCAGTATGGACTCTTCTGAGACACCATGCAGTTTCCACTTGGACATCGAGCCATTTAACAGTTCATGCATCAACCTCACATTTCTTCAATTTAGAAGGAAGTATATTGTGGGAAACAGTAGCAAAGGCTTTACATAAGTCCAGGTAGATGTAATCAGCAGCTCTTTCCCTTTCCGCTGATGCAGTGACTCAGCTGTGAAAGGCCAGTAAATTAGTGAGGCATGGTTTGCCCTCGGTGAAGTCGTATTGGCTGTCTCTAATCACCAGTCTTCCATAGGTCTTGATATGTCTTTCAGGAATATATGTTCCATGTACTTAGCAGGCACAGAGTTAAGATGGCTGGTCAGTAGTTCCCAGGGTCTTCCTTTTTAAAAATGTGTACCAATATTCCGTTTTCTCCAGTCATCAGGAACTTTTTCTGACTGCCATGACTTTTCAAATATGATGGAGAGTGGCTTAATGACTAAATCAATTCCTTCAGGACCCTAATACGTTTAAATAACCCAAAATATATCTTTTTTCACATACTGATAAGCCTTAAGCTTGATCCTAATTACAAGACAGCAAACAATCAGATAATGTTAATGTAAAATATATTGTTGCACAAACAGCTAAATAATGAAGTCTGGTGATCCACAAACACATACCTTTTGGACCCCATGTGTTCTGCTGAAATAATACTGGGTTTAACCATATTTCCTTTGATATCTCTCTTGTGCTCTGGGTAAGAGAGATATTTAGATTAGACACCATGCATCAGTAAATGCAGTACATGCAGACAGGCTAGTCTGATGTTGCTTAGAAGTTTGTACAAAAATTAATTACTGCATCCTTTTCCTTATGTGAAGCCACAGCCTGGGATTTCTCTATATACCACGGTGACATTTTTCACAGAACTTTTAGGAACTTAATTACATTTAAGGCTTCTAGCTCTTTCCAAAATGTAACTGAAACTATCCCAGAGATCAAAATTAACTTAAAGATGTAGAGCAATACACAAAATTGTATTTATCATATCAGTAAGTGTTAGAAAAGTAAATTTTAAACAAATATGACAAAAAATCAAGGTAGTATAAGGAAACTAAACAAATATATGCATCAGTATATTATCTGACCTTTCCTTGTCAGAGTCAGAAAAAAAAAACCCTCAAAACAGAAAAAAAAACCCCAACATGGTAATTATTAAAAAGAAAATGAAATCTACTTAAAATCAGCTGATAAAAATAGTGTGTATCACATATTTGACTTGGGGTGGAGGGAACAGTATTGCCTTGACTCACAGTAATACTTTCACTGATATAAGCATCTAGGTTGTGATCTCTATTATCTGTTCTACTGTTTTTTGCAGTTGTTTACAATTTCACACTCAGTTTCCTAAATTGGATCATCTGGAAAACTTTTTTAGCCAGAAAAGCATGTTCATCTCTGTTTACTTCCTTGTTTTCCAAAATGCACCCCTGTAGAACTTGACTAAAACAAAAGAATGATCTGAAATGGAGCCAAGTCAACAGATGAAAACTGCAATACTGGCAGCAAGAGCACCCAGCTTCATAGATTTGACAATAGATATAATGTTAACTGCTATGCAAATTTTGACATGAAACTGGTTTTTATTCTACAAACTTTTGTGCAATTCATGAAGGCAGCAGCTGGTAACCATTGTTAAAGCTCTTGAAAACCTATCTCGGAATATTAAAAAAAAAATAGACAATGAATGCACTGACTTATGAGTTTGTTTGTTTTCTTTAAACACTTATGTACAAATGGTAGACATAAAACCTTAATGCATCTTGGAGCTTTATTTATTGATTATTGATTAACACATAAACATTAATTATTCATTGGCACACTAATGCATTTTAGGAAAAACACAGTACAAATGGTGACCTACCTGAGACAATTTTGTCATCTTTGAGAGAGGCTTATTCTTCCACCTATGCATTTTCTCAGTCGTCTGTTTCATACAAATTCACTTCTCTGTCTTGCTGGTCCCCACTCATTCACAAGATTTTTTTGGAGCTATTAGATGCATAGTTCTTAATCTAGTTATTTGGGAGGAGAACTAGAGGTGGGTGTTTGAGAAGTGCAAGGAGCTGGTATATAAATTGCATGCATCTCATGGATGTGTAAATGTCCATTTATGATTTTCCTCCAAAGACTTACCATCACAGAGCAAGTGCCATAAATACTGTGTGCATCTCCTATATACAACAGTGGGTTAGAGTTGTCTCACTGACACAACTTTTAGAAACACTGATTCTAGAAATATTCATACATAACAGCCAGAAAAGAAAATAATTTTTACTGCTCCTTCGTGAGTCAGAGGAGACTAGTAAGAATGAAATTGTGATGGTAGTTTTTTGCAGGCCACCTGATCAGGGCAAAGAAGTGGATGAAGCTTTCTCAAACAATTTCAAGAAGGTTCTGTATCACTGACCCTGACAGTCATGGAAAATTTTCCCTCCCTGATACATGGCTAGGGCAAAACAGGCAATGCAAGCAGTCACAAAGATTTCTGGAGGGTATGGGAATCACAGAATGGCTAAAGTTGGAAGGAACCTCTGGAGATCATCAGGTCCACTCCACCTTGATTAAGCAGGGTCACCAAAACAGGTTGCCCAGGACTATGCTTTTGAATATCTCCAAGGATGGGTATTCATTTTCCTTCTGAGAAGTTGTCAGTGAGAACCTTGCGACTCAGGTTCTGCTATTCAGTGAAAAGGAAGAACTGATCAGTGACTGTCTTGTCAGTAGTAACCACAAAACACTAGCATTCAAGACCACAAAGGAGGTCAAGGAAGGCAAATACAGATTTGGACATTAGGACAGCAGACTTCAGCTTCTTCAATATCATGGTTTAAGTTATCACCTAAGCCCCACACAGCTCCTTGCTCAGTTTCCCCAACAGGATAAGGAGAGATACTATCAGAACAGTAAAACTGAATAAAATTGTGGATTGAAATAAAGACACTTTAATAGGTACAGCAAAAGTCAAGCACACTAGCAAAACAAAACAAGGAATTAGTTGGTTACTACCCATTGGCAGGCAGGTGTTCAGCCATCCCCAGGAAAGCAGGGCTCCATCACAATTAGCAGGTACTTGGAAAGACAAATCCATTCCTCTGAATGTCTCCCCTTTTTTTTTTCTTCTCACAATTTTATATGTTTAGCATGATCCCATAAGGCATGGAATATCCCTTTGGTCTGTTGGATTCAGCTGTCCCAGTTGTGTCCCCTCATAACTTCTTGTCATCCCCAGTTTGCTCTCTGGTGGATAAGCGTTAGAAGCAGAAAAGTTCTTGACTCTGTGCAAGCACTGCTCAGCAGTAATTAAAACCTCCCTTACAAAGGTTAGTATTTCTTCAGTGTAAAAGCTAGTTTATGTTCATAGTGTTGGTTTTTCATGTTTTGCTTTTCTGCAATCTATGACTGTTAATGGTTTTAGCCAGTTGGGCCTGGGTTTGGGTTTTGAAGTTCAGATTAGGCCTGAAAATTTTCAGATGATTTGAGCTGGGCTGAGCTAGCTGACATCTTCTAGCCAATAATATTGTATTCCATACCATAGTACATCATCTCAAAAGGGGTAAAATCCAGTGTGTGGGAGTGGCTTGGGGCAGTTGCTTCACAGCTGTGGTCCCAGCAAGACACGCTGCTGTCCCAGGAGGGATGGGAAGGCCCAAGCTCAGACTACCGGCTTACCATCATGTTATCTTAGGGAAGTAACATGTTTGTTCTTAGTTTTTTCTCTCTGCTTAAGTTTGTCTCTGGAGAATTGACTTCTCTAAAGTGATTTGTGGTTAAAATGGTAGAATTTGTGTTTACTGGGAAGTGGGAGGTTATTTCTTGTTATATATAACTTGTGTAAATGTGTGTTATATTGTAGTTCCCTCTTAATTTTCTCTTTTCTGTATAAATACATGTAGTTAGTTTCGGTCTGAACCTGGTTTTTTAGAGGGTTTTTTTTTTTCCCTTTCTCTCTTTTCTCAGCCAGGGGCTAACTCTGTACTTGGGCAGTTGGCGTTTTTCCAGCTCAACCCAAGACAATGACAGAGGATAATACAGTTATATTTAAAGAGAGAAGTTGCATTCATTTTTTTCTATGTTTAATCTATTTCCAAACACAAAGAAAATAAAACACAAAATACAAACAAAAAAAAACCCACCCCCCCAAAAAAAAAACAAACAACCAAACCCACCCACCCCCAAAAAAAACCAAGAACAAAAAAACCCCACCCCCCAAAACTTTAGAGGAATGCAGTCTTACATGCTATTTTTTATAAAAATACCCTTCATAGGCACATGAAGCTGTGGCAGCCCTGTCTCTCTTGGGCTATTGGGTCCATCATGATAAATTTTCCTCTACAATTTAAGTATACTTATATTTCTAATTCTTGATTATCAGACTTTTTAAAGTAGCTAACCTTCCCTTGGTTGGATCCCTACAAATTTATTATATGGAATAAAACATTATCCTGGTCTGTATTTTCCTATGTGGGAAGATTGTTAGATGTCATAGAGGTCCCTCTACAGTCTAATAACAGGATTTTATTACACTGAAAAAAAAAACATAATAAAACAAATATGCGTAGTGGAAGGTACAAGAAAGGCTGGGCAGCTTTCAATTTCTACCTGAAAAGCTTCAGCTAGCTAATGTATCTTGCCCTGATGCTTCAAGGTTCCCCAGTTTAAATTTTATACCCCAATAAAATGTCCTTTTTTTTTTTTTTCTTTTGTGTGTGTGTGTGTTCACATTAGGTTACTGCACTATATAAGCTTTCCTGGAAAGTCTCAGTTTCACCTGCAGATAACAAGAGGAAAAAGTCTTCCTTCAAATACATATTAAAAATAAATGAGTATGTAGACCTGTTAGGAAAAAGTGATATTTAAAAACCTCATATTTCTTTTTTTACTGCATTTTTGCTGTTGTCTCCTTTGATTTATGAGACAGTACCTAGAATAAAGAAGCGTCAATGATTTGGGCTGTTGTGTGGTACTGTAATAAAAACACTAAACCTAACAATAATTATAAAATTGATTTAAAAGTTCCTTAGTAGTACCTTAAGGAGTGCAATGTAACTCAAATTTCCTTAATAGAGGTACAGATATGCTACATTTCATCTGTATGTGGCTATTGCTTAGACTATTTTTTAAAGATTATAGATACTGAGAAGCATACTCTTAAAGATTAATAGCTAGATTCAATGTTAACATCACATGATTTTCACAAGGGAAATATAAAACTTCGAGGAGGAGATTATAATGAGGTAGAGATATTATGAGCATTATTTACCATGTCCTATAAGGTGTTTATTACCAACCTTGTACATAAACAAAGATATGCCCATCATTTTGTTGTCTAGAAGAAACAGAATGTGTGAGAGAGGCTGATACATCTTGGGTGCTGCCAGAAGCAACTGTGGGCGAGTTAAATGGCCCTATGGAGCACCAGCAACTAGAAGCATGGCAAACAGGGTGGGCATACAGGGATTGAGAGGCTATCATAGCTTGTGCAGCAGTTCACTCAAGGGTCTGTGAGAAGGCCTGTGCACCCTGCTTGCATGTCCATAGCCCAGGGAAGTGCTCTAGGCCTCTGCCATAATGGTGGCCACTTGTCTCAGAGTTAAAACCAATGTTTCTACACAGAAAGCTCCTGAGATGTCTGGGGATCAGGGAAGACCCCAGGAGACTAGAGGAAGGCTAATATTCCCATCTACACGAAGGGCTTAAAGGAGGATCCAAGCAATTAAAGCCCTATCAGTCATACTTCACTTCCTGGGAAAGCTGGGGAGTGAATGCTTGTATGGGCTATCAGAAGTCGAATGAAGCACGAATGGTTGGGAAAAGCCAACATGGATTCACCAAGGGCAAATTGTGCTTGAAAAACCTGTATGCCTCCTATGACAAAGTACCCTGCTGAGCTGATGTGGAGCGAGTGGTGGACACTATCTACCTGGATTTCTCCAAGGCTTTCCATGTGGTTTCCTGCAGCTACCTCCTAAAGAAACTGGTACACCAACTGTCTGGGGAGCAGCTCTGTGGAAAGGGACCCTGAGGGTCCTGTTGGATGAATAGTGTAGTGCTGTGGCAGAGAAAGCAAACACGAAACTCAGATGCATCAACAGGGGCATCACCAGCAGAGGTAAGTCACTATCCCACTCCACTCAGTGCTTGTCAGGCCACATCTGAAATACTGTGTTCAGTTTTGGCCTCAGCTATGCAAAAAAAAGATGGGGATAGGCTAGAGAGGGTCCAGAGAAGAGTAAAAAAGGTGATCACAGGACTGGGAAGACTGCCATATGAGGAAAGGCTGAGAGAACTGGGTTTGCTCTGCCTTGAGAAAATGAAGACCTTATCACCATGTTCCAGTATTTAAAGGGTTACCAGAAAGAAGATGAAGACTCTTTTTTAACAAGGAGTCACATGGAAAAGATAAGGGTTAATGGGTGAAAGTTACTGCTGGGGAGATTCTGATTGGACACAAGAGGAAAATTTTTCACAAGAACAATCAGCCATTGGAATAATCTCCCCAGCACCTGGATTCCTCAGTGTTGGACTCTTGAAAGATTCAGCTGGACAGGCCATTGGGACATACTGTCCAGATAATGCTTTTGACAAGATAGATTCAACTAGATGATCTTTGAGGTCCCCTTCCATCCCTTTCTGTGATTCTATTTACTGTTAAAGATTTTGTTATACTGAGTTTACGGTAGATTCATAAATAGTTCTCCAAGAATTTAAAATAATACTAAAAGTTTATTTTTTTAAAGCTGATGTGAAGCAACTTAGCATTTTCATATATTCAACTAAAATGAATATATTGACTTGAATAAATAGCTAACCTAGTCTTTGTCCATTCCTTGAATAAAACTCCTGTTGCCTTTTGAAAATGCCATAATATTTTCATATTTTCAGACCTGGTTTTTGGTCTTATCTTGACTACTGCTTTGGAATTAACAGAACAGAATATTGTAAAGGCATCTGACTTAAAAAATTCTGTGTTCCTATACCCTGAAAAAAACGTGGTTTGGTTTGGTTTGGTTTGGTTTTGGTTTGTTTTTTTCCAAAAAAGTGCAAGTAGAATTGAGCCAGAAAAAGTTTGTGGGTTTTTCTCACCCTAGAACAATTCCCTGCTGTACATCAAGATGGATGTCCTAACTTTTAGGATTTTATTTGGGAAAACAGAGCCATCAGACAGCTCAAGGCACTTGTCCATGAGAAAATTTTGCTCATGCCCTTCAGCCTCAGCCAAGCAGGCATGTATTTGAAGCTGACTTTTTTTATTTAACACAACATATTCCAAGTGTTCTTTCCTCTCTTTTTGAACAGAAATATTGTCCATATTCTACATGAAGAAGTTTCTAATATGAGCTACTAAGACTAAAAAGCTTTTCAATTTAATAAATTTGTATTTTAGGTTAAAAATTATTCCATAGGAAAAAAAATCTAATACTTTTTATCACAAGACAAATTTCCATATCTAAGGTACCAAAACCATCAGTTTTATTTGGGTTTTCATTCTTTTATATGAAAATCAGAAAGATCTTAAATATCTTTCTCTGTGAGAAAGAAATGATACTATGTTATTAAATAAGACCCCAAAAATCAACCACCCCCCCCCTAAATTTACCCCCCTCCCCTCCCCTCCCCTCCCCAAGTATTTAGGATTTTTTTTAAAAAAATGCAACCAATTAGAATTATCTTCTTACTCATAGCTCCAGGGGTTGTACGCTTAGCTCGTTAGATTTATCATCAGAATTCTATGGTTGCAAGCTTCATTTTCATGGGAAATAAATGGCTTGTAGAAGGGAACTCTCAATTTGTCTTATAATACTGAGCCAAGACTAAATATAAGAAAGATAAAGAAGCCAAGTTCCTTGGCATTTTGCCATTATTTCTGAACTAGGAGCAAGTATGATTGTTTACTGCCAAGTTTAAAGGAAGAGAAAGAGAGAATGTACTTAATCAGCCTCAAGCAGAAATAAACTGGAGGGGTTTTCATCACTATATGAATTTCTGAATGAAAATCACCAACAATAAAATCTGAACACACAATGTAACATACATACATTGCATCTGAAATATTTATTTTGAACAAATGGAATATGATGGCTCCTAAAAGACAAAGTGAATTAATGCTTTTTTTATGTCACGAACTCCAAGGAAAAAAATTTTAAATACAGGGTTGTGGTTTGTTTGGTTGTTTTTTTTGTCTTAAATAGCAATTGTTCTGAAGTTGTTTTTAATCCTTAATTCTGTACAGATGACATTGCTCTTGTCAAGTTTCCCAGAGAAACTGTACTTCTATGGATGGAAGGAAAAGGATGATGGAAGAAAAAGGATGAAACATACAAATCATCTTTTGTTGTTGTTGTTGTTTGGGTTTTTGTTTGTTTTTGTGAAATGGAGCTTTTAATACTTGCCTGCTAATTATGAAGATTCTGAAGAAGGTTCACTTTCTCACAGCCTCACATGTGCCTTTGAAAAGAAAAAGGAATGCCTCTTGGTATTCAGATTTGAAGCTGAAGACATCTAGAAGGCCATAAGCTGTCTGTGTCCTACCTATAAAAGAGATGAATATCCACATCCATTAATGCCACCTGTGTTTTAGTCTGCTTAAATTGCTTGGATACCTGACTCTAGAAGGACCAAAAGAGATTAAAAAAAAGCATTTGAACTCTGAAAAATTAAACATGTAGTACACAGTAGTTCTAGACTACCATATAGAATCTTTCTATGGTGAACAAATTAACACTGTAGTGAAAGTTGTTAAATTAATGAGATCCTTCTACAGTTTTTCAATTAGCACAGTTTGAGCTGGGATCTAAGTAGTTAGCTGATAGGTGATAGGTGAATAAAACAAGTTGTAAATGTTCTGGGGAAGAGCTTTTTACTAAGATATTTATATACTTTTTTGTTTTG
>JAWWLZ010000001.1:71472960-71484429 GCA_035041345.1 Poliocrania exsul
GATCTAAACAGTACAGGTGTCTGGCACTTCTTGAAATGCCCAGAAAATAAATGGGATATTTATTCTCCCTGACAGGAAGAGGAAGAGTGTGTGCTTGATTCTCCATCTCAAGAAATGAAGTGTTGAGTGAACTGTTCTGTTGATTTATTATAGTGGTATCAGCTAACACTCTTACTGAAAAATTTCCATTGGTATTTTCTGTATGAGCCACTATTTCAAGTATTTCCTCCCTAACCATGAACACTAAAATTTAAAATACACTGCATTCAATCAGGTAGAGCAGATGGACATGAGACTTCTGACACTGCCAATGCTGCTCTTGCTCCCTCTCCCTCTCTCTCTGTTTCTCTTGCTCCCTCACATTGTGGTTGAAGCCCAGTTGACAACTAAGCTTCTCTCAGCTGGTCACCCACCTTCCCCCCATACCCACAGCAGAATCAGGGAGAGAATAGGAAGAAAAAAGTGAGAAAACTCTTGAGTTTAATAAGGAGAGTTTAATAGTTAAAACAAAAGGTACACACAGAAGCGAAGCAAAGCAAGGAATTCACTTCCCATGGGCAGGCAGATATTCGGTCCTCTCAATGACAGCAGGGCTCCATCGAGTGTAATAGTAGCAGAAAGACAAACACTATCACTCCAAATGTCTCCCCTTCCTTCATTTTTCCCCAGCTTTATATGCTGAGCATGATGCCATATAGTATGGAATATCCCTTTTGTCCATTGGAGTCAGCTGTCCCAGCTGTGCCCCCTCCCAATTTCTTGTACACTGCAAGTCTCCCCTCTGACAGGGTGAGAAGCAGAAAAGGTGTTGGCTCTGTGTAAGCAGTGCTCAGCAGTAACAAAATCACCTTTATATTATTAACACTATTTTCAGCACAAACACAAAATCCAGGCCCATGCTATCTAGTATAAAGACAATTAGCTCCACCCCAGCCAAACTTAGTATGTATGTAATGCAAAATAAGCTACCAAAACCTGCATATTTTCTTTTAATTTATTTTAGTAATAATTTGATTTAGAGCATCTTGATTTTGTTCCTCTGCTCTATATGTTCATTGCACCAATATATATTTAGATTTTGGTACAGACCTTAATCCTCTTCCAGCGACTTATCCATGTAAATAGTTTTGCTTCTGGAGTTGTTTAAAAAAAAATGGTCTGGAACTCAGCCACCTGGAAATTCCACTGAGGTAAGCTAAACTCTGCCTCAGTTTCTAAAAATTCCTATGCTTGGGAAAAATTGCTTCAGTTCTGGATTTTAGTATTATGTTTTTGAAAAACAAACAGACAACTATCTCAAATCCTTATCTAATGTACAGTTTCTTAAAATGTCACTGAGAAATAAGATACTTTGCAGATGTAGATGTATTTTAAACCTGCCATCCATTCATAGCATTTTAGACTCACCAAAGGTATTAATTTCCATTTTTGCATTCAAGAACAACAAAAAAATTTTTTTTATTAAGAATATTGTTACTTAAATAGAAATCTTGGAACAATTCATTAACCTAGTCTGATATTTCAGCTATGTATTTGTTATTTGCCTGTTTAGCAGGAAAACATTGCAGACTATTAGTACTTTAAACAAAAGAGGTTTTTTTTGTTTTTTTTTAATAAGGCATCTTTTTGGATAAATCTTTACCATAGATAGTAATACAGGGAGTCAAGAGCTCATTTGTGTAATCCTGGATATTTTCTTTCTATTCATGTTCTGTTAATTTCTGTGAGGAAGGGAGAAAGGGAGAAAGAAAGAGAGAAAGCAAAAGAGAAAGCAAGAAAGCAAGCAAGAAAAAAAAAAGGTAGGATTTTGCTCAGAAAGGTAAATTCTGTACTTTTTTCTGAATCCACCAGAATCTTTTGGCATAACATTTCTAAAAGGTTTCATTTTGATGGTTTGCTATTAAAAACAAAGAAACAAACAAAACAACCCAACAACAACAACAAAACATTAAAAAGAAAGTTTATGTTTATCAAGAAAAGTAGCTGAGTGATTATAGTCACATTGGATGAAATAGACATGTTCTTGAAAAACAGTATTTTAATCCAATCAACATTTTCCAAGGGCAAATTTTTCCACTCAGACATTTTAAATTAGTTCTTTTTCTAGTATTTAATGTCATTTGTGAACTTTTTTGAGTGCAAAGTGGTTTCTATATTTGCCAATACAGCAACTGCACTGTCTAGATATTACCTTTTTCTGTAATCTGCATGGAAATAAGAGTATAATTGATAATGCTAATTCATTTTAATGCAATGCTAATTCCTTGTTATTTTAAAAGAATCTCTACCACTGCTCAATTTTTTAAGTCCCATGTCACGTATTCCTTGTTTAGAGTAGTCCTGTGAAATACCTATTAGTGTCATTTATTCATAAGGATGATGAAATTGTCATCCTGTTATACAATTATATAATCTATAAGTAGGAAGCTCTTCACAACATCGCTGTTGCTAGTCTGATTAAGTCTTGTCATCAAAGACCTTTAAATATAATGATTGACAAAGGAAACCTGTTGTGAGAAAACGACAGATGCCGACAGGACTTTCAATTAATATAATTGCAAGTTTACTGCACAATCCTTTCTAGAATTGTCTATTCCTGTTGATTTTGATATTGGTCTCCTTTCATTACTTTATTCCCCCACAACTGCATATACCTTAATATACTCTTACATATATATACAGTTATCCTAGTTCTTGCTGTTAGTGACAAAGTTAATTGAATAGTCTACCTCTTTACTCAAATTTTCTTCCTATCTACTAAGCAGATGGTTTCACTATAGATTTGTCTGACATTTTCAGCTTAAAACCCAAACATGTCAGAAAACAAAAGGGTCTAACTTTTAGCAGTAAAGCTAAGAAATCTATTTTTCTTGTTTGTGCTAGTTTTCAATCATGAATTCAGTGAAGAACAAGGAAAAAAGAAGAGGAGATGGTAAAGTCTTTCTTTCTTCCTTTTCCCCCCCTTTTTCTTCACTTGATTTCATGATGAAAAATAGTGGAAACCAGAGAAATATATTTCTGTGTATAATTTATTGAGGTTTGATTGAACTCCTTACAATTATGTCTTTTTATAGAAGTTTTTCTGCTATATAGAGGGAGGAGGCAATGTTTACCTATTGACACAAAAAAACAAGTCCAGTTTTCACTGCTGCTCAGATGTCAACAATTCTACTCTGTAGAAATATAACTTCATTATTGGTGTATTAGATACCAAAACAAATTTAAGTTCAGTCACAGGGTTTCTGAGAGGTTTTAGCAATGTCACATAGTCACGGATTCATCTCGTCCAGCTTTATATCCTCATTATCCTTAGAAGTGTGATCACAGTCTCCTGTCACAGTCCACACAGAGAGGTTAGTTCTTCTAAGAGGGATTAAGTTGGCTTAGGAAGTTTCTGCAGGTTTTTCTAGACCACAGAATTTCCAAATGTATTCTCAAACCTTATTCTGACCTGCAAAATATGCTATTAAACTCTATGTGGTACTCTTTATCTAAGTAATAAATGCAGTCTGTGTATTATTTTCATACTAAATCCAAAACACAGCATTGTACCAGCTACTAAGAAGAAAACTAACTCTATCCCAGAAGAAACCAGGAAAATCTACTCTAGTTATATTACATAAATTACATGAGCATCTAGGTGTTGACAACATACTAATAAGACAGTTCTTTAAGAGTGTTGTTTCATAGTGATACTTTAGGAGAGCTGAAGAGATTTAATGAGCTAATATTTTCTTAGTATGAAATATTTAGATGCCCAATAGTGTTTAAACCCTTATTGCAAGATAGTCATTGCAAAATGACCTATACAAATGTGACAAAATCTCACTGCTATTACCACACATCAGAGCTAACACAATGGGATGTATAATCTCTGCATCATATATTTCAATTCCATGTTGTGTAGAATTTACTCCATCAGCTACATCTACAAATCTGGTCTTGATGGGACTGAGACTCATATAATTCTTTTATTATTCTTCCTTTTGAAATATTAGCTTGAAGAAATTTTATAGGACTGACAGTCAGGGACAATAATTTACTTAATTACCTTCACAGTACGCAGCAAAGCTTGTCTTCTAGATCATTAAAAAACAAACAAACAAAAAAAAAAAGAAGAAAGAAAAAGAGATTAATCAGTTTGGAGCCTGAATGTTAGACTACAAAGACATGATCTGTAACTTTAAATATTTTAATTCCTTTTGTTTTTAGGTTTCTGGGATGAAAGGTTTCAGCATAAGCAGAGCATGGATTTGAGTCAAATATGGTGTCATTCCCATCTTTACTAAACTAAATAGTAATACTAAATTGTTATTTACTATTTGCATCAGTGTACATAGGAAAACTGCGGGTGTGGCAGAAGGAACACCAAGATCAGAGGCCAAAAAAAGGAGGTGTTCCCTGACCCAGGAGATAGTTGCTGCAGTTGATGTAGAGCCTGAGCTAGATCGTATTTTTTCCTAACAGAATCTGTAGCGTGTCTGAGAACCCACTATGGAGCAGATATTTTTTCTTGAAGGACTGCAGCTCAGGGAGAACCCACACTGCAGCTAGTGCAAAGTGTGAGGAGGAAGGAGGAACAATGACTTCCTGCAGCCCCCATTCTTTATCCCCCTGCAATGGTCAAAATGAAGATAGAAGAATCAGAAGTGAAGGAATGAAGCTGAGATTAGGAAAGAGTGAAGGTGTTTTAATTATGTTTTGTTTTCTATGACTCAAATTAGTAATTAATTTTTAATTTTAATTAGTAATAAATTACATTAATTTTCCCCAACTAGAGTCTATTTTGCTAACAATGTTGAATTGGTGATCTCCCCATCTTTATCTCAACCCATGAGCTTTTCCTACTTGTTTGTCTCATTTTCTCCTGCTGTTGTACTAGGGGAAGGTATGATCAAGGAACTGGGTTGACAGTTGGTATAGATGGTCTGGATAATTTTCCCTCAGAAGGTTTTGTCTACATTTAGAAACTTTTAAGACACTTCTACCTGTTTTGTTTTGTTGTTGTTGTTTGGTTTTTTCCTATTGCATTTGTGTCCCACTTTTAGTTTTCAACATTTATAAATAAGATGGTGAATAAAACCACCACCAATAGTACCAAAAGGAATATTTTTCTAAGAATTTGCAGTTCTGATGCAGTTCAAGTAATACAAGCAAAATGCATTTTGCTTTGGTCTGTCAGAGATATGCATCAGATTGGGGATGTTTCATTTTACTACTTGTGCATACAAAATGCAAATATCTTGTCTATAAAGTGTAAGAATAGTAATGCCTCATTATCATTTTTACCTGTGTGCTTAAAAATTAAAGGAGTTTACAATGTAGCTAAATGTATTGAGTTTAACAAGTTAGCAAGATCATAATGTTTGGATCAGCACAATTATGCCACTGTATTTGAGATGGTGTCAGCATTTCCCATTATAAATAATTTAAGGATTTTTAACTTGTAAGAGAAAAAAACAGTAGTCTTACTGCATTTTAAAGTAATTATTACACTCAGAGCATCTTCAAGGCTGAAGGGAGCATATGATAAAGTTTAATATTTTCCTCTAGGGGATTTAAGCTAGACATTCAGCTTTAACCCAGACAGTTTAAAAAGGTTTCTCAATGCTACTTTGAATGTAAAGTTTGTTTAAATGTGATGTAGTTATGTGCCAGGATACAATGATTTTGGGATGCCTTCCTAGAACTGACACTGCAGTGACTACCACTGGTAGTCAAACAATGAGTGGTAAGAGTGATGTTACTGCAGAGGACAAGAAAGAAGTCATAGGAAGGAGATGACAATTTTTGTTACCAGATTATCCCACAATCATGGATGTGAATTAGGAAGGAGAAAATACATGATATCATTCCACGACATTAAAAAAAAAAACACAAAAACCACAAAAACCAAAACCAACCAAACCAAACCAAACCAAACGAAACCAATTAAAAAACCAAACACATCTGGAACGAAAACCAAACTCTTAAACATTCATTTGTTTATATACTACAGTTTTGCTCATTTCTTCTGAACTATGTATATGCCTGAAAGCAGGCATTTAAAGAATTACTGGATTGTTGCTTAGATGGAGACGTACTTAGCAAAAGTCCAACAATGAGGTTGAAGACAATAATTTCTATTAACTCAGTCATGTCACTATAAACATGCCCACTGGTTTCAGCATTCTCATCCATCTTTCTTAAATTCTGTAATCAAATTAGAAATAAACATCAAAAGGAAGTGAACAATGAGTGGTCATCAGGCAAACAGCTCACCCTGATCTATTTCTTAACAAAATAAGCTAGAAATTGAAAATACTTTAACTACTGTAGAGATTTTCTTCAACACAGAAGGTTTTGCTCTAGTCATCTGATGTTCAGTGGTTAGGGTTAGGGTGAATCCTGTATTTGATTCTAAAGCACATTTTTTTAATTCACACTTTCTTTCATCAAAGTGTATGTGCTGCAGCATGATTAATGGAGTTAAGATTAATATGAGAACTTGTTCATAACTGTTGAGAAACAAAGGAGGAGTGCTTTGCAGTGGTTGAGTTATAGTCAGTCAAATGCTACCTTGTGTCATTTAAAAAATACACCAACTACATAACACTATTTCTGAGTTTTATCTTGCCTTATTATTATTTTTCTTATCCCTGCAATGTCAAATACAATTATTACACAAAAATTGTCCCTATAGTCTTTTAAAAGAACAGCAAAAACTTCAAGTAACTTTTGCATGAGGTAAATACTAAGCAAAAAAAGAGAAGACCCATAGTGGATATATCTGGCCTTCACAAAGCCTGAGTTATTACTACACTGTTCTACGTTTCTTATGAGAGGTTTTGTTTCAGGAAATATGACATGTTGGGGTTTTAAATGGTTGTTTTTTTAAAGCATCCCTTGTTTTGTGTTAAAGCACAGTCAGTTATGTCTATTTGGTGTGCCCATATCACTTGAAGTGATAGTGTATCTAAACATTCAAATTATTCCAATACACTGAAATCAGCATGATCAGAGAGAGGCTTTAATTTGCAGACTTGATGAAGAGTTTATTAGATATCCTCAGCAAAGCTTAAGCAGACCTACAAGATTTGAAGTGCCAAGTTCTTGCATGTGTTGCAGGTGAACTGTTTGAGGAGCTAAAGGTGCTGTTATCCCTTGAAGAAGATAAAGTCTTTAAGATTTCCTTTTTTTTTTTCTCCTATACCACCCTAATTGAGCCTTCAGAAATAGTTGCTGAAACTGGTTAACTTTTTGATATATATGACTTTTGGGTATTCTGTCCCACTGTAGTGTTCAGTCTCTGAAATTAAATTCTCCACAGTTTTTGAAAAGCTCTAATGACATTTCTTGTATGTGAACTAATAACATGGGTCAGGAATTTAGTTCAACACTCCTTTGGTATATTTAGAAACTTTAATTTGTAATTGTAGTACAAAGAGCTGTGATTTAAGTATCAATTCCCCTTCTAAGTAAGATAAAGGCTGTTAATTTGCCCACTGTGCAGACTGTTTTAAATATTAAGTTTAGATTTTAATAATATTCCATATAACCTGTTTGATATTTCAAGAGAAACTACCTATTCTGCACAAACTCACAGGATATAGTTTCCTCCATTTCAAGAGATATATTCCCATCTTGCCTTGGCTTTTTGAGCATTACAGCTAATTTGTAACATTGCTCATTCCTTCTAACCTGACTTTGATGGTTACCGTTGAGGCTTACATCTCTGGAGAAGGCTGGAAAAACAAACAGGAAAAAAAAAAAAGAAAGAAAGAAAGAAAAAAGATAGGTTTGATCAGTAGATGGCAGTAAGAGCTAGCAAGAAACCTGAAGGCTCAGCTTTTGCACATTAATCATACATACAGCAAATTCCACACAGTACAAACTGACAAAGACCTTGCTTTGCCACAATCAATCTTTATTCACCACTAGATTACAGTGGTGAGATGTACTTGATTGCCTCAGATCCACGGGAAAGCTTATAAAAACTATATATATAATCGGCTTAAATTTTTGCCATTGTATTTTAGATTTTAGTTTTATTTTAAACTGAGCTTTGGACAAAATTGGTTTATTCTTATCTCTGCTATGTGACCGAACAGTCCATCTGTCACCTTGACTGTGAAGTTGTAATTTTAATGTTTGTCTCTGTAAATTTTTAAAGCGTCATTCTATTATATTTACAAAGGGAAATATATGGCTAATAGACTGTAGTTGAAAGAGGACTGTCTTAGCTCACTTGTCTACTCCAAGAGTTTTACTACTGTGTGCCTATGTTATAAGTTGAAATGGTACCAGAATAGTGAAGTAAATGCTGTGTTGTACTGCAGGATCCATTTTGTACAGCTCCATTCTCTAGTCTCATTTTCAAAAAGTCACAATGTATCAAGGATGTTCACTTTGGAAAGTTATCAGTGCAAATATTCTCCTAACACACATTCAACAACAGAAACTGTATATGTGTATTTGAAATGAAAAGGAAAAAAAATGGAATAATGATATGAATTTATTTTCCATTTCATTATATAATGAAATAATTTATTTAGAAATGTATATCTAGTTTTGTGTAATTTTGTAGATTTGAAGTGCTTAGTTTGTATAAAGTATGAACTCCATACTATATTTCTTGATTTGGCTCTATTTGTGCAATCTATGTAATTTTGTAGCAGTCAGTTCCACGATGTTTTATTCTTTAACAACCCTTTCTCTGAGGAAGAAAATCTGTTGTTTTTCTACTTCTCATTCAGTAATGAAAATATGGAAAACAAAACAAATTATAATCTTAAAATTTCTTACCAAATAAAATTATTTTCAGAGAATAACAAAAATAGCATTCTGTAAGGTAACAACATAAATAAATAAATAAATTAGAAAACACTAAAATAAAATGCCAAATGGAATAGAAATAATTTGTTGTATTTAGTTTTAAATATAGAGTTTAATATGGGGTACAAGACAGAAAAGAATCATCTTTGACAGAAGGTCCGTCATGACAAAGCATATTTTTTGTGGGAAGTAAGTAGAGTCACAGAAGCATGCAAACATAAACATATATATATATATATATATATGTATATATAAAAACATATGTGTGTGTGTGTGTATATATATATATATATGAATGCAATAATAGATACTGCTTTTTCTAGTATCTTGTCAATATTAGGAACATCTACAGAGCTTCTGAGTACCCCTGCATTCCTGCATTTGCTGCTGGATCATTGCTTTAAGAAATTCAGCTGCCACAGTGCAAATGTAGAGCTACATTTTGAGTAGTTTGCTTTAAAAAAAAAAAGAAAAAAAAGAAAAAAAAAAGTACAGACAGCTTCCCTCACCCCTCCCTGGTCTAAAATGCTGGTTTATTTTGTGCTGAAATCAGCTGAAGTGTGTCATACTGGCATCGAAAGAAAACAACAGGTGGTGATTTCAGATTTCCCTGGTGAGGACTGCAATCAGTTGATCAAACTGCAATTGCTTTTTACTCTGGGATAAACATAAATATGCATGGATTGTTCTTTGTGGTCTTGCTTCATTGGAGTCCAGTTAGCTTCTGACATCATGAGCTTAAAATACAGGTAGATAATTTTATCCTTTTGCCAAAGACATTCACATAAGTCACAGTGCTCTGTGCATGCCTTGGCTGTAGGAGAATAATTTGCTTCAACTCTTTGAGATATAAATATATTTTAATGACTACTATTCAATTCTAACAGTTTTGCTCTGTTTATGTTTATTTATTCATTCATGTATCACCCTCTCTTTAATAAAAAACTTTAATAAAAATTCTAATTTATTAATTGCAAGTATAAAATGTTTGAGCAGCCTCTAATCTATTTTTTCTTTTTTGTTTGGGTTTTTGTTTCGTTTTCTAGTTTTGTTGTTAGAGGTTTTATTTTCCTTTATCAAGTGATTGATAGGCTTTAGAAAGCTCTATCCATTTCCTTGATTAATACAGTAAAGCATTACCTTCAGTTCTTCATCACCATGAAGGTTATAAAAACATAGTAGGACTCTTGACACACAATATTTCAAACAAGTCAAGAATGCTAAATTTGACTAGTATTTTTTGACAAAACTGCTGGTGCAGGTCTGAAAAGGAGACATGACATACCATCTTGATAATTAAACTTTGTTAGGAAGATGTTGTCATTTTCATACTTTAGGGTTTTCTTTTTCTTTTCTTTTCTTTTTTTTTTAAGGTGGTGACTTTTTTTGTTTATTTGGAAGTTATTTGTTTTGTTTTGTAATTTGCTTTACACTGCTAGAATGTCTAGAGCATGATTGTCTTTTTAAAAAATGTCCAAATCTCACTAAATATCTTTAATTCATATTCACAGCTTGAAATCAATTGAAATTGTGAAGAAGGTCCTCAGGTCAGAGTGCACTTCATTAAGTTTATATGAATAAAAATCATCACTGTGGTCAAAATCTATTCCATCTTAAAATTCAGAATGTAATCAGAGAAATGTGGGCTTAATAGCTTCTCTGTTTAAGCCCCTATTCAGAAGTCTGATGTGAGTTCTGCTTGTAACTTACTAGTATAGTGATAGTTAGAATCATCTTTCTCTCCATTGCAGGTCTTGTATTTGCAATATTATAATGCAATAATATTTTTCTTGGGAAAGAGGTATTTATAATGCTAATATAGTTCTCAGTAGTATCACAACTTTGGAGTTAGTGACAAAGCGATGCAACAAGTGAATAGTGTCTGAAAAGAACAAAGAAAGTACTAACCTGTGGTTCAGCCAATATCAATACTTTTAAAAATTAGAAAAGTGGGAGACAGGCAATTCCAATCTGACAAGCCACCTTCCATATTTGACAGTGAAGAAAAATACAGTAAAAAAGAGAGAACTGGAACTACAAAAAGTGGAGTGGGAAGATACATGGCATTGACTACAGAGAAATTATTTTCATGCAGCACTTCAAATTAAGGAATTAATCTCAGTGTGCCTCTTTATTTCAAAATACCAATATTTAAAATCATGTCATTATGAAGTAAACTGAATTTTTATGGGTTCTGGTATTGGCAGTATGAACTGATGTAAATATTTTAAAAATTTGAAGCTTTGTTAGTCCTTCAGAGAGAAATATAAAACCTTTTCATTAAACAGACCCACACAAGACACTGATCATATATTTACAGTTCTGCAATATTGTCATGTAATCTAACTGACAGTCCTTTATATAAACAGTTCTTTGTGCTGAATACCATTGAAAAGGCAGGTAGCTGAAAATATCTTTGTCCACCTGTCTACCAGTGTATTCATCCATCATTTGCAAAATATACTGACTTCACTTTAGAGAGCAAAATTCAATTTAATGATATATGTCAACAGTTGTTACTTGTTAGATTGTTACAAGACTTAGAGGGACAAGATACTGTACTTTGAGATTAATTATTTTTGTTTGTGAATATCATGCCTGCTTGCAACAACAGTTCAGTTTTAAACTATATTGTCTCTAATCCAAGACAATGTG
>JAWWLZ010000001.1:71494978-71507020 GCA_035041345.1 Poliocrania exsul
TCTTCCTCCCTCCCTCCCTCCCTCCCTTCCCTCCCTTCCCTCCCTTCCTTCCCTTCCCTTCCCTCCCTTCCTTCTTTTCTTCCTACCTCCTACCTGCCCACCTGCCTTACTGCATGCTTGCCTTCCTGCCTTCCTCTTTTCTTTTCTTTTCTTCCATTGTGCTTTTACTCCTTTCTTCCTTTTCTTTCTTCTCTATGTTTTGAATCTTTTCTCTTTTTCTATTTTTGCCGTTTTACTGTCCACCTAATAATGGTCTTATTCTGTATTAAATGCATAAAGATATTTTTACTCTTAAAGACTTTTTTAAAAAACAATCTTATGTTGAGTTCTGCTAACACTGGTTTCCACTTCATAATTTTTTTTCTTCATACAAAATCCATTTTGTATCATTCTTAATTGATATTTAATTTGCATCTTAGCATCTCATTTCCCACTATTGTATTTTTAATTGCTTCCTTCACTTTAGAACTGACTCAGGGTTAGATTTTACTGAAATTAGAATATAAATCCTCTATTTTCTATTAAAATTAGTCTGTGTTTCTTTTTCTTACAAAAAAGGAAAAGTTAAGGCCTTTTGAAAAAAGGTTCACAGACATTGTCCTTCAGACAAAATTTTAATACGCATTTGTGAACCAACTTGTGAAAATAATTATTGGGTGAGCTAATAAAACCACTTTAGAAAAATTAAACCAAAATCACAAATCCATGTATTGGAGTACCCTGGTGTTGCATGTTGTGGCAAAAATAAGCGACCTCACGTTTTTACTTTATTTTCTTAAAAAGAAACTATAAGAGAAAAATCAGTCAGTTATCAAAAAGGAACTCTCTTTTTTCTCATGATCTTCATATTTTCTTTTCTAAATATGAATTCAAATTAAACAATGCTAGGGGTAAAACCTGTCTTTGCAGAGGACTTCACAATTAAATATAGGGAGATTATGCTACATGCATAATATCTGTTAACTGTGCTCTGAACCCTTACTGGACTTTTATAAAGAACAATTAAGGATAGATTAGAGGGAATAAATTGTGAGAGAAGCTATGGCTAAAAATATTTGATCCTCTTCTACAGAAATACAAAAGCTAGCTGAGGACAAAAACTTAGTAAGCAACCTAGGAAGAAGGATTTATGGTTATCTAAAGATAAAGACTTAAGGAATCCCTCAACCATTACTTTTTAAGCAAACTGCAGTACCAAATTGTCAAAGATGTCAATACTAATAAAGCCCAACATTATTTGTGTATAATTTTACAGATGTTGCCAGTCAATATAAAAGAAAATTGTCCTATTAGTAGAATTTTACATCCCATTTGTGACTATATCATTGATATTGCCTAAATGTCCCCTTTTTGGATATACATCTAGCTGCAACTGTTAAATAAATAATACATAAAATATTTATAGATATTTCAGATTGTTTTAAGAAGGAGTTACAAAATTATACTCCTCCTAGCAACAGTAAACTGCTCCATGTTCTAATAACAGCCATAAATTAAACAACATAAGCACAAAGACATCATAAAGAGAAAATTTATTCATTATCTACTAAATCTCACAGAAAAACTAGTATTGGAAAAGGCCTCTGTAAAACATCTAAATCAAAATCCTACTTGGAGCATAGATATGTTGGAGTTGCACAAGATTGCTCAAAGTCATGCCTTATTCAGTTCTGAAAACCTCTAGGTAAACTGCTCTCAGTGTTTTGTTGCTTTTCTTTTGTTTTACTTAGATGCATATCACAATTTCCCTTGTCACAACTATGATCATTGTCTCCCCTCCTTTTATTGTGTTACCCTGAGAAGAATGTAGCTTAGGATCTTTCTTTCTGAAACGGACACCTGCAGTGAGATCTGTTGTCTTCCCATTTGGTGTAGATATGTGCCCAGAGGCTTGACACAGACCGTTCTAAACCTTACTTTCTCATTGCTGGTGAGATTCTTTCTCGAAGTCCTCTCCCTGATTGATTTTCCCCTAATTCCTATTTCTTTGCTTACCCATGGGGTAACATAGTATCATGATCTAGTATTTCAAAGCATGAAGTAGAATCCAAAAAAAGCCCTACTATGGCAAATTGGTCATCTATTAAATCTTCCTGTTTGAGGTTCAAAGTACTATTTTAATTAGCCCATGTTTGTCTATGCATTAACTAAATCCCTGGAAACACATTGTTGCCTGAATGATGACTAAGACAAGACAAGGGAGAAGAGAAGCTCTACCTATTTTAGTGCAGGAATTCAGATAAAACAAGCCATTAAAGAAGAAAAAAAGAAATAAAAGGACATAGATTTTGCAGATCAATTTCTCTTTTTGAGGAGAAGTATCTGAGCAAAGTTCCCTTATTCTCATATTTATTCACATATAAAATGTAATATAATAGAAGAAAAGCTCAGTGATATAATTGATTTGCTAAGCACCTTGACATGAAGATATCAAGTGGTACGAGAACAGCAACCACACATTAGATACTCACTCTCTCATAGAGAACATTTTATAAAAGTTGGTGCTATTGGTATTTACTTCTGGAATAGTTCCTAAACATGAAGATAGTGAATGGTTCCTGTTTCTTAAAATAAACCTGAAAACCTTTTTTTAAAATGTAATCTCCTGTGCAATGAAATGAATAGTACATTAACAGATAGAGGAGTTGGAAAATATAGTCCATGAATTTCATTTTGGCAGTAACAACCTTTTTTACTTTATTGCAAGTAATATTCATCTTAACTCATGTAACTGCTTGTTAGGAATGCAGTTTGTGGGTGACATTAATAATGCAAATAGCCAAACCAGTCTTTGATATGCAGGCATTCAAACTTCTTGCTTCACTGCACTCAATTCAATAAGAATATTATTCACAAAGCAGCTCTTGAGCAATCGGAGACTCGTTTCCTATTTTAAATCACAAAAGTTAGGCATCTCTAAACTATGTAGTTACTACCCATTAGTCTTTAGACTTCCTTAAATTATGTCAATGTTAAATAATTTTTGTCTTTACTGTTGGGAAAACAGTAAAATAACATTTAGTATTAAAAGGGAACAAGTATTTTCATCTAGCATGAAAGAATTAAATTATTTCACTTCTTAAGTTGTTTTCTTATATTTTAAGTGGCAAATGTCTGAAAAAGGAAGAAAACCACTTAGTTAAAAACAGAAGAACTAAACCAAACCAAACCAAACCAAAACAAAAGAAAAACTATCAGAAGTAGTAGAATTAACTTTATTTGTGGTGTCTACTCCAAAAAAGTTTCCTATTTTCTCTATTTTGATGTTTCCTTTGGATCAAAATATCATTTTGCTGGCATCACTAAAGTGAACAGTGATTTATGAAACACAGTTGTTGCAAAATATGGCAAAAATTACCTGAATTTTCATGATTATCTGAACACAGTCTTGATGGTTTTGTTCTTTAAATTGTTACTGAAGTTGGAGAAATTTTAATCATGAGATTATTTTTACAATCAAATATAATTCATAATGAAATTTATCCATGTCTTTCTTCCAGTCAAAATCTTTGGCTTGCCTTACTAGCAGATCTTGTCCATCTGTGAAGAGGAGGAGATATAAAGCAATTCATTAGATCAGCTGTGACTAAAATAAAAGAAAGAGTCTTTGTATTAGAGACATGTAGACTAGTGCATAATCCACATGATTTCTCCACATTTTATTTTGAAGACAAATAACAAAGAAATATCTCCAGTGAGAGAGGAGACATCAACTTTCTTTGATGTCTCTTTAGGTATGAGGCAAGAGGCTGAAACACAAACAGCATTGACTCTTTTTTTAACCACTATATTTCTATACAACATACATATTTCTATACAAGTTAGTCTCCTCATGATCCTCCTCTGAAAAAAAGAGGTGTATCTGGGAACTGTCTTCATCTCAGATTAGACTTCAATCTTGATATTGTCATGTTTTCTTCTCATGTAAAATCTTCACAGACATGCTGTGTTTATCTGAATGTGTGAGCAAGTTCCATACTGACTAGAGGTAGCATAGCCAATATTTTCACCAAATTACAGAAGATGTTTTCTTAGTTCTTCCTAAATCTAGTTAAAATAAAGTTTTTTAATCCCATTATTACACTTGTAAAAACAAAACAGAACTAAAAAAACCAAAACAAACAAACAAGAAAAACGCACAAAAATCAAAAACAAAAAAACAACCCAACCCAACAAACAAATCCTTTATTTGTTTTTAAGTTTTGGGGGTTTTTTACCCATAAAAATTTCAATTAGAGGGTAAGGAAAAAAAACCCCAACTATTAACCTAATAAGAAAGCAGTCTTCCAGGTCTTATAGCATATTTTTTAACACTTTAGGAGGCAGAGAATGGGTTAAAACACATGAGAACAGAAAATTGTTATTTTAGGGCAATGGACAAATTGGAGTTTGACTCTGCAGAGAATGTTCTCCCTTAATACTATTTTCAATTCTGACCTAGTCAGCTGGAATATTAACTGTTTCTGCAAGGAAAAAAAAAAGCCAAATTTCAACATCACAATCACATAATGGCCTAATACAGTCTCATGGAACCATACCTTAGATGTGCAGAATCCTATATTCCACTATGAAACCTCAGTTCAGAAGGCTGAATTTGAAAGAGGGTGAGATGAGAAATACAAATGAGTGAAAGTCTAACAAGTTTTCAGAACATTATTTTTCTGACTAGATAGATAAAATCTTGCCTCCCTGTAACGTCATGAAATACAGAGTATATAATAGCCACCAGTTCTTTAGATTCCATGATATTCTTGAACCTAACCTTCACTGATGAACCAAGCAAGGCTCCAGTTATCTATTATGGAATTCAGTAGTGTAAAGGTGAACTATTGTTCCATTTTCCACACCATCAATGCAATTTTATAGTTTCCCTCTTCAATTTATCATATAAATATCAATTTGTATATAAGCAAAGGAGGACAGTTTTCAATTTTCAAATACTATGTGTCTACCGAGAACTTGAAAAGTTTTGTAAAAGGCAGATCAAAAAAATAGACTTTTCATGTTGCTAAATCAATGCTGTATTTAAGTCACCTTCAGCAGGCTTACACTCACACAACTCCTCCCCTCGCAAAACAATGACATTAGAGAACCAATCAATATTTAGAGGCCATATGATGACTGCCTTCAATGTTTGTGAATAATGTCTTCTGGAAAAAGATTTCTCAGAGTGAAGCAATTTAATTAAGGTTGCATCTGAAACTGAGATTCTGAGAAAAATGCTGTATGTGCAAAGTTTATGTATTTTTAATAGACTGATCATTAATATTTCAAACCTGTGTCATTATTGTACTGCATAAGTACAAGTATTGTATCTGAAAAAACAGTCGGAGTCTTGCTTAATTGATGATTTTCCAGTAATTGGACCAAATAAGTTTGGTTTCCTTTGCTTTGTTATTTGCCTTGCCATTGAAAGGGAAAAGGTTATTCACATACCTGAAACTGAGGCTCTTGTAATAATATTCCTCTTTCTATTAACTATGTGGTATTTTACTGGTAAGCATTTTTCTTTATATCACCTTAGATGTTTAAGTGTGGTCTAGTGCAGACCATATCAATATATTTCCCCAAAACAGATGCCAAAGATTAGCTAATGTCACTCCCATTTTCGAATAATTACACAGATTGCTCATAGGATCAACAGCAACTTGGGAGTGAGGGCAGGGGCAAATAAATCAAATTAATTTGAACTTTCTGACTTCATCTCTTTTCCAGTGTGTAAAACCTGGGTCTATTTCCAGAATAAGCTCATTCTTTGTAGGTTCAATTAAATACATTTCTACTCTAGCAATGTAGGAGCAAAATTTAATTCTGGCTGTTGTAGCATTAATTGGAACTAAGCAAATTACACCCAGGAATTTCTGCTCTATTGTGATTGTGACCATAATGAAAATAATCTAAACAGTTAGAGGAAGTGTTTTCAATAAACGAGCATTAGTATCTCTTGCTTTTTCTGAATTTTGTTTAAGGCTTTTGCCATGTCACCTATCACAAAAAAAAAATCTATAATCTCATTTGGGACTTCCATTAATGGTCACTATTGCCTCATAAGAATTGTCAGAGATTAACACTTTGACTTTGTAAGAAACTCTCTAAGTACTTGTACATTGGTTAAAGCACTATAGCCAGGCCATAATAGAATAAATAAATAGTAGCTGTTCAAGTCAGGAAGCCCTGACATACAGTTTTAAATGCTTCTGCGTTTCCTAACCCTTGTTACCTACAGAAGTGATAGTGCCCACACTTTCTCCTGATGTTAACAGCCTGACCAGAAAAGAACATGCCATAACAATCATAGAGCTTGCTTTCATTACACTATGTACACAATGTTTCATTACACTGTTATGTAAGTAAGCCAAGAGTACCTTGAAGTTCACCCATCACTGTTGGGGCTCAAGTAAGTCCACAGTCTGATGACTGCCTAAGAAAGCCAAGTCATTAGTTACACAAGGGGCTTCCAGTTTAATCCATACTATATTTTCTGCAGGAATGGCATTGACTTTGAAAGTGGACAATTCAGCTAGGCATTGGGGTCTGGGGGAGGGGGATTTATCTGAATGAGATAATAGAAACCCCACTGGATGGAATTAACCTACTGCAGACAGATTTATACATTCCTATCTTCACATTTTCATGTCAAATTTCTCTTACATTTTCTAATACATGTCTGAAGTGACTTGCACTAGGGATAGGAAACCTGATTGAGTTGAGTACTTTGATCCTAGATGTAGGGATTAAATGATCAAACTGACAACTATTCAATACATATTTCTGCAATTCACTTAAAATATTGAATATTTTAAAAACTCTGTCTTAAAATATGAACTCCTGAGTTTCAATTGTCTTCTAAAGCCCTTAAAACTTGTCAGAAATGTCTAGAGTTAGCTGTATCTCTAGAGTAACTATAGTGGGATAAAATTCCCCCAACTTATTTATGAAGTCTTCTGAATGTAGTTTGATGGCCTAAAAGAGGAGCAGGAAGTGTGCAAAAGCATTTCCAAACAAGGAAAGGTCTTTAACTCCTTTTAGACTAACCCCGTCTGCAATATGGAAATTGCAAATGTTGGATGTAACAGAAATTCTGTCTTCATTAGTAGATGAGCATTGAACTTTTTTTTTGCTAGAACACCATAAATATTTGCTAGCTGTGTGATAAAAAACACCAATATAGTCAGTGCAACAAATACAGATCTTGGCAATAGAATAACTCAAAAGTGGAAACAGTTAATCTAAGAGAATAGAGAACTTGTAAACAAAGAAGGAAGGTTATTTGTTAATCAGCTCAAGACCTTTGATAATTGTTGAACCCAGACTGTGATTTGGATTGCACACAGTGTCCACTGAAAACACTTTATGCTTGTGGTGGGTTGACCCTATTTGGATGTCAGCTACCTGCAAAAGCCACTCTAACACTTCTCTTCTCAGCTAGACAGGGGAGAGAAAATATAAATAAAGGCTAACGGTTTGAAATAAGGCAGAGAGAGATCACTCACCAATTACCTTCACAAACAAACTTAAAGACAACTCAGGGAAATTAGTTCAATTTGTTACCAATCAAATCAGAGTAGGATAATGAGATATCAGAAACAAATCATAAAAACACCTTTCCCTCAACCCTCACTTCTTTTTGGGCTCAACTTCACTCCCAATTTTCTCTCCCTCCTCCACACAGTGGCACAAGGGAAAGGAGAGTGGGTGCTATGGTCAGCTACAGTACCTGGAGCACTCCGGCCTCTCCTTATGCACTGACCTTGGTGACTCATATTTTCATTGCAGTAAATATTATCTATACACTTCAAGACTGATTTTCATTAACATGAATGACCAGCCTTGTGCATGCTTAGATGTTTAAAAATTCCTTTTGAGAAGCCACAATAAAACTTATCATTTTCACAGGAGCAGGAGTGGGAGGAATTAAACCAGATCTTTACACCACCATAATGATCGTTTTCTATGTTAGGGCAATTTTTTTCTGTGTATTGCCTGTGTTTGACATTGCAATAGGGAAAATTGAAATAAAATATTCAATTAAAGGAAGTTCAAGCAGAAACTGAATTTTTTTTTCATTAATTAACCCATTCCTTAGGGAAAATATGGCCTTTGTAAATGAAACACAACAGAATTTGAAGAGAATCAAGAGACAGAAAATGTTGCCTTTTCATGGCTATAGGTTTTCAGTGCTAGAATTTATCAAACTCTTGGTGCAAGCTTGAACTTGCCTGGTAAGGAAGAAGTAGATGAATCCGCTATCTGTTTTTTACAGCGTATTTAGTAAATAGAGCAATTAGAATACCAATCTTTTCAATAAGCAGATGATGTATGTCTATTTTGGAAAATGCTTATTTCAACATTTATATTTAAAATTAATGGTCTTTAGTGAACAGAATTTTCTTCCCCTTTTAAGTCTAGCCAATAATTTTCAACATGTATATCAAGGAGGTTCCCAGGCACCTGTAATATTTCAAGCCCAGAAGACATGGCCAAACTCATTTATTTTTGTTTTAAATATCTACATATTAAGAATAATAAATTAAATTAACAAATTGAACATTAAACTGATAGTTTTAGTCGCCTAGGTAGAAAAGGAGAGCAAATGGTTTGCTGCAGCACTTCTATATGTGAAGGTATTTTTTCTATATGATACATCCCTTGGAGGGCACCTGGGAAATTCCATCTTGCTGTGCTACAAATGAAATGTTCTCTTGTAGTATACTGCACCATACTTCAGCAGCAGGCATCTTCTCAATGTCCTTCAAAATATAAAGAACTGCAGCAATGATGTGCCCAAGGGGAAACCCCGGAAGGTCTTGTTAAAATTCCATCACCAAATTAAGTGGAAGCTTGGGGTGATTTTCCATCTCTGATGCAAATTGCGAGTTCATGCAGAATGTTAAACAATCTCGTCCAGAGATAAATTATATTTAGAGCTTTAATACAATTACCTTTGAAGAGCAAATATTTTGCCTATTGGATAGGGTTGCACTGCATCAAAGTGCAGGTTAAAATACCTATCTTCAGGCTTTCATACATTGCCTTAATATTCCTGATACTGTAGCTGTTGGATGTTACATGTATTTTTGTGATATCATTGCAATTTGTCTTTATTTTTTGTCAGCTTTTAATAATTTTCGTCATAACCCTAAATTTCTTTCAAACTGATAAACTAGCTTGTTCATTCTTGCAATACTTACCACACTCATTTTAGCTTGTAACAAAAAAGAAAAGAAAAAGAATTAGTTCTTTTGCAACATAAGAGTCATCTTATGTTCCCAGTTGTTCCAGGGAAATGCAGTGCATACACTTTCATTATGTCATTTATATGAAAAATAGAGTAGCTAAAGGTTTTAGGATTTGAGAAATTCTCTTGAGAGGACAGTAACGGTGACTACTTTTTCCTCTTCTGTAGTGCACTTAATTTTAAATTTATCAGATAGAATATAATATATTCTAATGGTTAATGCAGACAGATGTCTGTTCTCTATAAAATATGCTTATTGAAACACCTTTTTTTTTCTTTTGTGAGATTGAAAAAAAAAAAAGAAATAATAAAAAAGATTTAATGAATTTCCAGAATTATAAGGAGAAGGAAACATTTTTTAAGAGTTTTGGATAGCTATAACCATAAGGAAAAAAAGCTTTTATGTAACAATTGAAACTTAACATCTATTCTATTCCACAAAATCACTAGGGTCAGAAGCAATCTCTGGAAACTGTCCAGCATACCCCACTGCTCAGAGCAGGGTCAACACATATGCAGTTGATCTTGAAGATATATGACATCTTTCAGCACCCTTCCTCATCAGATATTTAAAGATATAATATCCATGACTCCCTCTTCCTCAGAGCCTTCTCCAGATTGAACAAACCAAGATCTTTTCACCTTCCTTCATATAAAAGATATTCCCAGCTGTTGATCATCTTTGTGATCCTTCCCTGGGCCCACCATAGAATGCCTGTGTTTTGCTTCTACTGGCAAGGCTAGAATTAGATCCCATATCCCAGCTGTGTCCACCAGAGCTGGGTAGAAGGAAAGGAACATCTTCCTCAGCCTTCTGGCAATGCTTTTCAGAATGCAGCCCAGAAGGCCATTGAAACCGTTTTCTGCGGGGACACAGTGGTGCCTCAGGAGCATCTTAGTGTACACCTGGAGATCAGGGTGCTCTCCGCAAAGCTGCCTACCATGTAGTTTGTCTCCAGCCTGTATTGGTGCATGGAGTTATTCTTCTCCAAGGGCAGGGCTAGGTATTTCCTATTGTTGAACTTCATGAGATTCCTGTCAGTGAATCTCTTCACTCTGCCCAGATTCCTCTGAATTAAAACCTGCTTGTTTAGTGTATCAGTCACTACTCCAAGTTTTGTAGTGCCTGCAAACTTGTAGACAGTGCACTTTGGTACCCTGTTATCTAGGCCATTAGGCAGTTAAATGCCACCCTGACACCCAATCCTGTCAGATCTCAGAATCTAAGCAGGATCAGCCCTGGTTAGTACTTGGATGGAGACCTCCAGGAATAGCGGGGGCTGTAGGTTCTAGTCCTGAGGACTTCACTGTCACCATCCAAGCTCACTCGGCCGTAGCAGGTGAACCTTAGGAGTTAAAGGGTAGGGCCAGTTCCGCACACGCTGTGCCTCACCTAAAAAATCCACTGCATAGGCTCAAAGGACACACCCATGTGAGTAGAGCCCTTCCCAAATCTTTGTTCATGAAGCCTAACCACACATACATCTAGGCCATTAATGAAGGTGTTAAATGCTGTATGCATAGTATTGGCGCCTGGAACACATCAGTTATGACTGGCCTCCAGGTGGAGTTCATGCCACTGATCACAATGTTTTAAGCAGAGAAGTTCAAGCAGTTTTTAATCCACCTCACTGTCCATCTATTTAACCCATACAGCATCAATTTGTCTATTGGAATTTTATGTGAGACAGTGTCAAAAGCCTTGCTCAAGTTGAGAAAAATAAGTGATACTCCCTCCCTACTGGTTTTGCCTTCAATTGAGTTAATTTTCTCACAATAGCCCTCATGGTGCTATGTTTTCCAAACTAAAACCTAACGGGGCTTTAGCTATTGCTGAACAGTTCTTGCCTCCTTTGTTTTTCATTCTGCTCCTCCAGCAAGTAAGCTGAGGGCACACAAGACGTTGAGAAAACTGACCCAAGGTGCCCAAAGAGATATGTCATGCTGTAAGATGTTGCACTTGGCAATAAAACTAAGAAGACACTGGCAGAAAGCAAGTTTTACCAAACTTGCCATTTCTCAGTGGCTGGCTGGTCATTGGTCTGCTAGTGGTGAGCAATAGTTTTTACATCACTTACTGAGGTCTTGTTTTGTTATGTTTTTCTTTGACCTGTGAGTTTTCTCTGTTTTGTCTTTCCAATTCTCTCACCCCTCTGACTGTGTGGCATGCGTGTGCACGTGTGAGAGAGGCTGTGTGATGTTTAATTGCCTACAGGGGTTAACCAACCCTCATTCACTGAGTAAGTCATTCTTCTGTAGAGAGCCACCAGTTTGGTGGTTGGTACGATTCCCACTTTGATGTTCCATGCTGACTACTCCCCATAATTGTCTTGTTCTTAATGTGTTTGGAAATTTTCTCAGGATTATTTGCTCCATTGTCTTCACAAGGATTCATATGAGACTGATCAGTCGGTAAATCCCTGGCTTCTCTTAAGCTTCAGATCTTCAGATGCAGCTGCTGATTTCTCAAGAATATTAAAAAAAGAATTGTAAAAGAAAGAACTCAGGTTTGATCCCAGTGACAAACTAATCCCTTAGTCCCTTTGGAAATCTTAGTCTTAGAGATCTCTTGATCCTTCTTGGTATAAGAAAAGTGTGTTAAAAGGATAATGAAAACAAACAAACAAAACCACAAAACAAACCCAACACTCACCTCCCCTCAAAATCCAGGAATGAAGGAGACAGAAATTTGCTTTTTTAAAATTTCCTGATGTCTTAGGTAGAGCTGGTGTTGTAGTTTGGAATTATCATGTAAATTCTCTCCCCTGCCACTAACAGCCCAAGCCAGCAGTTAACAAAGGGGG
>JAWWLZ010000001.1:71514976-71532878 GCA_035041345.1 Poliocrania exsul
TACGTAAATACAGTTCAATGCAGTTACTTTCTGATACCACATTGCTCACCAAAATTCTCATTTCCCTTCCTTATCCTTTGATTGCTGAATTGTACAGGGCAGTGCTGCAGCTCTATACAACTCATACATGTGCTAGCCAAATTTCAGTACTGTGCTGCTTGGTAATAGGCATTCCAAAAGAAAGATAGCTGTCATGCTCATATGTCAGCTTTTCTGTCACTGAGGTAGCTTAAAGAACCACTGTACACCTTCAACGCAATTTTTCTTGAAACTTTTCTTGAATTTTCTACCTTTCTAGCCTTCAATATTAGTTACAATATTTCAGTGGACTTGAAGGTATCAAATGAATGAGTGACAGGCACAGAGTTGAACAGTATACCAGAATGTCCTATTTATTTAGGAAACTAAGTGAAAAAAAAATCAATGTGAAAATGTTCTTGATTGGCATAAGTAAGAAATCTTTTTTTCTGGTCCTATGCTTCTGCTTGACTATATTTCTTCAAAAGTGAACCTGTGTGTCAGATTGCAAAAAGAGAGAAATTTGTTGAACAGCTAGCAAATTCAACTCCAATGGTAACAATCTGAACAGTTGTTAAAATATCTATTTTAGTACATAATTACATTTCTTTTTCATCTAATATCATTCAATACAAAAGTGTTACTATTCCATAGTGTTGTATCTGAAAAGCAGAGTATCAAGTTGTTGTATGAAAACAATTGTGACATTGAAGCCACACAGCCTCACAAACCAAATTGTGTATAAAACAATTAAAAAGAAAGACAAGAATTGGCTAAAGTAGTCAATTAGCAGATTTACTTCTCCCATATAGCTGCAGAAAAATAATTATGAAAAGAATGTAACCTAACTTGAATTTGAATTGAGTTAGACGAGTCTGTCAAAGCTGACCATTGTATTTCAAACATATGGATTTTAATACTTTTGAGACAGAGTGTTTTGCTTTGATGTTCAGAATAGATCCCATTCTTGGGCTCTACCTAGCATTAGCATACAGACACACAACTAATTCATTACAGTTGAATACGTATATTAAGGGGTTATTCAACTGTCACACTCCACCCATTTCCAGGGATCAAGACATAAAATACCTCATAATGAGGCTGAGCATAGTTTAGTAGAGACCAAAATATGTATTTAGAGTGGATTTTAATGTGTCTGAAGTATATTACTTCAACAGTGAAGAGGTACAGTGTTCATTTCTCTTATTGAGAAAGAATCTAAGACTGATGTGATATACAAAGTATGAAAATGGGAGTCAATAGGGCTAACTGTGTAGAGAGTGTTAGAGGAAAAACTATATTAGTTTTAAAGAAAACACAATTTAGAAAATGGCTAGGTCTGACTGTAAAGGTGAAGCTGGCTTAGATTATCTTGTGTGTGTAAAAGTATCAGGATTAACCCAAAGAGGACACATGGCACATGACAAAATTGGTAACTGTAAGCAATGTTGTCACCAGAAGTTACATGAAAGAAGGCTTGTACAGTAGACATCAGAGAAGGGATTGGGAATTTAACACATAAATTTGTCAGAAAGTGAAATCTAAACAGGCTGTAATATCCTCTCAAGATCCCTCAGTAATATTGAAAGCTTTCAGCTGCTCTTCTGAATATTGTAGCTCAGACGTCAGTATAACGAGTCTGGATTATTGAAGGAACTTGGTCAGGGAAAATTCACACCCTTGTGCAATTGTCAGAAGCATTTGGTATCAACCACTATTTGTCCTGAGTGTAATGTCAATAAAGCAAAACCCAAGGCATTGGCATTGGGTTATATATAAAACCAGTAGAATTTCTGCTTCTTGAGTCTTATATCTAAGCAAAAAGAAGCATCATTTTCATGTACTTTCTCCTTTTTAGTCTTTCTTGTTTTCATTGATTGTATATACTTTCTCAGGAATAAATTATAACAATGGTCCAAACTGGATTTTCAGTGTCTTCAGTTTGTTTTAATCGTAACAAGAATGAGTTGAACAAAGTCTCTAGTTTCTAGTTGTGTCTGTGTCCTTTGTTTTCCTTCTCTTTTATAAGATAAAGTAACATGAGCTAATGTTATTTTTTTTTACAAAAAAACCCCAGAGAAATTATTGTAAAAAAACCCCACAAATAAAAATCCCAATATTTTTTGTAGTGTTATGTACGTTAAGATTTAGAAAGAATTAACTGAGAGTAAGGGGATGTACAAGACTATCCTGAAGGGATGGTTTGGAAGTGTTTTCTTGCTGGGGGACAGGACAACCTTGAAAATCTTTCCATCTAAAGTATGCCCCATCCTTGTGTTATACAGTGCTGTTTATTCTTTCAGTTACATTGTTCTTGCCTAATATATATAATGCAGAAAAAAGTATTACTCATTTCCCAAATTTTCCTTTAACTTCTCTGAAATTACTTCTTGGAGTCCCTCAACATGGAAAAGTTATTTTATTCTTTCTTTCTTACATGGTAGAATTTAAAAGAAGTCATTGAAAGCCTAAGTATTGCCAACTCCAACAATTAAAATATCTTTTATTTGCAAGTATTTCCACAGAGCCTGGCCATGATGACTCCACTCTGCTCCACACTCTGTAGTAGGCGCTTATGGTTGTATGAGGAATCATCATCATGGAGCATGCCAGCCACATCCCATCCAGGGAGTAGAAGCTGCATTTTACCCTATAACCTCCATATTGTTACAACTTCTGTTAGGATATGAAAATAACTTCTCTGTCTCCTCTAATTTTTACCCTAAGCCATCTTCCAACAACGGTATATAACAGAAATCTTTATATGAAAATATGTACAATATTTTATGATTTCTACACTTTGAAAATAACTACTGTTGCAGTAATTAATGTCCAGTGTTACTTACATGGCATACCTACATTTTCAATAATTGAGAAGAGTTAATAATTTATGACAACATACATAGTTTGATGTCAATCTTATTGTTTATGATATCATTATAATTGACATTTCTAGATTAAGACTACTGGATATGTATCTCAAAGAGACAGCTTTAAGAAGTATGAACTTCAGAGAAATTTTTAAGTTTTTTTCTAATTTTCTAATTTTTATTTTAAATTTTTCTAATTTTTTTTTTTTAAGTAATACATTTTGGAACAGAGAGAATCATGACAGAAATTAACTTCTACAATGTGTTAGAATAAAAAAAAAACACATTAAAAAGAAGCTGAGAAAATAGCAATAAAGCTTTTTTTTTTTTTAAATGGTAATAAATAATGGCAAATACTTATTTTTTTTCAGAAACAAACAAAAGAATAAAACAATTCCTGTTGCTTTCAGTTATAATTCTGAATGTCATTCTGAATATAAAGTTAAGTATTTCTAAGTATTTTCAAATTTTCTTGCTGTTTGAATATAGTATGTTCTGTATGTGATTGTGGTCAATGTGATAGTGTCAGTCCAACACAAACCCTTCAGGTGGACCCAGATTGTTTTGTAATGCTAAATCCCAGAGATGGGATGAAGATGAGCACAGTATCACTGAACATTCACACTGCTCAACTGTTCATCCTACACTCTCATTCTGTTTTGAACCCCTCCTATGTAATTTCAAAACAAATCTGCTTCAAGGTACTTTATCTAAGCTTTACCTAAGAGGTTCTGTTGCTTCCTTTTATGAAGTAAAATATGCCTGTTTACAGTTCAAACCCTTTCTATGCTGGAAAGTGAGTAAAATCTAAGTACTCCCCAAGACAATGGTGATCTGCACCAGTTATTGTCCTAGACAATTTCTGGGAAATTCCTTGGGGAATTAAGAGTATTTCAGGGACCACTTATGAATGAATAATGCATACCGACAAAAGTCTGAGACATCATATGATAGGTCCCTGAACTGTTTTCAGGGATATTTAATTTAGTAGCATAAGCACTATGTCATAGTCAGGTTAAATCTGGCAGCCCTCTCAAAAATGTTGACTTTAATGCAGTAAGTATTAAACTACTTAGAGGCAGAAAAAGTCTTCAAGAGTGTATTTTTCATGGGTGTTTGTGTGCCTGTGTCTGTGTGTGTCCCCCATTTACATGTCCTAAACAGAAATGAGTAAGAATTTAATAATTAAAAATGTCTGCAACTCAAATTAGTAAATCCCTCAAGTTTGTCTCACTGTTGTTCTCTAAATATATAGTAATTTCAGTTTTTCCTTGCATAATCAGAAAACTAAATTCCAGATGTTATCATGGAGTAACATGGGTAATTGCATGTAATTTTAGGCAAATTATATCAAGCTTTAAAATAGCCTGCAAATCTTACTAAAGGTGTTACATAGAAGTCAAACCTCTTTCCAAAGATCAGAGACTGGTACATTGAACTTCTATGTGTGGAAATAATAAAGGAAATTGTTGTCTTCTTTTGAAATCATAGTTTTTCTAAATGACTAAAAAATGGCTCATCAATTTTGCTCTGCAATCAAGTGAATTTAGGAAATAAATACATTTAGGTCTTAAGATGACTTGTGAATAAATGTAGATCTCAGAGTAAGAATACTTTTCTGGGTAAGAAAGCAGGTAAAGAAATCTAGTGGGTTTTCATATAATCAGCATAAATTAGTCGACCAATTAAGTTCACAAAAGTGAAAATGTGATTGTCTCTGAAGTGTCAGCTCATATGATGGAAACATCAAAGAGAAATCTAGAGCATAAAAATAACAAAGATGTGTAAAGTTAATTTTTTTTACAGTACATTATTACAGTGAGCTGAGACATCAACTGCACATTAGGATTTGAACAACATAGGTATTTGAAACACTGATACTACTTACTGCTATTTTTAAGGTTATTTTCCTCTGCTTTTTCACTGTCGGTTATAAGTAAAAATCCTGACACATAAGAATCTGATTATAGTAGTTATGAAGAGAAAATTATTGATTCCAGCTAAGCTCCTTGTTGTGGGTATATATCTTAGAGTATCTGAAATAATTCTATCAGAGGAAATATTTCCCTTGATACAAAACTATAAAAGAGATACAAGGTTTGTGCAGTAATCAATTCTGTAATGAAATATGTACAGGTTGTATTTGGATGGGACTTAATTACACTATAAATTCTCAATTTTCTCAGATAAATAGTCACGGAATTTTAATGCAATGTGAAAAAATCTAATTTAATGAAACTCATAAGAACGATAGTATTTCCCTTTCTAGAATTTCCTTTCCTGAAATTCCTTTGAGTCTTGGCCTTGATATGAGAGGCCAACTCACCTGAGAACAGTCAGTAGTTTAATTTGTATTTTGTTTTGTTTTGATTTTATAGTTTTCTTTATATTAATGAATTACACCTATATCCAGTGTCAAGGGCTTTTCTCTTGTTGTTTTAGCTGTCCTGCCATCAGTGGATTTGTCCCTTTCTTTTTCTTTTTTTCCCGAAGGACTTTGAAACAGAATTGTCTCTTTCAAACTAAAGAAAAAGATATATTCCTTTCTTTGCATTCATGTCCTGTTACTGCTTTCATAAAAACTTGAAGGTACAGTTGTGAAGTATTTTGCCAATTATGCAATACTGCTACAGAGTACTGCACAATAAAAAAAAATACTTGAAAGAGAAGCAAGAAAACTAAGTCATCCACTCAGTTGCTCCTCTTTTCCTAAATATTTTTCAATTAAAAAGAGAAAATGATGCCCATAATTTCAATACATCACTAGGACAATTCCACTGTGTGGACAGGAACTTTAGTTTGCAAGTATGCATTTTATTAGATTTTATTTATAGTTCATCACATAGTGTGTTTTAAATGGTCCACTTCTTAAAATAAGGCAAAATATAAAGTACAATGTATCTCAGAGACTGTTCAAATCTCCAATATTTTCATACTAGAGACTTTCCTATTACAAAAATTCAGAACTGTTGGACCTCTGCTGACTACAATCAGAGTTACTTATCAAAAAGTGGAAGTAATTTCAAGTGAGTTAGCAATTGTCAAATAGTCTTTCAGAAAAGCTTTACCCGTTTGTTAGTGATTCAAGATTTGAAGAAGTACACTTCAGTTCTCTTAGCAAGTCTTTCAGAGCATTTTTTTTACATTGTCACTTTGATAGAGTGTTATGCTCAAGGTGATGATTAATAGTTTGGATATTCCTCTCAAAATTAATGATCAATAGGTGTCATGAAGTCAATGAGTTACAGTGAAGTAAACTTGTAAGATGTAGATATGACTCCACAGTGCCTCTGAAACTACTGTTCACTAAAGTACAATTAAGGAAACAAGGAAAAGAGTCAGGAATGTTTAGAACTCTACCCTTTCAAAATATGTTTTAATTGCTTGAACAGATAGATGCCACTTAAGAAAAATAAAGCTTTCTTTTTGCATTTGGGAACAGGGAATGAGATTCTGCATTTGTTTTGTTTTCTTTATTTTCATCTCTAAATTTTTTTTTGCATTAAGTAACATGCCTAAAAAGATTCCAATAAAGAAATCAAAACAAAATAACAAAAACCCACAACCCTGAATATGTTTTGTTTGAAGATTATATATAATAAACAAAGTTTAGCCTACTCTTCCAAAATTTCATAAGAAAGAGATATTAATCTTCATTTAGACTTCATTTAATCACTAAAGGTGATTTATTACACATCATAATTTCCCTAAATATTTAGCTCTGATTTTATCTTAGCTACTCCCTAGTAGTACGACTATTTAAAATTCATAAAACCTTTTCAGGAGTCAAAGGGAAAGTAAGCATAAAATTTCAGAAAACTCTTCAAAATATCCAACTTGAGTCTAAGACTGATCTCTTGTTAATTTAGGTAGTTAGCTGCAGTTCAAACCTGGGAATACAGTTCACAGTATAATTTCTATAAGTTATCTGCCTACCTACAATGTCTGAAAAGTCAGTCAGAGCAAACAAACTTCCTTTGAAATGTATTTTCCCTGCAAAGAGGAGGAAAATGATTTTCACAAAAACAAACAAAAAGAAACAAACAAACAAAAAGAAACAAACACACTAACCAACCAAACAAAAAAAAAACAAACAAAACTCCCAAACAAAGAAGAAAATAAATGTAAATCTAACAATTTCTTGACTATAATGGCTTAAAGAAAAACCTGACCAGCCAGGCACATCTGTAAGTCCTATTTATTGACATCTGAGTTTTGATCATATGTATAATCCCTTGGGGTCCCTGACTGTGAAATTAATGCTCATTTTTATAATGTAAGAAAAAGTTATATAATCTCATTTTGATGTTTTAGCATATCCCGCCTGGTCTCCAGTTTTCCATCTGTAAGATCAAGCATGTCTTGTTGGTCCTTGTTGATCAGGCTCACATGGGTGTCCTTGGTACCTAGGTCATCTCAAATGATATTAGGAACTTAAATGTAGCTTAGTGAGTCCTCAAACTTACTTTATTATTACAGGGTCTTGGACCTTGATCTTGTAGGTGAACACCCACTGTAAAGACACCTAAAAGTACATCTCAGTCTGAATGAACTGTAATACAGGACTGTGTTCAAATATATATATCCTATTGGAATATTGTACATCTTTAGAAAAAAAAATTAGAGTTCAAGCAGAATTCTTCTAAATGGCTTTTACACATGACCAGGCAGAAAAAAAAAACAAAAAACAAAAAAACCCCCAACATATATAACAATACTTTCAAATGATATTTTTTTTTTTTACTGAATATTTTCCGAAAATTTTTTTCTCAGATCTTTTTTGAAAGAAAACCCCTGTTCCACTAAGACATACAGCTAGTTGTGACAGGAAGGAAAGAGCTTAAGCCATGTATTGAACTATTTGTGCATCTAAAAAAAAAGTAGAGGGACTGTTTAGAACTATACAAGACAATCAAACAGATCAGTGGCCTACCTCAGTGGAACAAAAAAACCTTGCAATGAGTGTGACTATGATATAATCTGCATTGTTTATACTATATCATATTTATGTAATAAAATTTAAAAATATTTCAGCATAGCTTCTTTTGCAAAATAAAATTAATGTAATTATCTTTCTAGTACTTGGAAGCCTCCCACCAAAAATAAATAATTTAAAATAAATATTTGCAAAATAAAAAAATGTAGAAACTGTTAGTCTTCAGTTTTGTTTAGGAACTACAAGCAACACATATATTATTGCCTAAACACTTTTGCAGATCTTATTAGGATAAAAATAAACATTTTATTCATGACTGAAAGTGCAGGTCTCTAAAAACCCAACATGACCTCATTGATTTTTAGAATGGAGGTAGCGCAGATTTTCTGCAGGGTGCATTTGTAACATAAATGATTCATGTGTCATTTTTCTAGCATAACTGTGAAAAGGTGCTACACTTCAGTGCCTTTATTGGAACCTTAGCTAATTTTATCTTCCTGTATGAATATCACTTGGACACTTATCTGATTTATTCAGTACCTAATTCTTATCAGCCTTCTGTCCCATCTGGCTCAAAACTCAGCTTGTTACTAAAGAAAGGTCAGTTTATCTGGGTCATCCTTTTGTCTGGGTCATCCTTTGGTGGTGGGTGTGCACTTCCTCTGTGCCTGGACTGTTCTTATGCAGATCAGAGGTTTTGCCATCACACATACAAAAACTCTCCTCTCCTTCAGATGGGGGAATGCAAACCTGGCCTCAGTAAACACCCACTGCTTTTGCAAATGGCTGATTATTTGAGTCATTAACACTTAACATTTCAGTCTTTCAAACCAAAAATTGTCAGGGGTAACTTCACAAGAACACCTCAGCACCTATGGGTACACCCTGTCAGGACCCATGTACTTATGCATGTCTAGTTTGCTTAAGTGTACTCTGATCTGATCCTCTTTCTCCAATGGTGCATCTTCCTTGCTCCAGCCTTTCCCCTATTCTCTGAGATTCCTAAAAGCTGGTCTTGATGGATTGTTCATGCTTTGCTGTGTTGTCCCTCCTAAAGATATCAGGGGGATTGAAGTCTGCCAGTGAGGACCAGGATCTGTGAACAGGAGACTATTTCCATCTGCCTGTACAGGGCTTCATCCACTGGTTCTTCATAACCAGGTGTCTTATAGCAGACACCTACTATAACAACGCCTCTTCCTGTCCCCTCTTTAATCCTAAATCATCAATTCTCTGCCAGCTCCTCTTTAAACCTAGGAAGAGCTCCACACACTCCAGCTTCCATCTCACATAACGGGCAATGCCATTGAGGGGTGATGTTTTGTTCTGCCCTCATAACTGCATATAGTTCACTGCTAAATCATATTCTAAATGGCTGCTTTCTCTCAAAGTATCCTTCTCTTGTACTGGATGTGGCTGAGATAGAGTTAATTTTCTTTAGAGTGATTGTACATGGCACTGTTTTGTTTTTGTTCTGAAAACAGAATTGATAGTACAGGGATGTTTTCACGCTGCAGTGAAGGGATAGGGAACAGAAGCTAAACACACAGTCTACTCAATAACGGTGTGGGAGGAGGTATTTTCTCTAGATTCACAAGCTCTCTGTATAGATACTGTACAATTTGCATATTCTTTCTTTGACCAGGATAAGGATGTGTGGACATATTTTTTTCTCTCAAGTGTTTCCATCCATTCTATATTATAGCTGTTTTAAAAGAACTAGATGTGGAGTATAGAGATCGACTGAGATTATCCTTAGCATATTGCCACATGATAAATGAAAATAGACAGACAATTTATTTCCTAGTACAATGTTTCCATGTCAGAATGAAGTATGCTATTGGCAAAATTAACTCCGAAGAGTAGAACAAGAAGGGTGCCCAGGGTCTCTGTTTGGGATTGCCAGTGCACCAGGCTATACCACTCAGTCCTTCTACAGTGAGAGGAGAGACCATACCAGCTTTCTATTTCCAGACCACAAAGATATTGCAGTATTTAATAACAAGCGTGAGTCATTAAATCTTTGCAGTGACATATTCAATATTCCCATTTCCCTATATGCATTTTCCTCAGCACCTATTACTTCTTTTAAAAGAATTACACTTTACATTCCTGATAAAAGCGTGAAAATAACTGGATTTCATAGAACTGAAATAGGACTTTATTGTAATCATATGAAAGCACATGGTCTTTAGCAAAATTCTCCTGCTTCTTCAATTACATCTGTTTTGAAGCATGTAAAAGGAACTTAATGTTTCATACTAAGAAGTACAGAGATTCCCTGAGAAACAAAGTATGGGAAGGGATAAAAGGCTTTTTCATATTCAAACCAAACATCAAAATTGATACTTTCCATATATTTCCATATTTCACGTCTAGGTTTCAGATGATAAGCAAATGCCCTAACAGACTGAGAAACATAGATGCAAAAAATTGCTTGATATGAATAATCAGAGATAATGAGCTCATGTTGCTTCAGATGTGTCTGTTCATGCTCTGCATTTGTGCTGATGGAAGTGAAAGAAAAAATTAGGTACTGGACAGCTCATTGACTTCCTGAAGGCTAGAAACTGTTACATTTTTGCTAGAAGAAATATGCCACCTGGGTATGTTTAATTTAAATGTATGTGCATAAAGTTTCTGACTTCTGTGAAGTGTTGTCAAAGTCAAATCCATCGTCTTGACAGTACATCATGTATGATAGCTATAGAACTCAGTCCTTTTGTAATTAGCAAGTTTATGAGGAAGTAATGGTCCATTATTCTCTACTTCATTGTTTGAAATTTGTGCTGTCTTTAGAAAGGGTGACTTTTGAATTCACAAGTATATTGGTGAGTGTGTTTTGAGTTAAGCTGTTCTGAAATCAATCAAGGTGATAGTAAGTAACAGCAGAATAAAACACAATAAAACATAATTTACAAGATTTACAATAATTCAGATTTTTAAATCATCATTATGAAACTTTTCACTTATTTCCTTAAAGTAAACCACCTTTTTCTTCTTTAAGTTTTCTTTTACTCTTTTGTTTTCTATTGCAGAAACTGAAAAAAGAAATACATTTAATTTCCGTGATTTTACATATCTATAAAGTATTGTTGAGAAAATATACTAGCAAAACACTATAAGGTTCTTCAATGTGGTGAAGAAAGCTCTGATGGTTTGACATGAAAACATATGAACTGAAACTGGAAATATGGATATGTTTTAAAGACAGTGTGGTTAAAATTCAAAATTATCACACCAGAAGACAAATTGTAGTCTAAACAGAAATTGTGGCGTTCAGTTGACATAGTTGAAAACAGCTTCACTGACTTTAATAAAATCAAAACAAATTACTACCACTTGGCTATCTACCCATGAGTATGTTATTCAGTGCACATTTTACAGGCTTCCACTGCCTTTGTCATCTTCATGATCATATTCTCATAATTGATTTTTTTCCAGTGCGCACATTCTAAAATGCCTAATATATTGCTGTTGTTTCATTCATATTGTCCTCAGGCCAGATTCAGTCCTTTTTGAGCTATTTCTGAGGAAGAATTTTGAAATAGATATGAAGTTTGCCTATGTGTTAATCAAAAGCACAGGATTTTGTTAGGCTACATATATCACATTGTGTTGAAATGTTATTCTATTTGTCAATGTATTGTAAATATCAGACTGAAAAGAGCTTTTTACTAAATCTTTTATTTATGCTGTGATTAGTGCTTTTCCCAATGGATGGTAGCTAGAATTTTTGCTGCTTTTGGAATTCTGTTTAATTACTTTGTATTAGAATTCATGTTTGCTTACTTAATTCAAGCAGATTATTTCCTCCTAAAAAACTTCTATGATTACTAGAAACAATGTGTGTACACATTATGTACAGTACATTTCATTTGTTCAGCCTGGAGAAGAAAAGACTCCAGGGAGACTTTGTCATGGCCTTTCAGTACCTTAAGGAGGTTTAAAAGAAAGACAGAGAAAAGCTTTTTATCAGGGTCTGTAGTGAGAGGATGAATGGCAGCACTTTTAAAATGAAATAGGTTAGGTTTAGGTTGGACATATAGAATTTTTTTTTTTTTAAATGCTGAGGATGGAGAGGCACTGGGACAGATTGCCCTGAGAAAGTGGGGATGCCCCATCATAGGTATTGATCTAGGTGAAGTTAGATGTGATGTTGAGCAACTTGATCTATTAGAAAATGTTACTGCAAAGGGGTTAAAATAGACAATTTTTAAGGTCCCTTCCAATCAAACCCCTGCTATAACTACGCGATTCTGAGATTACAATCTCACTGTCTCGCATTCTTCAGCTGTGTAGTTTCACTAGATGATTTCAACAGTTTGGTCTGTAAGTTAAATAAACAATCTGGTTTTATATATGAGAAATTCTGATCAGCTTAGAGTGAGGGACCAACCTTGAATGAGTAGCATATGTCTATATATGTTATTCTCCAAGTGCAGGACTTCTCATTTCCTGTAGCTGAACTTCATGAGATTCTTGTTATCCCATTTCTCCAGCCTGTTCAGGTCCTTCTATTGGTAACATACTCATCTGACATATCTACACTGAGTTTTGTAGTGCCAGCAATCTTGCCAAGGGTGCACTTTGTCTTGTCAACCAGGTCATCAATGAAGATGTTAAATAGTGCTGTATTATTGATGCCTGGGACATAGTGACTGGTGTCCAGCTGGACTTGATGTTGCTGATCATACTCATCTTAGCTGAGCAGTTCTGATAGTTTTCAGTCCTCACTGTCCATTTTCCTGTTGATAGATAACTTCTGGATGCCAACACTATAAAACTTCCCATTGATCTGGGTTGAGCTATTTAACACTAAGTTAAGGATGACAGCTAAGCTGATAGAAAATGGTCTTGGCTTACTGGTAATATAGTTCAGTTATGCTTTCTTTGATGAAAATTGAAACACAATTGACGTAAGATTTCATATTATCAGAAACAATTATGTTTAGTTTTTATTACTATAAAAGCTAATTTCCTTAAGTATTACACTTTTCCCAGTTATTTAACTAGTAGTTATTTGGCTAGTAGTTATTTAAGGTCATCTGATGAAAATTTCTGTATATATGATTTTTTAAATAGTGTGTTTTCTGACTTCTTGCTTGGGTGAAATAGAAAAAAAAACTAAGTCAAGTAAAAGTACCTAATAGTAATTGCATCTAAATTCAAAATATTTGTGCATCAGCTTGTGTATGTGACTCCCTGCACATTTTGTTCTCATTAAAATGCCTCAGGGGATCTGCTTTGGATAAAACTAACTAAATAACAAAGACGTGCTTGAGATTAATCCTCTTTTTGGAAGAAAAACTTAATAGGGACACACATATGAAATCTACTCAGTCTGTCCACAATAATATTTGTGATCCTTATTAAGGATATGAAAACAGAAAGGTATGAAATGTATTTTGCATTTTACTTTCCATAAATTAGCACAATGTTTAACGAGCTGTGAAACTCCCTCAAAGTTTACATCAGTTTAAAAGATAAGTTCTAATAAGTTGAGTTTCACTGTTGACAGTAAAAGAAGCTGAAAATTCATAGAGAAGAAATTCTCCACTAATATGTTGAAATACATTTCAGTCTCACAGGCATTTATTTGCCTATTTACCTTTTTTTTTAACTACTTAAAACCATTATGATTGCAATACCTGAGAGTTCTGACACTGATTTTTAAAATGTAGATGGTTTTACTCAAAAATTTTCTCTATATAAAAGAGTATATACACACACATGCACACTGTCTTGATACTTCATAGCAATTATGGCATTTTCACTGCTTAGACATGCTGCTGATGTCTCCCCTGCTGCTTGTCCTGGGCTAGTGCCAATGTCTGAGTACCTTACCAGAGGAAACCCTGACCATGGCAGAAAATTAGGTGTATGGAATTACAGTAGGGATGATTAGTGAAAACCGGGTGGTAGTGTGCCATATTTTAAGAAAAATGACCCTACATATATCAAAACCAGAAAGATACCTTCAGTTTAATCTCCTGCTCTTCTAAAGGTGTAGCACACACCCCAGAGGACACTGGTGGTCTGAGCAAACTGGCTTCTGATAATTCAATATCAAACTTGAATATAGCAAGGAAATGGAGTACTAATGTTGTGTCAAATGTCAAAATCCACAAGACACTTTGAAGGAGTCTCAACTTAGAATTAAGGTAACAAAATTTTAAAAGGAAGGTTTCCTTGCCCTAGGATGAGATGGGTTTTTTTTTCAATGGAAGATAACATCTGTTACATGTGTCTAGATTGACTTGAACCCTTACAGATTAAAATTTCCTAGAAAAGCTGGGCAACTAGTTCTTGAACAAGTATTACTGTGATTTGAACATAAATTCCTTTAGATCACAATGACTTTCAACCTGACTTCTATTACAAAGCAGTGATTCTTTATAATTCACATCTCTTTAGAGGTATGCAAAAAGTTCAAATTGGATTCTGTGTTCATACAGAACATTTTAAAGAGTATTGATAGATCAAGTTATTTACTTTACTTCAAACTCCATGTCTTTCTCATTAGTAAAAAGCATTTATGAGCAGGTTTTTTTTTTTTTAAAAAAAAGGATGAAAATCCAACAAAAACAGTATGATATGTTATTTACAGCCTTCATATACATAAACAATCCAAAATGCAGAGTAGGATTGAAGTAGTTCTTTTGGACTTCAGCATTCTCTTGTTTAGGTAAAGCTGATTCTCAAGACCTCACTTTGTACCCCATTTAGTGAAGAAACAGCATAATAATGCAGATAACACAGCAAGACTGAGGTTACCCCAACATTCACACAAAATCCATTGTGTGGGTTCTTTGGTTGTTGTGGAGGAGGGGAGGGTTCCTAGAAAGGTTTCTGTAAAAGTTAAACTGATGTTTAGTTAACAGGTGCCAAAAAGATGCTGTAGATGATATGAAAGTTTTGCAGACAAAGGTCAGAGAAGAAAGGGAAGACAACACTGCAGGTTCTAGAGCAGATATTTGCCTGCAGCCCCTTCAGGAGACGACAAAAAGGTATTTCCCTGTTGCCCATGGAGAGATTATTCCAGAGCAGATATCCACATTACTGGCAGTCAAGGATCTGACACCAAATCAGGTGGATGTGCCTGAAGGAACTGAGGACTGTGGAAAGCCAGTCCTAGAGCAGGCTTATCCAGATCTGCAGGCTGTGTAGAGTATTGATGCTGGAGCCTGATAAAAAAGAATGAAGGAGAAGCAGAGTAGTGATGTTATGAACTGATCACAGTTCCCATTCCCAAACCTCCATTCCCTCCTCCCCCACACATCCCCCTCCCACACTTCTTGGATGGGGAAGTCAGGAGTCAGGAATGAAAAATATGGAATTCAGTCTGGCAAAAAGAGGAAGGGGGTGAGGTAGAAGGTCCTTTAGGAGCAGGAGTGAGGGATTTTAATTGACTCTATTTTAATTTATGGTAAATTACATTAATTCTACTTGAGTTGCATCTGTTTTGCCCATATTAGTTACTGGTAAATGATCTCCCTATCTATCTTGACCCAGAAATGTTTTCATTGTCATTTCATCACCTGTTGAGAAAGGGGACAGAATCTGGGTGTAGGCTTGACAGGTGGAACCCACTACAGACTTTTATTATAAAAAGGTACTCAGTCTGTCAAATATTTTCCCAGACAAATTATTGTCTAACAAGTAGGAATGCATTCCTCAACTTATTTATTTACTTATCTATTTATTTGCATTGATGCTTACTAGTCTGGATGATACAAAAATGGAAATCCTATGGTCTGGGTGAATTTTTGTTGTAAGCAGAAGGATTTATGTAGTAAACTCTGTGAATTAGCTTACTCTAGGTAAATGAAAAGCAGTTTTGAACATGAAACTAAATGCTGGGTTTTTAGCTTGGTCAAAGAATTTTGGGTGTGTAGACTATTTCAGAAGTTATATTTGAGTCAGAACTATTTAATGTTTATTTAGTTTTAACAAGAAATATTTTAAAAGACACTTGTCACAAGAGCATATTTAGCAAGATAATTAGGAACAGAAAAAGAATATAATTTGCAAAGTCATCTGAAATCTGTAAAATAACATGCAACAGAGAACAATATGTAATGCTCCAATTTTGGAAGCAGTCCTTAAGAAGTAAAAACACATCAGTTTAAAGTCCTTTACAGTTTCACTTTCTCCTGTCTTCTTGCTCAAAGCCTTGTTCAAGGATGAGCAGCTAATGTAATGTGACAACTGTTTGAGCTGGAAAATGCAGAATGTATCTAGATCATGACATTCCTCTGTGAATCAAAGAGGAAATATCCTTTTTGAAAATCAGAGAGATTACTCAGTGCAAAGGAAGCAAAAAGAAAGAAACCAGGCAGCTTAGTCTACATTCATCCTGCATTAACTGAGCACCAGTTCATGTGCTTAAATTATGACCTTAGCTCATTTACACTTTACTGTGCTCACAAAAGGGTTAGATACCTCCAGAGGACAATTCAGGTTTTTAATTTAAATCACCTTCTGTAAAACACCAGGCTGGATTGTCTCAGTTCCTTGGTTAGCCTTTTGGACATTTATCTAAAACTTCTTCAGATTCCTCTTTTTTTCCCTGTTATCTTTTATATCATAATTACTATTTTAAAACTTATTTGAATTATCATTACTTACATTAGAAGTGGTAGAAAAGAACTTCTCATGCTTTCAGTATACCTTAAGTTGACTTCCAATTCCTGTGAAAGCAATATATAAATAGAAATATGAAACTCACTTTTTTTTCACCACTTTTAGAATGTATATACATATGCTCTGTTCTCATTCTTGATCATGTAACTGGATTTGCATGTCTTTGTGCAGATGAAAAATTAATTTCTGGAGTATTTCTGTTAGTTGCCAGTTTAATAGCAGGTAGGTAGTGAATAAGTTATAGGAATTTTTTGTTTGTTTGTTTGTTTAATAGACACTTCTTGGAAGTCTTGGTCCTATATATACTAGTACTGAGCAATGATTTGCATACTAACATGTAACTTTAAAAAGTTGTCATGAGGTCCTTCTAGATTAAGTGCTGGAAGACACAGATTATGAAACAGGTTTTTATCAATTATTTCTGAATGTCTATTAATCACCTTTGCATTTGAGAATGTCTTGCCTGATTCCTGAAAAGCATGTACTCTTATGCTTCATTTGTGATAAAGAGTTGTGCATAAAGCAACTATCCAGCAGCTACCACCAAGATGGAACATAAGCAGCTACGCCTTGTGTTCTTGTCTCACTTTGCAAACTAGACAAACACAGTAATATCTCACTCTCTCCCATTATCTCCTCAGGAAACAATTTCCTCCAGGTGATGAGCCAATGGAGTAGTGAGATAGCAACTCAAATACTTCTCTAAGTACAGTAGCTACAATTTGCACCACCACCACCACCACCACCACCACCACCACCCCCTTTACTGTGCCAACACCCTTCCCAAAAGAAAGCATCAAGACCCAAGGAAACTTCACAGTGGTAAAGCTTGCTGTGGAGTCTGGATTAATTCTTCCCCATCACTCACACTGTTCTTATATTTAAATTGTGTGAAAAGAAAGTATAATTTATAATTAAGAATATATATTTCCATTAAAAATACACTTTCATAAATTGTGGATCCCTGATAAAGTGGGGGAAAAAATCATTAATTTTAAAGATCCAAGCCATCTTATCTTCTTTTGACAAGAAACGTTGGACTTGATGATCCTTGGTACTCTACCTGGCATTCTATGATTTATGAATATTTAGCTTCACTTAGTTGAATCCATACTTTTTTTTTTGTCACATTGAATTATGTGATGCTAAAATTCTGCATCCTGTGCTAAAAGTTATTACAAAAAGCCACTTTTCTGAACAGTTAACAATGGGTTTGTAAGGCAGTTCAGCTATGCTACCTGTCATGATTCTCTTGATCTTGTAAGGCTGTTTCAGACAAGCTACAGTTTCTAGCAGAGAGCATGAAATCTTCCAAAATACACTTTAATCAAGGCTAGGGCAGACACTGTTTTACAGGACTGTCCTAGTTTAGCAGGTGGGACCAGTTGGCACTGTGTGGGGGTGATCAAGGCTGTGTATTCTACCCCCTCTA
>JAWWLZ010000001.1:71541583-71554635 GCA_035041345.1 Poliocrania exsul
TTGTTGTTGTTGTTGTTGTTGTGATGATGATGATGATGATGATGATGATGATGATGATGATGATGATGATGATGATGTTTGTTTGGGTTTTGGGGTTTTGGGGTTTTTTTTGTTTGTTTGGTGGGGGTTTTATTATTTTTGTGTTTTTGTGGGGTCTTGTGTGTTGTTTTTTTTTTTAATTTGTGTGTGTGTGTGTGTGTTTTGGTTTGTTTTGTTTTTTGTTGGTTTTTTTTTCCTACACTTATAGACTATTTAGATGGGCTCACAGGTGTGTGACAGAAATTAGGGTTTCTTTTTTCAGCTAGACTTACTTACTTGCAGAGCGTTGTTTAAGTGGATAAAAGGAGTATTCAGGAACTGACAATCTCAAAACCATATGAAGGAGTGCAGGTATGTAGGCAGGAAGAAAAGTTGGAATGCCAGGTGGAGGGCTAGAAAGACAGAGGGAGATAGCAGTAAAAATATACTTACAACTTTACTTGTATTGTAACAGTTAAAACCTTATTCATGTTAATTGTATCAAATTAGAGCTATTAGTGATTTCCTGTTTTCATTATAAAAGTCTGTTTTATCTCCTATCTTAAAAAGGTTCTGTTTCTTGCTTTTAATTAGCTTGGTGTTCTTCAATCTCCTTGTTGCTTATGAATCTGCTACTCTTCATCCTTAGGATACTAGTTAAAAGACCATAGAACTTCATATAAGCATGAAGGAAGAATCTTAGAAGAATTTAAAAATATTTTTATTGAATTAAAGTTATTCTTATAAGGCAAACTCAAGATGTCTGGTTAAAATTATCAGCTTTTCCCTGGTGTAATCAGTCTTAAGGTATTAGTCTAGTACTACTGCTTTACATAGGTGTGAAGTGCATATGCTTAGCTAGCCTGTCTCTCTGGCATTTGTACTATATTTGTACACAACTGTTTGAGAACATATGCATAAAACTGTGGTGCAAAAGTGACCTTCTTACTGTTTTAGTTTTTGCTAAGAAATAGTTTTTTGCAGCTAAAGGTGACTGAACCTTATCTGCTAGTGTTTGACTTTTTGTGTTACAATGTTGCAATAGCTGGAAAAAGGCCTGAGTTTATCAGGAGGGAAAAAAAAAAAAGAATATGGCTACCTTAAAAGTAAATTAAAGAACCTCTGAATACAAAATATTAGAAAACAAAAAACCCCAAACAAACAAAAAAAAGGAGTAAATTAGTTATTGTTGTTGATTTAAGGTGGGATATTTTCATGTATTCATGTTTACTTTCATTAACTGGAGCATGCGGACACGATCAGGTATCACTTCTTTTGATGTGAGGGGGAAAATTTCTGGTAATTTCTACAGAAACAAAACAATCTCATAGACTTTTTTGTTTAGTTTTGGGGGCATTTGTTTTTTCATGCTAGGTGAAATTAGCCCATTTGAGAAAAACATAAAAAGCTTGCTAAAAAGTTATAACTCTCAGGGAAATTAGTCATACATTTGTTTCAGAGAAAACTTGTGTGTGTTTTTACGATAAAAGTTAACTGCATTTGTATAGACATGATATCTTATGCATCAACAGATACACCTGACCACAAGCTAGTGATTGCTTATGAAGATGTCAGGATCCACACCAAATCCAAAAGCACAGTTATATATATATATTAATAAAAGATACAGCTTTTCTGTGTTTGTAAAAATTAGTATGAGAATACACTAAAGAAAGAAGAATGTGTTAAAAAAAGAAAAAAAGAAACAAACAAAACCACAAACTGAAAACCAACCAAAACAGCTAAAACCCAAAAAACCAGAAGAAACCCTATATATTTGTTTCTTGCTAAAATACAGTTTCATTATGTTTGCTGGTACACCTGTTACGCACTGGAGTTGCTAGGAATAAATGGATTTATTTCTTACTTTCTTATATTAAAGCATTACTCATATTAAAAAACAACAAAAAACAAACAAACAAACAAACAAAACAAAAAAACACAAACTCGTGCTTTTTAAAGGCCTGTTGCATTAGGATGGACCAAATTTTCAGGTTACGTGATGTTTCTATAGTGTCTCCACACACAAATTATTATTATTCCATGCATGTCATTAAATTTAAGGGTTGATTATAATAATTTTTCAATTTTTATGTCATTTTTATTGCCAGATCTGCAAAAGAGAAGAAGAAAGTCCAGCGTGAAACTCTTTCCCTCAATTAGTTCTTTATTTTATGCCTACTATTCCTGCTCATCCCACATATAATTAATGGAAGTAACTTCGTAATAAAATCCAGTGATACTTTATAGTTTTCCTTTGTATTATTTTATCTGGTGCATACCAGTCCTATTTGTCTCTTTTATATAGTCCATAATTCTAAAAGATTAGTCAGTGCACAATACTGCCAACTGTGTAATATTTTATATTAGTCTCTATCCAAAATGCTAGAATAATTTATAATTCAACTCCTAGCATCTGGACACAGTCTCACTTCCTATATTTAGTCTTTATATCTATGTTATTATCTACTGTTTGATACATCTGATGAAAATGAAATAATCCTGATTTCAAAAGTAAGACCTTTTTTTCATCCCCACCTTTTGACAAAATACTTCTAGGTTACCCCTGTTTAGTGAATTTTTTTCCCCTCAGATATTCTAATATATTAATTTTGTGTTCTTCTTCAACAATTAGCTCTCACCATCTCTTTATGGTCCAATGTACCCTCAGCTTCTCTGAGTCCTTTTCTTCAATCCTGTCTGTCACTTTCTTCTTTCCAGACCTCCTGTTCAACTTCGATGACTAATGTTTTTCAGGTTATTCCTGCAGTAGAACACTGAAAAAAGAGAGAAACTGATTATATTAGTTCAGTGAACTTTAAGATATTTATTAATCTCTCCACTGATTTATTTTTTAACACCTTTAGCTTTTCTCTTTGTTTTCATCCCAAGTCTTTTTATTTTGAAAAATACTTGCCTAATTCTGCAAATTGTTTGTGATTATTTCTAAGTTTATTATTTCATTATCCAACTTAATAAAGGATGAATTTCATTCTTCTTTCAACTATTAAGTTCAGCCTTAAGCCTATGAAACAGTTATTAAGTAGCCTCTCCTTTTAGTTATCAGTAAGTTAGTCATATAGATATTTCTAAATCTTAGCACAGGTGACACTAGAAGCCTGACATAACAGTGAAGAAAGAAAATAAAGGATCACCTGTGGAATCATCATTCCTATTTAGAATTTGAATCATAATTGTACTATTGTATTGTTCATTTTTACCATGAATTATATGCATTCACCTAATCTGTTTGATCAAATACTCTTATGTGACACACCATTCATGTGACAAACCTATTCTACCACAAACATACTGTACAAGAATGCTCTTGAATTTTTCTTTTTATCCTTTTTCTCTTCTGCATTTACCCTTTTTTTTTTTAACCATTCTGTAACAGAAATATCTTCATCAGATAGCTATTCTCTTACCCTACCTTAAGAAAATGTGTGTTTAGTTTCTATTTGCTTATTTCATTATACCCCTGACTAGCATGGAATCACAGTTATATATCTTATGTAATCATCTCTTTTCTTTGCCATAAGCACAGTTGTCTCATCCTGTAGCTATTGTTTCAGCAGAATATATGTATAACTATCACTACATATGCTACACTTGTATATACCTATATATACACACCAGTAAGGGAATTAGAGATAACTATGATGGGAGAGTTCAAAAGGCTAACAAGTAAAGCCAATTTTAAACATTAAAACAAGACTAGACTGACGTTTTACAACAACACAGTTTGTACAAATGACCAATTTTTATGCATTATCACCACTTATTACTATGTATACAAAAACTGTCCACAACCTTATACCCTCACAACCTCATTAGCTGTGATTAGGCAAGGCCATGGAATTGATGATTTGCCGCTACCCTTTATGACTAAAGTCCATAATCACCAAAGGCAAGGTGTTCAGACCAGAGAGATCTTTCATGAAAGAAATCAAAACTGCAGTGAGCTTTTTTTTTTCTTTTTTTTTCCTCCACAAGTTTCTCACTCATTTGTGGTATTTTTTCTTCCATACCTCCTGTTTATTTTTCCCAGTCCTCCTTCTGTTTTAGGCACAACATCTTGCCTAATTGCAGTCTATCATATTTATCTTGGGTTTTGTGCTTTATTCTTTATCTTGCAAATTCTATTACTTGGATTGCTATTTACATATTTTCCCATGGCTCCTATTTGCAAGAATACAATTCTTTGTTTGCCAGATTGGTGATCGCACTGAAAACATAACTATGGGAAATGACTATACATTGTGTCTCATGAGCCTTACAAAATGCTTATATGGTGTTATTGCTCACACTATTTTATTATGCTTATATTCAAGCTCAAGACAAATTAATGTTATCTATATCCTCATTAGTGCAACTACATTTTTCAGTTTTCACAAGCCTTTGCTTCAGCAGAGATGTCACCTTTTTTGTAAAAATGTTGTGAAAAAATGACTTTGTTAAGGTCTTTAACTATCAAGCTTTAACCTTTTATCAGATTTTTTTTTGTCTTTGTACATATATACATATATATGATCTGCAAGTCAGGTTCTTAGTCTTACAACTTGATTTATTTTTGGTTCTTTTCAGTCAAGCAGACTAAAAGTTTACATGGTATTCTGTACTTGGCCATTCTTCTTCACTTATTTTTACATGCATTCTGTTTAGTGGTTCTGTAGTTCTTAGTATTGTCACCTTTGACGCGTGTTAAATTTTTTCTGAAAACTGATGACAACTGTTTTAAAAAAAAGTCATTAAAATTGCTACCATATTCATTATTGACAGAAAAGTTTGACCCAATTTTTACTCGTGGAAGAAGTGTAAAATTTACATGTGAAGTCCCATTGCATTTTTGGCATTGTGTTTGACTATAATGAAATTAGTATTACAAACTCTTGCACAGGAGCTCCTCTCTAGGTGCTTATACATAAACATACAGATATTTTAGTTATGAGAATCATGAATACAGATCTTCAATAAACAATTGTGTTTGTGACAGGTGACTCTTAATTTGGGGTTAGACACTTCAAAATTTAGGCATAAAAGGAAAATAATAAAATTTCACCTAATCAATTCAGTTTCAATACATGAAAAATCTTACCATTGACCAATTCATTTTCATTCTGGTGAAGAAAATAAGACACACAGGAAAGAAAAAGAAAGAGGTACATTTAATTGAAGACGTATTTGTTGATGACCCAGAGCTGGGAGAGGTGGCTGATACACTGGATGAGTGTGATGCAATTTAGAGAGTCATGAATAGTACAGAGCAATGTACTGACAGAAGTCTTGTGAAGCTTAGGTTTGATTATAATTTGTGTTTGTAATTGCGATGGACAATTCATTATTCTTGCTAAGTGGAGCAGTACCCATAACCCACAGTTTCTAATTATATGTATTCAGAGCTGTCCATTCAATGAAGGGCAAAATTTTTAATGCACAGACTAGACACTACATATCAGCTGTATAGGTTTGGGTTTACTAAAGAAATTCCCTAGAAATTCTTCAGCAAGTGCTTTAATATTTAAGATACTTAGGTGAACTTGGGACATCAATACTTTGTTTTGAGAAATAAGAGGTTTGATTTCATTAAAATTCAAGGAGGAAATATTTTCCTATCCTTATGAAGCATATGTTGTATAAGTATTTATGCATCTAAACAGTTATTGTTTACTGTATTACCTTGACATACAAAGGTGTCAAATAGCTAAAAAACAATTGCTGATGAATGTCATAAAACCTACATCTTCAAGGCACCAAAAATTTCATACATCACTGTAATGTGATGAGAAGTCTTAGGTAAACACAAGGCAAATGAAAATTGGAAATTGTTTCCTTTCTCATTATGAAGCATTTTTATTCAAAGATTACCACAAAGAACAAGAAAGACAAAATTAAACAATCAAAAAATCTGAAAGAAAAAAATATTGGTAATATCACAGAACAATATTGATTGAAGTAAAAGTGAGTTTTACTTCTGTTGTAGTCTGAATCAGCTTAATTTGAAGTCCAACAACATATATTTCAGCCTTCTCTTGAGATCCACAGGAGTAATTCCTGTGGAAATGCAGATATATGTATTTATTTGCTTATGTTTTAATTCCTGTGAGATTTTCACAGAGCCTTGATCTCTCTGCCTTCTTTCCATTTTTTCTATTGTCTTGCAGCTTGAGATATAGCCAGAGCTTTCTATCTTTATTAATATATCCCTTTGTAAAAGGGAAAGGAGAAAAAGATGACTTTTTGCATGCTTATTCGTGTAACTCTCACAAAGAATTGGACAGAAAACTAAATACTCAGTGGAGTAAGAATTTGGAAACAAAGGATGGCATAGGCAAAACAAGCATAGAAGAGCATAGTTTTATGTAGTAAACACTGTAAATTTCTACTGTGTTAAAATACAGGTGAAAGAGGTTATAGGACACACCTAATTGCCTAACATTTTGCTAGAAATACCATCTGTACTATTCAGGGCTCAAATAGCATCAAGTTGAAAAATGCTTTAGAAAGTACCAGATTACATCTACATATATAATTGGTAAACAGCTCCATGCAGCTAAACTTCAAACTTGACTGAAGTTGATATTCTTCACTGTGGTTCACTCCCTTTCATGAAGATAAATATGTAAGCACTTCTTCCTGGCTAACTATCCTGACAAGGATTGGTCTGGGAACTGTTTCAAATAAGTAGCATGCCTCATGTCTTAACCATTAGCAGCTGGAAAGCAGGTGTGCAATCATCTGGAATTCTTAGTAATGTTTCAGATCCATATTGACTTTCAGCAAATGAAAGGGAAAAAAAAGAAGAGAGAGACTGCTTCATAGCACAACTTTGTACACTGAAGTCTTGTAGAATTTTATTAATATTTAAGTTTGAAATATTCATATAAACACCTTTTCTTGACAATTTTTTTGATGATTAATTAAAAACTTAGCAACATACACTTGGAGGACAGGTGACATATATTAGTGAACTGAAATTTTCAGTGTCTGAATTTCTTCCTGAGTACTCATTGACTGTAACTGGGTTGTAAGGACTCAAATCTTAATTCAACTGCCTAGTTGAATTAAAAGGGTACATTTAAGGCACAAGTCCTAGGATCTGTAGGACAACCTAACCCTTCTGGATAAAAAAATTAAAAGCCAGATACCAGACTTGACAACACTGGACACCATAAATGGTGTTTTATGTGTATATACATATATACATGACTTTAGCATTTGTCAAACCTGTAGGTCACAAGTGGGCTCTTCGATTTAGACATTTAAAAGTAGGAATCACAGTCTTGAGCTGAAGCTAGCCCTGAATACTGAACTATCAAGAACTTACTCTGCCAGAAAAAACTTTTACTCATATACTAACACTCATCCTAAATGCATTTACCCACTTGAGAGTAATGTGACTCTTTATTCATGTCCAATCTTTATGAGAATTTTGTAGACAGTTGATCCAGATATTTATAGAACCCTAAATGTGTCTCCATAGTGTTCTGATCACTTTCTGTGAAACTTAGTAGTGCAGCCTAAGATTGGCTTCAAGACATGCAGACTCATCAGCTGGTGAATATTTGTCAATTGCCTTATCCCTGGATACATTTGAAGTAAGGCTGGACAGAGCTTTGAGCAACCTGATCTAGCTGAATATATCCCTGCTCATTTTGGAAGGGTTGGACTAGATGACATTTAAAGGTTCATTCCAGCCCAAAGTATTGTATGATTCTATTACAAACCAAAGGTGGAAGCAAATTTGAGATAGTTTTTAGGGATGATTGTGACCAATGAAGATTTTTCAAATATCTGTCAGAATGATGGAGGCAGAATTTCAAGAAAAGTCTCTGATCTTATTGGAAGGAAAAAAAGTGTCTGCCATTGCCTTGGCATTAGACTGTTATCTTTAGTAGGACAAAAAGCAACTTCTCAAATGTTCATATTGTTATGCAGTTTCTCAGATTTTTTTACATAGATAATAACAAGATCTGGTTGTGGTATTATTCTACATCAATGAGTGAAAAGAGATTTTACGGTGTTTTGTATATTTGTGACGTTTTTCTGAAGTATCAACATAAAACTACAAGATACAGAGAACAGTCAAATATTAATAACTTGTACATTCTTCTGTAGGTTATGGCAAAGTTCTTTTAAAATTTATAAAAAAGACACTACCCTAAGGACTATATTATATTCAACATCACTCAGAAATGAAGATATTTTCTATTGCAAAAAATAGATTAAAAAATGAAACAAAAAGCCCTTTGCAGTACTTTATTATCTTATAAATTTTATTGCTCTATAATGTACTTTATATCAGAACTTACATAGCTAAATTCAGTGCGACAGTCAAGAAGATTTTCTGCAACATTTATCAAAGTCCATTTTTCATGATCTCTTTATGCAATGTACATGTACAGTTATACTATCATTCAGACCAAGCTGAATATATATCTACTTAAATTCATTGTTTATAGACTGGATAACCATATACACACAAACTCTGGTAGGTAATCCACTACCTGTTCAGATCAGACATAAAACAGAGCTCATTCTATCACCATCTTTTTTTATAGTAAATTAGAGGCTAAACAGGTCTCAGAAATTCATCTATCTTTAATGCTTATTTTAGCTTAAACTCAGAAGTTCCTCCATCCAAGAACAGTGTCTTCACCATTGAATCTAATGTCCTTTTTCCCCTTGTGTCTCTATATAAGTTTACTCAGGTGGGAAAACAATACAGAAAGTCTCTAGTCTAATCTTCTGCTCAATACGGGGCAGCTCTGAGGTCCAAACAGGTCCAGGTGGGCCTCAAAAACTCCCAAAGTGCAATCTCTCTGGGTAACCTACACTGTAAAGTGATCTCCAAGACCTCAAGCCCCTCAGTTGTTCCACACAGGACAAGTGCTCTAGCTCTGATTGTTCTAAGGGTCTGCTGCTGAACTCAACCTGCTTTACTGATGTCTACCCTGTAGTTAGGAACATCAAACTAGATACAGTAGTATTGGTGTGACCTAACAAGTGTGGGGTAAATGGGATGATTCCCTGGACCTGCTACCTATGCCACCGTTAACAAAACTCCATATGCTATTGGCTAATTCTGTTGCCACTACACACTGCTGACACCAGTTCACTCTTCCCAGGGGCTTTTCCCAAAGTTGTTTCCCAGCTTGTCTCTATTATTTTTGAATTTCCTGGTGTTTCTGTTGGCCTATTCCTACAGTCTGTCTCCATCTCTGTGGGTGGCAGGGCCCTGGCCTCATATTAACTGGTCACTCCAATTTGTAGTCAATACAAAACCAAAATGAACTGTTATCAGCTTCACTAGATACTTGACAAAGATTTTAAACAAGATACATTGATGTTTTCCAAAACACTGTTAGAGTTAAGTGTTCGTATTCTAAACTATTTTGTAAATAAATTGAATCACTTCATGTATAGTAGTCTACTTTTGCATAAAATGATGTCTGAAATTTATAAATATATGCACATGTTTTAATAGAAAATTCCTAATATATTTTAATGAATCATAACATTTGGTTTGAAGCATTAAACTGTAAGTAGCTTAATTCAAACTAAGAAAATTATGAAAAGCACACTAGGCATCTCTAAGAGATGTTCAGAATGTAATGATGTACCATTCAGACAAGTCAACATTAAATCCAAAGCCTTTGAAATGAAAATCTGCAAAAGCATTTTGGGTAATTTGTAAAGATTCTTTACATATTACACAGATGCTGTAATTTCCTAGCTTTACTGGAAGTAGGCTGGTGAAAAGAAGATTGTTTTTAAGAGGACTCAAGAACAGAAGGAAGGAAACAAAATATGAATAAAATAATGCTGCATTTTAATCCAAGAATTAACTGGCATTCTTCCTACTTGCTACCCTCTAGACTCATTCGGAAACTTTGGCAGCCTGAGATCCTCAGGTATGTAATTACCTCTCACTACATGTATTGACATTGGTAATAGACCATTAAATCATAATAAATTTGTGGATGATATTTTTTTTCTAAATGGAAACTATGCTTTTCTTGGTATTTTTTCTTTATTTAAATCTGACACTTCAGCACCTGTAAATTTTTCTTTGAATATCTGAACATATTTTTGTCAAAGTAGTCAAACAACATATTCTTCTGCCACATCAAAGAGGTGAAAAATGGCTAGATAGATTTCAGTTCCACAAAATGCTTTTACATCATTAAGGTTTTGATTTGTTTGTTTGTTTGGGGTTTTATTTGTAATGTAGAAAAAGAAAAAAAAATTCTCTGTAAATCAGAAAATGTGAGCTGATTCATTATTTTTACATAGAAAATAAGTGTCATAACAAATGCTATATATTGATTCTGCGAGACTGGACAACTGAGTTTGCAAGAGCTTTTCAAATACATTTTGATTTTGTATTGTATTACGTATTAACATCCCACTCCCCCCACCCCCCTCCCAAACACAAAAACAAACCAAAAAAATTACTTGAGGAATTTTTTCTCTTCCAAGATATTCCCAGAGAAGAAGAAAGATTTATTTCAGCTTGCTAAAACTGTTAACCTACTTGAACTAGTATTTTATACGCTGACACGGAAATCAATGGCTTTAGGGCTCAAACATTTGTTTAAAATCACAGAATAAACCACTGCTGAGGCTGGAAGGAACCTTTACAGCTCATCTGGTCCAACCACCCTACTAAAGCAGGACCACCAGGACCCATTTACAGAGGAATATGTAAAGTTATATTTTGAATATCTCCAAGGAGGGATCGTCTGCAACCTCCATGGGCAACATGTGCTGGTGCTTGGTCAGCCACACTAGCCTATATTTTTCTGGGTCCTCCTTTTTGACATTTTTGAAGTCAAAAGAAGGAGTGGCACTTCATTTCTCCCAGTCCTTAGGCACTTTCCTCCATAGTCATGATCATTTTAAAAAAAAGTTACACAAGGAGTTGTGTGTTCAGCACAAAATCTGTGTTAAAACAAATCTTTCACTTGTAAAGTGAGCCAAAGATTAACTGACTTCCTAGTATGTACTTGCTCATTGGCAGAAATTTTAGTGTAAATATTACTCTCAGCTGTGGTCTCTGGGACCTGGTGTTCATTGATGTAAGGCTCTACAAGACAATATACAGTCTTGTAAATGAGTTCATGTATGAGTTTCCAAATTTGTGCTTCCTTTTGATAAAGCTGTTGTCAGCAACATACTGAAGAGGATGTTGACTACACCCCTTCTGAGAGAAGTGTGTTGAAAGGTCAGCTGCTGTGAAAGCAAGATAATATGGACCGCACTGAAGAGCTAATTCATGGCACATGTGGTATAAGTTTTGTAGAGAAACAAAGTCCTAAGATGTACACTTCTGGCTGTGTCAAGTACAGTTCACAGATACCTTGCAATGTGGATGTCTGGTTTCATCAAGTGCATTGCTCTAAAGTATCTCTTATTTTTTTGCAATGCTTCTTCATAGACATTAACCACGTAATCTAATAATAATTATCATGGATATCTGGATTGAAGTACAGGGTGCAAATCTTCTAGTCTAGATGAACTATGATATAGTAGTAGCTTTATTAATCTAAACAATTGCTGACATAAAGGCGTATTCTACATATTGAGATTCTTTAGTAATCTCCTGTTGTTTCTAACCAGATTCTTAAGTCTGAATTTCTCTGATCAACTACATACTTCTCTTAGTATATTGGTCACCTTACGCTCCCTTTGAAACAAGATATATAGATAGATATATAAGATATATGATATATAATTTTTAAATAATATTATATCTGCTTTTAATGTAATCTTACATAACATATGCTTCAAAAACACTTATTTTCTCTTCAGTGACTACAAGTAATATCTGCTTAGTCATTACAGCTGTCTAAATTTAGGTAAGATGAATCCACTCCAGCTTAAGAAATCAATGAAAATTCTAATGCAGTCACGGCCTTTGTTCTTCTGGTACAGCAGTAGGAAATACTGGAAAGAAATTAATTTAGACGTTAACAAATAAGTGCATATATATATATATATGTATACATGTATATACGTAACTTACAAATTGAGTAGCTATTAATGCTACAGGCTGTAACTGTAATTTTTAAAAACTTCTGCAGCAAGTATAGCTCTTCTATGTTCTTTTGCATCAATTTAATTCCAAATATGTTATTGCCTGCAAAATCTCTGGAAGCTTTCTGTAAAAACAATGCCTAGATTTTAAGAACATTCTGTTCTAACATTTCCATCTCCACTTTCAATATGCAGTGTTCAGAGGTGGCAATCAGCAAGAAATCAGAGCATGGAGCTATGTTATACCTTTAGTACAAGAACAAACATTTCAGTAATGTAAAATGAAAGCCAATATGCGGAAATATGATGTATTTATGTGTCAGGTTGTTAATACCAGTTTTTCCTGGAATAAAATAATTGGTTGAACACAGAATGTTACACCATTTCATGTCTAAAAGGACCAGTTGTACTTGCACAAACACATCTGACTGCAGATGTTATTCTTCTTCTCAATAAATGGTATTTTAAATCATTAGTGATGTTGTAGCTAAACAAGTAAAAGTTTCAAAATAATGAGGTAAATTCATTTACTTCCAACATTTTTAATCCCAGTATTAACAGGAAATTAAAATTTGTCATCTTAATTTCTCAGTTTAGTTCCTGCTGTACTTCAAGACTTTACTCATTTTCATAAATTACTGCCTTTTATCCTAAGAAATTTAGCATCACACTTCTCTTTGAAGTCAGCAAACTTCAAAAGTGCAAATAGTAGCTTAAAGGAAATTCTTAATTTCATTCATTCAAAGAGTCAGACACTTGTCCAAAAGATGTAGAAGAGTACGGATATAAAATTCTTTATACTTGACTATTCATCATCTAGATAGTAATTTTTGATGGTTTATAACAGCTATTTCACAAATTATGCATATGCGAATGTGGGGGTGACAGGGAGTACATGCCTTGAGGAAAGCAGTTTACAGTTCTCCCTTAAAGCAAGGACAGCTACCTGGAGTGTGTGTGTGGTTCCCTGACCAATGAGATGCTTTCATGAATGT
>JAWWLZ010000001.1:71554735-71582532 GCA_035041345.1 Poliocrania exsul
AAGTAGTTAACTGCTACCGTCTTCTTGATCGCTTGGGTGGGGGCAGGTTGTCTCTTTTGGTTTTGGGGACATTTTGCCATTCCTAGGTCGGGGGAACACAAGAGCGGTGTGTGTGTGCGTGCTGCTGAGGAGGGAAGCTGTTTACTCCTGCTCCTTGTTGCTGCTGACTGCTGCTGCTTCTTGCTGAGCCGCTTCTTTTCTCCTCTCCAGGGCTGTTCTCCTGGTTTCTGCATTTGAGGGTCCCGGTCTCTGCTCTAATCTCACCGCCACCTGCAGCGTCACAGCCTGCCCGCCCTGGCTGGGGCAGTAACCTGGGAGAGAGAAGTTTGCAGCTGCTTTCCAGGACACGTGGCGGTTCTCTGCTTCCAGTTTTCCTTCTTCTTTTGGGACAAGAGACACAGAGGGAGAGACAGAATTCTACTGGGAACTCACCCTGCAGCCAGACGGGTTGTGACACAGACACTGCATATAACTTTTCTTCAGGAAGAAAGTTACTGGTTTGGTTGTGGTTTTTTTTCTTGTGGTGTTGGGGGAAGCAGTTTGGTCTGGTCTATTTACAGTTATATCTATACCTACACACACATATATATATATATATATATATAACAGTTAAGAACAGTTATCCTTCTTGTATCCATTGTCTGATTAAAGTTCTTTTTCTTAAATTTGATCAAGAATGGTGTGATTATTGTGGAAGAAACCCCCTCCTCCGCTTGTGGGTAAACATTTTGGGTTTTGCCCCTCAAACTGAGACAGTACTCTATTTTATTCTTTTTATTTTACTATTCTTGTGAAAGGTGGGACTCAATTTGGCCACTGAACAATTTATTGTTTACAATAAGAACATCATAATAAATAGCTTCCCAAATAGTTTCACTTTTTGTTCTGAGTCAGGTATGGAAAGTGCCTAGAATGTTCTAATATATATCCTCCATAATAATAGAAAGTTTTAAGTAAGAAATCAGGTTGCTATGAAGCCTTAGTTTTGAGGGTGTTTTCTATAAGCATATTTATTTTACAGATATTTATGGAGTTTTATACATTTGTGATTTTAAGCTTTCTTTATAAGTTTTTGATTACTTCACAAAAATAATTTTATATTGCATTTTTCAATTATGAAAGCTGAACTTGTTTCTAGATTTCTGTAAGATCAAATAACCTGTGTATCTATCCAATAATGCTTTTCTTTTGCCCTCCTGCCATGAAGCAGGCACCTTGCACTTCTGTTAAGCAGCAACACTGCTCCTCTGCAGTCTGGGAGTTGCCTATTTGACACAGCTGGTTAGCCCAGTGACCAGCCGGTGGGATTTGGAGATGAGATGAGTTTTGTGCCACCATGGTTAATCACAGGCATCTGCCCAGTGAATCCATACTGCAACCCCACAGGGACTGTGTGAGCTGATCTCTAGTTGTGTCTCCTTGTTGCTGCAAGGAGCCACACTCTCTTAACTGGAGTTCAGAAAAAGGCAAAATGCACCAGCCAACTTTTATGGTGATATGGTAGATACAAGGGATGATCAGAAGCAATAATCATAATTGTAGCAGCTGAATAATGTGAGAAGAAGATGTAGGCCATGTTATAATAAAAAGTTTGCAGGTAGTAAGTAAAGCTTTCTTGAGATTACCTGTATTACCCAAAAAACGGGACTAAGGAACATTTGTCTTCCATTACTTTGATTACTTTGCTTAATCTACTCCAACTTGCCAAATAGTGCATTTCAATGCATTTAAAATTCTTTTAATGAAACTTTTCTCTCACCTTGAAAGATAAGTGCCTTTTAGACTGCAAGCTCTTCAGGGCAAGGACTATGCAATTTTTTTGTATGTGATTCTGAGGCTTTTTGCACCATAAGCTCTCCTTGAAAATTGACTTTAATCAGTAATAATAGTGCTGCCCAAATTCTTAAAATTTAGCTTTACTGGGAAGTTTCCACTACTAGGAAAATGACAAGTGAAACTTGCCCTGATGAATAGCAGCAACACAGAAAAGCAGCAGAATAATTGTAATGGCTAAGTTCTGCTGGCTGCTGTGTAATGTAATGAAGTCAGTGCCTGCTGTGATTAGATAAATCAAGTATTGCTTTATAGTATTCAGCTGGACTTTTTAGTCAGATTACTCACAACAGTGCTACTCCCATCATGGCCATTATGAACAGCACATCGTAAAAATAAATAAATACACAATATGCTAATGTAATTTTGTGATGATTTAGTAGCAGCATAAGAAATGTGTGTAGTTACTGCTGTTCTAGGCAGAGGAAATCTTACTACTGGCCAGAACACAATGATCTATAAATCTTTATACTGCAGCTACCCATGGTCAAAATAAGAATCTTATCAGAATTTTTTTCTCCTTCTGTGATCTTTGTGCTTAATACCCAAAGGTAGGAAACATTCAGTAGTGTTCATAGTGCAAAAAACCCATAATATATGTGCAGTAGGAACACCACTCATTTTAGCATACCCAGAAACTTTCAGGATATTTAGGATAAGTAAATCTTTCTACAAACTTCTCAGGGCACAGTTTCCTTTAACTAAGATAAATACCCTAAATTTCCTATCTTCTTATCTTGCTATCATTTGAGTCTAGGATTCTCTTAGTAATACAAAAAAAAAAAAAAAGTACTACGCAGAATACTGTGACAAGCAATGACAATACTTAATCTCCAGCTCAATCATCCATTTTCATCCAATACAACATGTGCTTGCAAGGTATTTATACCTGGCTGTTGTAAGTTATCTGCATATCTGAAAGACTTTTACCTTTACTAATGCTTTATTTACTGAGAAACAGTAAACCAGAGAAAAATCCTTCAACAATATTTTGTTGTTGTTGTTTTTGTAGTTGGTTTGGGTTTTGTTTGGTTTTTTTTAATCCCCACTATGTATATAATGATACTAGCAAAAAAAAAAAAAAACAACAAAAACAAAACAAAGAAAAAACAAAACAAAACACAACACATAAAAAAAGACAAACTCAGACTTACACCTTTCTGAGCTTGTCAGAAGCCCTGTCTGTTCTCAGGAACTAACAGATGTCTAATGAGAAACTGTTTTTTAACCAACAGTGTTGGAAAATTATTTTTCTTGCCTGAACAACAACCCAAGTGGAATAATAATTTTGTTGCTGAATCTTCAAAGAAAGTTACCACTCAAATTGAGCCAGGGTGGAAAATAAACATATACTAAAGCCCACTTTCTTGTGACCCTGTAAACAGTGATTTGAAGTAAAACCCTTCAAGTTCTCAATTATAAGGAGTTGGGAGTTGTAAAGCACATTCTCTAACAACCTTATAAACAGCAGTCCAAAGGGACATCCTTTTGAGCTCTCCATCCTCAGAAGATGAAGGGCTAAGGTGTGTGTCTCAAACATGGATAACCAGATGACTGTGGAGCCATTCAAAGACTGTTAGTAATATCAGACAAGAATTTTTGGTAATAACCAATGAGTATTGGTATTAACATGCCATGAAAAAGAGCAAGATTTGGCTGGAGAAGGGAGGCCAGGTAAAGCTAGGGCAGCACTTTTCGGTGTGAAAGAATTGCAACACAGTACAGCACAAACACAGGAAACAGAGGCAGGAAGTGGTCATGGACTATAGGGTGGGATTAAGATCAACAAAGACCCCTGAAGCCCTCCGACCCATTTTCAGCAAGTCCCAAAAGAACAGACTGTGTGTGATAACAAATTTACATAGAAAGTGGGCAACCTGTCTTAAGGATAGAGAAACCTGTCCATTAAAAGGTATATGCCCAAGTCTGGGCAGTGCCTCCAGGACCCTGAGCATCTCATCGGCTGAGACAGCTGGATCAATGCTGGACCCAGGATTGGTGATATCTTTTTCTCTCTTTCTTTCTTTAATTTACTTTTATTCTTATGGGGTTTTTTTTCTTTTTCTTTCTTTAATTCATCTCTCCTTCTTTTATTTATTTCTTCCCTTTCACCCTACCTCTTTCTCCAAACCCCACTGTTTTGTGCTTATGTAGTAGGTCAAGGACTGATATACGAATTTCCATGCCAAGTGTGTAATTTACAATAAAACTTTCTGGTTGTTTGCAAAACCTATGACTTTCATGGTTCCTTTTGACTAATAAACATTTATTATGAGGTGCTTCCTTCCCCTTAAAGGTGGATCAACTCGATGGGAAAGTTAAGGACAAACAAATTAACATTTTTTGAAACACAAGTAAACTTTATGATCTTCCTGTAGATATTTTTAGGCTTGAAAGTTAAATGGAATCTGACCTATTTGTTAAGCTTTTTTTTTTTTTTTTTTGGTAAAAGTTAGCTAGATCCTACCTGATGGTTTGGTATTTACTTGCCTACAAAGAAATGTTTAGAACTACTCAGCAATAAGTGCCCTAGAGGAAAAAATGAGCTCTTCTGAAGCAGTACCAGTGGTTAGAAAAGAAACCTGAGGACACTATATAAAAACTAAGAAATGCTTGCATTCTAGTAAACAAGTCTCACCCCAGACCACACAACTAACAATAAAATTGATTAAACCTCCATAACTGTTTCTCTCGTATGACACCTTCATCTCTTCAGATTTTATTTAGAAACTATGTGTTTGGATCAACAATTCTGTTAAGACTTAATAATTTTATCTTTTAGTAAAAATTTTTGATAAATATCTTACAAAGAGACTTGTTTTGTTATGACATACTCAGTACAAATTGCACATTTTCAGACAATCAAAGCTCATGTCTCTACTAGTTGGAAAGAATTAAGTTTCAAAATTATGTATCAGTAAACTACATTTCACTTGAAAGATTTAACCATAAAGAAATTAATTTTTATGAAGTAACTATTAACATTTAGTACATAGTTTTTGCTGGTTGGTGGTTTTTTTCTTGGATTTTTTTTGTTGTTGTTTTGGTTTGTTTTGGTTTTGTTTGTTTTTCTTTTTCCCAGAAAATTATATTTTTCTGTGTTTCTTATACCAAATGTTGATGTATGATTTTATCAAAAGTTCAGTGAATTAATTATAAAAAATTTCCATTGATACCAGTGTGCTTTGGATCAAGCAATATTATTCTGCTGAGAAGACTTCTTTTAGTTATTTATTCCATTTTAGTACTAGATCTGCTTAAGCTAATTCATTTAGATGGGATTTAGGTACTGCGTGAAATGTAATGAAACATATGAAAAGAAAATGTCATGTGTGCTTTAACATTTATAGCAATTCTCCTTTCATCTAGGAAATCAGATTTAACTCCCTCCACCCACCCAAGCTGCATTTTCACTTGCATTTATCCTCTGACTAAATAATTGTTCTTCTTTTGGTTATCATTTTTGTTTTCCACTCTTTGTTGGCATAAGTTTTGGAGTTTTGATAGGGTTTTTCAGGTGTGATGTGTTTACAAGGAAAAAGGGTTTATAAAATTAGACTATCCATCAGCCTGTCCATCTGTCACTATGACTTGTGAATCCATCAGTCACCCACAGATAAATTTCACAAGAAGGCTACAAATGTAAAAGATATGGAATTCCTACAAATTTTGTGACACTGTAGCTGAACGCCAATACTTTCAATGCATCCAGTAAAAAAGTAGATGTATATCAGCTTATTACTAAACAGGCAGCAGTCAGATGGCCAGGCAGAACCTGCTTCTGGCACATCTCCAAACCGAATATATAACCATTTGTTCAAAAGGGGGCTATAAAAAGAAATATTTTGTGTTTTCTGTTTTCAAAAAATAAGATACTTGTTGATATTTAACCATATTCATAGGTTCATTGTTTTAAATCCTGCATAGCATACTGTTACTAATGGTGTGTACTCTTAAATTTAGATAGAGGTAATCTCATTAATATGGTTTGTATGTTGTTTCTTGTGCTGAGTTCTGTAAAATGACAGAGACCTGAACCTTTCCAACTTCTTACCCAGGACCTAAAGAGACAATGTTGGTGTAGTGTAAACCACTCCAGCTTCTAGTAGTAACATTGTTATTTGAGTCAGTTTTCTTTTGCATAGATACAAAATGAGAACTGTCCTCTTCCTATGTTCACCTTTGCAAGAATAGGGTCACTATTCTAATTAACAAACTTAAGTAGTCCTAAACTACTTTCAAATATCTAGAACAAATAAATTCCTTCCAAAGATACGCTTGAGAGTCCATACAAGCAGTCTGTATTGGAAAGAGTCAATGTTTTGATCAAAGTTTTGATTATATTTTCCTTGAATAGAAGGAAGAAGAGAGCATGGGAAAATTCAACCAAAGATATGCTTGTGCTAGTGTCAATTTTTCTTACTAGCTGAAAAAAGCATTGTGGGAGGGAAGCTTCTTTTTCTTGAAGCTCTCATAGCTTTTCTTTCTCCTGACTTTGAGTTTCATTTAGTACTTAGGACTAGTAAAATGCTGATAGATGATGATAGATAGATAGATAGATGATAGATAGATAGATAGATAGATAGATAGATAGATAGATAGATAGATAGATAGATAGATGCATACATACATACATAACCTTTGTTGATCTTCAGGAGGCATTTTTCTTTGTGCAATCTTGAATTGCTGTTGCATTTCCTGTGCTTTTTGTCTGCAAGCATTCCTACTGGATCACCAGATGTTTCACAGTCCCCTCTGTGACTGTCAAGTTTAAACCTGACCTGCATGTACCTGTCTTCGTACGATGATTTTATCTTGCTGGTGCTGAAGAAGAGCACATCAGTACATGTATCTCCAGAGTTCACTCAGCTGTCTTATTGACTTGTGAATTTTTATCACCAACAATCCGGTTCTGAATGTTGTCTATATTTCAGCAGGATCAGGCTAATTTTGAGAGCTAAAGTTGGAAGTAGGTCAGTGCAGTGCTAAGAATTATCAGAAGCTGAAAGATGTTAAGGCAAAGTGACAGTCATTGTCAATTTATTGAAGGAGAGGTAGAGGAGGTATTCTGAATAAATAGAGAAACTGTTACTGTTAAGAGAACAGTTACTATTTTCATCAAGCCCAGCAATGTGCTAGGCACAGTGTTTGTCTCAGGTCCTGAGAAAAGAGCACTTATGAAATAAAAAGGTAAGCTCAGTGCTATGTCTAGCTTTCCAGAAAACATCTTTTATTAGGTGCAATGTATGCTTGGAAAGAATTGTCCAAGACAAATTGTGAAACTTCCTAAATAACACTACTTTCTGCAACATGTTAGAAGTTACTATCTTTGACTTTGTCTCTGCAATTTACATTGTATCTTCGTCACGTACACCAATAAACAGATGACAAAGTTCATGTCTGCTTATAACATTCTGAAAATAATAACTCAAAATAACTGCATTTTCAAACCTATCTGAAAAGAAAATGACAGAACCTGCACTCCACAGATGTTACTCCTGCTTTTAATGCACTGCTGCTCAGATGTAGAAGCTATGAATGCCATATAAAACCTTGCACAGGATGCAGTTAGGATATGCCCAGGTGGAGTGCAATCGCATTCAGAAATGCAAAACAAAATCCATGCTCCATTTAACCTTCAGTAAAACCCTTAGAATATGACTGAATTGGAGCTTGAGTGATATAAATGAAAGCATTTTGTCTCCCTGTAGCAGACTAAATTTTACCCATGATGATTCACTGACAAGTCTAGCCTATTGTCATTCATAGTGAAGTGACTAATAATTTCTTCATAACAGTTCCACTTGTAAATTGAAGTGCCACTCACTCACAAAGATAAATAGCAAATTGTAATCTGTCATGTATTTCCACATAAAGAAGATACATTTTAACTGGGAGATATTTATATTCTTCTTTATTTTCTGTATGTAAAGAAAAGCTATCTTATATGCAATAGCATCATGACTACTTAATATATTTTCATTTATTCTGATGTTGATTTTCCTTGTTTTTTTTTTTTACTCTAGTTACTACAGAAAACAATTTAAAAAAAAGAAAGAAAAAAGGGTGAAACAAAGGATAAATGTGAAGGTAAAACATCTATAGTTCTGGTGATTTTGACAACCTTGACAAATCACAATGAGAAAAGATATATTACACTGTCATACTGAAGTTTGTGCAAGCAGTAATGAAGAAAATTCAACAGTTTCTTTCTTTGCTCTTTCACTTGTTTTTAAACTAGAATACTGAGGACAGTATACAAAAATAAGTGTTCAAAAACATTTTCTTGATTATCTTTTACATGTGACTACATTCTGCCCTCAGTTTTTCAACCTATATACTTTTGGTTCTAGTTAATGGAACAGCCTGTTAAACAAATCAGAAACTTTAAAAACACCAATTTAACCTTTATTTTACTGTTTTCAGTAACAGTCATACTTGGGAAAAAAATGGGGTGAAAAACCTCGATTAAAAAAAAAATCAATGCAGGAGAAAGTGCATCTTATGAGGATTGGATGCAACATTATAAGTGGATCTACAAGGACAATGATGACATGGAACACCCAGAAGCCTTGAAGGACTTTATTGCCATGGAAGTTTAGTTCAAGTTTATTGTGGTTGATTGTACAGGTTTCAGTTTTTGCAGTTTTAGTGTTACCCCCTTACAGCTTTCTCCCTCATGTTATTCCCTTCCTATTTCTCTCCTTATAGGCCTCGATATTGTCTTCCCCTCATACCCTTTTCCTGCCTTTGCCCAGAGCCTTGCTTTCCCATTGGTCAGTTTTCCCACTTTTGGCAACTGCTGTCCCATTGGCTATCCAGTTTCCCTAGTTACACACTCTGCCCCTGCCTTCACTCAATCCCGTCCAAGTTCCAGAAACTTCATTTGGAACCCTATATAAATCCAAGTTGTCCTTTAATAAATGCCTTTTGTGCCTTCACCTCCATTTGGTGCAGAGTGTGTCTCGGGTTGTTTTTCTTGCAGTCAACAGCTTGTCAAGTTGAAATAGCTGATTAGTGAAACTCAGGCCTATCAGTGTCTTGTTATTCCCATTTTGAATATCTGTCTCTTATTTTAAACATTAAAATGGATCTTTTTGGTCTTTTTGATCTCCCTGAGCATAATTAATACCTTTAAATGAGCTAAAGATACCTATAATAAATTTTCAGGAGTCATGAAGAACAGTGTGAATTTGAATCTGACCAAATATTGTACAAGATTTTTATGGGGAAGCTGCCTATGACATGATTTGCTTCAGCAAGAATTTTGGCAATGGCCATGGACTGTCTTTTTTTCTACTTAACCAAATATATATACAGCTGTTCATATTTGTCTTTGCTTTGATTTTTTTATGTATTTTCTTCTATGCTCATATTTTAGCTGTTTATTGTTATTGTTGTTGTTATTATTATTGCTACTATTAAAAATAAATAATAAATTAAGAGTGATGCGTTGGACTGAACTGTCATAGATTGTTTTTAATCATATAGGTGATATTCAACACTCATTTCAGTTGACCATACAGAAATATATACTGTGCATTTAAACATCCCTGTCTAACCAGTCTGTGCTTCAAGCTCTGCTATAAATGAGGACAACACACCTGGTAGTCCTTACTTGGCATCTACAAGCTTTATCTCAGATAATGCCTGCCAGCTTAAATGAAAAGAGATGTTTGTGTGCAGACAGTGAAAACTTACCTTTAAGTCCACGTGAGCTGAAATTTCTCCAAAATTATGGTGTAAGATAGTTATCAATAATACCTTAAAATAAAAAATGCATTTTGCACAGACTTGGCAAAGAGAGAGGAAACATCCAGAGAACAATATATCAGATATGGTCCATAATTGCTTAAGCCTCTGCTGTTTTTGGAATATTTCAGTTGTAATAATTTCAGCAGTAGGTCAAAAGGTGTCCTAATTAATTTTGCCTTTGTTGCTGAAGAGTGTAAGCTGTGCAATAATTACAATATTGTTCTGTGTTTTCTGCTTGATACATTGTTTAATGTCCTTAAACATAGAAGGTGTCTTGATATTAAAAAAAAAGTACTCCACACATCTCTTTATATCATTATATACAAGAAATGAAAATTACAGCTAAAAATAAAGTTAAAACTCTACAGCATCTAATAAATGCTGTCGACAGAATAGGTAGAATTTTAAGCAATTTATCATAATTTCTAAATTATCATAAATTATTGCTGTCTCCTCACTACCAAAACTTTTCCACACAAGTTCAATACAAATGCCTTCTGCTTTTCTTTCAGTTTTATTTGAAGAACTCTGGTAGGTTCAAGTTCCCAAAAGAGAAAAAGGACCTGAGACAGATACAACAATATTCCTGATGATACTAATAATGGTATACAAATCTGTAATTTTATATAAATATATATATATATATTTCACCTTTATATGAAGGGCTAAGAAATAGAAGAAATGTATAGTTTCACAATCACGTTTCTGTGCATGGACTAATGTGATCATGTAAGACAGGCTCTGTGTTGCAGTTAGTCTCTTTAACATGCACATTTCTTGACTACTTCAAGGAAATATAGAAGACGGAAATAACTTCTTTCCCCACTTCTGCTCCAGTTTATCCTTATGCCACAAAGTACATCTGAAAGAGAACTGCAACAGTGTCTTCCCTCCTTGATTTCTTGATGTTGCACATAAGGAATGTTCTCTGAGGCTTTTTCTTATTCCAGGCAGCTACTGAAACATTGGAATGCCTGCATATTTATGGCTTACATCTGACACAGATTGTAGTGATGGGAGCTAAAATCCTGTTTCCTGTCTCTTTCACTGAATATTTTGATGATGGCTTAAAACATATATGTATTTTGGTCAATATGCTTCTTTATGACATATGTCTGCTAACTTACCTTCTTTGACTTAAAAGGTCATGACAGATTGTATTAGCAGAGAATCTGAATATCAGTGCTTTAGCAATTATGATTACAACTACATTGTCAACTCTGTGTAGTTGCAATCATGAAATTACAGCAGTTTTTATATACATAAAATATGGTGAGAAATTTTTACATGAAATAATGATGAAAGATTTTGTGACAGTTTCAGACTGCACTGTCAGTGAGGCACATTGCTAGATATCATTGCTTAGCTGTCTCACAGGTATTGCAAATCTCCAACACCTTGTCTGGTAGTGCTAAGATATCTGTTTGTGGAAACTCTCACAGAATTGCAGAATATGCTGAGTTGGAAGGGACGCATCAGGATCATCAAGTCCAACTGCTAGCGCTGTGCAGGACACTCCAAGAATCATATCATGTGCCTGAGACCATTGTTCAAACATTTCTTAGATGGGCTTGGTGCAATGACCACTTTCCTGGGGAGTGGTATCTCAGATATCTGTATTTTTGCTCCTAAGTCTGCACATTCCTGACAACACGAAAAGCTTAGTAAAAATCAAAAATTGTCTATAATCTTTCTAGACTACTTATGGGTCTTAGGCTATAATAAGAAATGAAATATCTGTTCCCTATTCTTTTCCCCCTATAGAGCAACTCTCCTTATTATATTAAAAAAAAAAGGTTCAAAATTATCTTTGTCTTGATTTGAAACAATTTGGAGGGCCAGAGACCTTGGACAGAAGTCTTCTTCCTTGGATTCATTATACCTGGTTTTTGCAATACAGTGAGAGAGAACAAATATGTCCAAATGTAAGTGAAAAAGTAACCCTTTACCAAGAAGAGTGCTAATAAGAATACTGACAAAACTGGGTTAAATCAACCAATGAGGAGAAACTTTCCAAGCACTGCCCACTGGACCAAATCAAGGTGGTGGCCAGGCTTCCCCACCTAGAAAATAACCCACATATAGCCACAGGACAAAGGCAAGATGGCCACCCTTCCACATGGTTCATCTCTTAAACACCCAGAAAACCTGGCACAAATTGTTGGAGAGTCAATAAAGGCAGGAGATGGTAGATAGCTGGGATTTGATACCAGCAGATGCTCAGGTGGTGCTGGAGTGAGGCTGCCGTGCTGGTACAGGCAGTCGGAGTAGGGCTGCAGATGCCCCAGGTGACCTTCAAGACACCTGTTGGATTCAGTGACAAGACTTGGTCATTGCAATTTCAAGGTTGGTTTGTGGAAGTTGGGGGGCTATTCCTGTTAAGTGGTAGTTGCAGTCCAGATCCACTAAGCTGGTGGTAGAAACCCTGGCTGGTAAGGAAAATCCCATTTGGTGAGCGAAGAAAACCTAGTGTCCAGTGAAGTACAAGTGTGGTCTTTTACTAGGCTTAGGCTATGTGGGAACATCCTCAATACCTTCTCTTTGGCAGGAAGATCTACACTGTGTGCTGTATTACTGGATCACTGGACATTTCAGGAGTCTTTGAAACCTTCTAAGAATGTTACAGCTGCCTGTTATACCAGTGCAGGTAGGTCCATTATGGCCCATCAGTAGAGAAGAAAAACAGGAAAGAAAAAACACTATAATACCTTGCAGGATTTGCCTCTCTCCATATCTTGTTCAATATCCAGCTTGTAGCCTGAGGTGGTGGGTGTGTGTGTCCTCAGCACCTGGGTGGCCACTCTGCACATTGTTAGCAAAGCACATTGCTGGCTGAGCCATGAGCACCAACAGTTCAGTCTCTTGTACCAGCTGAGTGGTCACTGCAGGTGCTCAAATGTTTGAGTCATTAATCACTAGCAGTTCAGTCTCTTTAAAGAAGGCAAAACACCAAAAATGCATATTTGGAGAAAAGACAGATACTAGAATTTTTGTGTAACCCAGGACAACTTTTACTTTCCTGAAAAGTGGCTAATCACTAGTCACAATTGTTTAACTGCTTCTTTTTGGAATTTGTCCACTTTCTGTAAGTAATTGAGTATTTATTGGAGTAGACATGAGAGATAATACAGAAATACAGGCCTGTAATTAGGTTAGTCCCTTTACTAATTAGTATTTGGTTTAGATAATTATTACACTAGAAGTGGTTTTGGTTCTGCTACTGATTAGAGAATTAGTGGTATTTCTCTGTAATTTCTAATACACTGCAATTCATATATAAATGCACTGAAAAAAATATTCTCTAGCTCAGTTGGTGCACTGAAGTTGTAAAACCAAACCCGAACCAAAACAAAAATTGTTTTATGCTAGTATCAGACTTCTGCTCATATCTGCTCAGAAAATGAGAAATTCCACAGAACATGGGTCTTGAAAAACAATAATATTCTGATTAAACAACAATGTTCATTAAGGGGCTTGTTTAGAAGAGTAATCAGACAGACTCCTAATACCGCCAATGCATGATAATAGAGTCTGTTTTCCTTTACCATTGGACTTCATAAGATCACCTCTCCTATTAGAGAGGAGTTTTTCTAAGTGTCATTTCCTAACAGAATGTTAACAAACTGTAAATTATAAAAGATAGTTTATGATTATCCCCATAAATTACTATATGGAAGATTTATTATTGAAGATAATACCACTATTTAGGCAGAGGACTGCTTTCAAGTGTAAAGTAAAAGAAAAAAAACCCTTGAATTTAGTAGGTTCGATCTTACTGTAGCAGAAAATTTGCATTATGTGTGTAATTATAAGGAAACATATAAAATGGTAATCAAAACTTTTATGCAAGGTGAAATGACCTAATACAGTAAAAATAGGCACTCAAATATATTTTATTGTTAAATCTTTTAGTTTAGATCAATATTGTTTAATGAATTAATGAGATTCAATATGTAGGTAGTCAGTAAAATTCTTATTTGAAGTAGGAATGCATTATTTTCTTTTTTAACTTCAAATAAAAAAAATTATAATACATTATTTTAGTTTTGTGTTTGAAAACCACTTCAGTAACTGTGACAATTTCAGAGTTAGCACTGAGTAAAGATATAGTATAGTATAGATGGAGAGAGAGAGAGAGAGAGAGAGAGATTCAGGTATTGCTTGTATTACATAAAAGTATATATGGAATGAATGAAATCAGAAAAAGAAAAAAAAAGTCCATAATAATATGGAAGATTAATTTGACACTGCTGATCAGAAAATTCATATCTTTGAAAACGTCTGCTGAAAACACAAAAGTGTCTTTGTATCTTGTTGATGATAAACCTTTTACATCTTAGCGAAATTTTGATCCTACCGGTACTATATTTATTTACTCTTTTGTTATATTTACCACTTAAACTTGGTAACTACTTTCTGTTCACTGATATCCTTTCTCCTTCCTAGTAGTCTAAGTTTTCAATTACATAATTTTTTTTTTCACTTATTTTTCTGGATGTAGTTCTTTTCTGGAACATTTTGTCATTTATTAATTTATGAAGTAGCCAAAGCAGATTCCTGGTGCAGGTATAGAGTAATGTGCAAATATTAAGTAAGATATTAAAATCTTTACTTTAAACCCAGGCATAGATGTATTGAAATAGTGTAATGGAAACAGTACATAAGCATTTTGTAACATGTTAACAATGTTAATAACATAATTATTATGCAAGAATATATGATATTTTATGAGAGAGTTAAGCATATAGAGAGAACTACACTTATGTAGTCAGAGAGAGGCAGATAGATACTTGTGGTATAGCTGTACAAATAGGAGTACAGAAAAATGTGCTAGTAATAATATCTATCAGATCAGAGTGAAGGTCTTAGAATAGTCAGGAGAGATGGTTGTTGGAACCAGAACTGAAAAGGTGCCAGAGAAAGTTCTGCTCCCCCAAAAAAACGTCAAATATGTCATCCCAGTATGAGATCACCATCCTTTATTTTGGGAAAAGAGATGAGGAACATAATCCTCTGTTGACAGTTAGGGGCAATCATGGAATGAAAGAAGGGAACCATTTGATTCCAGCATTCTTCCACAAATTGCTCTTAAGTCTTGCCACCTTGACCTCTGTAGCTAGTGACTTTCATGGCCCATAGCTACCATCAAAGATTGCACAGGATGAACACAAGAAAGGCAGAAAATGAGCACTAACTAAGCACCATGCAAGGTACAAGCATCCTCCTCATTTTGCAAATGCAAAACTTCCCATTTAAGACTGTGAACATGAAGGTTTTCATCTCATATATGAGATACATTAGTTTATATTATTCTCTCATTTAACTTGGCAATAAATCAAGCTATTCTTATCACTGGAACGTGCTGAGATGCCTTTTATTATTGTCTGTATACAGTTACAGTTGAAGATCTTGTTCAAGCTCCTCATACTGTAACAGATTTTGAAGAAACCTGTTAGGGGGACACAGGACTGCATCCTAGTGAATATTTAGTCACTGGGTTTAGTAACAGACCACAAGAATTGTGTTTAGCTAACAAAACAGTTCTCAGGATTTTTCAGGGTTTTCCTAAGACTTTATAGGCCTGCCTTAAGCTTTGATTTAGTTTATAGAACACTCATAGAAACTATCAAGCAACAGGTTCATCGTTACTCAATCTGATTTGGGTTCTACCTAGCTTTGTACACTAGGTATTACTTACTGAGGCATACTGTGGTGAGCTGATTATGGTAGGCAGCTCAGACCCACACAGTTGCTCACTCACTTCCCCACAGCAGGATGGGGGAGAGAACTGGAATACTAAAAGTGAAAAATCTCATGGGTTGAGATGAAAACGGTTTTATAGGGAGAACAAAAGTTGCACATTCAAGTGAGGCAAAATAAGGAATTCATTCACTACTGCCCAGTCGTTCTTCATTACCTTAACCACCTATGACTTTAGAATCAAAATGTAGTGTAGCAGAATATATGCCTCACATGACAGCAAGAGCCTTTAAAACACAAACAGGACACAACAGACCTCAGGCTATATGAAGTTAGAAGTAGTAATTTGCTGTTCATTAAAGCAGAATAACCTTGTCAGCTGTTTAAAAACAGTATTAGAGACATAATGGGATTAGAGCCAAAATTTCTAAAACACAAAAAAGACCTGGTACTTCCTAAATTAGAATGTAAGGTGGAATGACAGAGTAGTGAAGAACAAGGTTTACAGGGGATTAGCAAGCATTTAAAAGTGACTCCAAAGTGATCTATGATGTAATAGGAAATATTTTCATGGCAACCCTTTGTTCCCTGGGGAATTATACTAATGAGTCACAATAATAACAATAATAATTTTCCTTTCTTCTTTTTATTCTTGTTGTTGTTGTTGTTGTTGTTGTTGGCATGAATTCTGACTCGTGAACTCTGGAATCCAGAGGGGTGCTAAAAAGAGGAGTATAACATCAAGGGAAATGTAAATACTAAAATGTTTTTGTCTAGAACTAGTTATTAATATGAATTTAATTGGACTAAAAGTCTTTATTCAGATGAGCGAGATTTAAGTTTGACTAAGAAATAGTTAATACACAAACTCAGAAGCTGCATTATAACAAATTGATGGAGAATTTTGGTATCCTCATCTATAACCAGGATACAAAGTCATCAAAGGGAGAAAATGTTTCCTATAAATAATAATAAAAAAAAAAAACAACCTAATGGAAATGGTTCCTCTGCCTTAAGCTTTGCAAATATTTTGCTCAGTGTAGAAAGGGGAAAGATGGAGCCTGAAGTACTCCTTCAGTAACAGGATGAACTCTTTGGTGAAGAAATAACTGTTTTACCTATTTTAACTGTTATGACAACTTCAGCTGCTCTATTCATTTGTGAGAAGTCAGAAATTAATTTCTGGGTTACAAATTTGGACTTCTAGATTTTTATTTTATATTACATAATATAATAAAATATTATATAGAATAAATCAATTTCATCACTGTCCAAAGTGAAGAACCCTAGATTTTTAAGTTTCCATAATTGTCAAGGGAAATGTAGACCTCAATTCATCTGTCTACAGACAGGTGTCCATTATCTATATAAATGTCTCAGGGTATTCAAGACATCTTCAGTGGGTTGGGAAAAAAATTACATAGAAGGTATAGAAAAATTGTGCCCTTCTGAACCAGCAGATATGGTGATGAAGGATATGATGAGGTATTTGAAGTGACAGTAAAGATCTATCATTAGGCAACTAAATTCTTCCCTCTGAGGTTGGAGGGTCATTCAACTCCTGTAAGACTAAATACTTACGTATGATCAGCTAAAGAGCTTCTCAGACTTTACTGACTGTGATGCTTAAATATGTGGCTTAGAAAGTCAACTAAGATATAAACATCCAAGTAAAGATATCTTAACTGCTTAGCTGGTTGTAGGGTTTAGTTTGTTCCAATTTTGTGGTTTTTTGTTGGGTATTTTTTGTTTATGTTTTAACTGATTGGAACTTTCTATGTAATATTTTTAATTATAATTAACATCTAACTTCCTTGACGCGAGCCGTTGATCATGGTTCCCTGGCCTTGAACACTCACTCCACTTACAAGGTGAGGAGGGTGCAAAAGGCAAGTTTATTAAACAGAGCATCAACTCTTATAAGGTCTGAGGGTGAAGATTCTAGAAACAGGGAAGGAAAAGGAACATGATTGGGTAGAAGCAGAGATGGAGTGAGTAACCAGGGAAACCAAGGGACTAATAGGGGAACGGCCATCAGTGGACCAATGGGGGAACAGGGTTTAGGATGAAGGCAGGGTAAGGACTCAGGGGAAGGAGACAATATGGAGGGCATGACTAAGGGAAAAAGACAATAGGGAAGCCATTTTAAAAACTGGGAGGGTGAGGGGGTGGAGTGTGTGTGACATACAACTTTCTGTAACCCATACAACAACATCACAATAGCTCAAACTGAGATTTCAACCATGAACCAACCAGGTTTTAAGTCCAGTCCATGTTCAGTTGTGCTACCACCTGATTCAGGTTGTTCCATCATACCATCATCCTTGTAAATCCATCTCCAATTGTGGTCTTTCTAGTCTGCATATGAAGTGCATTCTCCCACACTTCCTTACTTTCTCATCTCTGTTATCTCCACAGGGCTAAGAGAATAAAGCAGCTATTTATATTTAAAAGTTAGTGTATTCTTGGAACATCTTAGACAGTGGAAATACTGATCAAAGAGGTTTTTTTACATAGTCAATTTTTTTGAAGCAGCACAACCTATATATTTTTTATTAATCAAAGTCTGCCACAGTCCTAAACTGCAGATACCAATGAAGTTAAAAAGATCAAGTTCTGTTCTATTCTATTCTTGAAGACTGGAATACCTGATATACTTTTGATAGTAATTAGTGTGCTAGCTAGATAATCATACACATATAGCCAAAGGAAATTCTTATTTTACATAATTTTTCTGCTATATTAATTTATCACATTCTAGAAGTGTGCAAAATATTGTTGGAGTGAGGTTATTGTGAACAGTCTGTGTAAATAAAACCTTTGAAGCTCACCTGCTCAAAAGTTTTATCTGTGTTTATTTTTAGACGCCTCAGCATATGCTACTCTGTAAAAAATCATCGGGAATAAGAAAGACATCGTAGCAGTGTGTTGTTGGCCTATCTAGAACTCTACTAGAAAAGCTTATGGAAGTTTATGCAGAACTAAATTCAAAATTCTTGCACTATGTCAAGTCATACTGAGTTATGTCAGCAGTGTCATAGGTCATTACATTATGACTTTGATATAATCATTATCAGCATAGTGTGAAATAACATGCATGTGTGGGAAAAAAATAATAGTTTTCTCACATTCCAATCCTACTTCTGTGCTCAAACAATCTCTACACAGATTTTTATCAGTCTTACCTGTTTGATTTCTTTTCAGAGACTTTTGGGTATTTTGTTATTGCTTTGTGTAGCGTAAGAAAGACTGAACTGCTGAAACAATTGAAGCAAGGTTTTTAGAAAGATTGGTATTCAAGTCCTCTGCCTGAGCACAAAGGTTGTAAAATCCCATCTGAATTGTGAAGTGAAAGCTCCACAGGTTTTGCAATACTGTTGTCAGTTCCTTATTACCATTTGGACCACTACTGCTAATGGACGACTTGGCTTTATAAAGGAGTTGGTAATTTTCCACTAAGAATAAATTATTAAATTAGGCATAAAAAGTTTTCATTGATTTCATAGGAATTAAACCTTTTACTTTAAAATATATCCATTGTGTGCTTAAAATTGAAATAAAAATAGGTTGAATTTCACTGTGTGTCCCAGGTGCATCCAAAGAGCTACTCTGATCAAGCTGATCAAATATTTTTCTATTCCTCTCTACGTCAATAAAGTTTATGTCAAATATAGTTGAAACCAATTTTTCAGAAGATATATTTCAAGTTTGTCCTAAATGACCTTTGAACAGTCACCTTAAACATCTTTCATATGGAATCATAAAATGCTTTGTGTTGGAAGGGGCCTTAAAGATTATCTAGTCCATCTGCCCCTGCCATGGACAGATATCTTTCACCATATCAAGTTTCTCAAAGCGCCACCCAACCTGTCTGTTCTATTTTTGGTTGAGGTAATTAGTTTTCTTCACAGTGGCTAGTATGGGGCTGGATTTGATTTGTGCTGAATCAAGTTCCTAATATAGAAATATTTTTGTTATTGCTGAACAGTGTTTACACAGAGCAAAGGCCTTTTCTGAATTTTCCCCTGGTGAGGAGACTAGGAGTGCATGGACAACTGGGAGGAGAGCTGGGACAACTGCCCCCAACTGATCAAAAGGATATTCCATGACACACGACATCATGGTCAGTATACAAAGTGGGGGAAGGAAGAAGGAAGTGGGAGGGGATTTTTGGAATGATGCCATTTATTTTCCCAGGTGGTTGCTATGAGTGATGGGATCCTGCTCTCCTGGGGATGACTGAACACCTGCCTGCCCATGGGAAGCAGTGAATTAATTCCTTGTTTCACTTTGCTTGTGTGCATGGCTTTTGCTTTACCTGTTAAACTGTCTTTATCTCAACCCTTCTGATTCTTCCCAGTCCTGCTGGTGAGGTACTTGGTGGCTCTCTGTGGTTAAACCATGGCACTGGCCTCGAACACGTCCAGCAATGGGGCATCCACAACTGCTCTGGGTGACTTGTTCCAGTATCTCATCACTGTTACAGTAAAGAATTTCTTCCTAATATTTAATCCAAACCTCCTTTTCTTCAGTTTAAAGCCATTACTCCTTGTCCTAATACAGCATTCCATGATAAAGAGTCCCTCCCCATCTCTGTTGTAGTCCCTCTATAAGTACTATAACTCTGCTATGAGGCGTCCTGGAATGAACCTTCTCTTCTCTAGGTTAAACAACCCCACCTCTCTTAGGCTATTCTTATATGGGAGAGGTTCGAACCTCCTGATCATCTTCATGGCCCTTCTCTGACCAAAGATCAAGTAGGTCCATGTCTTTCCTGTGCTGGAAACCCTAGAGCTGGATGCTGTACTCTAGGTCATATCTCACAAGAGCAAATTAGAGGGGAAAAATCACACCTCTCAATCTGCTAACTTCACTGCTTTTGATGCAGCGCAGAATGAGGTTGGCCTTCTGAGCTGCTAATGAAGATTGGTGGGTCATACTTGGTTTTTCATCCACCAATACCACAAGCCTTTCTCTGTAGGGCTGTTCTCAAAGCACTAGTCTGTATCCATGTTTGGGATTGTCTCAACCTATATTCATAACTTTGTGCTTGACCTTGTTGAACTTCGTTAGATTTGCATGGATCCATCCCTCAAGTCTATCAAGGTGCCTCTCAATGACATCCCTTCCCTCTAGAGTATCAACCACACTACTTTGCTTGGTGTTTTCCAGAAATTTGTGGAGAATACACCTAGTCATACTGTTCACATCCCCAACAAAGATATTAAAGAATACTTGCCCCAACATGGGCCCTTGAAGGACACAAATCATCATTGATCTCAACCCAAACACTGAGCTGTTCACCACAATTTTTTAAGTGTGACCATCCAGACAAGTCCTTATCCAATGAGTGGTTCACCTATGTCCCGGTTTCAGCTAGGGTAGAGTTAATTTCTTCTTAGAAGCTTTTACAGCATCGTGTTTTGGATTTGGAATGAGAAGGGTGTTGATAAAACACTGATGTTTTGGTTTTCAGCTAAGTCATGTTTATCCTAAATCAAGGACTTTTTAATTGTTTTTTTTTTTTCCTTGTCTCATGTTCTGCCAGTTAGGAGGTATGCAAAAGAAGCTAGGTGGGAGCATAGCCAGGACAGGTGACCTGAACTGAATAAAGGGATAGTCCACACCATAAAACATCAATATAGCTTTTATCTGAAATAAAATATCCTTTGATGTAATAAGTTTCTTAACTCCTCTACATCAATATTTAAGACAATTTCTGTGAAAGTATACTTTCATTCTTAAAATTTTTCTTGTAAATGGAATTTTAATAAAATGAGAACAGCAATACTCTAAAAGTACATATTATAAGAGTGTGCAAAATACAGCCAGCAAAACCACTGTGTGTTGAGTTTTTTCTTGGCTTTTTTTTTTTAATTATAACAGAAATGATAGTAAAATTGCTTGGTGATTAATTAACCACTCCCTAAAGTCTTTGGCAAAATAAGAAGTGAAAGTAATTTATGTTGACGTCCTCTGCAGACAGTGTTGACAGCTAAAAATCCAGTAACAGAAATTAAAAGGAAACACAACCATTTTTTTTTTTCATATTTTAGGGGTTTATGAATAAAGCAGAAAGTACTGATTTACCATGGAGTGAAATGATGCCTGAATTTTTATTTTAACCTTATAATTACTTTTTTTGCAGTAAATTGTAGACAGATTTGTAGATATTATTTAAATGAAGCTTCATCTATGACTCATTGCTAAACTTCAATTAAGATATTCTAAGTCCCCAGTATAGCAGCACAGAGTTGGAATTTCTAGCTTTTATGGAAACTGAAATCATACTTACTTGTTGAAATTCATATTGATAGTTCAAAACAAATCATGTGTTTACTGCAAATTTCTGACATTCTTTATGAAGTCATGTTGCCTTTTGGTCAGAATATGTCACATTGGGTCATGTCACAAACTGTCCTGAATGGTACTACTGTAGCAAGCCATGACAAAACAATGAGACATACTAAAAGAAATGAAGTATTTTTAAGACTATTTCACAATCACTGGAATCACAAGTATCCAGTTTGAATATTACACATCAAACAGATGAGTGTAATTTCAGCTGCATTTATGCGTAACTATCAAGTTAAATCTTTCTTTATACAGAATTATCCTTCATGTATATGCAGGTATAGGTATATAAATATACATTTATGTTTATATATATATTTTGGTCTGTGTAACTTTTGTAGTGAATCTAAGTGTAGAAGGAAGGTGTTCCAACTCTATCAGTGCATATGTGTTAAAAACCACAGCTAGCGAGCTAATTCTTATGGGTAAAGTTATATCCCTAGGAGACCTTCTATGTGAAGGTTTACTGAATTACATGCTTGAAGTATCCTCCTTTGGTCTTCATACCCTGTTCTTTCCTTTTTGGGAAAAGGACAAAAGAACTCATTTAAAAGGTTCATTTCAGCCACAAGTAAGTGACAGTTACTGTACTGTACTACCCTGAAGGAAATGTTTTAAAGAGAATGACTGCCACACTCACGGTAACTTATCTAAAAAGACTAGTCAGGAGTTCTGATTGGCCTGTAACCAGTCTTTCTGTGGTCTCTTAAACAGAATTGACAACAGGAAGTGGGTTTTTTGAGTCTTTTTTTCAAGTCTTTTTTTCTCATGAGCATCCAAGGAAATATTGCTCCAGAAAAATTAATGAAGACCGTGAAAGACTAGAAACTTAACTTCTCCAGAGAGTACACAATACAAGTGGGAGTTTTTGTTTCCCTCCTCTCAAGTGTTGCAATTTCAAATCCTAACAGGAAAAAAATATTTTCTTATAATAATGTCAGAAGCAAGTACATTAGCTATGTCCAAGTCAATTAGTTTTCTCCTAGACAAATTTGCTTTGGAAGGAATTATCTAGAAGCCTTGAAGACATGAGCAATTTGATCCGTTCACCTCAGGGCAACTGATTGCTTTTGACTTTCATGTATTTAGTATAATAGACATACTTAATGGAATCCCACAGTTATTTTTAATTGGTTATCATAAAATTTATTTATCAAACTCAAATATGCTATTATCTTGGCTGTTTCTAATTGATGATAAAGACCCTCTTCATAGAAAAGAACAGAATTTCTAAATGCTAGGCACTAGTAGTTATACAAACTATAGTAAATATTGCTGGGATTGAATGCACCCTCCTCAGGTTAATGGGTGTCACTCAGTTTAGTGGTGTGGGTGAAACTCTAATCTTTAGACAGTAAGAAAAGTGAGGCACCATAACAGGTTGCCCAGAAAAGTGGTGGATGTCTCACCCTTAAAAATGTTCAAGACCTGAACAGGGTCCTGATCAACCTGGTCTGGTGGAATTTGACCCTGCCCATTGTCAGGGGGTTTAGAACCAGATGATCTTCAAGGTCCTCTCCAAACCAAACCTTTCTATGATTTTATGATTCTGTAAATAACAGTTGTTGAAATATACTGAAGTAGTTTTGACTCTTTAAAGTGTTTTTTACATTTTTTTCTATTTTCAGGTTATACTCTATGCAATACTTAATACATATATGAGCTCAGAAATAAATTAAGGCCCTAGATTTAAGGACAGAATTTTTCTGTTTACCTATACGCACACAGTGATTTAGTAGTCCTTGGTCTCCAAAAATCTTGACTTTAGTTGGTAAAAAAAACCCATTCAGTCCTCAAATAGAAATAACTTATAATTTTTTACTACCATTGGGCAAATACATTCTTGGAGATAAACACAATCTGTCAGTAATCAAGCACATACTTATTCTTTAGTCAAAAATTTTCTGTGTAAAATTTGTGATTTTCATCAGACCAGCATCATGCATTTTGCTTCAGTGCCCGAAAGAAGGCTTTAGATATTTACTGTCCTTTATGAGAAAAGTCTTTTACAACTTATTACCTGTTCTAGAGATCTAGAGGGCTTTTTTTTAGCTTCCTGTAAAATTTAATAGAGAATAGAACTGCTACAAAATTCTACAGGAAAGGTGACATCTTATGGAAGAATGGCAATTCTCATTCAGTTTCCTACATATAACTTCTACAGTCTTCTTTCCCTATATCACAGAATCACAAAATCAATTTTGTTGGAAAAGACTTCTGAGATCATCACTTCCAACCTATGACTGAACACCAACATGTCAACTAAAGCATGGCACTCATATTGCATCCAGTCTTTCCTTGAACATCTCCAGTGACAGTGGCTCCACCACCTCCCTGGGCAGCTCATTCCAATGTCTAATCACCCTTTCTGTGAGGAACTTCTCCCTAACAGCAGATCAGTTATTACACAGCAGATCAGTTATTATTGTGTTAGAACCTCCTTGTAGGGGTGTGTCTCTGTGACTGTGTGTCTTTTCTTCCTCCTGTAGGTATCTTAAACACTTATTTTCTGTGAGGTGTGGGTACCTAACTTAAGTTGCATGGAGTTTATGTTTGCTGAGTGTAACTAAAATTCCTTACTATGGCAATGCCTGTGAGTCCTGGTAATCTGCTGTAATGTTTTTGTGAAGTTTTCTTTCTGTAAAACACTTTTTGACAAGATGCCTTATTTTCTCCCCCCAAAAAAAGAAATATTTTTGAGAAAAATGTGTAGTTGTTCTCTGGATATTAACTCAGGGTACTGAAAGACCAATAGCTTTACAAGAGTTCTTGAGAGTGAAATCTCTTGAAGCCTAATATTATAATATACACCTGGTAAAGTGAGGGGCTTTGGGACTGGGTTGTAACAGTAACGTCCAACCTAAACCTCTTAACATATGCCATGTTTTACTTTCAGTTAGCACATACTGTAACTTGCTTTGAAATTTATGAAAGTATAATTGATCATTAAAGAGTAAATAACAGTATTTGAATGCCAAAATTAATTTTTTTTATTATTCATCACATTATGTTAAGTCTTAAAAGGAAAAATAAGATAAATATACTTGTATTTTATGTAACATCAAAAATCTGGACATTTATGTAATGAAATTATAACAAATTATAAAACCCCTTTAAGTCTAATTTCCAACTCATTTTTATTTTGTTTTTTTTTCAGTTCCATTAATTTGTGTATTATATGGCTGATTTATACATAACAACCTATATTTTATTGAAATAGACAAATAGTAACTAATGTTATGTGCTTCTTAATACATTAGATATATAAAAATAAAACCCAACAAATTACTGTAGATGCTTTTTGAGAAACAATATGCAATTATGCCACAATTTTTAGATTCACTATCATATTTGTATATTGATTTCTTCTGAAATGTTTATTGAGAAATTATTCTCCCCTACCTGGTTACTAGGACTCACTCTTTTTTAAATGCACTATTAATAAGCCAATTCTGTACTTTTTCTGAGATAACATTCTTGTAGGAGACCTATGGGATTGTTGTTCCAACTTATTATTAAACAATTAATTTATTTCCATTCTAATAAACCAGATGAGAGTAACTTGTCAAGTACAGCCATGAGAAGTCATGTTAATAAGACAATTCATTTGTCTCGTGCACATCTATTTAATATAGTTTTATTTTCTAGCATAAGTTCAAGACAATTTGGAAAATAAAATACAAGTAGGTTGTTTCCGAAATGTTTTCAGAGGTTTAAATTGAATGTCCTATCATAACAAAACTTAAAAGTAAAAATGTGCATACTTTTTGCCATAAATGATCAGCAGCTATTTTTGCAAATGGCATTTTATATTACAAAAGTATTGTCATTTTCATTTAGAATTGGAATCAAGCTTCTATTAAGATATGCATGCTATGAGGCATACTAGGCTAAGCATGTCAAGGTCATTCTGTGTAAAGCTGTAGAAGAGGATCTCAAAGGGACTGTGTTTTGGGGGGGGAAGGTACTTTCTGTAGTGTAGTCCCAAAGTCTTGGTTTCCTACACATATCCTGCTCACACCAAGACTGCATAACCCGGCAAGTTATAGATGATGTTGGCCTAAGTACTTTACTTTCTTTTGTTAAAGTAGATTCAGAGTAGGAAAGTAGCTGTAGTTCTTTGCAGTAGCAGTATATTTAGGGAATTGTTGCCAAGTACATTGGCCCTGTAGCTCAAGCCTGTCATTAATGATGAAAGACTAGAAAGTGAGCTTTCTGCAGTTTATCTGATAAGCTTGGCAGTAAAGCCTGGAGTTCCTTACCTTAAACACTATGAGAAATGCAGGCCGTTTTTTAAAAGAAAATGAGTGCATCTTTGAGCAAACTGCCAAACCCAGAGGGGTGGAAAAAAACAAAAGAAAGACACAAAGAACCAAATTCAGGACAGGCATTAAAGCTTGTCCATTTTAATATTAACTACATTGAGCTGGCAGAAGAAAATGAAGGCAAACCAAGAATAGTATCTAAAAGACTGTGTTTTCAGAGATATTTATTAGGATTCAAATGTTTGTGCAAGCCAATGTTTCTTTTTTGTTTGTTTTCTTTAAAATTTCTGTGCAGAGTCACCTTAATTAGAGCTTTTGAAGACTTTCTTAATTGGTACTTTGGTCCTGCTACATCTCTGGCCACATGATGTTGATAGTTGGACTAGTCTCCTGGAAAAGTCAACAGACGTGATTTAGGATCTATGTCTGAAAATGTCCAGGGATCAAAGTCTTGTTTACCATTTCTGTTTGAAAGACTTATAGAGATTAATTTTTTAAATACAGCTATCATCTTTTTCATTCTCTTTTATAGCATGTATCTCTGAGAATATAAACAAAAGATGGTAGCAAAAGTCTTGAATGTTCACACAGAGGTTTACACTAAATGCCCCAAGAATACAAAAGTTTCTTTTTTACTGGTCACTAAAGAAATGCAGCTTTGGGAGCTGGGCAAAACCAGTTTCAGAACTCATATAATTATAAAGTTCTCCAGGTATCTATTTCAGTTTCCCATGATTGAAAACAGGCATAGACATCTTTGTATTGCACCTTAGATCAGTACAAGCTACAGGTACCCATCTTCAGAATTCAGAAAGAAGAACGGATCAGTAGGATATCTCATTATTGTTACCTTATAATTACATGGAAATATACTACAATGCTTTGTGTGCCTGCATTCAAGGTTTGAATGTAATTCTTGCTTCTCCATTTCTAACAGAAGCACATAGATGCATACCTCCAAGAATAACACAGGGATGGAAGAAAGGAAGCGCACATGCAGTGGAATCAGGTACATATATCCTGGGAAGAATACAGGGACATTGCCTGCATGTGCAGGGATGTGAAAAGGAAAGCTAAGGCACAGATGCAGCTGAGTTTAGTAAAGGAGGGCTTCTACCATTATGCTGAACAGAAAAGGAAGATTCGAGAAAAAATGTACCGTCCTGAAAAAGAAGAAACAAGATCTAGTGACAAACTACATAGAGAAGGCTGAGGTTAATTTTTGTAGTAGCCAGGCAGGGGTATTGCAAGGACCCGGAAGTTATGTTATACCACCTCACCTCATTCTCTAGTAACAGGGCAAGGGCTTTTATCTACATCAGGAGAGCATGGCAGAGGGAGCCCTGGGGCTCCATGGTGAGTGGTTTGCATGTGAATCACTCACTTCTCTCTTACACACTTTTGCCATTAATATTGTTTCTGTAGTGTTCATTTTTCTTATAACTGTTTCCAGTAAGTTGATCTTATCTCATCTCATGATTTGACCTTTTGTGCCTCCAATTCTTCTCTCCATCCCAATGCAGGGGGAGGGAGAGGGGAAAAGGGAAGTGAACGAGCCGTGCATGGTTCCAGTGGGAACATTAAATTGGAGGATACTATTCCTAAATCATGACAGCGGTACATTGTTTTAGTGGGAGCACTAAACTGGAGAATGCTATTCCTAAACTATAACAAGTATTCAACATTTTTTTGGCCTCATTTTTGACTGGTGATCACTCGTCTTGTGTCTCTGAAGCCTAGGAATGTCAGGTCAGTGACTTGGGAAGTGAAGTCCATCCCATCATAGAAGCTCAACTGTGGCAATGCATTCACAATATGATGCATGGAGGATGTCATGCCAGAGATGGGCTGATGAAGAAGATCAGTCGGCCACCGAGAATGCTTTAACAG
>JAWWLZ010000001.1:71582632-71596783 GCA_035041345.1 Poliocrania exsul
CTCCCATTGAATGTAAATCCCCTTACTCCTATTGGCACAAAGCCAGACTCCCCCTTGTCCCTTATTGATGAATTTGTATCTCTCCAAGTCCATATAATCCTTATCCCCTGATTAAACTTCCTCTTTGTTCCTGCCTTCACCGGTGGTCCCTGTGTGTCCTTTCTGGGGCTTTCAGAGACCACATGGTCGGGGTAAGCATTGAGCATACACTTCTCCTAGGTTAATGGACTAATAGTCTAGGATCAGGGGAAGTTCATATCATTGCAGATTTCCTTCAGCACACAGAACAACAAGGCTACACAAGAAACCAACTCTCCCGCAATAGTCAACTTTGAGACCTTGAAGTACCTGAATGTACACAAGTCCATGGGACCCAATGAGATGAATCCCAAGATCCTGACATTTATTTATTTATTTATTTATTTATTTATTTATTTATTTATTTATTTATTTATTTATTTATTTATTTATTTATTCTAACAAAGATAGAGGTGAGACATGGGAACAGATTGCCTGGAGAAGTTGTGAATGCCCATCCCTGGAAGTTTTCAAGGTCACATAAGATGGTGCCCTGAGCAACCTGGTCTAGTCGGAAGTATCCCTGCCCACAGCAGGGGAGTTGGAACTAGATGATCTTTGGGTTCCATTCCAACCCAAACTGTTCTACTATTCTATGTTGTGCACATTAGCTAACAGTGAGAGAATGCTTTGAGTTTCTTATATGAAAGATTATGAGCACAAAATTTTTTAAGAAATGTGACTTACATTTTGTAGTTTTTTATCCTCCTGATAAGGCACAGCACGCTATATAGTATGCACACATTCTCATTTTCTGAATTGCATAGATATGTGGACAGAAACTCAGAAGTAACATTACAGCCCACAACAATAAAAGATGAAAGTTCCCATTATCAGCTTACCTGAGCTGATCTTACTATCAAATTGTGCAATTTTGAATTTTCTACTGATCAAGAAAAATGAAAATAAAACAGACTAAGTTTCATTACAAAAGGAGATATTCCCAAAATATATTAAGGCTGAGAATAGAGATAGTAAGGTTTTTTTAGGAAAAATAAACAAATAACCAACCAAAAAATCACCAAAGAAACAATCCCCTTTCACATAGAACAATATCTATTTCACTGGTGCATTTTCTTATATGTAGTAGAGAAAATGTAGCATCACAAAAGTCAGTATAGTGGTTAAAATTTTTTAATAAGTCCACAATTTTATTTTATTTAAAGTAGCTATATTGTCTTTTAAACCTAAATTTCATTCATAGAAAATGTCAAATAATGAATGTAGAATTTGTATGCAAATTGATCTTGAAGGTACCTTAAATAATGCTGTTATGCCATGTATAAGATCCTTACTGGGATAACATCCAAACCACACTCAACTCCACTGAAAAGAAAACAAAAAACCAACATTCTCCCCAAAATCTAGTTTCCTAAAAGTAGAATTATAAAAAGGAGTAAATACTATGCAGACTGTGAAATCACAGTAAGACCACACAGATGTGGAGTTGTATAACTGGAATACTAAATTTTATGAGCGGAGTTTGCAGAGTAATTTTGTTGGATTCGAGTCACAAAGAGCCATTTCAGTGCATTCATGGGACAGGAAGAGAAATCTCCATCAACCCAAAGGCTAGCAGAAAATTTTCTTCAGGGGAAATGTATCTTCTTCTCATGTCTCCCATTTTAGTATTTAGTTTAATGCACATCATGTATTTGGCTTCTGTCTGTGTTTTTCTTTCCCAGAATAATTTTTGCAACAGATTTGCCCTGCAGCATTAACTACCCTTGATAGTTTTCTCTCTTACTGTGTGATTACTTGCTTAGCATAATGACTTTTCTGCTTTTTTAAATTAGTGTGGTGTCACAGGAATTACTGTGTAAAAAGTTAACTTGAACGCAATAGGATAATATGAGTAATGACAAGAACATAGAGAAAGTTAATGTAACTACTTTTCTGATGTCCTTAGTAACCTTTCAGATTTTCCATATTTTATTTTGGATAGTTAAATTTTGTAAAGGCATTAAAAAAAAGTCATGATATAAAATACAAGACCTATAATATGAAAGCACCAAACCACAGATGAAAAAAATTTCTCATCAGAACATTTTATTCTCATTAAAAAGAGTTGTACAAAAAAGCCCGCAAAACGCTAAGATGTCATTAAAAAATACTAATTTACCTGTGTACTTCTAATGCTAACCTGACTTACTATGATATTAAATTATTATTTTCTTCACTTGTAAACTGTATACTAATATGCATTATAGTTCAGCAACATAATTCTCTTATAATCTTCATAACGCTTATATTATGTATAATTTTATACATTTAAAAATAGAATTATTTTATACTTCCAGAATATATTTTTTTCAAGAACCCTTATTTATTTATTTGCAAATTTTTAAGATTGTAATTTTATTTTGAATACATGACGCATTTATTTTTTTTAAGTGGAATTTGAAGTGACCAAAATTCTAGTTGCTGGCGAATCATTATGTGAATTAGTAGCACAATAATGTTTAACACTGCTCTACCACAGCTTTGTTTGATTTTATCCATGTACTAAAACTGTGAAAGAATTCTGGAGCCTGGATGATTTTTTAAGGAATAACTACATTTGACAGTGAAGAAGTTTTACTCTTAAGTTTTTATTGCTCTGGGAAGTGAAAAATTTAAGCAATATTCAAGCCAAAATGAACCAACATAATATTTATATTGCTTTCTTTCCTATGGATTCATGTTAAAAATAATGCTACAAGAAAACTATTGAAGGACAGAAAGACAAAGCCTTTTCTTTTAAAAACATTGAGCAGCTAAATTATATAACCCCCTTTAATGTTTTGAGTAAATCTCCATACAAATTCAGCTATTAACTGAGAAACGAATGGCCCTATGAATATTTTTATTTTATTCTATTGTCAGTAGCAAATATTTCCTCAACATATGTTACACAAGAACACAGAGTACTTCTCATAAACAAGCCACTGAAATTCTGTTGTTTTGCATAATAGTAGTGGATTAGTTCTGTTCTGCTTAGTCTCTAAGCCCAGGGAAATGCAAATGCACATGTGGGTGTCTTGCTCATAAACTATACTTAACTGTATTTAAGAGGTCATATAAATGCTATGTTAAAATATTATCAGCTTTCACCATTTAACACCATATTATGCGTATAAATGCTGATAATCTCACACAAGACTTTTTCTAATATCAGAAAGAATCCAAACACATTTATATTAGTCACAATATTTCAGTGTTAAACTAGTTAAAGTAGTTTATTGAAAATATCACTAACTTTCAGCTACAGAGAATGTTCAATATGATAATTAGAAGATCTTGAAAGAAGTTTGGAACATTCTGTAATCTCAGAAAAATAAAATCCACTCTTAAAATAAGGAACACGATCAAGGCTTTTACACTTGATAAGGATAATGAAGTTCTTGGTGTATACACTATCTACTTTATTATTTATCCAAAATGTTATGGTTTCCTTTCAAAAATCTATTAAACTCGAATGTAATTTAAAACATAATAGCTAGAACAAATATAAATGTTTCTGGAAGTATGAGATTAATAATTTTGTCATGAGTTAACCATTTTGTTGAATATATTGGTTCCTTTTGCAATACAGCTTTGCCACTGCATTTCATTTCTGATCTACAAGACCTCTATTTTGTAATAACTGTGTCATGTTTCTGAATACATTCAAATAGCTATTTCAGGTGTTAAGCAAATATTATCTAACTTACTTTAAATTACTGAAAGTCTTGGCTCAGGAATTCTGAGGTAATCATAGTGTTCTTGGGGTTTCTGTCCCTTTCTTTATTGGCAAAAAACCCAGAGCTAGTTGAATGTTGTTCATTATATTTTCCTTGGGTTTCAATGATTTACACAAATGTATTCCTGTATTTGCCACATCATACTTTCTGTTAAGTAATTTGAATATTTCTCTTTAATTTTTCATTATGTAAATCTTTGTGGAGAAATATGGGTGCTTTAAGGCTTTTATGCACCTCATAAAAATCCTTCAATTATTTTTAACAGTATAACATCCAAAAATCTCCAGCACACCCTGCGGCTGGATCTGCATTTCAGTACATCCTGCTCTAGGCAGATTGGACTTGTTGGCCTCATTTCATTTGCAAGGAAAATATGCTTCAATTATCTCCATGAAGAGAGCTGCTAGAACATATTTTTTTATTTCCTCCCTCTGGAAGAAAATTTGCAAGTGCAGTCGAGTGGAGAGCTAACAAGTTCCCCACAACATGGAGCTGAAACTGAAACAAAATACACTTTGTGCCAGAATTGAAGGATGCATTGCAGAGGATGCTCACCTCATAGGGACAACCTTTTACTCTATAATATGTATTGGATAATTACTTGTCATCATTTTATTATTTTTTTTTCCACAGGCCATGCCCTCATGGATTGTAACTTTACTAATAAATTAATTGAGTTTCGGTCATTAGGTAAACAGACAAGAAATAGGAAAGCTCACAAAATCCTCAAAACATAGAAAAACAAAGGTTACTATGTTTGCATTCTCTTACTTTCCCAGGAATGGAAATACATAGCATTAATTGCTTCTGGTCAATGTTAATGCTCAAATGATGATTTAGAATTTTCTGAGAGAAAACCAGCTAGCACAGGCTAAACTATTCAAGGGATCATTTCAACAATTTAACAGTGTAGTCAATTGAATTCCAGTGCCAGAGAACTTTCCTTGTTTCTGTATTTTTTAATAGAAACATAGCTGCTTTGTATTTTTATCATTAATGTTTTAAGGAGAATTCAAGTGCAAATTTAAGGTTTGTCTAAATTTTCTTCTCAAGGTACCCCTTGGCATGCTCAAGAATGTTCTTTTAGAACCAGGCAAATAATGAGCCTGAAATGACAAACTCAGAGTTGAAAAACAACCAACCTAAATGAACAAGATTGCTCCCACTTCAATTTGTCAGGCAGTTCGTTAACTTACTATCCAGGCTCACCAAGACAGCTGTCCAAGCTAGTCACGTGGACAGGGCACAGAGAGAGAGAAGGCAGAGCACAAGTGTCAGGAGGACTTGCCTCCTGGCCAGAACTGCTTTCTGAGCAATTCACAAATTATAGATAACAGTTTAATTAATGGGTTTTTTTTTTTAACACAGAAAAATAAATAGAGTATTGTTTGACTATCTCCCACTCCTTTTGTTCTTTTTTAATGAGGCTTAAATGAATGCAGAAATTCAATTCACCAAATTAATGTATCTAATAGTTCACACAAGTACAAATAAAATCCATATAGTTGTATAATTCAAGTACATTGCAATGTATCCAGCTGAGACATTGTAGACCTTTGACAATTAACTCTTGAAAAAATTAATGTCTGAGAAATATAAACATTTTCACCTTATACTGAGACAGAGAGTTTAGAGCACATTCACAGGCATTGACAGCTGCCTTTTTCTATAATGCTTATGAATTGCTCTGGCAGTTAGGATAAGTGGACCCATGAACTCTAGCAAATGTTTCTATAAACAGGCAATAGATAATCAGTTTCTAGTTCTGAATGGTAAAATGAACCTTGAATAGTTTTTGTAAAAATCTCAAGGAAATAGATAGTCAAACTATACAAACAACTTATCATCAAGAATGGAAACAGGTCCGGAAGCATTTGCTTTTGACTGCCAAAAGCAGCAACACCAACAGACACCACTGCCTCCCGTTCTTCTGCTGTGTACTACTGTGAAAAGTCTAGCTCCATCTTCTGTATAACCAGACACTAGAGTCCTGAAGAAAGAAAATATCTCTCTGCTTAGATTTCCCACTTCTTAATTCTTCTTCTCCAAGATAAATATACTTTAGCCTCTACATGTTTTCTGTTCTGTATTTAATCAGTTTAGTTCCTAGTTGAACTTACGCAGATACAGAAACAAATAAATGAGAAATTGAGTAAGAGATTCCACACTCTCAGAAGGGAGAACTGGAGGGCCTCTGGTTGTGGCTAGAATAGAGTTAATTGTCTTCTTAGTCACTGGTACGGTGCTGTGGTTTTGGATTTAGCATGAAAATAGTGTTCATAACACAACAATGTTTTCATTGTTGCTGAGCAGTGCTTACTCTTTTCAGTTTTCCATGTTCTGACAGCAAGGTGTTGTACAGGAAGGCAGGAGGGAGGACAACTGGGACAACTGACCCAAACTGGCCAAAGGGATATTCTATGCCACAGAAAATCACTCTCAGTGTACAAGCTGGGGGGAACTGCTTATGAGACAGGAGAGAGAACATATTTCTAAAACTTTTCAAAATATATGTGAAAAACTGTCTCATAGTATTGCCTGAAAATTCCTATGTGGTTGCATAGCTGTGCCAATCTTCTCCCTCAATAACTTCAAAAACAATTGTCATGGTTACAGGAAGTTTTGTATTTTATTCCCTTTGCCAACATTCTTTTGGAGGGACTATCTCTGTAAGAGTTCGTTTCCCTCCCACCTGCTGCGCCCCACCTCCTGCTGGAACAGGGCAGGGAGGGAAGGGGAAAAAAAGTGGGCAAAAGCCAGAACTCTTTCTCTTCCCTGGATCACATGAGCTGGTGCCTGCAGAATCCAAGCTCCACCATTTACCACAGGGGCCAAGTGGACGCAAGCTGTGCCAGGATCAAAGCAGCCCAGGATTGCCCCTTGCCTACTGCAGCCAAGGAGAAAACTAAAGTGAAACTGGCACAAGGCATGGCACTCAGAACAGCTGCCGCTGTACTAGACCAGACCACTGCCAGAGTGCTGCCTGGGACAGCCACTACTGCACATAGCTCTGCCCTCCCACTTGTCCCTTTTGCTGCTCTGCAGCTCAGCCAAGTCAAGGGGGGTAACACCAGTGCCAAGGGCAGCATGTGAAAGGGAAGAGAGAGGCTCTGGAGTAACACCATTACTACATTCAAGACCTGAATCTAAACAGGGGATGTAGAGTGGGCAGTTTAATAGTATAACTCCTTGTGAACAACAGTTTTCCTTCTTTTGTTTGGTTGGGCAGAGTGGGTTAATTGGCAGAGAGGACTCTCTGCCATTTTTATCCCCTTTGTTCCTGGGTGGCCACATGGGTTAGTGAATTCCTCTCTTTTTGGATAAGCTGTTTACTTTATATCTTTGTGGTTGCTGCCATTTCCTTGTCAGTAAATTGTTATTGTTTCACTTATACCTACTAGGATTTTGTCTCTCTGTATTGGCAGGAAATAAAATGGGAGTTCTTTTTATTGGGGTTCCTGCCCTAATATTTGTCTTTAAACCAAGACAGGAATAGACCTAACTAATTTATGCTTAAAACATTTGAAAAGTGGTTGCATAGGAATTCTTTCTTGCCAACTGTGTTCTCGAATAACTTTTTTCAGACAGTTTTGTAAAGGGACTTATTGTTGGATTCTCTTTCTGCATTCTATTGTTAGAGTATTGTTACTCTAGTATATCTGGCTTGCTCAGACAAATGCTCTGCTGTTCTCCAATTGGGTATGTAAGAATCATCTGATGATCTGACTAACCTTAACTTCTGCTGTGTAAAAACTAAATTCAGTTGCATACCAAAATGGTATGCAGAAATATGAGAATATGGAGAAAATCAGGTGTTTGATCCACAAAGCTCCTTCCACTAGGGGGAGATGAAACTGCATTTGAATGACTACAAAACACTGTGATCAAATTAAAACGTACTATTTAATAAGATACCACTCACTACTATCCCTGCTCTATTTTGGAATTTGCAATGGACTTGGTCTTTAATGTTCAAACCTATCTGCAGGTGCTATCTTTGCTGAGGTTTTTGCCCTTTAACAAAGATTTTGCTTCTTACTTGACAACAGATAGATGGTATGCAGAAAAGTCATATTTATATATTTAGTCAATGTATACACATATATATAGTCAATATTGTGTGATTTCAGTGATGCTATATTAAACAGTAGTATGGAATACTTTTGCTCATTGAACATCCTTCACATTCATGATTCTTTGTAAATATCAATAACAATAATAGATAGAATTTTTAGCAAAATATTATTACAGTACATAAGTGACTTTCAATAGTTAAGGTTATGCGCTATTGTGTAAGAGTGAGTAAGAAGAAGATTTATTTCACAGATTTGTAACTATTTCAAGTATTTACGAACATCGTAGAACACCATTTTGTAACTTTCTAGTTTGTTTTTTTTTAAAGGAAGATACTACCTCTAAATTCCAAACTATCTTTGTAGACAAAAAGGACATATTATGAACATTTTTCTGATCTATAACATTTATTTTTATTATACTTTTTCTGCTTTTACAGTGTGGGTCTAGTAAGTATGCTTGTAAAATATTCTGTTTGTCCCCTCAACCCTTTTCCTCCTCCTTCCCCTTACATTTTACTGATGATCATGATGCCATGGTATGAGAGATCCCTTTGGTCAGTTGGGGTCAGTTGTCCCAGCTATGTCTCCTGCCAGCTTCATGTGCACTCTAAACCTCTTCACTGATGCAGTAGGGAAGGAAGATGAAAAGGCCTTGACTATGGTTAAGCACAGCTCAACAATCATGAAAACATCTGTTATCAACACTATTTCCAGTGGAAACTCAAAGAATAGCAACACGTAAACTGCTCTGAAGAAAATTAACTCTATCCCAGCCAAAACTAGTAAAATCTTCACCTGTTATTCCATACTGATTATGCCATGCTCAGGTCCCACATCCTCATCTCTAATACATCCTCATTAGCCACCACCCCCTTCTCAAGCTTTGGTATATATACAGTGATGTCATTCGCTTGGTCAACAGACAAGCACTACAAAATATCTTGTGAGTTCAATTAACACATGACTTCAGATTCCATCTATTATGATGGCCACTGAGGACAGAAAACATGTTATGTTGTATGAAGTTACTGGTCACCAAAACCAGTCACCAGGCCAGGTCACCACTGCACTTCCACTGCTTCACAGTTTCCCATCTATGTGCAGCACTTTGTCAATAAGAAAAAAAAAAAGCACTTATTATTTACTTCTTTCAAATCTTTCTTAAACTAAAATGAAGACAGTCTCCACACTATTTATTCTAGGATTAGTACTATCAGACAGCTACCTAGGTAGCTTTTCAAAACAACATATTGAATGACATAAATTGTTTATTTAATTTTCTCACTATATGTGAAATTTTTTGGCCTTTCCTGTCTCTTTTTTTTTCCTCCAATACTCTTAGTATAATGAATATTTAAAATTCAAAGCGTTTATATTTTCCAGTTTTCAAATAAGTATTTTATTGTTCTATGTTTAATGACTTTGAGACAGCAAAGTGATTTTTTGATTTGCAAAAATATATGTTAGAGAAAATATTGCCAAGTCTTAAAACCAGTTCTATTCACATAGCATATTCTAACAAATATCATTGATTTAGGGAAGGGAAAATCAAGATATAAAAATACATAATTTCCTGATCATAGTCAGGAATTAAATATTTTAAATATTTTTATTCCTAAATTCTATAGGTTATAGGTTGCTATAAGTACTTATTCATGGCCACTTGAAAAGAAAGACATAAAGAATTTAATCAAGCTTACTCATTTTTGAGAAATACTTACTTTTTTTTTCTTTCTGTATAATCAGTGTTCATCTTCAAAATTAAATTCATTATGTTCTTTCATTTCTAATCTTGGTAGCACTATTTAATTCCTGATATTCGTTAATTCTATGATCAATATGTTTTATTCACACAGACATTTAATTATTAGATATCTCACAAAATCACAGAATATGCTGAGTTGGAAGGGACCCACAAGGATCATCAAGTCTAACTCCTGGCTCTGCACATGACCATACCGAAGAGTCACCTTATGTGCCCAAGGGTATCATCCAAATGTTTCTTGAATTCTCTCAGGTTTGGTGTTGTGACCACTTCACTGGGGAGCCTGTTCCAGTGCCCAACCAATTGGGTGAAGAACCTTTTTCTACTATCCAACCTATGCCTCCTCTGACACAAATTCAGACCATTCCTGTCAGTGGTCACCACAAAGAGATCAATGTCCGCCCCTCTTCTTTCCCTCACGAGGAAGTTATAGACTGCAATAAGGTCTCACCTCAGTCTCGTCTTTTCCAGGCTGAACAGACCAAGGGACCTCAGATACTCTTCATAAGGCTTCACATCAAGGCCCTTCACCACTACGGCAAAAATACATCATCAGTAGGGTAAAACTAGCCTGTCTCTTGACAGTCTCCTTTGGACACTTAGAGCTTAATATCTTCCTTTATTGCATGACCAAAACTGCACACAATATTCAAGGTGAGGCTGCCCCAGTGCAGAACAGAGCAGGACAATCCCCTCCCTCAACTGGCTAGTGATGCTTTGCCTGATGATCCCCAGGACACAATTGGCCCTCCTGGCTGCCAGGGCACTGCTGACTCATATTTAATATGCCACTGACCAGGACCTCCAGGTCCGTTTCCATGGTACTGCTTTCCAGCATATCATTCCACAGTCTATACAAATATCCAGGATTACTTTATCTCAGGTAATGAATCTGGAGCTTTCCCTTGTTGAACTTCATATGGTTGGTAATTGTCCAGTCCTCTGATTTGCTGAGGTCTCTCTGCAAGGCCTCCCTGCCTTTGAAGGAGTCAACTGCTCCTCCAAGTTTTGTGTTATCTGTAACTTTGCTTAGTTAAAGTAAACAAACGGCGGAGGAACTGGACTTCATGCAAATCTATGAGATTCATAGTGAAGACATTTTATTATACATAGCACACGGTTTATATATGGTTAGAACTACAGTTTATTGGCTAAAAAGAGTTACACAACACCACGCTCTAAATTTCAATTAGTTAGAAACCCATATCTCACAAGTCCCATGTTTTGGAGAACTTATCCTAGATGTTTTCAAGAACCTCTTCAGTGTGCTGTGAGAAACCTGAGGAGCTCCCATGAGATACCTCCCAGGAGTAGCTACTCCTCCAAGCAGCTGTGACTTGTTTATTCTTAGCTGCCTTCAGTCTCACAGGGTCTTCTATAGATCTGAATTGCTCACTTTTGATTTTACTGTTACTACACTTAGTATCCCTTCCAGTCCTGAGTCCAAGTCATTTATGAAGATGTTGAAGGCCCATGATGGAGCCCTAAGGAACCCCACTAGTGACAGGTCACCAGTCTGTTGTTACCCCATTCACTATTACCCTCTGTGCATGACCTGTTCAGTTGAGTCCTTTGACTGGAGTGCTCTGTGATTGGTTCTAGGCTCTTCAGAAGGGACAGGCAGGGCAGAGGAGGTGAAGGGGTGGCACTGTATGTAATAGAAGGGTTTAGAAAGGACAGAGCTCACAGCTGGCAATGACACAGTGGAGTACCTCTGGGCAAGAATTAAGGGGCAAATAAATAATGTGGATATCATCGTGAGAGTCTGCTACAGACCTTCCAGACAGGACAATGATGCTGGTGAGGAAATAAGGGACACTTCCAAGTCAACTGCCCTTGTCCTCATGGGAGACTTCAACTTGCCAGAAATTAACTTGGAGCATCACACAGCTGGTACAACCTGGGTCAGAAGATTCCTAAAAAACCTGGATGAAAACTATACGGGACAAATCTTAAGGGAGCTGACTCGGAAGGATGTCTTCCTTGATCTACTGCTTGTTACCAGAGTGGATCTCATGAGTGAAGTGGAGATTGGTGGCCATCTTAGTCACAGTGAAGTAATCAAGTTTAAAATCTCTGTTGATAGGACAAAAAGTGCCAGAAAAACCTCAACTCTGGACATAACAAGAGCAGATTTCAGGCTGCTCAGGGAATTAGTAGCCAAGGTCCCCTGGGAAAATGTTTTGGCAGGTGCTGGGGTCCATCAATGTTGGTCAGTGTTCAAACATCACCTCCTCAGGGCACAGGAGCAGGCAATCCCCAAAAGTCAGATGTCAAGCAGGCAAGGCAGATGACTGGCTTGCCTGAGCAGGGATCTTCTCTTGGAAATAAGGCAAAAAAGGAAAGTGTATGCCCAGTGGTAGCAAGGTCAAGTGACATGGGACTAATACAGATATACTGCATACCACTGTAGGGAGAAAATTTGTGTGGCTCAAGTTCAGCTGGAGTTGAAGCTGGACAGAAATGTGGGTGACGATAAAAAGAGTTTTCTCATATATATTAATGGCAATAGAGAGTGTAGAAATATGATTGGCCTTTTACAGGATGAGGATGGTGACCTCAAAAACAGGGACAGAGACAAGGCAGAAGTGTTTAACACTTTCTTTGCCTCTGTCTTCAACACAGATGACAGACCAAGGAGGTCTCAGTCCCTGAGCTGAAGGGCCAGGACTAAGAGAATGACCAAATCACAGCAGACTCTGAACTTGTGTGGAATATTTTTATTCCAGCCAGATCCCTATAAATCTCTGGGGCCTATGATAGAATTCATTGTAGAATCCTCAAAGAGCTGGCTGATGTCACTGCAGAAGCTCTCTTGATGATTTTTGAGCAGTTTTGGGAATCCAGAGGGGTTCCAGCTTACTGAAAGCTGGTGAAAGTTGTCCCCATTTTCAAGAAGGGCAAGAAGCAGGATCCCAGAAAGTACAGGCCTGTCAGTCTTGAATGCCTGGCAAAGTTATGGAGAAGATTATTCTGAAAATTATAGAAAAACATCTGAAAGTCAACAGAGTCATCTGATAGCTTGGATATATTTGTGCCTTTGTCTGTGAGTACATGCCTGTGTGTATAAAGCATACATATTAAGATTATGTAACATAAAATAACAATGGGAAGAAATTTTAAAGATATCAGCCTGAAGGTTAAGCTTCAAAAATAATTTCTAGAGGAGCTTAAAGTATAGTAGGCTTTGACTACTTCTGGGAAACAGTAAAACCTTCCTGCTTTGAAAAAGTTGTTTCACTCTAACCACAGTGACAGCCACAGCCTGAATAAAGACTACTGATTTTCCCTAAATGTTCAAAATTGCAGATAGATCTCTTTGTAAACTCTGAAAAACCAAACCAAACCAACAAACAAACAAAAAAAAAACCCCAAAACAAAACAAAACAAAAAAACCCAACCAACAAACACACAGCACGAACATGACTGTAGCACACTTTCATTTTCCAAAACCAAAGTACACTCTCATCTTTAAAAGCCACTAGGGACATGGAAATCATTGTTATTTATTACATATGAGGAGCAAGTATTGAGTAGCAGAAAAATCAAAACAAAGAAAAACAAACAGATATCCCTGCCTGTCGAGCTGGATTACTCCTGTGTAAATTAAGCATATATATAAATGAGAGTTTTCAGGTCTAGTACTCTAGGCTACCATTTGTGATGTCTGATTTGCAAGAAAATTATTTTCTTCATTGTGCCAATTACATTCTGCTCAACTTACAGTAGCTTCCAAATAGATCATTAGCCAAAAAACAATTACCTTGGGCAAAGAACACCTCTGAACAATGCCCAAATTGTTTGGCTTATGGAAGCAGTGCTACTTGCAAAATTAAACTGCAGCTAAAAAAGAGTTTTAACAAGAGACTTACAATTTTATGTAATTTCAAATGCAATTTTTTTCAAGGGTAATTTTTGGTTCCAGGCAGGTTATAATTAGCAAAACGAGATGTACATTAGTATTGAACCAGGTTTTTTGAAAAAATCTGCTATTCTGTAAAGTGAATGTACTGGCTCCTGGCTACCTGTAGTTTTATTTTAATAAAAAACATTAATTATAAGCCAAGGCAAGTGCTAAAATTTCATTATCTTAAATTAAAAAATGAATAATCAATAGAACTGCTGACTTTACACCTACCATATTCATCAAATTTATGAAGATTTTACCATTCAATTGTAGGCACTTTTTACATATATAGTAATATATAATAATAATATAATAATGCTACAAGTCAAAATAACCACAAATGCTACTTAAGAATGATTAGCAAAATTTAAAGTCAAAGCTTATAAAATAATGTATAACTTACACAGGAACAGAAATTTTTCAGTAGTCTTTATTAAGAGCAGGGCCAATTCTTTCTGTATTAAAACTACAGGTACTTTTCTGCTGAATACAGTGAAGACTAAAATTAGATTGAACTTTTTACATAAACAGAGCCAGGACTAAAATATTGCAACACTTTGTTTATTTTATTATTGAAACATACTAAGGAATATGGATTTATTT
>JAWWLZ010000001.1:71599450-71628174 GCA_035041345.1 Poliocrania exsul
AAAAAAAAATCTAGAGTGGTAATATTCAAAAGAACACTTCCTTTTCTTATGATTTATTTAAAAAAAATTGTAGCTAACAGAATTTTCTGGCATAAAGCTTATGACATTCTTAATAACATAATAGAAAAAAATGGGGGGTGAATAGGTTAATGTTGTGAATTCTCATCTATAGTACAATTTGGACAGAAAAATTTAAGTATTGTACTACAAACATATCTTTGTGCTGAGTTTAGTCTAGTTCAGTAAGTATAGAATTCATGGGGAATATTACTACTGAATTAACCTGCCTTTTCATTAAAATGTTCATTATATATGAATAATCACATTTTAAGCAGTGCCGTTTGAGCCTTCCTGTTAGTGTTTTTTCACTGCTAACTATATCACCAGAAATAATATATGGCAACCAAAAAAAAAAAAAAAAGAAAAAAAGTAAAAAAAAAAAGAAAAAAAAAAAAGGTGATATAAATACTACAGAGGTAGCTTACTTTTCTTTGGTATAATTGGTTGAAATTAAGTACCAAAACAGTACAACAGGTTTTGTACCCAGTAAAGACACCATACAAGAAAAAATATGGAGACAAATCTAAACCAATATTCCAATAGAAATAATACTTGTTACCTTGAAGATCAGTCTGCTCGCTCAACTTTATTATTATTTTGAAGAGGACAATAGCACAATATTTTTCATGAAAAATGGTGTTCTGGACAACACTGCATTTCTTTGAACTTGTCTGAGTTTGTTGTTAGGTATCTTCTAGCACCAGCTGCACTAACCATCTGCCAATACTATGACCAGTGATAGCTTGCTGCAATGCAAGCATCTCTTTCCATATTGCTTGCAGAAAACCAGCAAGAACAGGGAGTTTCCATGTTATCTAGAACAGGTGACTTGTGGCACCCTGCCTATTAGGGGTAGTAGCTCTTGTTTTCTTCTAAGATTGAATAACCCGTAATTTTTCTTGGTGCTATGAAAAGAATTTGAGGAATTTCCTCATGTTCTGAAGACTATTAGTTCTCTCATACATAGACGAATGTCTGTCACAAACTAGCTCATGCTGAGAGCCCAGATCCATCTATGATGCCTGTATAATCTGTTTGGATTCTTCTGGCCTCCTCACTTGCTTTTTATGTTTCCTTCTTTCTGAATTGCAAAACTATAAAGCTACCCTTGATTTGTCCAGTTTCATAAAGCTCATGGTTTGGGCCATCATCTGACCTCTTGTCATGTGTTTGAAGTTTGTCAGCACAAATGTATAGGATTACATACTGGTAGCAACCCAGTTTTTGAAGCATCTCTGAAGAATATGCCTTCTTGTAGCATGTCACCCCTGATTGCAGGATGCTTCCAAGACTATATTGCTTCTTCTTAGTTATTTTATTTTAGCAATTGGTCAGGAGATATCCAATCTGCTGAAAAACTATAGCCTAGAATGCAAAGGAGGTAGTGACTTAATGCTATAAGGCAGATGAAAAGGTGAGAAAATATATATGGCAGGCAATGAATATTACCCTTGGCATATGAACTCTATTCATGCTCAGGAACATAACAGGCAAGCCTCTCTGACTCTACAGCTGGGTCTGATATACAGCCAAAAGGTATACTTAAACCACATTTATGTCTCTTGCCAAAAAATCATCCTGCATGCCTTCTCTCTTGAGCAGCCATATAAAATCCTTGCTGTATATCTCTTTTGAGACTATGGCCAAGAAATTTTCTTTTTATGATGAGCTTGAAAGGCATGAAGTTAGAACAGAATATGGCAGTTCCCCCAGGATAAAGTTAGGATGCAGTTGGTACAGGAGGTGCGAAGCACAAATGCTACCATTTCTGAGCAATTGAGGTTGTCTAGAGTTACATGAGTATTTCTAATAATATCATGAGAATCTGAAGTTCTACATCTAAAAAGACTTCAGATTTGTTTAGTTCAATACTTATCAGCACTCTGATAACCTCAAATATGCTATGCGAATTTTTACAGAACATCCTTTATGTCTGGAGACACACATAGAATTGTTAACCAAATTAAAAAAAAAAGAAAAAAGGCTAAGAAGGGGGGACTTTATGGGTGTAGGAAGCAAATAATTGACTTGCCATGCTAGATGCCATCTTAAACAAGATGGGTAGTTCTCTTCTTTTCTGAATATTTTTCAATTTTTTGCACTTAATTTCAATCACTTGAATTTTTTTTTTTTCTCCTAGTTGTTTGGTTTTTACCATAGATTATAAATACACACTGAAATATGTCTGCAGGGTTCTAATACAAGTGCTCATTCAATATGTGTCAACAAGCAAAACTTTCAGAGAAATAATTCATTCAGTTTTTAAATCCACATTTGCAATTCACTTACATTCCTAAGGAGATTGGAAATTAGTTAACAATTGTTATACTGTGTACCTCAGATTGGTAAATTCTGCATAATTTGAAGGGTTTGCTACATGGAAATACATACCACAGGTCTTGTGTCAATTGACTAATGTAACAATTTAATAGCCAGTATCAAAATAGTAAATTGAACTTTGAAATGGAAAGAAGAAACATTGTATCTCAAAAATAAATCAGGTGGATTACACTTTGCCTTTTCTTTAGGTTTCAGAATTTATTTCCTCCTTCAAAAGCTAGGTAATAATTATAAAATTCACAATTCTCTTACTTTCAAAAGATACGTGAGAAGAAACTACTACAAGAGTTAGCAGTCATGGAGTTGACACTGATGGGTACACAATAAGGACACCCAAACCAAACCAACCAAACAAAAAAAAACGAAAAGGAATCAACTACCTTTATGGATAAGAAAATAAATTTTACAAAAATTGACAAGTTCATTTAATTTATGATGGAGATATCAAATACATTAGCAATTTAGATACATACGTATATTGTTTGGATAATGCTAGGAACTCTAAGACAAACCACTTCAAAATAATGTAGCAGGAATTTGTTCTAAACATTATAAACTTTCATAGACTATCCTCAGCATGTAAAGGCATGAATTTTGGGGTGTTTTTTTGTTTGTTTTTTTTTTTTTTTAATCTTTCTAGAAAGTTTGGATGTGAGGTAAAAAGAAGGGAAATTGCATAACGAATAGATATAGTCAGTCGACTGTGAGGAAAAAGCACCTCTCTTACGTTCAATAAGATAGGATTCATACAAACATCTTGGATTACAGAGATACATTTGCCTAAAAGAATGTTTTAAGTCTTACTAATTTTCAGAGGAAATTTTCATTTTCAACTATATACTTGTAACGCCATATGAGAAACAAAATATTTATTATTTTTTGTTATTACATTGCCTTCACTATTTTATCCTCATCTATGGTTTTTACTGGTGTTTCAAATCAGAGCTGTTAACCAGAGTTTGGTGAGAAAAAAGTACTTTTTAAAGAGAATTGCCTGAGGAACAAAATTAATTCCTGAAAAAGATATACACAAACATGCTATAGTTTAAGGTTTACCAAGATCTCAGCCAACACTGATGTACTTCACTAAGGTGATGTATGCCTAGTTTTCCTGCTCTGACTTGTATATAAGAAAAAATAATTAAAAAAGAAATAAGAGTGCATGAGAAGAATATATGTTGACATAATTAATAAAGATAATAAAAAGTCAAAAAAGTTATAAATATATCAAATCAGTAATCAAGTGTGTGTGAGAACCATACTAAAATACTAATGGTCTAAGTACATGCACCTGCTTTCTTCACTAAGGAAATTACAGCTGTAGAAAAATCAGCAAACCACACCATTGCTTTTCAAGTTCAGCTCAATCACAATTTTTTTTAATTAAACAAGATCTGCATAGAAGACTTGTACATAATGACTATGAACTGAGGTAAGACTAAATTCCTTAAATTCTTTAAAAGATTCCCATAGGTATTGGTTAAATTCTGGGATTTTTTTTTTTTTATTATTTTCTTGTTGTTAGGTCTCATGCTGATTTGTGACAAAATTTAAATCCTTGTTCAGTGTTTGCACTTTTTTCCAGTAGCATTTTTTTTTTCCCCAGGGAGAAAATTGAATCCTGAATTGAGTCCTAAATTTGCATGTTTTAGTCTATATCCCCAGATAAATCCAAACCCACTGCTATTTAGTCTTTCAGGACAGACACTTAGATGGACACAAGACACTTTATGTACCAGATCTGTATGTGACTTCCAAAAACTGTTAGAAAACCACTAAAATATTTTCTGTTGCTATTTTGCTTAAAAAGGGCAAGGAAAAAAAAAAGGGAAAATGTAGCAATGGGAAGAAATTCAAACATAAATATGTCAACAGTTTCCATAACTGGACCCCAAAAAATCACATCTGTAATTATTTTTATAATCTTCTTCCCCAAATATACAAATTATGTAATGATCTGAGGGTGAAACACTATAGGTAAATTTCAAGATAGACAGGAGGTTTTTTTCTTCCCTTCACAGATTTTGGGCTCTTGCTACCCTGAGGTTTCCATGCATAAAACCAGGATGATAACTCTTGCAGTATGTTACTATTATTTTTCTTTCATGGTCCTGGTTTAGTTGCTGTCTTAGCATGTTGGTAGATCAAGGATTCTGTGCTACATTTCTGATTTTTTTTATATATGTATTTCTTTGTCTGCTTCCAAGGCATTTAATGAGGTTTTCTTAACCTTTCAGGTTCACTGAGCTTGTGAAAGCTGTAGCAATGTCATTTTGGGAAGCAGAGGGAATTGGGGAGGTTTGGGGCTGCTGAGCAGCAGTCAGCTATTACAGTATAAAAAGTAATAACAGTCATGGCTCACTAAAGAAGGTAGCAAGAGAACACAAAATGGAGCTCACAACAGAGCAAAGAAATTCTGACTGTGTAAAAGTAAACAATATATATAAAACATAGGATTTTTCTCCAAGTAGTGTAGAGATTAGGTCAGACCTCAACTAATTTCTACTAACCAACCAAATTAACTGTGTGAGATTATTTCTTTCCTGTGCCATTTCATGTTATCAGACTATAGGTAGCTTGTTCTTTTACTCCCTTTCACTATGTTACCTTTGAGACCTGTGTAATGTTATTCAAAAACTAAATCATATGCTGTTCAAAAACTGGCATATTATTTGAGAGATTGCATTTACTTATTATTAATTGTTAAAGAATGTAAAAAGTCAGTGGGAAGGTATTGTCAGTGAAATATTTTGGGATTGAATTAAACATAATCATAGGAAGAAGTTTGGAAAATTAAGAAGAAAAATATTTTAGAAATAGTTTTATGTTTTAGAACATGTAGTGTTTTTATCAAAGGTGAACTAGAATTGGCTACTCTGTTACCAATTGTTAGAAATAGTCACAACATCAAAATGAGGATTGATCACTGGTTATAAGTGCCTGCTAGAACACTGTCCAGAGTGCTAGCTGCAACACACAGAAATATGGCTCACTCCCAGTTTGACACCCAGTATTGTTGTTTTACTAGAAAAAAATAATTTGGACCTTAAGAAAAAACTATGTCAGTCAGAAACTTAAACAGAAACTAATCCTGTTGCTTTTTATATTATGGGGGGGGGGAACCCTAAAATTTTCATTTCTAATTACAGAAGGGATTGCCTGTATTAGATATGAGGTAAATGGAGCACAGTGTACCATAAACCACTGTTTGATGATAGGGAAACACTTGACTATAATACAACCTAATGCTGAGTTCAGAATTCCAGTTTCTATACCATGGCATTACTTGTTGCTGGAATTGTAGAGCTGAATTTTGACTGAAAGGAAAGAAAAAAAAAAAAAAAGAAATGAAATGTGAAATAAAGGATTCGGATATTCATAGCATAAGAACCCCACCTTTCTACACCTTATTTAATTCAATATAAGCATATGATAATAGTAATAAAAAATTAATTGTGATTTGCAATGTTTCCAGCACAAAATTCTGTTACTGATTTGGCATACTGACAGGATAGTTTTCATTTAGTGTGTGATTTGGGTAAGTTCTACCCAGGCAGCTTTTACTTTTCAGTACCTTCAGCTGCTCAGCATTGGCTTTCCAGACATCCTATTCAGGTATGTTTCACAAGAACAAAAGAGGGCATTTTGAGTGCTGGAAATAGACTTAAATAGTGACCTACTGAGTAAATCACTTTCCTTAGAGGAACGTTTGTTAGCACCTCTTCTTCCCAAGGCTGGGGGCAGTGCTGCCGTAGCCACTATGCTGAATGCTTATGTGACATTGCTTCCTTTGTGATGATGCTGCACATGGTGTCAGTATGTGACTTAGTTTGTTGTGAATCTGGCAGTAAAGATGATCTTCTTGTCTCCTGATTTCCCTTTATCTCTGCCTGTCGGTTGCTGCAGTCTTTTCTTTGATAAAGTCTTTTTCTATTTGTCGAGGAGTAACAGCTGGCTATGACAAGCAAGACAAGAAGGGAGATACACATTGTTACAACTACTACTGGAAGCTAGGTGAGAAAAAATCATTTTAGGAAAATGAGAATGGGAGGTGTATCATGATGATACAGACTCTGAGTGTGAGAGGGGTAATTTTGGAACTACTGATTTACTTTTTTATTTTGACAGATGGTTTTTAAACTTTCAAATCATAATAAGGGATTTTGTCACCCTTGAAAATTAGACATTTTGATTTACTCTGGCCAGATCTTTCAAAAAGGTACACTTAATAATCTGAGAGATGATGAAGATTTTTTTTTCTCCTTAGAAGAATGAGAATTTTTTTTTTCTCAAGGAATTTAAATATTGAATATACATTAATCTGAACCTATTATTTTATGTATTCAAAGATGAAATTTCATGTTGAACAAATGTGCCTGCCAACACATATATTGGTCATTTTTCCCCATAGAAATATCTATTCTAAGTGACTTCCTATTTCTTATTTATCTTAACCTTTAATTTCTTATCTTTGCTTTTGAGTTAGCTAACATGAAAAAAAAACCCATATTAAACAGGAAAAAACTCAGTCTTCTAACAAACTGCTGTTAGATTGTACACATGATGCTACTATCTAAAGCGGCTGAATGTTTCCTCTTATTGCAATTTATGTCAATGCTAAAAAAGAAAATCAATGTGACAGGGTACCATTATGAATCTTTTGTTCAAAGTTAAATTAACAGGAAAAAAACCCAAACCCTTTGCCCTGCTGATTATTAAAAGTATGGGGCAGTTGTTTGTTGGCTTGTTTGTTTGCTTGCTTGTTTATTTGTGTGGGAAGATGACTAGGGTTAAAAAATCAGAGGAGACTGAGAATTACAGGGTAAAATGCAGCTGCTGCTCCCTGGATGGAACATGATCAGCATACTCCACAAAGATTTCCCATACAATGATAAGCATCTGCCAAGGGGGGTGGAATGGTGGATGGAGAAGAATGGAGACACCACAGCCTCCTTCTATAGAAATCTCTTTAGGAAGGGGAACATGCTGGTACTTTATAGTTCATAAGATCATATAGTACCTGTCAGATGGGAGATAGATGATGTTCTGTTGCTGAGCCAACAACTATGTTGAAATCCCTCTCCTCCGATGACAAGATATGACCACCCCCATTAAGGCTGGGAAGTGAAGCAAGAGAATTTTACATAAATCAGGGATAAAAATGACTAAAAGTCACTCAAGCTCCACCTAAACCTAAATAGATAGCATAAAAGCAAGTTGGGAATAGGGGGAAATTGAGGAAGACTTCACCAATACTATGGGATTAGTTGACAGGCTGAATCTGTCTTCCCCTTGCCACAGGGGCAATTACTGGGTAAGAAACATATTCTATAGACACTAAATGCTGCTATTAGGATTAGAGCTTGTGCTTGCTTTGTAGTTATTATTAGTTTGATTTAAACACGTTTTTGCAGTCAGACACTATCACCAACAACCCACAAATCTTATTAATGTGTCACAATTTGTATCAATAGTGAGTGTTATTCTGTAAACTGTTAGAGTGAGCCCTTTATAGGTGCTAGCAGTTGTCAACAACAGGTAACACATTGGAAAGACCCACTGAAGAGTCTCCACACTGCTGGCTTAGCCTCCATGAAAAGGGCAGCCGAATCACTCTCGGATCCAGTGTATCTGCTTGGTGAAGGGTCCCCTCACTGGACACCTGACAAACTAGTTCAACATACAGGTTGTGGCTTCCCTGGGGCACTGACAGACAAATTACTGAGATCAAGAAAATCTCCCTACACTAAGGGTTGGGTAACATCATTCTCCCTTCACATGGCAGCTGGTTTATAGTACTATGGTTACAATTCAGATTAAGGACCTCAAAATTTTATCTTAAAATCTGTGCAATTTTCAAATAATTGTGTTTTTTTCTGTTTGTCCCTTTTAAAAAATATTCTTATTTACAATATCATGTCTACATAAGATTTTTTTCTGATAAAAATATTGCCTTTTCTTCCATTAATTTCTCCTCAATTACTATGTGCATTTTGCTTAACATGCTACTATAAAAACACTTTTCCCCAGAAGGAATGTGTCTTCTCATTCTGTTCTAAACTCTAGATTACCTTGCTTTGGACATTTGACTGCAATATATTTTTTCGTTTTCCTCTATAGCTTTCTGAGTTTCATGCTTAAAGCTAGAGAAGGAGTGTAGAGAGGTTATGGTAAAACTAGATAACTCCCTGAAAAGGTTTAGGCTTGAATAGAAAACTGCATGCTGGAACCACATATTGCCTAGACAAGAGCCAGAGGGATGACAGACTTCCCTAACAGCAGACAAATTCCATGCATTTGCTTTGTTGCTTCTCAGGAAGTATACCCTTTTTGATTGCTGTTCTCTGGACATCAAGCTTAGATTTGACAGAGAAATAATCCCAACATATGAGAAATTAATGTGTCTTTGCTTCCTTATTGGATCACCTTCAAATACTCTTTATTCATTATTATTTTTTTCAGCATTCTTCTATAAAGCATATAATATGATTAGAAGTTCTTCCATTTTAATGCTACAGACAGTACAATTGGTGAAGCACTGAGACATCTCACTGAATGAGCAGTAAAATAGCATTTATTCCATTCTTTGTACATTTGCATTGTTTCTTCTGAAAATAAATCTCTGTGGAGTAAAAAAGGAGAGCACAGGAAAGGTGAAATTTATAGTATTTGATGTTTAATTTTAAAATTACTCAAGACATTAAGTTAAACCCACAAGGTCAGTCTGCCTAGTCCAAACTTTGTTTCAAAAATAAATTCACTTGGTCACAGGTACAAAACCAAACAGGATTCTACAATAGTGCTTTTCTGTGTTATTAAGACAGTGCAAAGTCATGTTTTCTAAACATCAAGAGATAATAAACGATGAGATAAAGCAAAGCAAAAATGGATAAAAACTGTAAATTAACTTATTAAACAATCAAACATGAAGAAGGTTCATAAATGACCAGCATATTGATCGTATTTTTATTTAAACTTCTTCCTATTCTATCTCATATTTCTAATACAGAGGAGTTAGCTTTATATGACAACAGATACATTTATAATTCCATGCCAGCTGCTGATGCTCTCTATACAGCAAAATTATTCCTAATATTTTGATTACATCTGATATGTCAGTTAAGACTTTACTACTACTTTAAGAAAACAAAGTCACCGTAAGAGGTTTTCAGAGGCAAGGATAGATATGCTATTGCTTGTTTTCTTAGTGGTGTGACAAAGTTCATAGAAGATGGAGGAAAAATAGGGGAGGGAAATGGTTTATGTTACTCCACAAATCAAAACTAACAGTTACATGCTTGATATGATTTTTTGTCTTCAAAATATATTTCAAATAAACTTGAAAGTGTTTACTGGTTTTTTTTTTCTTTCTTACTTCTTTTTCTTCCTTCTCTTTCTGACACTGCAGTTCTGTATAATATACATTTTAAACACTTTCATGTCTGCATTACAGTATGACTACTGTTTTTCTCTATGTATTGAAACAAAAAGTCATCATAATTAGTTGAGCATACAGTATTTCATAAAACATATTCATAGTTAAAAGAAGTGTCATATTTTTCCTTTATCTTTCTGAAAGAGCACATTTGAGCTGGCTTTAGCACTGAGCTAATTGATTTCTAAACAACATTCTCCTGAATAATCTTTTCCTATACTAAGCAGTATGCTCTTTTGCTACTTTTTCCCCTCTTTTTTTAATCTTTTTTTCTTGTTTTTTTTTTCATGTGTTTCTTTCTGTTATCTTTCTGTTATTATCATAAACCTGCTTTTTTATTTAGATTTTTTTTTATTTAGATTTTTCCCTACTGCCTTATCATCTTTTTAATGCAATATGGATTGACTACTGGTTTTCTACCCTGTTAGCCTTCTCTTATCACCTCAGGTCTTTGTTTCATCATTTCTTTCCTACTCTTTATACTTCCACTTTCATCTTCTGTTTTCTCTTTCTAAAGGAATATTCCACCACTTTGTACTGCTGCCTGCAACTTTCTCTTTTTTCCCTCAAATAAAAAGTCTGCACTCTGGCTCTACATTCATGAGAGCATTCTGTCATTTACCTTTCTCTTCTATTTCTTGCCTTTTTTTTTTTCTAGTTACTGACTTCCTATATGATAAATAATATTTTTAAAAATATTTTAATATATTTTATTTTTTCTTCAAAAAAACATTTTTTACATGAACATCTATTGTGCCATTCATCCAACCTATTTCAGATTCTACAATGCAGATATCTACAAATTTTTTTGCTTACTCTGCAGATAGAAGCTGATGTTATGAAGGAATTCTGTCAGATAAAGTCAGATAAAGTCAGAATAAGTCAGATAAAAACACCCATAATTATTCTTCCTTTTCTCTAGGAGAAAACCTTTGGATTTAACCTCTTCTCCTTTCAGAAAAGGGTATTAGAGATGAGAAGAAATACCCAACACATGCATACCACATGAATAAACATTTGTATGCATGGACAGCTTTGCAAAATGCTGCTTACAATAAAAGCTATGTCTGTGAAACATTTTACATGAAATTAAGTAGTACTATCATGAGTAGCTCCACACATATCTATTCTCCTTTTTGATGTCTGCTTTTTGTGCCAGATTGCACACAATACTCCTGATCAACTGACCTTGGCACTTAATTGATGAGGTCACCACATTTCTCCAGACTGTCTACATTTTTTTTTCTTTTGTTTTTCTTTTTTTTTCTCAAAGAGTGTTAGAGGAAGTTATGATCTGGTACGTTCCTCTGCTGTAGTTGTATTCTCACACTAAATGAAGATGTGGTCACATTACATTCCTTTATCTGGAAATTGTAGAGGCACTACTCATCCCAGTGTTGCAGGTATCCTTCATGCTGAGTGCAAAGCATGTTCTAATTGTTTTGTAAATTTCCTAAAGTGTAGGGAAAGAAGCATTATAATTCCATCTTGGAACTGATTTGCAATGGAATTTAGCCAGCAATTAGACAAAGTTATGTAAGGTTCAGAGAACTTAAAGCATTACATGTATCAGGGGTTAAGTTTTCATATATATATATATATATATCCTGCTGCACTCTTTTCATGGATGTCAAAGAGTTAGCAGAAAAGTGTTGTAAGGCATAAGGGACTACCTCAAATGCCACTTCAATTAGCTTAGGTGTTAGCTATGATTGATCATACATTTCTCTATATTTACTCATGTTAATTAATTATAAAATTATGCAATAAGGATTAGGAGATACCTGCTTTGGTGTACAGTTAGAAGGACATATTTGCGGACTTATAGCTACAGGTCTTAAAAACTCTATGTGCTCCTCAGTAGAAAAAGATTGTTATTTTCTATTTCCTTAAGATGTTTAGAAGTGTATGTATTTGAACATGTGCATGTATCATACATTTGTACATATTTAAGCATGATTAATAGCAAGCAGCCTGAGGTTCTTAACTAAGTTGTCTAGCTTACTGTGAGGTAGCACGTATTTCTAAAACAGTGGAAAAGGCAAAGAAGATGACAACTGAAGTTGATGTACAAGTAAAAAAGTATTGATTTAAGTCAGACACACAAAGTTAAGAGTCTCTGTTGGTGTATCATACTGAATCCTAGCTACAACAGACAGGCAAACAGACTGGAAGTTTTGGTTTACAGTGGTTTTATGCACCTAAAGTTGAAATGAATGTCAGTCCTTGTCATTAAATGAAGACCATTAGAAATATTTTGATTTAATACTAATAAATAGGTTTATTTTATAATTTATAATGATGCAATTGCTAGACTTTCAGGGCAGTAATTAAAAAAAGAGTAGCTACAACCATCCAATCAGGAAAAAAAACCCCAAAACAAACAAACAAACAAAACCCAACAAAATTAGCAGTCGCCAACATTATAAGATCACATAAACCCTTAAACTCTTCTAGGCCATGGCTTCTTTCAGAAACTGAATGTTTGAAGTCAATTTGTAGGGCAAAACAGGTTTTGCTTAGTATCAACAAAACTTTTGCTTTGCAATTGGCAAATCAGTTACAAAATAAAACTGACAACCACTAACCACATTGTATGATACTTTCTGACAGTTTTTCAAGATTATTTAACTTCTGTTCCCATTTATATGAAATCTTAAGGAACAGTTATTGAAAAAGCTGCCACTCTGTTCCTTGTCACAAGAAACCTACATTGACTTCTCTAAAAGGGAGAAATTCAGGTAGCACTGAAGATTAAAATTAATGGTTGCACCGTTCATTAAAGGAATATACAAGAAAGAAAAAGGTGTGCTATTTGTTGTGTGTCAATAGAGTAATTTCTTTAAGAACCCATTTAAAAATGTATTTTTTTATCATACTGAGGTACTGCTAATTTTTACAGTACAAAAAGAAGCTTATAACTTCTTTTGACAAGTACATAATAATTCCTCTTCTTAAATTATTTTTAAGAGGAAAGTATTACATGGAAAAATTATAACAAACCCTTTAACAAGATTGTAAATTGAAGAGTATAATAATTTTTTTTTCTTGATGGAATCCACCTTTCTTTTCCCAGCTAGCTTGTGCTGAACCTGTCTTTATTAATATCATTCAACTATATTTTCAGAATATAGCTTTGAATATGATTTGAATACAGAAGCTAGGAAATAAGCAACATCCCTGAAAAGAAAGGTTATATATTGTCATAGTATATCTTACAATTATAATAGTTCAAAGAAACCCTGAGAGTCCAGTTTAAATTTGTTAAATATTTTCTGATGAGTTCCTAATACTGTTGCTCAATAGAATTGCCAAGCAATATTAAATGTTAACAATTCTTACCTCTAAACATGATTAACTGGTAAAGCCAGACTTGGCATTGATTTCTATTAACTAGTGAGATTATCTGGCATGATATGATTTTCAAAAATATTTAGCTATACATTTTCATATTTATGCAAGAAATAAATATATGTTCTAAGTAAAGTATAAAAATGCATCTATATAAAGACAAATTTTCTGGAAAAAACCCATGATCCTGATAGAATCCTGAACACCTTTTTGTAATTTTAAAAGGTGCACTTAAGTTATGAGTTGGGGTTTTTTTTGTTTGTTTAACCACTGAAAATTATTTTTTATTTTTTTTCTTCTGAAGGAAAAGAGCAAACGTGATTTACCAAACCGACCAATTATAAATACAACAACATTTCAACTTTTTTCCCACTGTGTAAAAATCTTTAAAACTCATAAGCTCTGTCTTAAGTGACATTTCCAAATATCAAGTCTGCTTATTTTCCTATATTAATAAGGCTTAGAAGCCTTAAAACATATATCTGATAGATAGTAATAACATTAAAGAAATATGGGTTTATGGATGAATAGAATAATATTAAAATGAAGCTAAATGTTAATTAGGGTGGAAGAATAAGGAGGAAATGGTCCAGAGGAAAAAAAAAATTGTGTTGTCAAAATGAGATAAAGTAGAAAAATGGCCAACAGAGAGAACCAACATATTCTTACTTACCATATTCTTACTTACCACCTGGCAGGTGGGCTGCTTTAGAACATTTTTATGACTCACCACTATGCTAGTATTACTGCTAAAGGCAGATGGATGCAAATGCCACACATATGTGAAGAAGGTCAACAACAAAAATTCTATGAGTAAGAAAATACAACACTTTTAAATATTTTTATAGCGCTCTTTGATACAGCTAAAGGAAGTTGGCTTCTTAAAATGGCTAGGAAAAGAAACCAGAATGCAATGTCATTTTTCTGGTTTATGTTGTAAAGTTAAACTAAGTGTGCATTAGCTCTTCTACTTTCATCTTTTCTCCTTCTCAGAATTAGTATCTCTGAATAGAACTGCAAAAACTACAGGTAGAGATTTATTTATAGATCTCCATTTTACAGCTGCCAAACATGGACTTCTGAAAATATTCAATTGAGAATTCTGGTGTAATTTCTATACCACATTACAGCACTTTTATGAAAAGCCATATTACCATGATATAGTCTCTTATTTCACAAAGTTGATGTGCATACATTTTTGCTAATTGCTTACATCCTATGAAAGTAAAACACTGTAGTATGTTGACCCTGGCTGGACACCAGGTACCCATCAATACCACTTCCCTCTGCAACTGGACAGAGAATACAAAGTATAACAAAGGGTTCACGAGTTGAGATAAGGACCCAGAGAGATCACTCACCTATTATTGTCACAGGCAAAACGACTCAAAGTGGGGATATTAATTGAATTTATTACTAACACAATCAGAGTAGGAGAATGAGAAGTAAAACAAATCTTAAAAACACCTTCCTCTCACCTGTCTTTCCTTGACAAGTTTTCCCTCTTTCCCACAGTGGCGCAGGAAGACAAGGAACAGGGGTTGCAATCAGTTCATCACAGGTTGTTTCTGCTGCTGCTCAGAGAGAGGAGTCCTTTCCCTTCTCCCTATGGGGTCCCTCCCAAAGGAGACAGTCCTTCATTAAATTCTCCAGGTTGAGTCCATCCCATGGGCAACAGTTCTCCATGAACTGCTGCAATGTGAGTAATTTCTCCATGGGGTACAGTCCTTCAGGCACAGGCTGCTCCAGCATGGGACCTCTACAGCCCCACAAGTCTTGACAGGAAAACCTACTCCAGCATGGGCTTCTGTCTCCATGGGGATCAGCAGGTCCCTGCCAAGACCCTGTTCCATCATGAGCCTCCCATGGGGTCACAGCCTCCTTCAGGTATCCACCTGGTCCAGCATGGGCCTCCTCCCAGGGCTGCAGGTGGATCTCTGCAATCCTGTGGTCCTCCATGGACTGCAGGGGCACAGCTGCTTCACCATGGCCTGCAGGGGAACCTCAGCTCTGGTGCCTGGAGCACCTCCTGCCTCTTCTCCACTGACCTTCGTGTCTACAGAGTTGTTCACATGTTTTTACTCCACTCTTCTCTGGCCACAATTGCATCTGCCCATTACCTTTTGTTCCTTCTTAAATATGAGAGAGGCATTACTATCATTCCTGATTCACTCAGCCTTAGCCAACTGCAGGTCTGTCCTGGAGTTGGTTGGCATTGGCTCTGCAGGACATGGGGGAAGCTTCTGGCAGCTTCTCACAGAAGCCACCGCTGTGGCCCCAACCCGCACTGCCAATATCTGGTAACAGAAGCCCAATAAAAATGCTAATTCACAGACATTTATATCAATATATTTGTAGGAAAAGTCATCACAGTACAGTTAGCAAAGAACAAGGGAATAGGAGTAAGCTTTCTGTCCTTTTGCTATTAGTATCTCAGTAGGAAGATTCTGGGCTCTGGTTGCCTTTTCTACCTCTTTGTAGTATTTTAACACTAACAGTTATCCAACATTTAAACAACATTATTATTATATTATATTTAATCATACTTATATTTAGAGTTGTGGAGGTTTTTTGTTTGTTTTTTTTTGTTGTTTTTTTTTTGTTTGGTTTGATTTGATTTGGTTTGGTTTGGTTTTGACTCCAGCCTCAAAATAGGCCTCTTCTGATAGATTCACAAGGACGGTATTTCGCTCAAGTCTGGTGCTAAAACATTTGAATGACTATGATATTTCTGGGAGAGATTATAGTGTCAGAAAATCTGCTAAAATTTGTATTCAGATTTTGCCTAATAGCTCAAGTATACTATCTTATGTATAATTTTGCCTGATCAATTGTTGGTAAAACTCTCGGGTTTATTTTACTCTTGTTTATACTTTGAATTGCTTTGTTCTTTCACACTTTTTTTTTCTTTTGACGTAAGTTTCTTTTCAGCAGCAAGAAGATATTTTGGCATGAAGTTAATTGTTTGGCTTGCCTACTATAAATTATGATCTCCAATAACAGCAGGTAGATGTGCTACTTAATGTGTAATGTAATGCACTGTGCATATACAAAATTCTTGCCAGAGAGCCCTAAAGTTCCTGTTCAGCTCCAGTACTTGGGTTTCTATGGCGTAAGCCAATTTGTGAAGCAGGTATGTGGCGCACACATCCTCATCAGTTTTGCCTGATTCTGGTTATAACATATAGTTCCTCTGCTTATACCAGAGAGACTGGGAGTCTTTGAAACGATATTGCTCCAGAAATACATCTGGGACAATTCAATTGCTAAACTTAAACAATTTTTTGTTCTGGTCAGAGGAACAGGCTTGATATGGGCTGGAGAAATATTTCAATGACATAAAAAGCTGCTTTATGGCCAGAAAGGGTTGCCTTTTAGTGGTTGTAGTTTATTAGGTAGTTCAGGTAGAATCAGGAAAGGGAAAGTCTACCACTGTGCTGGGGAATGGCTTGTTCATATTACAAGGTTGCATTAATTACTGTATTTGCCATTGAGGATACAAATTCTGCCAGATGCAGCCTGGCATTTCTGTGATACAAAAGAACAAGGTTTGGGAGAGACTTTATGCTACATTTCCCTAACCCACAATACTAGCAGAATTTCTAAATTTGAACTAGAAGGAGAGGGAAATCACAATGGAGTTTTCTTTGTAGTACCAGTTTACTAATTGATTGTGGTGAAACTTCAGCATCACAGTTATGAGATTAAAATGGAGGAAGTTCAATAAGAGATCTTTGTACTATTCTCAGCTCAGTGTGTAAATATGCAGAAACATCCGTCTGCTGAAAAAGACAATATATTTCCTGGAACATATTTGAGGTGTCTGTATGTGCAAGCATTTTATGTGAAAGCAAAAGGTTACAAAAAACTTAAAAAGGGCATTGCTTAAGGAAGAAATTGCTGTACTTTGGGATTTGATAGGAGAGACAATCACAAAGACCACTATCTACCTTATGGTTTCCATTTTAAATGGAATAAATGTTTGAATGATGCATTCCAATCCATACCATCCTGCGTTCATGACATTTTTACACTTACGCTGCAATTTTCTATATGATTTTAGGGTAGAAGAAGGTGATGAGTGTTCCCTAAAAATGTTTAGTCTGATAATATAGTTTTATTATTCATTATAGTGTTTCATAATAAATTTATGCAGTGCCCCAATGGAGTCATTGTCATTTGGAGAAAAGCAGTGGCTCTCACCAAACCTACCTAAGACACATTACAAAATGCAATTCTTTGAGGCAACAATTTCAGCGGTGTTTTCTAATGTTAAAAACACAGCAAAGCACAACATATTCTGTAACATGATGAAGTAAATGTCTTTTGTTAGTCCAGCACAGTCCTCCTTATAAAATGTTTGTTGTCAATAATAATTTGCTATTAATAAAAATATTCCTTTATGGCTCCACGCTCTGAACTCATTGGCTTTCATATCTATATAGAGAGAATTAGATATGAGATCACTAAACCAGAATGCTCAATGTTGTCATACTGATCATTCAGTGAATAACAATATGTATTTTAAGTTAGTAAGAGACTTTCTTTCAGGAAATGCATCTACCTCTTTTTTTTTTTAAATTGTTGTTTCTCAATCATTCTTTAAATTAAATATAAGTATTTAATTCATACTTGGGTGTTTATTCTTTTTAATAGCTTGACAGTGTCACCAGATAACAAGTTTTCAATCACCTATTTATATTTTCTTTCTTTCATGTCCTTCTGTTTCACACAAGTTGTCTAGGATTAATTCTCAGAAAGATGCTAACATCGTAAATAAATTTGGGTGTGCACAACCATGGAGGACATCTCAGACATAAAATTATACCAGTAAGTGGATTAAAAGCTGACCTTTGTTGCCTTTTAGCTGCTATTTGCTGGAGTTTCTGAAAGGCTCTTGAGGTACACTGCATGTCAAAAGGAGTTCATGCTCACTGAGATGTGCTGTCACTCATTTGATATTCAGAGGTTTTTCGACAATATTTAGAACGTCCATTGAGAGCCTAATAATAGGCTGATCATGAAACGAGGTCCAATAACTCTGTATTAAGATTAGAGATAATAGCTGGGCCCTTTTGATTGATAGACCCATTTAAACCCACTAAGATTTAAGACATAATAGTAACATTTAGAATTGAGGAAACTAACAATACATCAATACATCAAAGATAAAGATCTTAGGGAGAATTCTGCAATAGCAAGAATTGCCTGAATGTATGTTATATATAAATAAACCACAAAGTTTTCAGAATCTTTAGAGAGGAAGTAAACAAAAAATACATACTCTAGACTGATGATCAGATAAGGAAATATAAAAGAATATTAAAGAAAAAGAAAATATTTAGGAAAAATCATTACTCTCTGTGAAACTGCAGTTATGTATGCATCTATGGATTCTGTGGGACCATGATTCTGACTACAGAAAATGTTTCTACAAATCAAATTATTTATTAGACAGAGCTTATTTCCTGATTTGCAACACTGTGTTAACAAGGTAATGCAGAATCTTGACCTAGCCTTGCTCACACTGGCCAAATGAACAAAGTGAGTTTACAAATGCCTGCATCATTCTGTACATAAATACTCTTTCTGGTTCTTTCAAGTATAAATATAACTAATATTTAAGCTTAGAAGAAACACATTGGTAATAATGTAGGCTACGTAGGTTAGGGTTTGGCTTGTGACATATATGCATATGAAAATACTATGCATTCATTGCATATATCATGGAATGCACCTTAGAGAAGTGTCTGATTCAGTATTAATTAAAGAAAGAGAATTCTGAACGCATCCTACATTAAAGGTAGGGGGTGATATACAATTAATGGATGGTAAGGAGTAAAACTTCTAAAGAGAGGTGAGCATTTTGTGAGACTAATAGATACCTAAAGAGTCACTCAGTAATGTCCACAAAGACCTATATAACTAAAGTAGTGTTTCAAGCTAAATTTAGAATCTAAATGTATATTTTAAAAATCTATATTGATTAATATATAATTAATTAATCTATATTAATTAATCTATATTAATTAAAAACAAAAAAAACCCCACCCATAATATAGTTCAGCTGGAGTTTCCTGCAACTAATAGATCTCTAATTTTCTTTATTTAAATCAACAGGAAGTGTCAAAATGGAGCTTCTTTGGGACATATGAGAAAATACTTTGATCCTGGTGTGGTTGAATATTGTGACACGTATGTCAGATTTACGCATTCAGAAAGTAAATGTTTCTGTGATTATTTTGACTGAGTGGATTTAGTGTGGTAGACTTCCTTCCTCAGAAAATGAAAAGATGTTCAACATGCAGATGCTTCCAGGAAAAAATTTTCCTGTCTTCTCCTGGTTCTCACTATTAAGTATCAATGCACTTAATAGCTGTCTGGTTTCCAAATGGGTTAGTGTGTAACACTTAACTCTGCATATAGAGAATGAGAAAATAATAGGGCATTCAGATGTGTATGCCTCAAGAAAGAATGTTAAAACAGCTGAAAAGAGAGAAAGGAGCATTTGAAATCTCTCCAATAGTCAGATGCTTTATTTTGATCAGATTTCAGGGGCTGGAACAACTTCTTGGATTTAGTACATAAGTGATATAGGGTATGCTACTTTTTGGTTTTCCCTGCTTCAGGACCTTACTGAAAGAAAGAGTGGAGCCTTATTCCCCTGTATACTAGAGAGGTATTTTAATAATTAAAAAGAAAACTAAACTTAGGAACAAAAGAATAAGATAATTTCCAGCCTTGCTAGGTGCTAGAGAAAGAAGAAACTTCTACTTTTGTTTGATTTAGAGCTAATAGCTGTTTTTCGGGGCACAATATCTCAAGAGGAGCACCACCAAGTCAATAACATATATGTGGAGACTTGAAGGAAAGTCATTCATCCTCCCCCAGTTTTCAGCTTTGAATGGAATCTCAGCAAGAATGTTGACTGTTAGTAGCTGTTGCTAGCGATCCTGTTGGTCCTGGTTGCTATTCTGAAGTATGATGGATGTGTTCCCATATGCTTTATAACAGAAGGCTAACCTCTAATATTGGGATCTGGATTCTAGACTGGGGAAAACAATACAGCAAAATTCATCATGACTTACATATGCGTGCTTAACTCCTATACCATTCTAACATCACTTATCATCCTAACATCAATGGGAACAAAATTTATGGGTAGAGTTGAAAATCTGACTTGATTTTTAGCACTCAATAAAGTGATACTTGTGATGCAAAACTGTGATACATTACGCTTGTGATTGTTCTACTCTACACTGCAGTGGCCTTGTCCCACCATATATATAGACTTAATACATAATACTTTATTGTCTGTCTTAACAATATGTAATGCAATAGTGAACTGTTACTACTTTGCAAAGTTTTTTTCCCCACTAGTAAATGCATGATTCTCTAAAAAGGTTTGCGTTGGGAGAGGGGTGCATTTGTGTTGTTTTTTCTTAAAATAACAAGCCTGTGTAGGATCTCAGGTTTGACCTGGACATGAAAAAATTGTGGTAAAACAATGTAAACCTTTAGAGTCATTGAACCACTAAATTACCTTTCTGGATAGGAAAAGATTGTCTTTAAGGCTAAACATTCTGATAGTGTTTGGTGGTCAGAAGAGGGAGCTCTTGAACTATGGCACAATTTTTGTAATAGATTCTAAAGAGTACACCTTTACTTCTTGCATTATTAAAATTGAAATCTCTGATGCTTAAAATATTTTAAAGTAGCCCACTCAGTCAGAATGATGTATCCAAGATGTTAAATGTGCCTTTTAAATACATATAAATACTTTTTTTAAAAAGAGGCAAGAACAACAAAGCCACAAAACTTGAAACCAAAAATTAAAGTAGAAATGGCTTGTAGCTCCTATTAAATAAAAGTCACATAAATGCATACAATCAGGATACAATGAGAAGCATGTGCATTCATAACACAAACAATGATAGAAAGTATTCACATATTTAATTGAAAGCTTGTTAGGCAGTTCTGAGAAAAAATATTATTTGTACATAATAATAATAATTAAACTCCCAAAACTTATCACAGATTTTCTATATGTTATTTATCTTCAATCAATCAGTGAATAAATATTGGCCACTGATTTAGTTCTAGACAAAAATTGTCAACATAAATACATCTATAACACAACATCTGATATTCTAGTGTCATTTCTCAGAAAGATTTTTCAAAGGCATGGATAAATAGGACTTAAGTTAGTGCTACTGATGTATGTAGGTCATACAAGATGGGATTTGGTTTACCTGTCCCAGCCATCTAGAAGTTAGGTAGTGTAAGGAGATCAGTACTATTAATGAATGAAGGACTTACCCATCCTGACACAGATCTCCAAGAAAAGGAAAAAAACCTTTTTGTGAATTTCATTCTTTTAATTCCCTAGACATCTAGCTCTAAATACTTCAGTTTTAGGCTAGTAAATTAGGCTGAATACAATGTCTTTTTGTTACTGACTAAACAGAAACTCACCCTTATACTATCCAGGCCACCCACACAGGGCTGTAGTACATTATAAGACCTATGAGAGACCCATGTTCTTCTGGCTGATGGAGTAGGGCATATCAAATGACGACAGTTGCCCCTGTTACTGATTTTTACATCTGAATTTGGTTATCTGAATGATAAATAAGTGTCAACATAAAGACAGGTACTTTAAAGTAGGTATTGACACATGCAACATACAAGAATATATTGAAAGCTTAACTGTGCAGGATTCTAGGCCATCTGATCTGCTTCTGAAGTTTCCTCTTGCTTTGAAGAAGGAATTGGAGCATGGGACCTCCAAAGGTGCTTTCCAATCTAAATTATTTTACATTTTTATTATTTCATAAAAATCCTTGAGGGTTTATTCTGAATCTGTCAAGATACTTTTAGTGTATCAAAATGTCTGCATGGTTTCTCTGATTTTTGTTACCAGAAACAGGGGAAATTAGGGTTGGAAGAATATTTGTCCTGTATTTCTAAGTATTCCCAGCTGAGAACATGTCAGATAGATATGTTTACTTATTTGTAAGTGCATAAGCATAGCAGAGATGGAGAGGGCTTACTATAACAGCTACCTAATTTCCTGGGTAATTCAAGTCACTATGTACTTCTGCAAGAATCTATTTACATTACAGCTCTTCTTTTGCCAGTCTCTGGATGAGAACAGACACACTGACCTCTTTTCAAAAATGTCAGTAAAAGATTTAATTTATTACTAGATTTGAAGTAGACATATTTTTTCTTGAAACAAAATGATTATGAGGGCAATTTCCCAAAGGAAGAAAATACTATAAGGTTATATAATGAAGAGGTCTTTTAAGTTCAACAAGAAATGCTCTTGAGCGCTTGAGCAGAAAAACTACCAGTCAGGTAGACCCAGAATGTATGTCCAGTCTCCTGAACTATCATGTCATTTTTGTTACATATTATGGCTTAAAATGTAACAATATATACAATATTCTAATAATGGATAATAAATAAACTTCAGAAGGAAATCCACTAATGTAGTTAAATAATATACTCAAATTAATAACCTGTATAATGATAAAAGATGAATAGAATTATATAAAAATACCCCTTAAGCTATCAAAAAGAATTTCCTCAATGAGGTGGCTATCTTGTAGCAGTTCATAAAAAATGAAGTAATTTCTCATAAAAAGGAACTTATCTATGTAATCAATTTTCTATTAGACTTCATGAGAATCAAAAAACCCTGAAAGCTTTTGTTCCTGGATCTACCAAATTTTCATCAGATGTCCCTTCCATTCATATATGCTAAAATGACATGTATATATCATTGATTATAATATGACATGACCTGAGTAATTAAAGGCACTGCTTTCTAGTATAACATTTTTATCAATTAAAACAATCCGGGAAAAAGCAAAGAGCTGAGTTAGCAAATTTGGTCAGCAATGTCTCCAATGACCATGAAGGACAGCAGAAGAATGACTATACTGAACTGCATTCACATTTTTTTCTGACCTTTTTGTTTATACTCAAATGTTGTTTCATCTAGATCTTCTTGATGTTAGAAGGATGTATTAATTCTTCATTCATCAAACAAAAATTCTCTTTCTTGCAAGGATCTACCTGTCCCTTTAAAAGTTCAGAAATGTCTTTTAAATTTGTCTTAACTTTTGTTGTCAAGATCAAATTGCTTCAGTAGTTACATTCTGACAGATATATATTTTAAAAAAATGTGTCCCCCCAAATCAAAATAATTCTTGTTATATATCTCTAGTACCTGGAGAAATTATTCTGAAAAGGACTAACTTATTCCCTTACCTATTATACCTTTGACTTTCTTAACTTGAAAAGTCTTTATCAAACCCAGTTCATTTTTATATATACTCCTCCAAAGCATGTTCTCTCTCTCTCATACAAAATCCTCATTATGGGCTACAGATGTGGAATCTAATAGATTAACTAGAAAAATACTTAGTTAAAGTGATTTCCTATATGGCACTATCAGTTTGTATTAAGGGATGAAACACTGTTAAGTCACCATGAATATCCATGAAAGAAATAGGTTACTTAAAAAAATGCTTCTAGCTTTCATAATTAGTTATTTGTGTGCAGCAGTAGAGGTGATTACTAAAACTTATCCATCCAGGTAGATGGAATAATCTCTAAAACTGTGAGATGGACATCTGGCAATCCACAAGTACATGCACATATAAAAGACAAGTTTTGAGTCACATTTATTTTCTATTAGTTTTGTATGCTTAAGTAAGCTGAAACACTTAAGAAGCTTATTCATATATTTATTTTTTCTTTAATTTACAAGATGTGATGGAATCCATAATCTACTTAATGGAATTTAGAATAAGTGTCAACTAGAAATCACAATGAGTTTCTAGAGGAATTGAAACAAATAGACTAAATATTCAGATCTTGTGTTTCCCTGTGTTCATGCCCTATGTGTCCCAGTGGAATATATGGTTGACTGGAGAGTTTTTTCTTAAAATCTTGACCGGTTTAAAGATTTTCTGTAATCTCACGATTTCTAAAGAAGGATTCATCAATAGGAGATGATGATGAATTCTTCCTAACCAAGAATGAATGTTTAAGTTCATTTTCTATTTTTAAAATTGTAATAAAGTTAAAAAATATATCATAATATGTACTGCATTAATTTTTAAAAATCCACAGACTGCTTGTCATGACATTTCTATACATCAATCACAGAAAATTTTCATACAATAAAAATAAACACATATTTTTTAAAAGATTTTGAATGGGAAGAGTATGTATATCTAAAGGATGAGGAAAGAGCTATATCCAGAAATTATATTTAAATAAAGAACATAAAAAGTTTGAAACTGCTTTACACATTCCAAATATAGCTGAAAAGGCTACTAGTCCTTCAACATTTTGATATGTAAGCCCTTCATAATCAAGAGAGCACTATAATGAACTACGTTCATATCAATTTCCAGAGAAAATTAGTATAATCACTCATATTCAGATAATGTTTTATTCTCAGACACTTCCTTATTTCCTTCTACTCAACAAGGAAGTTTCCTTTTTTTGTGTATAATTGAAATGACAAAGGACCATTAGACTAATTATAGTCACAGAAGAAGAACTCTTGGCATGTTTAGTTAATCAGAATTTCATAGCAAGCATAATAAAAAAAAAAACCCCACCACCAAAAAAACCCTCCAAACCAAAAACAACCATAGACTGAAAGATCAAAGGGAAAATTATCTTTCTGTTTTACAAGTCACTGAACTGGATTCAAGAACCCTGTTGATTGTCTGTGGGTGGGACTCTCCTGGCAGATTTGCCCCATGCCTTATGAATTGAGAAATTTTTCCATGGCACCCATGCTGTTTTAACAGTTGGATTATACATCTATATAGCAGAAGATGTCTGAAATAAAAATGTGGTTTCATATCAGAATCTGGGCATTTTTATACCAAACAGTGGTTACTGGAGGATTTTTCTCCCAGCAAAGATGGGATTTAGCATGATCATCACAGTAACCCCTGACTTTTATTGTTTATTGAAAACTTTGTGTCACAAAGATCATTATATTTTAACTTAGGGGACAAGAAAATGTATCATAATTAAGTGTAATAGTTACTGCATACACTATTCAAATGCACCCTACTATATATCTTTTTTTTATTCTTATTACCTCATAACAATGTACTTTTGTCAGTGTCAAAAGTGCTGTCAGCTAATACTTCATATTTTCTAATTTCAGTAAATTACATTTTTTAAAATAATTTCTATTTAGAAGAAGTTGTGTCATAGAACATGGATGTTTCTGTGACAGAATATTTGCAAATATTAAAAAGAAAGGGATCAGAGCATGATAAAAAAGGAACAATATAATTAAGTGCTATGAATTTAATATATTTCTAATCTTAAAAACTTTGAAGAGCAGGGCAAAAGAAATTTAGATATGTATGTGTTAAAATGAAGTATAAGACTTAAATTTATCTTCAAAAGAAGTTAATTAGTAGTTCCTAATAAAATCACATAAAATTTACACTCTATATTTGACAGATTCAGTGTATTTCATTTTAGTAATTTTTAAATATATGCATAAACTGAAGTAGATATTCAAGTTAACAATAAATATATCATTTCAGTCATGAGTTTTCAGTTACTTTGAGCTTATCCCTCAATAGGTAAGACTTCATAGTCATAGAAAATACTTCAAGGGGAAAAAACACAAAAGAATATTTAAATACAGGATTTTTGTGTGGGGTTTTGTGGTGTTGTTGGTCTTTTTTTTTTGGTGGTGTTGTTGGGTTTTTTTGCTTGATCATGAAAAGTCAATTTTAAATTACCATTTAGTGTACATGCTAAAATAAATTTAGGTGTAAGGTGTGCTTAATGACACATTACTCTTTAGCGCTTTAATGCCTCTGTAGGTATTGCCTGCATATTTTAGGAGTATTACTTCATTAAGCATGCAAAATTTTTAAGGGTCTGGAGCAGACAGATTAGACTGTGTCTTAAATTAGAGGTTCCTATTAAATGAGTGATACTAGAAGGCAAGAAAATAATCTGGAAGACCTCAGGAAATTAATAAATAAGGAAAGCAAAAATCTGGAAAGGTCTACTAACATGTGTTGAACTGAATAAATTCCATCACATAGGCTAGTGACAAATTAATTGAAATTCATAACTTCAAATTCATAGTGCCAGATATTCCAGGCTTCCCAAGACATACACAGGCTGGAAAGAGAATGGATAGAAAGCAGCACTGAGGAAAACAACTTTGGAGTGTTGGTGGATAAGAAGCTTGACAGGATCTAACAAAGTAAACTAGCAACGTAAAAGCCAAAGTTATCCTGGACTAAATCAAAAGCAGTGTGGCCAGCAGGTTAAATGTGGTGATTCTGCCCTTCTATTCCTCTCTGGTGAGACCTCACTTGGAGTGCTCCATCCTGGTCCCCAGTACAGGAAGGACACTGATTTGTTGAAGTGAGTCCACAGGAGGGCCACCAAGATGATCAGAGGAATGGAAGACCTCTTCTATGAAGACAGAGAGACTTGGAGTTGTTCAGCCTCCAGGCTCCAGGGACACCTTCTAGAAGCATTTCAGTGCCTAAAGGGGCCCTATAGGAAAGCTGAAGAGGGAATTTTTACAAGGTCATGAATGGGGGAATGGTTTAAAACTGAGACAGCAGGTTTAGATTAGATTTAGGAAGACTTCCTTCACTGTAAGGTGATGAGGCACCAGAACAAGTTGCCCAGAGAAGCTGTAGATGCCTTATCCCTGGAAATATTCAAGGCTAGGTGAAATGAGGCTTTGAAGGATGCGCCTTAGTACATTAACAATACATTTCTCATGAACAGACAACTCCAGAAACAACATATGGAGAATTTCCCAATTTAGCAAATAAAATAAAAATGTCTTCTTGAAAAATGGTCTTCAAAATAGGGAAAAGTCCTTCAGTTTGGCAAAGAAATTGTATTGTTATGATTCCTTATTAAAACTCTGAGATGATGATGTACAATTTTATAAAAAATAGTTGTATGTAATTATAATTCATTAAAAATTATAAAATATCATATCTGATAATTATAAAAACTAAAAGTAACTTTTATTCAATAAGTTTTGATGGGAAACAATTTTTTTTAATAATCTGAAACACTTAATTAGAAAGTAGACATATTTTTTTATTTGATTTATTACACAGCAGTTGCATCCCAGAAGTGCTTCATCACATGGTTTTGTGCTCTTTCATTCGGATCAGTTCATCAACTCTTTCATTCTGATTACTGAAAAGGTAGTTTAAAGTGTTAATTAATAAAATGTTAAAAATAAGAAATATGTATTTTTTCCAATGAATTTAAATAAAATAAAATAACAAAACCCCAAAACACAACCTAAAAGAAGAAAATTGTCTAGAGACACCTTTGCAAAACATTGATATAACCATAAAATATTTTTATTAAAAATATTTTTTCTTTTTCTAATAAAATAAAATAAAAAATGTAAATGTCAGTGAAAATATGTCTGAATATTACTTTGAATGTTTATATGCTTTTTTGTAATAGTGTTACCTTTTTAAACTAATGTTACATAACCCTATTCTTCAAAATTCAAAATGATTCCTCTCACACTGGCTATTGTGAGTAAGAGAGGAACTGGTTACAGATCCTTTTTATATTACTCTTTGGAATGAATGATTTCAGAATTATTCATAAGTACAGAAACATATCTGAAAAGAAAGCTCTGCAAAATGTAACCTGGACTTTACTGAAATTTTATTTTAGGTGAGATGATTAAGTTTATGGCACTAATTATCTGGGCCATTATTTGTTTGAAGTAATAGAAGCCATAAGTAAAATAATCATAGGATATACAATATAAAATATTCTTGAAAAGTAGGAGACCATAAAATATTAACAAAAAAATCAACTTTTCTTTATCTAGCGGGATATTCTCTAGGGTAATACTCTTGGAAGGAAATTTGAATAATGATAAAACCGGTCTTGCAACAAGATTTTCAGTCTAATGTTTGACATCAGTCATTTAGATGTTTTACTTAATCTTGTGAAGAGATCGTTTCTTGAGCTACCCTGGTAGTCAAGCAGATATTTAGCTTCTAGGTATTTAAAAAAAAAAAAAAAAAAAGTGCCAAAAGCTTGCTAGGACTGAGAGTAAAAACTACTATATATAGTGAGGTTATAGACCATGATAAGGCTTATTGCACTGGGATTTGAGCAGCTTTAGGTGTCTTTTGCTAAATACTTTAAGGACACATGGAAGCATGAGTGTTTTTGCCCCTCTGATGTGACTAACATTTTTATTTGCCTTGCATTAAAGAAGAGGAGAGGAGAGGAGATTCGAGGAGAGGAGAGGAGATTCAAGGAGAGGAGATTCAAGGAGAGGAGATTCGAGGAGAGGAGAGGAGATTCGAGGAGAGGAGATTTGAGGAGAGGAGAAGAGAAGAGAGGAGAAGAGAAGAGAGGAGGAGAGAAGAGATTTGAGGAGATTTGAGGAAAGGAAAGGAAAGGAAAGGAAAGGAAAGGAAAGGAAAGGAAAGGAAAGGAAAGGAAAGGAAAGGAAAGGAAA
>JAWWLZ010000001.1:71652312-71696889 GCA_035041345.1 Poliocrania exsul
AGTCAGGTGATAGCTGTCTCCCAATCCACATAGATTCTCTGAGCCTGCTAATTTGAGGCCTAGCTAAAACCACTACACATCTCAAGGTTTTAAAGAATCCTGTATATGTATATATATGTTAAGTCCTAGCTGAACCTGTGAGCCAGCAGCTCCAGGGCTAGTGTTACAGATACAACCTCCTTCATTGCCTGAATCCAAACTGATTGGAATTATGCAACTTCTGCTGCTCCATGGTACAACTGTTTTATGAGAGAGCCTATTAAATTGCGATCTTCCAATTCTATTATCCACTTTTTTATCTGATAGAGAATATGATAAGTCTGCAACTAATACTCTATTACAAATGCTGAGGAATCTTCAGAGGCTTGTGTTTAAGAGCTGTTAAACCCCCTTAAAATATGCTAACATATTTAGCATTTTATACCAACCATTTATCATTCCATAAAGACCAGCAATCTTCAAATGATATTTCCCAAGTAGTTCAACCTCCTGTTGTTATCTAAACCAATTAATTTGCTGTTGTATTGATCCACTAAAAGAAGTGATTCCTACAAGTCTAGAAATTTTATGTTCTCTCCTTAATACAATACTTTTTTATAAGAAATACTACTGTTTGTGTCACAGTCTAGAGAGTAGTCACATTTATGTGATAAACAGGTAATCAGTCACAAATTCCTTGAAGACAATGAACAAACATCTGAAAATGACAGATACTTGTTAGACCCCAAGTTAGAACTCATCTTCACAGATGTACAGTAAAGACATCATTATTTTTCAGCTGGGCAGGCTTACATATTCCTTCACAACCTTTTAACGTTTTTCACTTTTGGAGTCCTGTTCAGCTGCCCAGTACAATATAAACCCTCTTCTACCAAATTTCTGCTATAACATTCCAGTAACAGGAGATGCTACAATGTACGTATATAAAATGCAACTAAAAAATAAAGTAATTTCTCTGCAGGTTTTGCATAAATGTTAAAATCAGAACATTCTATGGATTTCAAGCACTTTAAATGAACTCTGACTTTAATTTTATGAAGGAAGTGTCAAATTCTCTCTCCATTACCTTTGCCTTAGATAAGAGCTGTACTTTATGCCTAAATGGTTTAAGACTTCTTCTCTTCAGTGATAAATTAGCTTAAATTTTCTAGATGTTTAAGTCAGTGGTATACATGTAGAAAACAACCCTCAATTACAAAAGAATCTGAGTTTCCCCAGGCAATATATTGCAAAAAACTTAAGAACACTGGAATATTAACAGTGCTCAAATAAGTCAATATTACTTTAGGCTGGACTACTTCGCTAAGACCTGCTTAGGCTAATACTAACACCAATATATGTGGTATGGCTGTATATAAATTGTTCATCTATAATGTCCTAAAAATACAGTAACATTACTAAAAAGCTGCAATGCAGAACAGCTGTTGCTTGTTGCCTTCAGCCTTGTTCATGCTGAGGAGGAATTACTCCAGATGTATTTTAATTGTAATCCACTTGGAATACTCCAAGGTATAGCTGAACTCACGATGTGATGAAAAATTTCTACAAAGCCAGGTTAGGACTTCACATGTAATTTTTGTGATGTTAATAAAATTGATTTAAGATGGCTTATGAGGGACTGGATTTGTATCTCACTGGGTTATTTATTGTGTCGGAACAAACTCTGTGTGTGAGGGGGAAGCCATGGTGCAGAGCAGGAGAAGGTACATGGCACATGGAAACCATGTGGCAGAGCCTGTCAATCAAACAGGTCGGCCTGGGAGCCCACCCCCACCACACCCCCTAGAGCCTCTGACTGGCTGCACTGCCCTCACTCTGCCCTGGAGGGCGCTGAGTGGTCAGTGAGCCACATGTCCGACCTGGGAGTGGTGGCCACAGTGGCTGGGGCACAAAAATACAGGAGCATGGTGGGTTTATTTTGTTTGCCTTTCTCTCCTGGCATCTGATACTGTGTGACACTTGGTGGTAACTATTTTTCTGTCTTTGTTTTTTACTCCTTTCTTTTCTTAATCTCTTTTCTTCCTCTTGTGTGTAACTTAAAAACAAGGGATTGCATTTCACTAATTTGTGGGTTGATGTTTGCTGGGTGCTTTAGTAAAATGCTTCTCCTCGGTTGTTTGTTACTCCTGTAAAACCTTTTGCCAAAATGCTTATTTTCTCACTAAATTACAAGAAATCTCTTGGGAAACACATGTAGCATGTTCTTTTTATGGGAATTCAAGGTATTAAAGAACTTCAAGGCGCTGAAAAATATTTTTGTGTGGGAACATAACTAAACTACCTGGGCCGTGTGTGGCTTGACCCAGAGCTTACACAGCTCCATCTTCTTCCTTTCTAGATTTACCCACAATTATAAACAAACAAACAAACAAAAACAACAAAAAAACCTTTGAAGACTTTGCTTAGATATCAAATTAATTATTCAAAGTACAATTTACATGGCTAGCAAGTTCTAGTCACTATCACTTCCCCTTCTCCCTCACTATTCCTCTCCCCTTCCCCTTTCACTTCCTTTTCAATAAGTTGCTTGGGGGCAATACTAATAGATTTCTGTGTGGATTCTTTTTCATATTTTGAAAGTCATTACATAATTTTTTGTACATTAGTCCTAATTTGCATTTTAATTTTACAATCATCATAATTAAAAACAGAATACAAGAATTGCACCTGTGTTCCTAATTCTAGTGGATTTTAATATTATTTCACATTGAACATTCATTATGGTAATCATGCAAAATGTTATAAGTAAACTGCTGTTTCATACAGCATGGAGTACAGTGTGTCCAGAAAATAACAATTTTTAATTTAAAACCTTTATAAGCAGTTTTGGACAATGGCATCCTGAGGTGCATTAAGAAGGGCATTGCCGGCAAGCCAAGAGAGGTGATCCTGCCTCTCAGTGCTAGTGAGGCTGCATTTGGAGTGCTGTGTCCAGTTCTGGGCTCCTCAGTACAAGAGAGACATGTATCTCCTGAAGAAGGTCCAGCAGAAGGCAGCAAAGACATTTAGGGACTGGAATATCTCAGGAAGAGAAGCTGAGGGAGCTGGGCACATTCAGCCTTGAAAAGAGAGAGATTATCAATGCATGCAAGTGTCTTAAGGGCAGGTGTCAGGATGGGGCCAGACTCTTTTCACTCGTGCCCAGTGAAGGGGTGATGGACAATGGGCACAAACTGAAATACAGTTTCTGAATATGAGGAAAAAAATTCTTTACTTTGAGGGTCACAGAGCATGGGAACAGGCTGTCTGAGCGGTTGTGGAATCTCCTTCATTGAAGACTTTCAAAACTCACCTGAATGCAGACTTATGCAATCTGCTCTAGGTGAACCTGGTTCTGCAGGAGGGTTAGATTAGGTGACTTCCAGCCTTACTTGTTCTGTGATTTTATGATTTTTGTGATTGTGATTAATTTTTGCTTCAAAACTCCTGTGGCTTTACTTTTTCTACCTTTAATATTTATAAGCAGAAGTCTGTGCAATTATTTGATCTTTCCCATCCAAATAATATTGTGTGCCTTCCAACCAAAACCAGGAAAAAAAAAAAGTTTAAATGTTTTAAACCTTTCTCAGTCTTTGAAGTTAAGTTTTTATCTTCATTTATCTATTTTAATGATTGAAACTACTATTAATTTAATCATTAATTTAATAATAAGGGAAATAATTCCAATGAATCAGAATAAATCCCTCTTTGTTTCATTGATTAGATTACCTGTTAATTATGTTTTTTAATACATGAAAGGATGTTAATTATATCTCTGATTAATCAGAGTGATTTGTCATCACAGCACTTTTATACTTTCTTTTATTTCAGAAGTTACAATGTAGTGTTCCACTGTAACACTGCCCTGCTGAGAATACTAATTGTAGAGATTTTAATGTCATTTCCTGTTCATGTCAAAAAAAGGGAAAAGATGACTCAAAAAGAGTAAGACCATATTACAGTGCTCACATTGTTAAATGGAGTGGTTAATAACAGCAAAAGAAACTATTTCCAGATGATTTCAGATAACAAGCTCAGTGAGCATAATGGAAATGAAAGGAAAACAATGCAAAGCAGATGTTAAAAAGTACCTTTTCACTTGTAGAAAAGCAAATGCACAGAACTGTCTAGCAGACAAGGATGATTAATTAGAAATATGGGGATCAGTCAAGGAACAGAGTATAACTAGAGAATAAGAAAAATAATAAATGTGTTCTTATAAAGACCCATGGCGCTCCTACCCTGCTCCCCAAATTTCTTCTGGTTTTAGTGTATTTTCTTCACCACACAGTTTTCAACCCTGCCAACATTTGTGATTTAAACAGTTTAATTCATTGATGCATTGATTTTTTTCTTGACTAAGAAATATATATAAAAATTAAAATTAGTCTAGCAACAAGAAAACTTTGCAATGAAATAAATCCTCTAATTCATAAGCCAAGAAAATAGCTTTTATAGAGCTGATGAATATGAAAATACTGTGATATTATGTGATGTAACTATATATGCATGGAAAAGATTCAAATATGTTCTCGCAGAATCACATAGATTCAACAACAACACTATGACACAGCCTGAAGAGATACTCTTAGTTACTCCTATTTCTGTCTGTCATTTTTACCAAATATCTTGCTTCTTTTTAGATTTTTTTTTTCTTTGTGTGTTCAGGTAGAATAATAAGAACTGGAAACTGAATGATTTGGCACAATGATGTCTTAAATTGCACTATAACTTATTTTGTCATATGCATTTCCTTTTTTATTATTATTATTTATTTACTTATTTATTTTATATATTTTTAATATATATATTTCTGTGTGTATATATATATATATATATATATATAGTTGGAAGATTGTTTCCTTTCCTGCATTTTTAAATTATTTTATATTTCTTAGCCATTTAAAAGATGTTTATTTTTTAGGATGTGTTTTAAGAGATGGTGAGTAAGAGGCTTTTAATCTTAGCTGATAGTATAATTGCAGTTAAAATAGCTAGGACTGTATTTACAAAAGATAAAAAAAAAATAAAGCAAAAACCCCAAAACAAACTCATACCTTGTAACAATGGTAGCTAGACTTCCATTTACTTCTACAAAGACATCAAATACTATCAATGCCATCTTCAATAGTTATTTTAACCAAAAATAATTTACCTTCAAGAGAACAAGTATATAGTACTCAGACAGACCAGAGAACTGCCTTCTAAGGAAAATTTCACAATCTATTCTCCATTTTCTTAAGATCCTATATGTATGTATCTATTGGAGAGACTATATAGAAAAGAATCTTCCATCAGCAGATGTTACTATTTCCACCACTGTAAAGTAGAAAGAACAAATGTGTCTAAAGGGATATTGTAAGAAGCATTTTCCTTTGCTTAATCCTTTAATGACATAAGACTGTTAGTATAGTTCAGAGTTAATCCTCTGATGTATTATGTTAGTAATTAGGAATTCGAGCAACGGGAGTAGTTAGAGATCTTTATTATTTATGCTAAAAATGTAACAAAAAAAAAATCCTCTCAAAATCCCTGGTGTTCCAGGGGTTTGTGATCCTACATTGTAGATGGAATACTGCAAAATCAGAGCCCTTAAAACTACTACTACATTATGTAGAAGCAAGTTAGATCAACTTCATCACAATACCAGTTACCTGCCTTGACATATACAATAGTTTCAAAAACTTAATGTAAAAAGTGTTATGAACTTTCTTAAGATATAAATAACAGTTACTTTGTTTTAATATTTTTTTGTTTCTTTGTTTGTTATTAGTAAATCTTCAGGACTTGTGGTTTCCTGTGAATGTTCTGCCTGGAGCGGGAGTAGGTAAAAAGGAGGTTGAATATTACGGATGATAACCTAAATTTTTCTAAGAAACTCAATGTCTGACAAAGTTTTCTGTATTTCTGTTAGTTATGAGGACAGAAAATGAGCTGGAGAGAAATGAGAGGGGAAAATGCACTGAGACTGGAGATGCTCCTGTGGCATTATAGCATTGAAAACGATGCCATCAGATCTCAAATCTCCTGTACAGGGGCCACAGGCAGAGGAGGTTGGGAACAGAGTCCAAAGGATATGTTACCAGTCCTTTATGCTGTGATTACTTTAAAAATTCATAGTACTCAGTGAGTGCTGATGGAAGTATAGAGCATATATGAAGAAATGTAATATCTGAGATACAAGGTAAGTAACACTAGAAATGTAAGCAGTGGAGAAAATAGACTAGGATTATGGCTTCTATTTTCTTAGTTTGCATTTTTTGCTTACACAGCAAAAAGCCCGACCTGTTGTTTCAGCTTTTTAGCAAGATGTCTCTCTTTAACTGCTGAATAATAAATCTTTTCTATACAGTTCTGTACTTCAGGAGAAAAATGAAACTAAAAACTGTCGAATCCACAGTGCATCTAGAAATTGCTGCTCCAGAAGAAGTATTAAATCTTGGTAAAGTAGGACATGCATGAGCCCTCAAGAAAAATGCCTCTAGAGTGCTGGGGACTGATTCTTTCAAATTGCTAGAGGAACTGTTTATCTTCTGATGATAAGTTTTAGGTAGATGATTGGTAGCATTTTTAGCTCTAAGCAATCCTTAAAATGTCATTTATACTTATGTAGAAATTCCAGAAAACCAACCATTCATGTATATCCTCCAGTAATTTCTAGGGATGGAAAAGGCAGAGTAGAGAAATACTTGGCATTAAAAGGGTATAGGGGGGTTAAAGTCTGCTCATCCCTGTTGAATCTGTGCTTGAGATATATATTTAATAATGAATTTTGTTTGTTTGTTTGTTTTTACTGCTGTCATAGGACTCAGCCTTATAAATCATGGTGCTTGGTGCCTATGCTTGAAGCCCTGAAATCCAGTGAATGTGTATAGTCTGTAATGATAAAGACATCATATGTGGGTTATTTTACGTTTTTACTGGAAAAATTAGAGCTGCATAACAGCATAGATGATTTATGGAGGATGAACTTCTGTAAAATATTTGAAATCCAGACAGATTTAGAGGGCATTTTTTGATGACAGGATGCAGCAGTATGTTGAGACCCTCAAGCTACTCTAGGACAAGCTGACATGTCTACTTTGTACAGTGTGGTCTTGGTGAAGTCTCAGATTAGTAGCTACTTCAGAAGCTAATTCAGTCTTTTTACCTCTACTTTCATGCTGATGCATACAGTCTAAACACAATCCATTATGCCTTTCTTTGGGAACTGTCTTGTGTTCTCCTATGTAGGACAGGTAATACTTGGCAGGTTGTTCTTCTGCAATTAATGACACATCAGAAATGAAGGAAAAAATGAAGTTTTCTAATAGCGTCTCAAGACTGGAGACTTTCCATTAAATGATGATACTATAACAAACATCATGTGTTTGTGTTGAAGATGAAAGACTGGACATGCAGATGTGACAGTGGGGGAAAAAAAGGCACAAAATTAAAATTATTTTCAACACCTTTTCACCATAAAAATTAGAAGACATTGTTTTACTGGTGAGGCATATTAGGAATATGACAAACACCTGTTCTCTCACTCATGTTTTACATTGTAGGAAAAGTATACCACTGAGAGTCAGAACTAGAATATTAAGCATCACTGCCAAAAATAAGTCTGCCAGGACTTAAACTTTTTGTCTCAAAGCACCTACAGTCATATTTACCTCATAAAATTTCCTACTCACTCTAATCCAAGAACACTGCAGGAACTGGCTTCTCTCCCAGTTATTGCTGCATATCTGCTCAGGGAAAGTAATTTCTGCAAGGAACAAAGTGCTGCAGCACTTCTTCTGTTAAAAAAAAAAAAAAGAAAAAGAAAAAAAAGATAGGTTCATCCAAAACTGTTCCTGGACAAATACTGTCCTCCTTTCCTTCAGCTAGAGTTGCAGCTTTGCCACTATATCAAGGATCTGCAAATGGCAAACTGTGTCACAGCAGCTATTCCCCTGCCCACCAGAATGCTGTAAGTAACTGTTTTCCCCAGTCTTGTTTTCTGCTTTCATTAAGCAGAGATTTCACATGCAGTCCATGCACAGTGTTGCTGATCTCATGACAACATTGGAATTCCAATACATTGGAAAAAGATGTTTAATGCACCTGCCCATCTTCCTGTGGAGAACCCCACCTGTGGAAAAATACCTCTCACCACTGTTACGCACAGTACTACCTATACATATTTAGGAGAAGTGTGTAGGGAATCACTAGCTCACCTCTTGTTCAAAAAGAGACGGAGACTGATCCCTTCCTAAAACTATCTAGAAGCTACTCTTGGTTCTGATTAAATTTGGACCTCTGAAATTAAGCCTCTATGTGAACAAGGGACTTCAGATTTTAATTTTTTTTTTTATTCTTGGAAAAATGTAAATCCTTTTCTTGTAAACAGAAATTGAGTAATTTCACCAAGTGTTACTCATGATATATTTTAAGCCTAATCTAAAATGGATTCTGAGAAAAAAAAATTCTGGATTCTCAAAGCCCATTAGATCCTTTGCAGCAAAACTCCTCTCCAGGTACACAGATCCTACTACAGAAGATGTGTTAATCAAGCTGAGGGATACAGTTTGGTGAAGCTGGACTAACAATCACCCCTGTAGTCAGCACTGGTGCAGCTGCATCTCAACTATCATGTCTAGTTATGGGCCCCTTAATTCAGGAAAGACGTTGAGGTGCTGGAGCGAGTGCAGAGAAGGGCAATGAGGCTAGTGAGGGGTCTAGAGGGTAAGTCCTACGAGGAACAGCAGAAGGAACTGGGGTTCTTTAGCCTGGAAAAGAGGAGGCTCAGGGGTGACCTTATCACTCTCTACAACTGTCTCAAAGGAGGTTGTAGCCAGGTGGTGGTTGATATCTTCCATGCAACTGGTGACAGGATAAGAGGACATAGTCTTAACCTGCCCCAGGGAAGGCTCAGGCTGTATATTAGGAGGAATCTCTTCATGGGAAGGGTTGTTAAGCATTGCAACAAGCTGCCCAGTGAGGTAGTAGACTCATCATCCCTGGAGGTTTTTAAAAAAAAATTGGATGTGGTATACAGAGCCATGGTCTAGTTGACAAGGTGGAGTGCAGTCAAAGATTGGACCCAATGATCTAAGAGGTCTTTTCCAACTGGATTGATTCTGTAACAAGCCTTAAACACAGCGGGGACTCTTTTTTAAAAGTTGATGGTTTCTTGTCTTTGAATTGTTGCACTAAATGTGATCCCAGAGAACAATATTCACCTGACAACTGGTAAAATTAAAATCATTAGAAAAAGTTCTTCCAAGCTCTTAAATTAAGAAGATTCTTAGGGGTTTTTTAGAAAATTGTTACAAACTCAAACCAAACTTGTAATATTCAAAAATGCTATAAATTTTGGCTTTGGAAAGGAAAGGGTGAGTCTGCTTAAAAAAATTCAGAATATCTTTCTAAATAGCCTATTAAAGAAAACACAATTTTGAGTAGGAGTACATATTTTTTGTTAAAAAACCTAAGGCAGCATATCCAAGAACCAGGGATACATTTCATTTCAATACTGTTAGATGACAGCATTCAGAAAGGACAAGTCATTTCACTGAACATCCCTTTGTATTTGCGACTTGAGACTCTTTGTCAAAGTCAGTAATGCCCTAAGATATGTGATGTTCATCTTCTCTAGCCTCTAGTTCCTTTTGGAGGAACTAACATCTGATTACTGAAATCCTGGTTGTTATTAAGAAAAAAAGCAGCATAAGTGATTGCCTTCTGATTATGTGAGCAAAAAGAGGGCTATGATAACTTATAACAGATGTAAATTCTAATAATATTTGATGTCTCTACAGTTCAGGCAGTTATCATCAAAATCAGAAAAGAAAGATGTTAAACTTCTTAGAGCTTCTGATTCGCACTTAGGAGTTTGGCTAAATTGCAGAGTTATTTTCTTTGAATTTTTGAATTTTCTCATCTTTGGCATCAGATATTGTAACCAGCAAAGGATAACCTTTTATCAGGTGTCTTGTCACATCTGGCAAATTCATTTTATCTTTGAAATAGATCTGTATCTGTCATTAATATTTTTTTCTAAAAGATTTCAAAAAATGTGCAGTCTTTTGGGTTCTAATTCCTTCAGTTTAATAAAGTGGTCATATTGCATTTAAGTGTATTTTGAGGATTGCTTAACCATCAACCTCAATCTCTTTCAAGTAGTTTACTGACCAAAAATAAAGCTGCTAAAAGTTTGAGTGAATTGAAATAATGTGATTTATATCTTCTATTTTTATTTTCTTCATCTCATAGAAAGTTTTTGCAAATTTTAAAGTTAGTTTTAAAAGGTGAAAATGGGGAAAGTCACACCATCTATGTTTTAATATTTTATACTGCTCTAATTGTAAGCAATCCATTAAAATGGGTTAAAACTGAGGTATATCAAAGAACACTAAGCACAGTGTCTCTTTCTATTAAGGAATCTTAAGAGTATGAGGACAAAAATAAAGAGAAATACTTCATTCAACTTTATCTAATAGGACTTGGTTAAAACCAATTTCCTTCTCCTTTTCGTAACATGAGAGGTATTAAGGTTAATCATCTGCTTAAATTACAGTTTGAGCACTCTGATTTTTTTTTTCCTTTTCTCAATCATTGCATTCTGTAAGTGGAATGGGCTCTTTCCTTCCTACAATATGCATTGTTGTAGAAGAAAATCTAACCTACAGACCCTTACTCATAAGCTAAAAGCTGTTAGCATTTTAAGAAAATTTGGGTGCTTTATTGATTGAATTCTTACTTATTTAGACTTCTGAGTATTTCAAGAAAATAGGACTTAACTATTCATTGCTGACAATTTGTTTTCTACTGATAACTCATAGAAACTAAGGAGGGTATTTTTTTCTTTTAAAGCCTTTTTTTCTTAGCTACTGTGTCATATATTTGTTGGAGAGGTTTGCCCTCAGCCCCTGCATTGCACGATCCCACGTTAAGAAGCTGACAGGCTGGCAAGGTCAGGGTGACCTTGGGACAGACAGAAAGTAGTAAACAACCCCAAAGCAGGCAAGGTCTGGCCAGTCCCAGTGGCGCCAGGTCCTAATGCCTGGCGTGTGAACAGGTCGTGATCCCTGGCCCACAGCCAATGGGAGCAGCCCCCCAGCTTGTGTACAAACCCCTTTAGCCTATCCCAAGCCACTCCCAGCTGCGTGTACCCCTCCAAAACCCTATATAAGTTTGTTTACACCCCAATAAAGTGGTCTGAACATTCTTTTAACCATTGGAGCCTGGACTTTATCTCTAGAGAAGACATTCAGGTAAGGTATCTGGTACTGAAACCCAGGGTACCGTGCAGAGGTGGGCTGGCTGGGACATGGAAAAACCTCTCGCAATGAAGCAATGCGAGTAATTTTTCCCTTTATATATTCGTAGATAAGAGAGTCCAAATGGTACTACTAAATTGACAAGGGAGCCCAGAGTGCACTTAAATGGTGGATCACTGATTCTCCATAATTCGAATTAAGAATGAACCCATTCACTGTTTCCAGACCAGTCCAACTCACTCTCTATGAGACAGATCTGTCCCAGGGGAAGGCAGTTCCAAATAGTGTGAGTGCCAGCTGCATATGCCACTCAGACTCTGTACTATTTGGTAATAGTGTTACAGTTTGAGGCTATGATTACCCTGGCAAACTTAACATAGAAAACACACAGCTTTAAGCACTTGTGAGTCCATTAGCTCATAGTTTGCCTACTGGTGCTGGATCAGTAATCATTCCTGCTGTCACAGTAGTCCTACATAACAACTTGGCCCATCTTAGGGAATAAAATGGATGTGGGAGTATTGATAAAACCACTTTGATTTTATGGTAGGGTTATAAAACAGCTCCTAGTTTTTTGTGTTTACCTGTTAGAACATGGCTGAGAACATATAACTGTGTTAAACAATGACAAGGATAGAAGGAAGAGTGAGGAGTAGCCACTTGTATAGCTTTGAGGGAGAGTGCTTAAAGACCTGTGGGGACAAGGAGAAAGATGAGAACTAAAATACTGAGTACAAGAATTTTAAAACCAATCTGAATAGCAAATTCATACCAGAAACAACATTTAAACAAGGAAAATATAGTCAGAAAAGCCTCAATATTTTAGGGGAAGCATCTTTATTGAAGAAAAAAGGGGGAAAACCACCAAGAGAACTGACTTCAGGGAACATGTCTCTAGGAGAAGTATGGAACAGTCTCTAGGAGAAGTTTAAGATATGTTTTATTTCAGGAGACATAACTTATGGAGTATAAGCATAATTTAAAAAGTCTTATGCTATTGGGCTCCATGAGCAGAGAGAAAAGCAATTTTGAGTATTTCTTACATTTTAACTGTGATGAGGACACAGAAGTGTATCTGTTTCAGATTTCAACAGAAGTTGAATGTACCATGATGACCTCATGCAGATATCATTTTGCAGACCTGTTAGAATCAATTCACTTTTCATGGAATAATGTTATATTTTTCTAGACACAACAGAACAACCCACAATTAGAAAAATTCAAATTTTACAAATATCTTACAAGATTTTTATATTTGACTCTAGACTATTTGCTTCTTTGAAGGAAATATCCATTTTTAAGAACAAATTCTAAGACCATACCTGCAAATTAGGGAATGTATGCTTCATTTCCAAGATCCTGATAGCCATATTCCACAATCTGATAATGAAGTTCATTTAAGAAACATGAGATTTCAAGTCCCACTAGCTCAAATTGGTTGTACTTTAAAAAAAAAATAAATCCTAGACTGTGTTGTAGCTGGCAACTAAGCACCTACACAGCTCCTTGCACCCTCCCCCATGAGCAGGATGGAGGAGAGAATCAAAAGTGTAAAAGTGGGAATACTCGTGGGTTCAGATAAAGACAGTTAACTGATAATGCAAAAACTGCACATACAAACAAAGCAAAACAAGGAATCCTTTTGCTGCTTCCCATGAATTGGCAGGTTTTCAGTCATCTCCAAGAAAGCAGAGCTCCATTGTGCATTAACTGTGAGCTGGGAAGACAAGTGCCATCACTCTAATTATCCGCTCCCTCATTCCCCTTCTTCTCCAAGCTTTTTTGAGCATGAAGCCATCAGGTATGGAATATACCTTTAGTTATTTGGGGTCAACTGTCCTGGCTGTATCCCATCCCAAATTCTTGTGCCCCCACCCCCAAGCCTACTTGCTGTTAGGACAGAACAAGAAGCAAAAAAGTTCTTTATGCTGTGCCAATGCTGCTCAGCAATAAAAAACAACAACAAACCAACCTAACCCAAATACACTCCACTACCCAAAAAACTGTATTATCAACACATTTTCCAGAACAAATCCAAAATATAGCCCCAGACTAGGTACTTTGAAGAAAATTAACTCTACTCCAGCCAAAACCAACATAGACTATTATGATATCTGAATTCTCCCCTGAGTGAATATATACTAAAGTCAACAAAATTAATCAGTTTTTATTTTTAGCTCCTATACTTATTCAGCCTTCATTTGCTGGAAGCATGAACAAATTTCTGAATGTTAAATTACTTAAGTATAGCATTACTCAGTATTTCCTTTTGCTAAACTCATGGAAATGAGTAAATTACTTTCTTAGGTGGTTTGCTTCAGATATATGGCAACTTTTTATTTCTCTAGAGTGTTGGTTAAAATACTCAAAGTTGGTTCAGCTGAGACCAGCAGTTAGGATAAAAAGAGTTAATCAGCTTTTGCTCATGACCTTTAAATGTGCATTCAATCATGGAATTCTCTGTCCTGAAATAGAGGGAAACTGATGGGAACTATAGCACATGTCACTAAATGTGGCCTATTGCAAGATATGCACTGAGGTTTAGAAAAGTTCATAACAGATAAAATGTAGTGATTCTGAGGCAAAGTAACTTTGTTGTAGCAGTTCTGGTTCCAGCTTTTATTGTTCTCAAGACATATATTCAGATTTTATGATCCAATGTCAGGTTCAGTGGATATATTATCTTTCTTTTACAATATAAATTATTTAGCTGCTGCTATGTGTCGACATAAAATTAAGTGCAAACCCTTTTATTTTGTCCGATGCATTTTGTTGAAACATTTAAGATTTTCAGAAAACCCCCTGCTAACAAAGTGCTTATACTTTACTATACCTTCAAATACTGAGTTTTGAGGTTTAATAATGCTCCATTTGGATAGCTACCTCAGAATGATAAAATGTTCAATGATCTCAGTTTCTCAGTTTTGAAATGGAATCATACTTCTTTATGTTCTTTGGGCTGTTGCACCTTTTTGTCACTTCTAGACACATAATTTGAATTCTGTATGATTCAGCATCTTGGGAATTTTCAAGATAATCTACATATCCAAAGTTCTGAGTTCTCAAAAAAGATGTTGAAACTGCTGATGATAACAGTCATGTTATACTACAGATTTAAGTAAACAAATTGCATTACTGCCATTAACTTTATCATAATGGCAGTATCTTAATGTGTGAAAATGTTAATAAGTAGCCATTTGGAAAAATACAGGGATGCACATATGTGAATGTGTGTATGTAAGTATATACACATACATGTACATATGTATATAAATAGATATATGTGAGTTTATGTGTGTGTGTGTATTTATGTACATTTGCTTATTAATTCAGATTTCCAGGGACTTTGAAAAATCTTGGCACCAGATCTTAAAAGAATGGCAATCTTGGCCTTGGTTTGTTCAAATTTTGAACTGATTATCTGAGATGGGGTGGTCCACAAGATTTAGAAGTTATCTGTAGCTACTTCTTGCTAAACAATCATGATGAGAAGAAAAATGAAACAACTGCTTTCCTTTGCAAAAAGAATATGTTATATTTGTAAAGGCAGAAGATGTGACTTCAAGAGGCCGGAGGCAAAAAACAGTCTTTAATATACTCAACATTCTTCATTTAGCATATTTATGAGCTCAGGGCTCATCAGCACTTAAATCACAAGCTTCAAAATACAGAACACCAATTAGCTAAAAGGATGATAGAAAAATTAATATTAATAATATACTATTAATAATAATAATTAGTAGTAGTAGTAATGATGATCATGATGCTTAGGAGCAGAGAAAAGCATAAGAATGAGGACAAAACACCATGCTGTATTTTAATATAAATAATAAAAAGAGAGTCTGCAATAAAATGAAAACCTCAGAAGCAAAAACATTTTAATCAAAACATTTCACATCAGACGTTCAGGGTTTTGGACTATTGTGGAAGTTCCTTTTACCTTTTGCCCATAGGATGTACAATATCACACTACACAAGAATTTTCTTTTGGCTGCAAACAGGCCACAATGGTGCAAGCTGACCCCTCTAGTCACACTTCATGCTGCAGTGAATTCCTACACAGTGTCACTGGAATGTGGCATAAAACTTTTCTTATTCTCATGAATGGAATGAATTGTGTCCAGAGGACATTTCTGACATAAGTTCAAAAGATTTTCCCGCAGAGGGAATCCTTATTAAAACAGAGACTAATCTCAATGGCTACCATCTAAAAGTTACTCATCTTTTCTTAGTTATCAAGTCTCCTTCCATAATTAATGGAGACATGAAGATTCCTCCAAAGGGCATATAATCCTATATATAAAATTGAACAAATATTTTAAGGTAGGTTGAATAATATTATATATGTTCCTCTGTCTTATTGTTGTATTTTGGACTGACTAGACATTAATTTATTGTATGGTATTATCCTCAGCTTCACTTACATGAAGAGCAAAAATCTTTTTTAAAATTAAATGGGTTGACCTTGGCTGAATGTCAAGTGATCACCAAAGCTGCTCTATCACTCACTTTCCCAGCTGGACAGATGAAGAAAATATAACAAAAGGCTCTTGGACCAAGATAAGAACAGGGAGAGATCACTCACTAATTATCATCATGGGAAAATAGACTTAGCTCAAGGAAATGTTATTAATCAAATCATAATAAGATGATAAGAAGTAAACCCAAATATTAAAAACGGCTTTCCCCTAGATATACCACCCACACCCACACCCCACACCCCCCCTTCTTCCTGGGCTTAACTTTTTTCCCAATTATCCTACCCCCTCATCCATCTTTGTGATGCAGAGGGATGAGGAATGAGAACTGTGGTCAGTTTGCTGCTCCTTCCTCCTCAGGAGCAAAACTCATAACTCTTCCCTTGTTCCAATGAGGGGTTCCTCCCTCAAGAGGCAGTCCTCCATGAACTTCTCCAGTATGAGTCCTTCACACAGGTTGCAGTTCCTCACAAACTGCTGCAGTGTGGTCTCTGCCATGGAGTGCAGTCCTTCAGGAATGGACTGCTCCAATGTGGGTCTCCCACAGGGTTTCAAGTTCTGCCAGAAAACCTGCTGCAGTGTGGGCTTCTCCCTCCACAGGCCTACTTGTTCTGCCAGGAGCCTGCTTCAGCTTAGGTATTCCACAGGATCACAGACTCCTTTGGGCATCCACCTGATTTGTAGTGGGGTCCTCCAGGGGCTGCAGGTGGATATCTGTTCCACTGTGGATCTCCATGGGCCGCAGGGGGACAGCCTGCCTCACTATGATCTTCACTACCAGCTGCAGGGGAATACCTGTTTTAGCTCCTGGAGCCCGTCATTCCCCCTCCTTCTTCTCTAACCTTTATGTCTGCAGGGTTGATTCTCTCACATATTCTCTCTCCCGTCTTCTCTGGTTGCACTTACTTCAGTGCAATAACTTTTTTCCGCTTTCAAAATATGTTATCACAGAGGTCTTACTACCATCTCTGAGATTGGTTCATCTATGTCCAATAGTGGGTCCATATTGGAGCTGGCTGTAATTGTCTCTATTGGGCAGTGGGGAAGCTTCTAACAGCTTTTGACAACAGCTGTCCCTGTAGCTTCCCTGCTACCAAAACACTGCCATGCAAATCCCAGTCTTTATTGTTGTAGAAATTTGAAGAGATCTCTTCAGTCACTGTGCTTATATTGAGTACCTATACATCTATTGCTCTGACATTTTCACTAATTGTAATTAATGCTTGATTTGATGATTCAGTTCCTATTCCTCTCTTTTCTTTCACTAAGAGAAAATATGAGTGGGTGGTTGTTAATGTCTTAACATCAAAATATTAACTTTCTGCCTTTATCCCTTCTTTGAATTCTCACACCTGCAACGTAGGAGTGATTCAACTCAGCATTGGATTTTACTCTATTTGTAACAAGCTAATCCAAATTCACTATTTTTAAAGGATTTTTAAAATCTTTGACATTGTAGGTATGGTTGCTCATTTCCATGTATCTTCCATATCACTCCACTAAAGCATTTTTTTTTCAGGGTAAAGACAAAAAGCTTTCACTGAGGTGCACTCTCTGGCTAAACCTTTATATCAATGAAGGAGGATGGAGCACCAATTAGAGAGACCACTGATACTTATGAAGCATAGAAACAACTAGAGTATATGTACTCCTAGCAGTGATAGCAAGAATATAGCATGTTTGGATGGGCACAATGTCGTCTTTGCATAGCCTGAACTCTTTGCCAAGACTTTTTAAAGAACAGTTGCTTAAGCCTCAGTGTTAAGTATGTTTAATTTTAATAAACTGCTAGCGTTCTGTGCACTCAATATACTCATACACAAATATGTCATTTCACTAATTTAAAATGCACAGCTACATGGTCTTCTCTGCAACAAAACACACATTTTATGGACCATGTTAATTATGAATCATTGAGATTTGCCAGAAGGTTTGTAATATAAAATAGCATGGGTTTATGACAGCAGTCTGCTGACAGATCACACAATAAATACATGTCATGGGTAGAGGACACTAGGACATTTCCAGAGATCCTGCCAAATCACTGTTTACCATAATAATAAGATTTGTGAATGCTTGGTACTGCAAGACATACTAAAACTAAGGAATGTTGAGTCCTGAAAACTACCAGGTTATTTTCAAGGACAGGAAACCAGAGAACCACACAGAACCAGCAAACCATGGACTGGATACACAGGTATTGAAGGGCAGAGTGCTTGCTTTAAAAGGTTATTGATTAGGATTTTTGCACAGAGTACCAGCTTTCTGAAACAGTCATCAGTTGATGGCTAGAGAGAAGGTGATAGGAGCCTATGCTGCAACGGTCAATGTCATCTCCAGATAAATAGCATGTTCCTCTTCTGTCTGGATGTCTCATATGCTTTGTGAACTCCCACAAGACATTGAACTTTCTTTGATGGGAGATCTGAGAAGTTGTGTTTTGAAATCAGACCATAGACCCTGTGTCAGCAGTGAGAGGTCTGTGCACATCTCAAGTATTATAGGGTATTTCAAATTGCTCTAAATGTGTATGTTTAGACATTTTAATTGTTTTCCTACATTTATGCATCAAAATTTAATTGTATGTAGTCTGATACTGAGAAATACTATGAGGTATTCATCTAATGTTGTCCTTTGGTGATTTCAATTCATCTGAAGTTTTTTTTTTTGAACTGTAAAGGTTGTCAGATTGCAGTGAAACGCATTCTAAAATGCCGATTTTCTTTTGCATTTTAGCTCTGAAGATGACCACGTTTTGACAAACAGAGCATTTAATCTCAGAGGTTATAATTACACAAATGCATTTGGGATTGTTTATGGCAGTATACATATCTTTTTCAGACTCTGGAAAACAGAAATTTCCAGACTGCCCTGAAGGAAATAATGTTCCAACACTGTAGCAGCAAGGTAGCTCAGTGCAAAACCTCATAGGAAAGAAAGATGAACATATTTTAAACCAAACCTGATTTCAGTCTCTGACTCTCTCATACCCCCAAGTCCCTGCTCACGTATAAACAATTAGTGAGTGTCCAGGCACTAAGATGCCTGTCTCCATGTAGTTTGCACAGGGTTGCTTGCGTGGAGGATTAAAGGTGTTGGAGGTCAAGCTCTTACTCACACTTCTTCGGCTCCTCCTGAGGGCATGCTGATTTCAGATGTGTGTCCTTCTACTCTTTAAGAGCTGACAGTGATTGATGTCTCTATTCTACCCCATTTCCATGAGTCATCAGTATTTCATCCCTGTCTCTTTTTCAGAACTGGTTATCTTGAGCAATTGTAGATAGTGGTGTGCTAGGATCTTTGTGACCTGTATAAACCTTATCTCACTCATATTTCACCCTGGTGTGCTCTTACTCACTTTCCAGACATAGCAATCTAAAATATTTTTACCGTAATTTTCCTTAGCTCTAGAAGATTCCTGGACATTGATTTTCTAATGAGTTGTTGCATCCTGATATATACTGGCAAAAAATTCAAAGCCACATTTTATGGTTCATAGGTTTTCTCCTCAAAAGATTGTTAACATCTCAGCACTCAGCAGCATAGTATGATAAACTTTCAACATTTTTGGTACAGGAGATCACAATGAAGATCACGATTCAATTTCTTCTGGCAGTCATTTCATCTCTAAATTCTAGGATGATCAAACCTTCATACTGTCTCTCTGTTTATAGGAATCAGCTGAGCTTTATAATAGACCTTTCTTTCTCATTCTCCGTAATAAAGTAAATAATGATGTGGAGGATCAAAGGACATCACACGACAAACCATTATGGTTTTAGGTAGAATGCCATTTATTGATACACTGCAAGCAGTTTATATAGGGTCAAAGCTACATGCTACTTGGCTATAATAACTGTCACACTACAAAGCAACACTTCTTATTTGCTATACTCCATAGTCCATGAGTGCAATGTTTGTCAACCCCTCCAAAGCATTCAGAAGTTGTTTATTTTAATACTATTCTTTCTCATCGCAAACTGCAGATGTCCTGCTTCAGTTTATCTCTCCACTAGCTTCAGAGAATGCAAACAGGCAGGATTGCTCACATTTCCATTCTCTGTAAGAAATTCTTCCTACACCCCAATTCACCTTACATTAGCATTTTTTATCCATAACAAGCTAGAGAAAAGTTTGACAGGAAAGGGAAACAACACTTATCATTGGTAGAACAGAAAGAAATATACCTGTTAAACAATGGAGAAAAGCATTTATTTCACTTTTAGATAGTATCCTGCATACTCTTTCAGTGACTTCCTGAGGGTGTGCTGTGTTAACAGGTACCCCATGTGGTCTTCATGCCACGTGGCTGCAAACCTCAGTGGCCATCCTGGCTGACCACGTGTGCGCGCGCAAACACACACACACACACACACACACACGGAGACACACACACACACACACACACACACACAGTGGTTCTTGCCCAATAATTACTGATCTGGTGTTTAACACCTGGTTACAAGTGAGTACAGTCCATTTCACTTTTGCCTTTTTCCCAACTGCAGCAGAGGGCAGGGGTGACCCCAGGCTGCTTTGATCCCAGCACTGCAAGGGTCTGCTCACCACCAGTATGAAATGAAATGGCAGTCTGGGCAGTAGGTTCAGGTTTGGTGGGAGTAGTGGCTCTGAAAGGTCTAAGAGCAGCAGTGACTGGAGCCCCACCAAAGGACAGTGTTGTGTGAGCTCTTGTCACTAGCCCATGTAGTCTGGAGGAGAAAAAGCATTTTTGTTCTCTGCTTGGTCATTTTTTTTCCTTCTCCACTCAGCTCCAGCAGGGTGCTGGAATTTTCTTAAAGAGACAGACCCTCCAAAACCGTGTTGGAAAAGGGAATAAAAAGAAAAAAAAAACCAAAAAAACACCTCCTGTAACTTTTGACATTTTGAAATGTTTGTAAAAATGGAAATAGTATGTGGGAAAGGCAGACATGCAGAATTCAAGGCTGTGTTATGCAGAACTCAAGGCAGTATATGTGTTTCTACAGAAATATTCAAAAAGAAAGCCACAAAAGTAGCAACTTACGGTATTTCACCTGGAATTATTATAGAATTCACTTGGGAGCTATTTAGGCCAGGAATTTCCCTTATTTCTTCCTAGAACAATGTTTTTGAACATTTCAAGTAAATGGCCAGAAAGCAGTGTGATGGCAGTAAAAAGTAACAGCATTTGTCAGGACAAGTTCTTTTAAAAATATGAAGAATTATCTATTAGACTAGTAAGTCTCAAAAGGATGCTTTTCTTTTTCATCAGTTTTAGCCAAGTTCCCAGTACCCAATAAACTGTGCTTTCTTGGTGTGACTGATCAATAAACCACTACAGTGGAAGAAACATAGGCAAGGTCAATATGCTCACTAATGTCAGGGAAAATTGTGGGGAAGGACTGACTACAGCTTTTAAAAATAAAGCTGAAATTATGTCACCACAAAAGAAACCAAGGGTGGCTTTTAATTTAGATAAATGGCTACAGCCATTGAGTGGATCAACTGGTTATATTAGCTTACCAAAACACAGTTATATCAGCTCAGTGAATCAACCAGCTTTTACTGTTCACCCTTCAGTTAACCAAAAGTTTATAAATGTCTTCTTGAGTTAGTCAGACTGTTATGGTGGGAAATATTGTATAAATGGCTTAGCTTAATGGGCAGCATAAAAATGAATAATCAATACATATTAAAGGAGAACAATGGACTTAAGCCGGTTGAAGCACTTACATTCTTTTCCAGATAGTGGGGACACCCAGCATGTTGACAGTGAGCGCATGTGTGTGTGTGTGTATATATATATATAGAGAGAGAGAGAGAGAATGATAGAATGATAGTAAGAATCCCTTTTATATTGTAAACCAAATATGTATTACAATTAGTATACTCTGTATGCACAATTTGTGCTTGTATTGTGATTTACGTATACTGCTCTGCTAAATCAAAGTCTATGTAAAATCAAATACTTCAAGCAAGTAAACTTGGTGTTAATTAGTAAATCCTGCACATGAGGAATGTCTAAAAGAATATGTTGAGAGAGTGTTAGGTTCTGACATTTCGTTTGTTATTATCTTGTCTTTATGTGTAAAGAGCAAGTCCAGATTCTTTTCCGTTGGAAACACCTTTATAAAAAGATTATCTTCATGGGCTATGAAATCTCAAATTTTTTCCAGTATTCTGGTAAAGGTCAGATGAAATGCAGAAAAAGAACGCAACATTTCAAGGAGTTGGAGACAAAGCAAGCTAAAGAAAGTATGGCTATTTAACTTAATAGTTACAACGTACAGCAAAAAAGGAAGGACTCCTGGTTCCAGGATCAGGTGTTTGCTTATGTATTTTAGCTAAGGAATGTTTGAAGCATTATCTTTCTTAGGGGACAGGATAGGAAAGAGCACGAGCAGAATTCTCTGATAAAGAGCTATCAGCATTACCTTTTAAATTCAAAATTTTCATGTTGTTTTCCCAATGAATAACCCTAAGGACTTCGATGGAGAAAAACCAGTTCTAGCTCTTAATGTATGACCTAAGTTCTTCAACTTAGAAAAAACCCTTGAGATTTCCAAATAGAATTGTCCTTGAAATATCTCCTAAGTCTTCACAGCTTCTTGCTTTCCATAAATAAGCATAGGAGGTTGTCTTTGTCTTTGACTCCTTTGAAGTTATAACACATCAGAAGAATGTGGATACCACTTTACAAGGCAGGGAGATAGAGTTTGAGGGTCTGCTTTATTTAGTGGATTTAAGTTCAGAATCTAGTTTTTTTCCATCATACTAAAGCCCAGCAAGGCCAAAACAATTTAGGAAAATAATACCTTAATTTTCCTCAAAGATTATCTTATAGCCAGGAGAACTCTTGAAGAACAGTCCAAAAATATTATTTTGAACTGAAAATTTTCTTAATCCTCCTCCAACAGTATTGTCTTCATATCTTTTTTGATATAGTATGTAGTATATAGCATAAAATCTTCAAATTCCTACTTTTTTTTTTAGCTATGTTGTCCTTTGTTTTTCTACTCTGAAGCTTATTTTAAATGCACTTATTCCATAGTCCCCACAGTTCCCTCTTGTATTGCCTTCACTGCACTGTAGAAATTGAGAGGTTCTTTAAATGAGACCCTATTATTTTCTTCCTCTTTTGGGCAATTTCTCTATGAAACAACATTTTGACAGTCATTTGTTCTTGTCATTGCAGGCAGAATAATGAATATGAAACCTAAAGGCTCTTAACTGGATAAAGTTTAGAAAACATTGTGTGAAGAAATTTTAATGTTTTATTAACATTTTAAGTTTGAGAAAAGCAACAAAACCATGCAGTTTTAAAGATTCTGAAAACTGAACAGCTGTAGCATCTTCTTTTGAAGATGTTAAGGCAACTCTGAATAATAGATGACAGATGTAGGAGTTTAGTAATGCTGGGAAGCTTTCATCTCTCACTAATTCAAAACTAACCTATAACAATATTGACCTTATTGACCAGTAGAACATGTAAAGTTCTTGTTTAAAATCTTATTTTTTTCAATCCTCTCCTTACCTACTCTTACAACATCACAATGCTACTAGCTGTTTTACATTAGCAGTCATTAACAGTTATTTTCATGACTTTCTAAAAGCTGTCAAAAGAATATAATATTAGAAAACACAAAATTATATTAATGCCCATAGCAAATAAAAACCAATGACAACAGAAGTAGCGTAAAATCAGTTAATATTTTCTAGATGGGAATTAAATACTAGAGGAAAACATATTTCTTTGGAGAAAGTTAATTATTAAAAAAAAATTGCAAATCCTCTGTAATATGTAACTAACATTGCATTTGAGGGGAGGAAAGTCCTTTAGGTTATTAATTTAAGATCAAAAGAAGAGACTGTTTCAGTTGGAAGGGGTAACAACCCACTACCAAAGCTCCAAGCTGTATCAGATGTTACACTTTAATTTCAGGCATCAAGAGATTTTCCCTACAGGAACCCTTGCAAAAACTTTGGTTCTTTGGTGCCTTGAGTTCACGTCCAGAGGAAAACTACATATTTTTTCTCTAAGAGATTTCTTTTAATTTGGTGATAAAACAGGCATTTTGACAATAAGGGTTTTACAAAATAACATGTACCTTCACAAAAGCATTACAACAGATGACTGAGACTAGCAAGCATTTCTACAGCATAGAAAACCTTTGTTACACCCAGCAAAGACAAGCTCTATGCAACCTAAGTGAGGTACCCACAAGAGGAGAAAAAGACTAAGGGAAGAGAGATTGAGAGAAAAAAGAATGAGAGAAAAAGAGAAGATAAAAATATAGTTACCAATTAGAAGGTCATATGTCGACAGCTTCAAGAAGAGCAGGCCAGGGTAAAATAGAGGGCTCATGCTTGCCTGTCTATAGGCTCTGGTTATTGTGGCCACTCCCTCCAGGAGGGACCTTTGGATCACTGACCACTCCCTGTCCCCTTAGCCAAAGGTGCTCCGGGGGTGTGCTGTGGGTGGTCCACATACAGACTTTATTGACTGATGGTGCCCCATGCAGTCTTCGTGCCATGTGGCCAAACCTCGGTGGCTGTCCTGGCTGACCATGAGGACTCTGTGCTAAAGGCCTGGTTCCCTCCCCTGACACACACACATAAACCAAAATGGTTGATTCAACCTATCAATCAGTGAGACATAAGTCTCGTCTCTGACAAAAGGGATGTACAATTATCTAGTTCAGCTGCCTGACCTCTTCAAGGCCTCCTGAAATTCAAAGTAGGTTGTTAAGAGCATTGTCAAAATGCTTCCTAAACCCTGACAGGCTTGGGGCATCCACCACCTCTCCAGAAAGCCTGCTTCAATGTCTGTCCACCCTCTTGGTAAAGAAGTGCATCTGTTGTGTCAGTAGTGTTTGATGTGAACTTGAGGAGCTGCTGTCAACTAATAACATGATGTTTTATGTGACAGAAAGAAATGTTCCTTTTTTATCCTTGTCAACTGTGCTACGCTACTGACAAAGATAATAATGTTTCTATAATGTTAAAAAGGAAGTGACAGACCAGCTGTTGAGCATAAGAACATAGACTTCCTTGAAACATATGGATAAAACAGTATTATACCATAACATGATACTTGTATCTGAAAATATTCAGATGACACAGGCATTTTCTTATCAGTTTCAATTTAGGTTACTCAGCAAAATAAATGAATATATTGACTTCAGGAATGAAAAAGTCATGTATTTGGAAGAGTAAAAGAAACATAGAAATGTTCTATCTTCTCTGAACTTTTTCATTAGTATGTCAACTTGATAAATACGTATTGATTGTGATTTGCCCATCTGATTGTTGTTCCAGACTGAAAGAATATGCTCAAGACACATATGACAAATTTTTCTAATAAAGTATCCACTGGAAAATTGTATTGGGTTTGTGTGGCCAGGTTCTGGTAGTGGGGGGGATACAGGGGTGGATTCTGTGAGACTCTGCCAGAAGCTTCCCTCATGTCCAGTAGAGCCGATGCCAGCCAGTTCCCGGATGCTGGCTAAGGCCAAGGCAATCAGGAATGATAGTAACATCTTTGCAATAACATATTTAAGAAGGAAAAAAAAAGTTATTGCGCAGATGAAAATTGCAGCCAGAGAAGAGCTGAGTGAGAATATGTGAGAGGAGCAATCCTGCCTCACCAAAGTCAGTGCAAAAATAGGATCTCTAGGTGCTGGAGCTGACATTTCCCTGAAACCTATGATGCACACCAGGGTGAAGCAGCTGTCCCCTTGCAGCCCATGGAGGCCCACATTGATGCAGAGATCCACCTGCAGCCTGTGAAGGAGAGCCACGCTGAAGCAGGAGGATGTCTGAAGGAGACTGTGACCCTGTAGGAGGCCCATGCTGACCTTCAGACCTGTGGAGAGAGGTTACCATGCTGCAGTAGGTTTTCCTGGTAGGACTTGTGGCCCTGCGGGGGACCCATGCTGGAGCAACCTGTGCCTGAAGGATTGCATCCCATGGAAAAGTGATGCATATCGCAGCAGTTTATGAAGAACGTAGCGTGTGGGATGGACTCATATTGGAGAAGCTCATGAAGGACTGCCTCTCGTGGGAAGGACCCCAAGGGGAGCAGTGGTAGAACTTCTTTCTCTGAGCAGTGGCAGGAACAACTTGAGGAACTTACTGTAATCCCCATTCTCCATCTCTCTGTGCTGCAGGAAGGGAGAAGGAAGAACTTGGGAAAGAGGGAGGAGTGGGGAAAAATGTTTTTAAGGTTTATTTTACTTCTCATTACCCTGCTCTGATTCTGTTAGTAATAAATTTAATTAATATCCTCACTTCAAGTCTGTTTTGCCTGGGATGGTAATTGCTGAGTGATCTCCCCAGGTCCTTATCTTAACTCATGTACCCTTTATTATATTTTCTGTCCTCTGTCCAATTGCAGAGGTGAGTGATAGAGTGGCTTTGGGGGTACTTGGTGTCCAGCCAGGGGCAACCTACTACAACAATACTGGACAAGAGATACTTTTCACTCAGAATTTCTAAAGGTACTTCTGACCAGACTAGCTCACAATGACCACTTCCCAAAAATGAGTTGTTGGAAATCGACCTATGTGATAAGTCTGAAAAAATTGAAAAAAAATAAGAAAGCATGGAGAAGAAAAGGAAGGAGGAAGAGTCTCTTCTGATTATCTCCAAGGCTATGAAAAAGTTTTCTGTATAATTACAGGAATAATATAAGTTTGGGGTTTTTTTCAAAATGTTTTATTTAAAAGCTTTGAAATTTATCTCAAACAAAATCACAAAACATTAGTAAGTAACTGTAACAGGATGGGTTCTACAGTTGCTGGAAAAGTGAGGCTGAGCACTGTAGAGAGTTCAGAAAAACAGTGTCTTTAATAACAGGAGTGACCGAATAACAAGAACCCAAAGAGAAGGGAGAGAGAAAAAGGGAGATTAAAGCACTAAGCCCAAACATGTAAGCACCCCAGTCACCAGAGTTACTCACGTAAGGTTGTCTTACCAACTCAGAACACTCCCCTGAAGGCAGAGGCTACATCTTCTATGCATTGGCAGACAGCAGGCATCCCTGCTGTCTTTCTGGGGAAAGAACCACCAACACCAAGAGCACAAGCCATCTCACCTTTTTTTTGAGCCTGCTAGAGACGTCTGCCAGGGGAGATGAGGTCACCACCCCCCAGGAAGAGGTCCCAGACCCTGTGCTCTCCCTCTCTCTTTCCCCTAGCTCTCCCCGCCTCAGCTCTCCTCCCAGGGCTGTCAAACCAATAGGAGAGACTCAAGTAACTTTAGTTTATGCAAAGTCTGTCTTCAAGGATGAAGTCTTTACTGTATCAGCTTTTGTTCCCTAGAACTTGATAGGAAAAGGATAAATCTTTTCACAGGTGGCATTGGCAAAAACACAGACCAAAATGTCAACAGTTTTAATTCCCAACACAGCAACAGGACATGTAAATTAAATAGCCCTTTTATCGATAATTTGATCTAAGAAATATTCAATATTTTCTTCCTACTTAAAATTATGGTGTCAAAGAAAAATATTGTCTGAAACAAAACTGCTATTCACATTATAATCTCCTAAACACTTCCATTTCATGTTTAGCTGAAACCTAAAGAATTTGCTCATGAATAGGCTTTTTCCTTTTGAAATCATGTAATTGTAGTTGTTTCAGATAAACTTACTTACTTACATAGTAAAGTATGTGTGCATATCTAATAATTAATTCCAGAGTCTCAGAGTACTTTGAACGTTGTATTATCATACATTATTTACTGATTAATTAATTTGATTCTATTAATGTGAGAGGACACAGTCCATGATAATTTTGCTCTATACATTAATAATGAAAACAGTTAGGCTTCATTTTGCTTGAATGAATCTCATATTATTGAATCAAGTATTGGGTTTTTTTTCCCTATAAACTGAAGTTGAATAGAATATAGGCATCAGCTCTTTAAACTACTGCTACTGTAAATAATCATATTTTTCTTGTGAATACTTGACAGATAAATACTGATTGACTAGCAAAGCAGACTGCAAAATTTTTATGCAACTTTGATCTAAATTTTGACATGTGTAGAAGCAAACACAGAAAATGTACAAGGAACAGAATATGTAATATAGAACAATGGCAACTCATAGTGTTTGTTCATGCCCAGAGATAGTTTTTTTTCAAGAATGTAATGTCAGAACATTATGTGGTGTGAAAATATTTCCCTTTTGTTAAAGCTGTGGTACTAATTGGTATTATTAAACAAATGAGGCAGAAAATTTTTGACTGAATTTGAAGTACAGAAACTGATTAATAAACCCACTGTAAAATGTGACACAGGAATTAGACTCAAAGCAATAGGCATAGCAACTGAAAGGACTGTTGTAGAGAAAATACCCTTAAACTTCTGAGACCTCAATACCACGCCTTTCCTGTAGAACTGCAGTTCCATGTCACTGAAATGCATTGCAGTTTTCATTCCCATTCCTTTTAACTTATTGTTCCTGACTTTATGTGTTCCTAATCCCCTATGATAAAGAGCTAGACATCTTTCTCAGGAGGCCATTATTTATAATTTTCTTGGCTGTGGGTTTGCGACAGTTTCTTCTTTTAACTGAAATAAATGATCACAGTTTGTTTCTGTATGATTCTACATCACTAAAGATTACAGAATCTTTGCCAAAGGACATAGACTCATGTAAGAATAAGATACTCCAGATGTAGGTTTCCAGAAATCTAATGTGCTCCTTTTTTGCACATAACAAGATTTTATGTGTAGCGTGCTAGCATACATAGTTGTCATTGGTTTGATTAAATTTGCAGCATTTTGTATTGATACAGGAAAAACAGGAAAGAAGAAATAATTAACATGCAGGAAGCCTACAAGCAATAAACATCACTAGTTTGACTGCATTCTTATCCAAAAAAAATTCTGTGTTTTTATAAGGCCTAACACTATTCCTTACGCTAGCATTTTACAGTCACCAAGTGCTGTATGGCAGAACTGCAGATCAATATAAATTGCTGGCCTTTAAAAGAAATGTCTCCAATTTGGCCCTGAAGTCTGGTACAGACTTAATAAACTGCTTTCTTCAGTTTTGCCTTTCTAGCACAAACCTTGGCATTAGTTACAAGCAAGCATATGTAACATATAGCAGTTGTCAATAAATCTATGAACTTTTGGAAACCTCTTCATCCATCTTGAACCCTATGTCACATGAATGTTATACATTAAATTAAATATAAATTAAATATGGAGCTAATCTTCTATGAGGATATAACCATAACAGAAACAGGATTTTCCACCTTAAGTACAGACAGGTCTTCAATATGCAGAGTGAAAAGTAGAATATCATCTTAAGTTTCTGACATCACAGCCCAGCTCTAGGTCTTTAGAAATCCTGATGTTTCTCCAATAAAAAGCAATGTATAATGGTTCTGTTTAAAAACTGTTTTAAAGTCTATTACTAATCTTAATCATATCTGAGTAAAAAAAAGTATTTACAGAACATGAGTATTTACTTTTAATATTTTCAGGTGTGATTTTAATCCAGAAAGCATTAAATTTGTGAAGTAATCCAAACACTTAACATATTTTTCCAATATTAAATGATGATTCAATAATGAACAAGAGTTTCCTTTCAAACTCAGAGTTTTTTAATTGTTTTTTAACAACATTTCTGGGCATCAATCAGTCTTTTCCTCTGTATTTCAGTTAATTCCAAATCAGATTCTTGCTTCTCTTTTGGTTGTGAAAAATTCTCCCATGAGACTTTTTAGTGCAACTTATTGCAATTCTCTCTTGAATATCTTCTTTCAGTATTCCAGCTAAATTTTGGTCTTTGCTTTGACCTTGAAATAGTGACTTTTCTGGATCACCTCACTTCTTCCATACAGAAGGCCCATTAATAGTAGAGATAACTGCTTAGATTTATTCATGTGACTAGTTATTGTGAGTGTATTGCTAAAAAAGGGAATTACTAGAGCAGTGAAGACTGTTAACTATTCCAGTGTTGCCTAAAATTGAAGAAAAATCTTTTGAGACAACATTAGTCTGGGAAAAGTAAAGAGTAGTTCTTTAATGAGACTTTTCAGTGTACAAAGTATAGAGAGAGACACACCCTGCCCCCAGTGACAGCCTCAGGCTCCTTCAGGTGGAACCCAAGGCTCTTCATGGCTCTCCTGGGAGGGGAGAAAGGACCCCCCCCAATGAATAGAGACGAGCCAGTATGTAGGTGCAGGCAGTATATGTGTGAACACAGCAGTATAGGGGTATTACAAATTTATGTCTACTTAATTACCAATCTAAGAACCCCTCAGACCTTGTACCAGCCTGGTGCCACTCCCAGAACCTCCCTCAGATCTGCCGCTTGGCATGCCTCCCCTGAAATTGCGTCGGAGGTCTCAAGACCCCTTACTTCTTCACCATCAATACCTTCACATCATTTCTCTTCTTTGGAGCTTCTCCAAGGTTTCTGGTCTTTCTGTTGCTTTGACTAACATGACTAAAATGGTATCTTATTTTGACTATAATATGTACTGTTATTCTAGTCCTCATACATGTGTCCCAAGTGAAATGTTCTAGTTGGTATCTCAACCTTAACACAGAAAGTCAGGAACGTAGCACAGGGGTAGAAACTGTTAGCTACTACCTCAAATGTAAGAAACTATACAGCTATATAAAAATCTACAAATATATAAAATTCTAAGTCATCACCAGCATTTCTTGGAAAGAAACTATGTAAGGAAAGCTGCTGTGCTTCATGAGCAATCTCAATCAAACAGATTTGGTTCATACCAGTTACCTTATTTTGGTGCCAAGATCAACATCTTCTGCTGCCCTCAACTCTGCACTGAGGGCTTCAACTCACCCTGCTGGTCATGAAATGATCTTTTCAAAGACTGAGACTTGTTCCCACAAGTCAAAGTATTTGATTCATGGCATTGTGGCTCTTTCATGATTACCTCAGCTTCCCTCAACTGCCTTTGTACCCAGTTTGAATTTTTATTTTGCCATATTTTTAAGCCGTTCATTGCAAATGGTCTTGGTCTTTCATAGATAACAAATGCAAACCCTCTGCAGCAAACCCTACTTAGAACTGGTTTTTTCTGCAATTGTACATTCATTCTGATGCCAAAGGGGTTTTTGATTTTTCATTTTTGTAGATTTTAGGAACAGAGTAACTGTAGCAAATGTAGTGTTCATATTTGTAACATCCTAAGTTCATTGTTTATACCTCCTAACTCCTACTACGGATTAGTAGCTCAAATTCTTTTAGCTATTTAGGCTCTCTTCAAGGCAGAAAAGCTGAAGACCATCAGAAAGGCCTGCAAAACAAGACCAAACATAAGCTAACAACCTTGAGTCTAAGAACACTGCAAGAACTCCAAAGCCCGAGGAAGAGAAGAGCTGATGAAGACAGAGGGTTTCAACGACCCCAGCCCCAAATCCTGGGGGATGGCACAGGGGTGGGACTGAGGCTGGACTGAGAAATGTGTAAAGTAATGACTGAGTGGGCAATATTATAAAAACCATGGAAACCAGTGTTCGAGGGGAACGAAGATGTCATCATGTATTCCTAAAGAGCCCTAAGCCTGGACATTAAAGAATGTACCTTTTTATCTTATCCCACATTAACTTGGCTCGGAGTCCTGTTTTCGGGTTCTCTCACGGCATCAATTCCTTCCCACCACTTCACTACTACATTTCTGTTTCTATTATATCAATAATTCAATCACTGACTGCAAACACAGGATTTTGCACTCCACAGTAAGTTTCCCTTTTAATGCTTTAATAGAGTAGTCAAGGTTACCACTCTATACATACTACAGCGATCTCAAGATCTACTTCAAGTTTACTGTGAATAGTTTTCCCCCCACCCCTACTTATCTCAGTTCATCTTCTAGACAAACTACCTTCTGAATGACCCACATACAGAAACTTTCCTTTGGATGGTAGAAAGTAATTTCCTTACCTACCCTGAAGGTGAAAAGTGGTCACCTGTAAATCTGATTGCAACCATCTCTAAAATACTCACAAGAAGTTTCAAATGCCCGTGGTCAGCACTCTAAGAGATTGAATTTTTGTTTTCAGTTATTATTCCATTCTACTTTCATAGTCTGCAGCTGCAGTTCCAAAGCTGCTGAGTTTTTCAGAGTTCCGTCCAAAAGGACATGATCCATTTCCATTTTCCACCAAGCTGTGACACTCCTCCTAATCACTCTGCTTAGGCAAATTTTGCCATGCCCAGAGTGACTCTACAAAGAAAATGTACAGAAATGAATATTTTCTCAGAGAGGTTGTGGACTCCTCATCCCTGGAGGTGTTCAAGACCAGGCTGGATGGGGCTTTGAGTAACCTGGTCTAGTGGAAGGTTTCCTGCCTGTGGCAGGAGGGTTGGAACTGGATGATGTTCAAGGTGTCTTCCAATCCAACCATGATTCTATGAAAACTGTATAGTAAAAGAAACTCTACCAAAATTGAATGAAAAACACTAAACCAATAACTTCCCTGTAAGACTTTGGGCTCCAAGTGACAAGCTCATCAAAGGGGGTTTGCTTTAAAAATATACAAGGCTCCAAAAAATTGTCTTTTTTAAAAGAGCCTTCAGTTCTTTTAATACCTTGAGATAGCACAAGGGGAAAATACTGCACACAATTTCTCAAGAAGTCAAATACTTTTACTGGCAAACTTTAGAAAAATGAGGAAACTTGGTAAAAGTTTAAAGTGCAACATTAAACCAAAATAAAGCATTCCAAAAACATTGACTTAGCACATGCTAACCCATACAACCTTCAAAATCCAACCAATCCAGCTTTAAGTCACCGTAAATATCAAGAAAGATTAGAAGTAAGGAAAGAGAGAAAAAGAAAGAATTGTAGCTACTACCCCTAGATCCAACATAGATCCAACTACCAGGAGTCCAGAAGATGGTAGGGTACAAACACATGGAGACATCTTTGTTTTTATCTGCTCTAATTCCCTGTGGCCACCCCCCAGAGATGTGACTTTTGGCCCACTGACCACTCTGGGGCTCCAGGACAGGGTGAGGGACAGTGCACCTGGTGTGTCAGCCATTCTGGGGCTGGATTAGTAGCTCCAAGGGGCATAGTATGAGGGAGTGTTCTCAGGCTGCTTTTGACTGACAGCTGCTCCAGAGCTGACCAAGGAGGCTTGAAGAGGCTGGATTGGGGCACAACACCATTTTACCTTTGTGAAATTTGACTTGTCCCTTCTCCCCCGCCATACACACATGAGTTGATCTGATCTAATGATTAATATAACCATCCAGTATCTCACAACCCCCACAAAGCCCCCAAAGAAATCCAAACCCAAGAAACAATCCCCTCCCAAACTATTCTTTATTGGTTAATGCATCAGAATGACATTAACACTATAGAGGAAACAGTATTTTTATGATTCTATGATGAAATTTTGCTGACAATTAGTCCTTTACCAGAAAAGAAAAGATTGCTGCTGCTTCTAAGAAAAGTCTATTTTTTAATGTTGTTTATATTCCCCCTTCTGAGTCACTTTTCTTTCTTTTAGGAATTTATAGATCTCGTGTTTATATTTTTTCACTTTACTTTTTGAAATGTTAGTGATCTTTTGTTATCAAGAGCCTTATCTGTCTGAAATCTTACCTTTCTTACTTGGCATAGTTGTACTCTAGAGAATTTCTCACAGATCATTCTGAAAATCTTGCAGTTTTTTTCAGAAACATGATTCAAGGTTATACAGTTAGATCACATCAGAGCTGAGTCTTTCATCACACAGAGAACATGTAGAAGTGTCTTGGGTTGAGCTGGCAAAACGCCAGCTGCCCAATACAGCGTCAAAGCCTTTCTCCCTCTGGCTGAGAAAAAGGGAGAAATGAAAAACAAAACAAAACAAAACCAAACCAAAAAAACCCAAAACAACCTAGAAACTCAAACCAGTTTATGCTTAAACTAATTATATATATTTATACAGAAAAGAGAAAATTAAGAGAAAACTACAATATAACACACACTTACACGTTAGAAAAAACAATGATTTTCTACCTCCCACCAAAACCAGATTCCATCACTAGATCTATAAGCACCCCAAAAGACACCCAGCAAGAAACAGAAAGTATAACAACAAAATGTTCCTCTTCCCTGAAACTACAACAAGATGCAAGTAGTGGCAGCAGCAGCAGAGCTCAGACAACAAGACAGCAGCTGCGTGTCTTGCCTCTACTTTAGCCATGATGGAACTGAGTGAACACCTCCTACTCCTGTATTCATATCTCAGGTTTGCATCATCTGGTATGAAATATTTCTTTGGTTGCTTAAGTCAGGTGATACCTGTCTCTCCTAATCTATGTAGATTGTGTGAAGTCAATTTCACTACATTTAGAGGAGAAATCTCTCTCATTTCCACCCTCCCACTTTTGTTTTATTTTCCCTTCCTTAGACAGAACTGTGTAAAAAATGGCTGTGGAACAGAGTAGGTCATTCGTGTCTACTTTTGATCTGCAGTGAGCATGGAAATATTTGGATATGTACAAATAATATTTAAAAAGTAATAAAAGCACAGTGCTTTCTTGTTGAGACAAGACATGAAGTACTGAATAAACAAAATTACCAAAACCAAAAGTTTACTTGCTCTACTTTCTATAGTAGATAGTGGAAACAAAGAAGCAATCCAGACTACTGCTAAAACTTCACCGTAGTTTGAAAGGTTTATTTCCTCTAAATTGAATTTATTGGCCATATAAATTTAGATAAAGCTACTGCATTTATTTGACCTGAAGAATTATATTTGAATATATTTCTCAGGAATAAAATTTTATTAATTTAGAATATTCACTAGACTGTTGTTTACAGATCAAAGCAATGCTGTTGGGAGTTCAAACTGTACAATTTGAAGGGGAAAATATAAAGAACCTCTCTCTAACAGAACTTAATTGAATTCAGTCCCAGATTTTTTCTTTGCTTCAAAAGCAGCTAGATCCAAGCTGATCCTTCCACTTTGCAGAAGTCTAGGATATCCATATAAATTTGGTAACACTACAGTTAAAAGAATGATGTATATAGAAGCAGAAGTAGACAGGGATGGGGAACCTATTAGCGCCACTATGATCCAAGAGGAAACAGTGACCTGCTGAGCCCTTAGATACTCACAAGTGTATGGGACTGGCTGGGGTCCATCCTAGGGTGATGAGGGAACTGAGGGAGGAGCTCACTTAACCACTCTCCATCATTTATTATCAGTCTTGGCTCATCTTGGAGGTCCCAGATGACTGGAAGCTGACCAGTGTAATGTTTATCCATAAGAAGGGTCAAAAGGAAGACCCTGGGAACTACAGGCCTGCATGCCTGACCTCAGTACTCAACAAGGTTATGGAACATATCATCCTGAGTGCAATCACACAGCACATACAGAAAAGCTGGGTTAATCAGACCCAGCCAGCATGGGTTTAGGAGAAGCAGATGCTGCCTGACCAATCTGATATCTTTTTACAAACAGAGGGTCCACCTTGTGGATGAGGGGAAGGCTGTGGCTGTGGTCTATTTGGACTTCAGTAGAGCTTTTGAGACTGCCTCTCATGGCATACTCCTGGAAAAGCTGGCAGCCCACGGCTTGGACAGGTGTACTCTCTGCTGGGTTAGGAACTGGCTGGATGGTCGGGCCAAGAGAGTGCTGGTGAACGGAGCTGCATCCAGCTGACAGCTGGTCACTAGAGATGTTCCCCAGGTGTCAGTGTTGGGCTCAGTCCTGTTTTAATATCTTTATTGATGATCTGTACGAGGGGATCTACCATTTGCAAATTTGCAGATGACACTGAGTTGGGGGGGAATGTTGATCTGCTGGAGGATAGGAGGGCTCTTCAGAGGAATCTGGACAGGTCAGATTGATGGGCTGAATCAAACAGTAGGGAGTTCAACAAGGCCAAGTTTCAGGTTCTACACATTAGCCACAAAAACCCCAAGGAGCACTGCAGGTTGGGAACAGAGTGGCTGGAGAGTGGCCAGGCAGAAAGGACCTGAGTGTGCTGAGTGACAGGAGGCTGAACATGGGCCAGCACCATGCCCAGGTGGCCAAGAAGGCCAATGGCATCCTGGCTTGTATCAGGAATAGTGAGGCCAGAAAGAGCAGGGAAGTGATTCTTCCCCTGTACTCAACACTGGTTAGGCCAGACCTTGAGTACTGTATCCTGTTCTCGCTGGGCTCATCAGCTCAGGAAGGATGTCGAGTCCAAAGAAGGGCAATGAGGCTGGTAAAGAGTCTGGATGGTAAATCCCATGAGAAGTAGCTGAGGGAGCTAGGGTTTTTTAGCTTAGAGAAAAGAAGGCTTGGGGGTGACCTTATCACTCCCTACAACTACCTGAAAGAAGGTTGTGGCCAGATGAGGGTCAGCCTCTTCTCCCAGGAAACCAGCAATAGGACAAGGGAACACAGTCTTAAGCTGTACTCCTGAAGGTTTAGGCTAGACATTAGGAAAAAGTTCTTCACTGAAAGAGTGATTGAGCATTGCAATGGACTGCCAAGGGAATGGTGGAGGCACTGGCCCTGAACGTGCTTAAGAATCTTAGAGGCTGGATGTGGTACTCAGTGCCATGGTCTATTTGATGTGGTAGTGTTTGGTTAAAGGTTGGACTCAGTGATCTCAGAGGTCTTTTCCAGCCTAGCTGGTTCTGTGATTCTAAGAGGGAAACCCCGAATAAAATAATAGTATTGTGACTCAAACACAGAGGGCTCTAAATGGTACTCATTGAGAGAAATATTCCCATCAATTTACTCAGAATTTTTATGTGTTTATGTACATTGAAGATAGGAAAGGCTAAAGTAAACTAAGCCAACTCAGAATTTCTAGAAAATATGGAGTGAAATATAGTTGAATAGGGTCTAGATTTTTTGAAAGTCATTGGATAGTTGTAACATTTAGATAATTTAGTTAAGTTTAGCTATTTGTGCACATGAATAGTTTCTCAAGAAATTGATAAAGGATTTCTGTAGCAAGTGCTCACTAAGTAAGTAAATCTAATTGCCTTTCCAAAGTTACAACTGTGGGAAAAAATAGCTTTATGAGGCAATCAGATTAATTAATTCAAAGTGTCCATGTATTGAGTCTTATGAGAAGACACCGTACTTTGGATAAGTCAGGATACAATTTGTACTGTATAAAAAGGGTCAGAATTTCATACCAAGTAAACAAACAAAAAGGAGTACAGAAAGGGCAATTGATGCTGGGAGGAAATATATCCAACAAAAGAAAGTTTCCTGTACATTTAGCTTCATAATTTCATGCTTGAGATGCCAGTACCTCATGTATAACAAAAGGTAAAATGATGCTGAGTGTAACTGAAATGAAAAACCATTTGGACATAAACTCTAGCTCCTTTTTTTTTTTTTCTTTTTTTCCCCTAAATAATGAAGAGCAATTGAAATTAGAAATATGCTTAATGGTGCAGAAATAATTTGAATGCCACAAAAGATAATATATAATGAACTCTGAGCTTGTCTACTTTATTTGTGACTAAATTTAGGAGTCTTCACAAACTGGATTTTATATTTGAAGTTCCTAACAAATATGAATGTACATATGATTTGATGTGAGAAAGGTGGTAAGGCTGATCTTGATAGTATCTATCAGTAAAACAGGCTATGTAATTTTATTAGATTGAATTAAGGTATGACAGTAGGTTATACACATCTTAATACAAAGTTATATCCAAGTAATTTGCAGTCAATGAATAGAAGTACAGCAAGATCAATATTGCCTACTGTTAGAAAACAAAAGATCAATTACTGCTGAAATTATTTACAATCATTATTTTACTCTTTAAATGGCTATCTGTATTTTCAGGAACTAGTGGGAAGAATGCAGGCTTAAACCATTACTCTGATGGAATGTTTTAAGGAATATTTAATCTCGTTCTTGCTCTGTTTATACTGACTTTCAGTTGACATTAACCTCAATGGCAGTGATAATTTAATCTGCTAAAATCTTGAATAATATTGGTAATAAATATATTGCAAAATAAACTTTGGACTCCTGTAAACTCACATGTTCGATCTAAGAATAAAGAGAATATTTTTATTAAATGACATAAAAAGATACATTTTTGTTTTCCAATTTGATAATAAAAAGAACTCCTGAGGATTAAATATCTGGGGAAGACAATGGGAACTATCTGGAGAAGGAAAAGGCTTTGGGAAGCGTTTCTAACTTCACACCTTTTAAGATTCTTAGACATTTTGGGAAGCTTTTCTAGCTTCACACCTTTTAAGATACTTAGACATTATCATATTAACAAATAGGAATTTTTTTCTTGCTTTTAATTTTACTATTCTTGAAAAGTTGACTTGTTTCCCAAGGGTTTGGGTTTTTTTTAATTCTTTTTTCTTATGTACAATAAACATTCCAATAACACATATCAGATTGTAAATTTCAAAGCTTAAGGTTCCAATGATTAAACAATTACTTTGCTTTGTGTGTTTGGGTTTTCCTGCTTGAAAACTTTTTGGAGTAAACACGTTGCTAGGCTTGCTAATGCATTTTTAAACAATTGAATGGTACATTAAATTTATGATTTATATGTAGCCATTGCTGTAGTGATGCATTTTTTAATATTATTTTTCTATATTTACTCTTCAAACTGACAAGTTGACAATATTTTATTTCAACTAATGTAGCTAATTTTTTTTTCCCATTCCCTTAGTGGATTTATATCTTTCATGTAAAAACAAAAACAAAAACAAAAACAAAACAAACAACCCCCCCCCCAGAAACAAAAACAAAAAAGCCACAAACAAACAACTCAAAAACTCCACCCCCCAAAAACAAAACAAACAAACAAACAAAAAAACAACAAAAAAAGAGGATTAATATAAGATTTTTAATATTACTATTTTGTTAATGGGCAAAATGTTAGAAGAAAGAATATTAGTAAATCAGAACAATTTGAAATTATGAATCTTAAGACTTTTATATCTACAAAAAATTTCATTTAAAATAGATGTCTAATAGTAGATATTGGGCTCAGAAAAGAATGAACAAAAAGAGAGAGAGATTCTAGAAAACAAATAAGAAACCAATCCCAGATATATAAAAATCAGATAATTATATATAATTTTAGTTGTGAACTTTAACGAGTATTTTATCAAAATGATAACATTCATGAATTATGAAATTTTATGGAACATGAAATTTATCTACACTAAAAAATTCAAAGAAGAAAAGTCATAGAAACAAAAAAAAAAATCTAGCTGAAAGTGTCCATTTATGGTCTTTAAAGAAAAGCCTGGAAAAGAAGAAATATCTGCTGACAGATAGAAATTGTGTAATTAAAAAAGAATTGCCAAATCTGAATCCTGTCCCCATTGAACAAATATTTAATCAAAAGAGAGGTGAAAAAGCCTATATTCTATATTACAAGCATAGTATAGTGAAGACAAATATACTCTTATATCGTTAGTAAGGTCAACATAGTCTGTTGTCTCCCTTTGTCTCTACATCTCAACACAAACACTGCACAACCTTTAGCTGTTATAGAATAATTTTAAGATAGTTCCATGACCCAGCATTGCCCCATTTCCCTCTGAAGTTATAGGCAATTTGGAATGTATAAATATTTCCATGATTGCTAAGTAAAGAAGCTGTTGCCTTCCTCTAAAAAGATATTCTGAAACTCAGAATGTCTGTAACTGCTAAAAAAGAAGACTGGACAGGGTTTTGGATACTCCAGTCACATCTGTGTAGCTACAATTAAACTGACCAAGAGATAAACAGTAATGAGAGAGTATGATTTCCTGCAGAATTAAATTTTTGCCCATACCAAAATTTTAAGAATAAAAAAGATAAACCATGCTCATTTTGAAGAACATCCCTTGATTAAAAAAAAAAAAAAACAAAAAAAAAAAAAACCCACCCAAAAATCTATCCTGCTGACACCATTCCAACACTTTTAAAACACTTTTACGTTTAAACAGGTCATGTTTCTCTTTGCATCATAATGATCATGCTTTCTTGCTTTTTTATTTTTTATTTTTTTTTCTTTTCCAGTTCAACTAATGATTACATAGTGCTACCTCCACTGTTTTTTGGTTTTGTTTTTTTTTTATTTTATTTTTTTTCTTTTTCTAATGAATGGTCTGCTGAGGTTCCTTTCTCTGGAGTAATCATTATCAAAATCAAATATGATTAATCTTTGGGGTTTCACTTTATTTTCTATAAAATCTCTAAGTTTTTACTTTATCTGTCCTGTAATATTTATTGACAGTCTTTTATAACACTCAACGTGCCATGTAGCATCATTGCTGGGGCCCAGCAACCTTTGCCTCTAAAATTTCAGTTATCTGCTTAGACAGTTCTCCAATACAAAATCTAAATTCCAGCTAAATATCACTGGTTTCCTATGCAGTGTGCTGCCTAAGGGTATTGCTGACAGCTGCATTGTAGCTATTTGCATTTTGATTTGCTTTAGAATGTTTTACACAGGAAGAGATTCCTATTATATACTTTTTTACATGAAAAAAAAGAGATGCACTATATCCATTTGAAAAAAAAATAAGTGAAAATAAAATGGGATTTGTGTATTTCATGTGTGCAATAACATCTACACAAATTTAACTTCATTTGCATGCACATTTTATTGAGTTTCTTCATATTTTCTGTTTAAGAAATCATAGGTATAGTCACTTATACCTGTGGCTATGAGAGTACACAGTTTCCTTGACAGTGACTTTCTCCCTTCAGCATGTGAGAACTGCTGGTGAAGACAGCAGCAGCAGACAAATCTGTTTTTCAGCAGTTCTCATTTTGTAAGTCCCAGAGACTTTAGTGCTTTTCTACATCACCATGCATGCAAGTACTTGTGACCTACCTACCACAGGAATCAGATGCAAACAGCATCTCACACTTCCTACTCTTTTAGTTAACAGGCTGCAAAGGATCAGTGAGGCCAGGCTGGGTGTACCAAACCTAAAGGACACCACCTTGCCTTTTTAAATTCCGTGGGTTGGAAAAGAGCAGGATTTGTTACAATGATATTGCATCCAGAAAGCAGTGCAATACCCTTTCAGATATACTGGTTACATTACTCCTATACCTAACATGTCATATAAGACATACCTTGAAAATTCAGACTGGTAAAGAAGTGTTGCAACATAAGTAGGATGCAGTGAATCACCTGATCTGCTTGATTTCACTTTCTAAATGTTGAAAATAAAGATACACAAAGGTGCAACTGCTTACTAGATCAATTTGCTGTTGTTCTTCTAAATATATCAGGGTTTAATATATGAATCATTTTTCATTCTACACAAGTTGAATTTCAGAAATCTTTTAAATGTTGTATAACAAAAAGAGATACAAATGTCTCAGACTGTATAATTTAGTGTCCAGTGTATAAAAAACTTGCAACAGACTTTCTTAACAAATTGGTGGAAGTGAAACAATGAATGTGAAGGAGAAATCCTGTCAGATTTTTGTTATGACTCAAATGTTTGCATATGAGTAAATAATGTTGCTGTTATCCAGCACATGAAGACTAAAGAATCCTTACTGCAAAAGATGACAGTATGAAACAAGTCAGTTTCAAAATTCCCTGGAAAAGAACTGGGTTTTTCATTACTGTTTAAATACATCTTAGCAGATAACCATCTAGTATTATGAGTGAGGGTCTTTGATAGTACAAAGATAATTAATTACTGTGAAGAAATCCAGAGCTAGAGAAAATTAATGGTACATTTAAATAAAAGTATTATTGTTATGCTATTATTTTGAGCAAGAGTGTATTATCCCCAAAATAATTTTCAAAGTAAAGCCAGTTAATATTTTAAAGGACAGGGAAAATTAGGTTTATGTCCTAGTAGGAAGCTTTTAATATAAAAAAAGATTATAAGAACAGTTCTATTACAATACAAATTAGTTGCTTCCTTGATATTAAATACAAATATTCATATTAATGAAACATAGCTGGGCTCTTCCTTGATCAAAAATCTGAGCAATTAACCCAGCAAACATGCAGCATGTAAATACAGCAATTTGGAGGTTTATGTTAACATTTTGTGAAAAGTCTTAAAAAGACAATCTTGTTCTGTGCTTTTTAACCATGAATTATGAAAGAGAATGCAGTAGCTATTCTACATAATTTATCCTATTTTTGCATAATAAAGTCTTCCTCAGTTTAGCATAGACAGAAATGTTGGGGGGGGAGGGGAGGGGGGTTATATGATTTTTTTTTTTTATTTGATTGATTGGTTGGTTGGTTGGTTGGGTTGGGTTTTTTCAGATCTACGGAATTTTTGGTAGTTTAATTTTGGTGAGTGTTTAGCTTTATTTAAAGAAATGTTCCATGCAACCACATGAATAATAAAAGCACTTTTGTAACTGCATATGAAGACTAACATTAATGTCTTTGCTAATTTTGTTCCATTGCATGTATGTTTCCATATATTTATTTTTCTGTGATTTACAGTTGATTAATATTATCCACTAGAAATCAAAGAGGAACTTCAAAAGCATTGCACATTTTAAACAATACTTTTAAAGTCTTCATTGCAACAGCAAGACTGTGTGAATGTATTTGCATTTGTCTCCCTCAGTGTAAAGACATTCATCTTTTTTAGCTGATCACCTAGACTGTCACACCAAAAGTGTACCATGCTGTCATTCCAAAGTTCATAACCACAATATGCAGGTAAAGTAACAGATTTCATAATTAGCTATTTTAACTTGAAAACATATCAAGAATGTATTCATAAATGATTCATATTGATCTACCGATAAGCTTATTTAAGACAAGTTTCTCCCATCAAAACATATATAAATAAATAAACCTGTTTTTTCAAAATATCTCTTATTCATCACACAGTGAACATGGAATTCTTCCAAGATAAATATTGCAAATGCAATAAGTATATATGTTCCAATCTAATAATGGTTACTGCTCTTAAGCTTGAAAAGACATAAAGGAAAAATACTTCTAATTACTGCTTAAGGTGAAATATAAAATATCTTGAGAAGATTTCAGAATTTCTTTTTACTATTTCTGAGGTGTTTAGAGGTTTTCAGAGATGATTATGGAATATTTATCAAACAACATACTTACTGAAGTAAGGGCGAAGTAAACTAAATTATTTATTTTTCCTTGAGGAGCTGAACAAAAAAGTTTAAATGCATATTAAAAGTAATAAAGCTTCAAAGTTCAAAATAATGCATTTGGTAAAAAGCTTGACATAAAATATCCAGATATATTCACTGTTCATCAATAGGCTCATTTGGCATGTAATACATTACATGTGGCCCTAGCTTAAGGATCCTTACTGCTACTGAGTTTTATCTATTTTTTGGAAACTATGATATTTATAAAGCATGTAATAGGAATATTTTCCCTGTAATTCAATGTATATCTTCCAAGAAACCAGCACAACTGTTCCTTGGATTTATTGCCAAGGTCATCTGTTATTCCAGTTTCCCTCTCCAAAATCCTAAGAGATTCTCACAACTGAGAACAATTTTTCAAATCATACAGTATGGCTTTCAATGCGGATTAGACTATAAAAGAACAAGCAGAAAAGTACTCTGGAACTTTTTTCTTAACTGAGCAAGGTTTTACTTGTTATAATAGTGCAAGCTGGGTATAAAGTTTTCTGATTTTGTGACCTATTTTCACATTTTCTAATGAAAAAAAATGTGTGCGATTGCATTTGTGTGCAGTGGTGAAGGAGGGAAAAGGAAATCAGGGAAATTACTGAAAACCTATGATGTTTTTCCCACAGATAGGAAAAAAATATAAATATGACTCATTCAGAAAGCAATTTTAAAAAGACTGGAATGTTGTAGGAAGGATATTGGGGAGGGCAAAGGGAACAAAAAAAAACCACCTTGCTATTGTCTAGGAGACTTAATGGTGAAAATAGATAAATGGAGGAAGTATATGGCAAAAGCAAATGAGTCTGATCTCTTCATCTTTAGTCTGAAATATTTGTATTTTTAAAAAAGTGACATTTCCTGTATTTTGTTTCCTAGCAGGCTTGCATTGAAATGATCTTCTTTAATTAACTTAAAGAAGAAAAAAAAAAACTATATTTTGATTTCAGAGAGGAGAAAAGAAACTCCAAAATATTTCAGACAAATGAGTACTGACCCTCTGATTAATTCCATGCAACAGCTCTAGTGATGATCTGTAAGTAAGATCAAGATCTTTCAACTTTCTTGCAGACTGCCCTGTCTACCATGTAGGTGTTTTAGACTTTATATAAATTAGGTTTGCCTACATTTGCATAATGACATTGCATATGAGCAACTGCATAGCTGATTTTATCCTCTGGTTATTAATGCAGTTTTTGCTTTTGATATTGAAACTTATACAGAAATATGCTAGAAGGATGATAACCTAAACAAAGCACAACCAAAAATGGCGTCTTTAAACTGGTAAAATTAAAAACTCTCTTTACTGTGTGGCATTATAGTTTATGTTGCAATAAACCTGTGAGGCATAAAATTATTTTTTCTATATGAGATGGAAATCACAGTCTCCCATGGCTGCATAAAAACGGAAGACTTTTATCCTACTCTGTCTTTCTTGTAAGACAACACATGAAAGTTCTTACCCAGAAAAAGATTCTACAATATTTCTCTAGCAGAAGATGATGGCTTCTTATGATGTGGTTATGTGCCCTGCAGTACAGATCTGGGGTTTTCAGTGAATATCCCTGTGATTACCTTAGGAGACAGCCAGTTTCCGTAAAAACCCTGGTACATCAGATCATTAGAGCCATTTTTTTTTATTACTCAAGTATATCCACTCAAGTCAGCCTTGCCTCCCCTCCCCTCCCCTCCCCTAAACTCCCCTCCCCTAAACTCCCCTCCCCTAAACTCCCCTCCCCTAAACTCCCCTAAACTCCCCTCCCCTAAACTCCCCTCCCCTAAACTCCCCTCCCCTAAACTCCTCTCCCCT
>JAWWLZ010000001.1:71704908-71727211 GCA_035041345.1 Poliocrania exsul
CTCGACCATCACTCAGCAGGCAGACAAGAACCCCTGACGCTGGTCTGATCCCATCCCACGGATCAAAGCTGCGTCAGGAATGTATACATGTTGTGGACACATTTATTGGTACTAATGCTCATATACACAATGTTTCATTCTCTGCCACCTATTTCACCAGTTGAGAGTTGATCTAAAATTTAGCATAATGGTGACTTTTTTCAATCCTCATCTCCCCTCGTCTTGAAAGTAAACTAACCTTTGGGACAAGTGAAGGTTCAAATCCAGGCCTGGACTTAAGCTTTCTTTAAGAAGGTTTTGTGCACTGCATTATATTTTATGCCACCAATTTTACCTTTTCCTCACCACCTCAATCGCTTAAACAATACTACTTTAAATGCTTGAAACACTGATCTTAGTTTTACGAATATGTTGCTAACAACTATTATTGACACAGAAGTGTTTGACCAAAAGAATAACAAAGAGGAAATCAGAATGTACACAAAAATAAAAGCATTTTTGTCATTTTGGCTGTGTCTTTCTCAGTCAATGCACCACTGCTTCACAGACATTTCATGACTATGTTGCCTGACCCATGAAATTGCTTTTCTGCTTAAGCATATGTTAACAAACATTGATTTATTGTGTCCTCTCTATACTAAATGGGTCAGTGGTAATGCTCTATGGATTAAATCCTAGGGTGTGGAGGTGGGGGAGTGGTGGCAGCGTCTGTTTTTTCATTTCTTCTTCTTTTTTTTTAAACCTAATGATTACATTAATTCAAGGTTTTGCAGTTTATATTAAGATATTACATAATTTCAGTATAAATAGCATGATCGTTTTTCATATTAACTAAAAATCATGATGGATTTTTAAGGGTGTATATGGAGAAAATAAATCCTATATATCTAATAAAATTGCATGTATTAAGGAAGCATTTGTAGAGATATGATTGCTAGGTTCATAAACTGTCAGCTTTGCTAATGAAGTTAATTCCTTCATATAGTATGAAGAATCTTTGAATTCTGTAATAGGTTATATGTTATTCATAGTCTAGATAGATGAGTTGGGATTGTTAGCAACTCAGGGACATATGAAAGGAAGTTATAATATTCTTATATTATAATTGAGCCCAGATTTTCCCTAACTACAACAAGAACTTGGACGTCTAATCACCAATACCACCACCTAAATGCAAGTGTATTAAAATTTATCTAGATTCCACTTCAAAGTCTGGTATTGAATCTCATCACAACTATACTTTTTGGTGGTCACTGGTGAAAAGAATTACAAATTTATTTCCAATCCCATATACTCTTGTACTGAATTTGGATTGGATCAAATTTTCATTGTAGTAGCTTGTATGGCAGTGTCCAAAACTGCACACAATATTCAAGGTGAGGCCACAACAGTGCAGAGAAGAGGGGGACAATCATCTTTGCTCTTCAAAAGGATCTATTGATCTTATCAGGCACAGAGGTGAGACTAAATGGCCATTATTTCCCAGGGTGGTCCCTATCACCATTTTAATAATTGAGTGCAATATTCCCTTTTTCCAGTCTCTGGGGACTTCTACTGACTGCCACAACTTTGCAAATATGATGGTGAGTGATGTAGTGACACAACCAATTCTCTCAAGACCCTGAGATGCATCTCACTGCATCCCATGGACTTCTGTATGTTCAGGCTTCTCACATGCTCTTTCTTGCCTCAGTCCTTGCCTTGAATTTCAGGGTCTTGAGAGATGCGGGAAGAGAGATTGCCACTGAAAATTCATGCAAAATAATTCTTATGGACCTCTGTTTTCTCCATGTTGATGGTCACCAGTTCTCCTGTTGTATGTATTGGGGGGATAAATACTCTTTTATCTTCCCTTTCTGGCCAACATATCTGTAGAAGCCCTTCTTGCTATTCTTCACATCCCTTGCCAAATTTATCTCCAGCTGTGCCTTAGCTTGCCTCATCATATGCCTAGATAGCATTTCTATATACTTCTCAGGATATATGTTTCTGATTCCACTGCCTGTGCACTTCCTTTCTACACTTTATTTTGACCAGGAGGTGAGAACCTGTCCTGGCTGTGTCACTTCTCACATTCTCGTGCACCCCCAGCCTACTTACTGGTGGGGTGAAGTGAAATGTAGAAAAGGCCTTGACTCTGTAAAAACACTACTCAGCAAGATCCCTGTTTCATCACCCCTGTTTTCAGTACAAACCCCAAATGTAGCTCTATACTGGCTACTATGAAGAAAACTAACTCTATTCCAGCCCAAACCAGAACATATAGCCATGCTCTTCTCTGGTCTCCCTTGCCCAATTTCTTATACCTGAGGACTGAGAGCTCTGACACTCAGAATAAAAGGTCTTAAAAGAGCTATCAGCACTCTGTTTATTCTCTCCTTGTTAGACACTTCACTAAAAATATATATATTAGCACTTTCATTTAATCCTACATATATTTATACAGTTATAGTACTTTTCAAGAACTATGTTATATTCTGAGTACGGGTTGAGGCTATAAGCAACAGCATGTGATCCTCATTTCTTTTCAGACAAAATCACAGATGAGTCATGATTACTTGTGCAGTTACAAGGTTGTGACATTTGTTTGTGAAATGATTGTGTATTAACAACATTATGCAAGGAGAAAAATTAGCTGAGAACTCAAAAAACAAACATTGAAGCATTCTTAAGTGACTTTTGAAGTAAGATTTGCAGAGAGGACTTCCACATTTATCAAAACCTTCACAAAATACATCCAAAAATAACTGTTCTTGTATTAAGTGCTACTAAAAATGGGTTAGTTTAGTCTTTCACGTTCTATCTCTTTAGGCATACAGGAGGTAGAATTGGAAGGACAGTAGTAATTCTACCAGTTGACTGCTTTTGTAAGTATATTCACTGCTAAAAGACCCTGACCATTGTTGAGGTCAGCCACTGTTCATGCTGTGATTACATTTTGAAAATCATCCTGAACTGAGGTTGGTTGTGGTGACAGCATGAAAAGGATTCTTCTCAAAAATAAGAAGGCTGTGTGCAGGTGGCCATAGAAGATAGTCCAAACCTTTCAAGCATGCATAAGCCTTTTGAACTCATGGCCTGAGTGGAAATGCCTCAGATGTTATGTTACACTTGTGTAAATCTCCTTTGAGTCAAAGAGAGGATTCCTCCCAGCTGCTTCTAAGTTTTCTGTATTGCAGTAGTACCCACAACTACGAAAAGGGACTCTTTGCTAAACTTAATTGACAGGCAGCTTACAAGTCCAAGAAGAATAAAGATTAGTAATTTTAATGTTTTCCTTTTTTAATGAATATTTTTAATCTATAAAATCCCTTTAAAATTTTACAATAGTTACTTATTCACTGAAGGGGCAATAATAGATTTAATGTGCCCAGCTTTCCTTACCTTAAATTGAAAAGAAAAAGCAAACTGAACATATTTTAAAATCAAAACTATTTTTAACCAAACCTCGCATTTATTTTACATAATAGAAAATGGAGTCAGCTGCTATGAATGGAATTACGCATCTCAAAGTATGGCATGCAGTATAAACTTATTATATCGACTCTCTTAATGGCCAGTGAAATACCACAGACATTTCAAGGAAATGTTTGATTCTGGATTGTAAAATATGTTGAATGGAAATATGGTGGATCCTCCCTGGAAATAATTGTTCTTTTAGTCTTAGGAGATCCTAAATTATTAGTTTAGATCAAATGTTAGGGAGTTAAATTAGATGAAATGAATTATGTTCTCAATGTTTAATCCAAACCCACAAAAAAGCACCAGTCAAATAAGATTTAAATGTTGGAATCTCCAGAGTCTCTTTGAGCCTTTGATGCTGATATACCAGGACCTTCTTTAGGGACATTTTAATATCTTGAATCTAAATATAACAATATTTGCTGCTGTCTCCTGGAATACCATTTTCAAACTGCTTTTGCAAAATGGTTTGGAGTTTCCAGGAACTGCCTATGCCTAAGAATCAAATTGGCTCCATGTCTTACCATTTCAGCAACAGTGGCCACTTTTGATTTGTTGCAAAGAGGTGTGTGCTTTTCAAAAGATTACTGGATGTTATGCTAATAGATAGCTATGAACAAACACTGAACCAGCTTTCAAGTTGCCTTGAAATATATCAGAAAGATGCATTGAAGTATATTCAGACTACACAAACTTTATTAGTTTGGTTTTTAAGACAGAACAGAATTATTGGTAAAAGTCATAAAGGTCTCAGTCACCTTACAAGCTGTTTTTCAAGTAAATGTTTAGGAAAATTAAGGTTGAACTTTAGAGTCTCCTCAGAGTATTACCACTGTAAATATAAAGAATCAAATTAATGGATGAATGATAGCTAATGAAGCATATAAGGCCATATGCTTTAGTAAAAATCAGTTAAAAAACAGAATTTAAAGTTATTGTTTTCTAAATGTTACACATAATTTAATTCTTTCACAAGTGCTGTCACATAGAAAAGAAACAATAAGTAATGTAAGTGCTATTTATTAGGAGAACTAGTTCATTTAAATTTATTTAAATTGACACAAATGTTAACAAGAAAAAACATCAACCTATAACATAAAGATTTATAGAAGAAAATATAAATAACTACTATAACTAAAGGGCAGAACTATTCCAGATTGTTTAAATCTGAAGATTTTCTCCTGCACAAAGTTCCTTACCTCATTAATTGTAGATTTAATTTTCACTACTGCAGAGATCCGACAAGAAAGTTAACATATCCTACAAGTCATGCTTACATGACTTAATGTTCATACTTAATATGAACATACCTAATAAGACTATATTTGTGATGTAAGATTCAGAATCTTTCTTTAGCCTCAGCTTCTCTGTTGTTGTAGGCTCCAAAATAGGAACTTAGCATGAGCCCTCTTCCTATCTGCCTTATGAACCAGTTTGCATCCAAATTTCCATTCACCACACCGGGGCGATTGAAATGTGAAATATTTTGCCAATATGAATTAACCAGTGGAACATCTTACCAAAAAATGTATTGAACAATGTATTCAAATCAAGATTGAACATTTCTCCATAATTTCCATTTCAACTTATATGAATGATGAAGGAAAACTGAAACTCCAGATTTGGTGGAAGCCATATTCACATGTTACAGCAGCTCTTCCTAAATTTAATATCAAGAAACCAGCAGGTTTAAGAGCACAATCCTAATTCCACCTAATCTGTGTGCTATTTCCAAGAAAATTCCACATTTCCCACACTGAAAATTTTCACAAATTGGTTTTGGAAAAGTCTGCAAATCAAGCATTATTTTTGTTCATTTAATGAGACTTTTCAAATATCTTGTGAAATGCTGAGCTACATGCATTTGCAAACAGGAAAATAAATTAATTTTTAAACTTTTTTCCCCTCAGCATTCCATTCTATTACATTCACTATACAATTATATCATTAATAGGAGACTGACAGTTTTGCTGTGCCCTCTTTATTACTATCATTTTAGAAGTTACCAAAATGATTTTTTCCCAGCTTCAATATTACCAAATCATATGGCTTCAAAATGAAGACAATACTCATCCTTTCAGAGAATTGTACACTCACTATCAATATATTTTCAGGGAAACTTCTGGCTATAAATATGTTTGTCTGTCTACTTAGATTATATGCTTTTGTTCATTGTTCTTTGTACGATGCATTTTATTTCAGACTGATCCCTGTGTAAATACTGAGTCAGAAATCACAATTATTTATGAAATTATTAATAAGGTTGATAAAACAAATCACTTTCTGCTCTTTTAAAAATTATTATTAATTATTATTTGTAATTGCAACCATAAAGGAAACACTACCAATAGAAAAAAAATTAATGTTACTATTTGGACAATGGCTACTTTGGTATCAAATAAGATATTCAATTTTACTTTAAAAATAGCATTTTAAAAGCTGTTCTACTAAAATACTGTTGATTATCACAGTAAAATACTGAATCATCTGTAGTGTGAATCATGTCACAATGAAATCAACATAGGACGAGATGGATAAAAACACTTAAGGAAGATCAAGAGCTGGTGTAAAGCGTACACCTAATTAATGAAATGAAAGTTTTGATTCGTGTTTGGTCCTGGCCTTGTAAACACTAAGACATTAAAGACACAGGAAATGCCTCCACTGTTTAGTGGAGTACAGTGCAAAGGATCACTCATGCTTACAATACAGAAGCAGAAATATTCCCAAGTTCCTGAAGCAACACTGGACAGGATTTAGTAGCTTTGCTAATGTGCAGTCATGCTTCAGTACCTCAGCTGACATATCTCTGCAGCATGTTTGGATTGGAATATCTGTTCTCTCAACCTCTTAAATGTATAGTAAGAATATAATACACCACCTCTGACCTTTTCAGTGTTTTGACACAGATGTCTTCTAATTTTAAATCATAGACTTAAAAACCCCCAAAAACAACAAAAAACAAAAAAACACATTAGAGTAGCAAGCAATTTTTTATAAAAATTATTTAGTTTTATAAAGGTTTTATAACAATGAAGCCATTAAGATTTTTTTCTTTATGACAATCAAAATCCATTCAATTAAAATGTCTTCCTTCACATCAGGTTCTGTTCATAAGCTAATGTTTTCAGAGTAATAAAAACATGGATAAATTACATATTTCTTATTCTTCAGTGTATTCTTTTCAGAGGATTTTTAAAGGAGATAGGAAGTGAGATGGAGAAAAATATGAAAAATTTACATGTTTATAAGATTACACACTTTAATGTGTGATAAAATAATAATTGACAAGAACTTCTACCTGTGCTGAGTTCCGGACATCAGCTTTAATCTTACATGCTGAGTCTTTAAATACTATTGAATTACAAGTTAGGCAAGTCCTTCATTTGGCACCAGTTTCGATACAAATGCTTTGGAACATTTTTTTCTGCATTTACAATTTCAGATATGTACATTATTTGTTTTCTGATATATACAGTGCTATTTTTTATTTCTTATTTCCAGGATAGCTGTTTTTGTGGTCTCTTCTGCTGTTGTTGTCATTAAATATGTTGTTTACATCTTTAAGAAATTACTGTCCTCAAAATTGTCTTCATTTGATAGTAGGAAAAAAATAAAAGACTGTTAAATCTTACCTCAACTGTAGTTCATAGTCTTTACTGTCTTCCAAAGTCAGAAGAATATGGCATTTGGATAATTTAATGGAAAGTGTAAAAATAGCTCTTGCACATAAATTTTTAAAGACATGCCAAAGGTAGTTCAGTATCAAAAGCAGTAATTTTTACCTCAATGTAATTCAAACTGTTTCTTATTTTTATCTGGATAACAATTATTTTCAGTAATGTTTTGAAATAAGCAATGCACAGTTGCAAGTGCTTGAGGATACTGTGCTTTTGGAAAGGTGGAGAGAAGAGTTACAGTACATAACCATACATGCCATATCTATCTGAGGAAAATTTCATATAAGCAACAGGAAAATATCATCTAACCAATGCATCTGAGATTAATTTCTCAAGACCACACCTTTGAATAACACAGTAGCATGATAAGATTTCTAATTAGGATTGCATTTATGCAATTATGCATATACTTTTCATAAATTCAAGGAACGTGGCTTAAGTGACTTTTGAATAGTTACAATAACCTGAAAATTAAGACACTATCAGAACATTAATTTAAAAAAAAAAAAAAGTTATGTGATTTCTTTTTATAGCTAAATTTGATTTTTAACCCCTGAATTCTCAAAGTGGTACTTAGCAGCTTTGTAGAGACAAATGAAAGTTATATACATCCTCCAGCAATTTAGGGATTTGTTTATCCTTGCATTAAGACATAGTAAAAGACTGAGAGTGTCAGATGATATTTTCTCCAATATTAAGCAAATAGAGAAAGAGACAACTTTATTTTTGTTCAGATCTGGTTCGTTTTCTCATAAACATTGAGAAAACTAGACACATATGTTGTGTCTGGCTGCAATGGCTTGCTTTCAGATGCATTTGATCTTTCTTTATTCCATCAATATTATATGAAAAATGATAATGAGAATGAGAGGGCATCAGTTTACTGTGAAAGTTTCCTGTAGCCATTTACTCCAGTTTTCTGTCTCTAGAAAATGCCCACACATTGTAAACAGAAAGACAAACAGAACTTACACCAAATAACACTAACAATATGTCATCTAATCTACTAGAAAACTCTCCTGAAAGAAGGAAACACAGGCGGTAGTTTGTGATATCAAGTACAACAGGGAATCTTTTTAATCAAAGCAAAGGTGAGGATTTAACTATCACTATGAAGTTAAATAAGACTGCCTCTACGTGTAAGAATTAAACTCATTTTTATTTTGGTCTTTGGATACATACATTGTGGAGTCATATTGAATATACTTTGGGCAATACTCCTCTATGCAGTTTAGCACATTGACAACTACATGGTTAATATTTTTACTCTGTATGTATTATTTTTACACCTTAATAATATTTGAATATGGTCTTTAATGCACTATTATACTGTGTACTGAAAAATGACACTGTCCTCACATATTGTTTGCCTAGGGGAACTCTGTGGCTGCAAGAAAGAGACCCTCCCTCTTAGTCACAATTGTTCATACAGTAATGATTTCTGCAAGCAGAAAAATATTCAGACCTGTGATGTAGTCCATAATAGTAACAGAACTGACAAGCAGGGGATAAAAACTGTAGCTGGTGAGCTGAACACAAAATCAGTTGTGGTTTTTTAATTTATTATTATTTCTACTATTTTTATTATTTTGAAGGAGTTATATTCTTATTGAATATACTTCAGGTCTCCTTTAGAATACTGAGTGGCAATTCAGTATAATGCACGAGAATAATATTTGGGGTCTATTTCTGTTTTGGTGTTTGGAATGAATTTTAACATGATTCTTTAAGAATTATGTATAAACATTAAAATAAAACCAATCTGAGAAAGCTGACAGAAAAATAATGGTTAATGATCTGTGAAGGGCCTTTGTAAAGAAGCTAAGGTTTATGGTTTGTAACACACAAAAGTGCATTCATTAGAAAATTAAAATGCGAGAGTTATGAAATTGAGAATATGATCTGTCAAGGAAAGAATTACATATGCCTCACTTGAACAAGTGAGTGGGGTGTCTGCTACTACATAGGTACCGGATAGATATATTACTGTTTGCTGATGTTTATTCACAAATTTTCTGTGACTATAGCTCTGATACTTGTTCACTTTGTTTCCAGAATACACTCTAACCTTATTTTTAAACATACTGTATATTGCTTAAATGTTAATCAGACTCTGATAAATCCCCTGAAATAAGAGCTTCAAAGCATCCAGCATAAGTAGGTGAAAGAATTGTTACACTGTTGAAATTTTAATTGTTTCTATAATTCCCTTCTCAGCATGAAAATGTTTAAAGGACTTTTCAGACTTATTAATATCTAGACAACAAATGTTACTGACATTTTTGACAGGAAATTCTGAGACGGTTTCCACAGGTCCTCTGTTTCAATTAAGATATGCAAAATCAAGATAAGTTGTTCTGAGTACCTTACACTTTTTTCTCCAGTTTTAAGCTCATACCTATGAATGATTAATACAAAATATCTGAGCATACAGATATCTTGATATTAAAAAAAGCAAAACAATCCTACTGTGTTTTCTAAAGGTAATCAATCTTTTCTACTCTAAGATGGAAACTTCATGAGCACATGAAGTATTATCTTTGTGTGCTGATGATTGGTTCAGGGAAAAAGTTTTTTTTTCTTTTTCTGAGTCTTTCAGAACACAGGATTGAGTAACACCAGAACAGTTTTCAGGCTATCTATTTCTGTTGTGTAGTCCAGCTAGGGAGGTAAAAGAAAAAAAAAAGCCCTTTACCTAAGTCGGATTCTTTCTTGGTCTACTATGTATTGTAAAAGACATTTTTTTTTTACTATTATTAAAAAAAGAACCTTAATTCCACTAAATTGTGACCATTAGTGAATTAAGTAAAATGGGTCTTATTCATCCCACTCTAGTTAGCTTTGAGTGTAATTTATAGTAATATAGGGGGTTTATTTTTTGTTTTTCTCCATTGGAAATAAGAATACAAATCCAAGTCAACAACAATCATATTGTCATACTAAAGTACTGATATTATGGAAACAATGTGTGAACCAAAAATATAACTGAATGAAAGTTTATTAAACTTCATGTAAATTCATTGAGGGAAATACCTGGTTTAGTATGCATATATAAAAATTTGAAGGAAAATAATAATTAAAACCATTAATATAATTTTTTTTTTTTTTCAAAAAAATCATGACCCTTTTTTTATAACATGATACACCATAAACACTATTTCAGATCACTGGCAGCTATAAGCTCCAGACTTTTAATGAAAACATTAAAAATTTATTTTGCTTTCAAATAGAAGCAATGTTCCAGTATGCTAATACACAAAGTGGAAAAAAAACCAAAAAAAACAAAAACCAAAACCAAAACCAAAAAAACCCCCCAACAAACAAACCCCACCAAAACTATTAAATCAATTTCCGCTTTCAGTTGGTTGTTGGTTTGTTTTGGGTTTTGGTGTTTTTTTTTCCATAAACCAGACAGTGTACAGTTTCTTCAAAGAGGTATTCCTTTTTTGTTTCCACGACATTTTGTCTTATAGCTATTCTTTTACATAAGCTCTTTTTTTTATTTTTTTCTGATAGTAATCTTGTCTTGCTCAACTTGAGAGAGACAAACCCTAGGAAAGGTTAAAAGGCATTGCCTCTTATCATTCCACATTTCATTCTGGATCTAGAAATGAAACTATTTCATTAAGCCAATGATGAATCATTAGTGTGGAATACATATCAATTTCTTACAAAATTCAGTTATTTGCTGTTATCATCGATTGTGATCCTACAAACACTTATCCTAAGATACTATAAATGTATCTCTATGTGTAGATAACGCTAATTATAGGTAAAATATATAGTTTTGAAAGAAAAGAGTTTATTGAATTCAATAAAACACTTACCACCCCCCTTTTGCTAGGATTCAGTCATAGAGCTTGTTGTGATTGCCACTGAAAAAGGAGCTTTAGTCTATTGAAATAGAGTCCTGCTGGGAACATAGAAGTAATTTAAAATTAGTACCTCCACCTCACTCTTCTTACTAGAGGTAGAAAACTAAGCAAGCCTCTACCCAGAAATCTCTTTCCCTATTTCTTTCCTGATGCTACATCCTCCCTCTCCACTTTTTGCTGTATAACCCTCTTCCTGTGAGTAACTGTTTGGGCAACTTTAACCATTTACAAATACATTCTGCATGCAGGATAAACGCAAATTCAAAGTAATTTCTCGTGGGCTGATACACAGGAATAACTGAGAATAATGATCTGCTATGCTAAGCATTAGTATGTTCCTTATTCTCAATAATTCATGCAATGAATCTTTGCCAGCTTGGCAGTCATTGCTCAGGCAGTAGAAATTCAGTGTCTTCTTGAAATGTTGAAATGGAGATAATCTCAGATGCTGCTGCTCTGAAATAATTCCCTCCTCTCTTAGAATTTTATGCATTTTCATTTCAGTATTTTTTTTTCCCTTTAAACTTTGATTTTTTATTTCAAGAATCTTACCTTTACCAGACTTCTTTTTTTTTTTTTTTTTTTTTTTTTTTTTTTTTTTTTTTTTTTGTCTTGCATAGTCTATGCATTTGCTCACAATTTAACAACTTACTCAGAATTTACAGGTATCTAGCATAATCTTAGAGGTCCTTCAGGAATATTTTTTATAAGCAGGATTTCTAGGACAAAGAACTACTCAAAAATACAAATAATTTTGATACATTATGGCAGAAAATAAATTATTTCTTTCCTTCTCCCATTTTATCCCTTTGCAAAAAAAGAGACAAAGCCATACCTTTTTAATATAGCAGGAGTGTTTTAATTATATTTTCATTCTTCTTTTAGCAAGTTAAGCATAACATGTTTGCTTGGAGTGCATTTTAAAAAATTGCTTAGTAAAATTACTGAAGAAAATGAAGATGAGAAGCAGTATTGGAAAAAAAGTGATGTCAGCAATATAATAGCTTCTGGTATTTATCTACTCTTGCAAAGATGTGTGCATATTAAAATAACAAATTTTGTTCTCTGGTGTATCTTCAAAGAGTGGATTGTACCAAAATCTGAACTATGAAAGCATAAAGTAGGGTGACTCTCCATCAGCTGCATTGTATGTTGAAGACTAGTTGAACATTATTTCATGAACCAACGGCCAATGAAATTACTGAGAACATTTCTAGTACTAGCAAACAGGAATATATGATAACATCAATTTATATATAGGGGCCAATCGCATGATTCTTTTAAGCAGTGTAGTTTAAAGCAAAAGCATTGAAAAACCTAATTAAAAAAAAAGTAAATAGTGGGAGTATATCTCTTGAGCAAAAAATAATTTCAGTTAAAATATTTTTAAGACTTTAAACCATGAGAACACATGAGTTAACCACTATTAACTTATTCATTTGCTTAAACGTGTCCTGTAAGATTTGTGGATTAGGATCTAAGCTTTATAGAGATGGAGCTGCTTTCTGTGCCTTCAACAGATATCTGTGAACAAAACCCACAAACTGCTATTTACGTCTTTTATAAAATCCCTATGATCTTATGAATTTTTTCAATATGAACTGAAAGGATACATTCTGCTTGCTCCTTATACAATATTGAAAGTAAGTTTGCTACTGCTATTTCTACTTTGCAATCAGCCACTGTAACAGTAAGGCCTAAGTTGTAAATATGTTTTTGGGGTTTTTTCTGTGTTGGAATCTGGCATCCCTGAATTTCAGGATGGATTGTGTGTGAGTCTATTCTAAACCTAGAAAAATCAGCAAAACTCTGCTGTGTCTTATCACAGAATAAGGCCTGATTTCTCCCATGAGTTCTGCAAAGAGTGTGCAAGTTCTTTCTTTGGGTTTTTTTTTGGTGGGTATTTTTGTTTTGTTTTGTTTTGTTTTTAATTTTTAACTTCATGAGTTCTATCATGAGGAGAAAACAAGCCTGAGAGAAAGGTTGTAATCTCTGCTAAATGAAAAATTCTAAGTCTAAATCCTACAAACTCCAATGAAACTATGTAAGTAAAAAATAAGTAACCAATGTAGGAATACACTTACAAACACAGAAATCTTTACATTTCTTTATTAAAAAATCTATAAGATGTTCAGGTTTTAGATAAAAAATGAGTGATCATATTCTTGACTAAAGGTCTAATGGTAGTTGTGCAGTAAAGTTCACAGTAAGAGTCAAAAAAATCAGTACTGCGTAAACATAATTTATATAAATGTTGACTTTTGATAAGAGACATGTTTATCTCCACTTTGCTACAAAAAAACTCACAAAACAAAACTGCTACTAACTACTAACTTGTAGCTAAGATGTCTTTTAAGCTATTATTGCTGTCTTCCAACCAATCATGAAAACGAACAAAAAACGAATTACTGTGTTAAAATTTGGTTGGAAAAAAGTAACAAACCCCACTATATGCAGTATTTCCTGTTTCACTCCATTACAGAAAATTGCAGTACCAGAAAGTACTGTAATTCAATTTATTAGATATTTGGTTTTATTGTACTCTCCATTTATGGAGATTAGACTCTTTAAAGAATCTATTGCATGCTAAATTCCCTCTACAAGTTTTTACGTTTCTTTTATTCAGTTGCATTACATTTATTGTTTGAAAGACTTTGTCTATAAATAGCTGCAATACAAGCGTGCTTTAGTTTAAGTTATATGTAGTGAACTTCATTTACTGTTTTGTTTTTATATGTTTGGCATTTATTTGAATTTGTAATAGGACACTTTTAACAAATCAAATTAAGTTAGCAGAATTCACTTTTCCGATTTCTTGTACAGCAAATATTTCACCAGCAGTTCATAAACAGTACATTTACTTATCTTTGAAGATAATATTATATTGCATACTTTACACAATAGGCTTTTAATTAATCGGTTTTCAATTATTATAAATTATGGGTTTGTTCTTAAATATTCAATTAAACTGCATTCACTATGATTAATGTGTCTTAACTTGCCTTTATTCCTAAATAGAAAAAAAAAATAATTCCAGAGAGAGGTTAAATTAGTAAGAATTCAGAAAACAATCAGATGTCAAATTCAGTCTTTGGCAAGGAACTTAGGAATGGAAGAATAAATTCAAAGAAATTACAAATTGAACAAACTTCACAAGCTCAAAGTTTGCTCTGAAATTTGGAAATTTAAGCATATTTTTTGAAAGGCTCCTTTAAGGATTTTTCTTTTTTGTGAAAACATTGTCTTAGCTTTTGCTTTAGTGCAACATCATCATCAAATCAGGAGAGCAGAGGATAAAGTTTCAAGACAGGAAGATTAATGAATGGCCATGGGTAAACATGGTAGCTGGAACTGGAGCTTTCTACCATATGAACACTGCAAGGAGATAGAAAATATATTACAAAACTTATTTCAACAGTTTTGTTTCCAATTTGTATGCAAATCTGAAAATTACCTTTTCTTCTAATACAATTAGGTGATAAAAGTACTCACTACTATTACTGGAATTTTACACAAGTAAGTAATAATGTGGACTCTTTCTTCTTGAGTCTGTCTGCTCACCCTTCTATCCACTGTGTGTTGCATCAACATATTCTCAGTCCTCATTGTCACATTGCCTATTTTTTTGTGTAATTATTACTTGGTTCTCTTCAGTATGTAATACTATACAGTGTTATAAAGAGATGGGATTTTCAAGATGAGTGTGGCAAAGAACAGCAACAGAACTGATCATTTCAGCAAATCATATTTGATAAAAAGGAAATTTTAGTATTATCAATTACAGCATGTTTAAAAACAAAACAACTGTAAAACTTTAAAAATATTTTTGTGACCTCAATTAAACTGATAGAAGACTTTTTTTTTTTGCATTTAAATATTCCTACTTATATCAAAGTAAAAAAAGAAAAAATAAAGATTAACCTTTTATATCATATTTCAGCCTGAAACACCAATAGTTTTAGTGTATGGCAAAAGAGACTGTTTTATAATTTAGACATATGGGCATCACAGAGAAATGCAATTTCTTCAGCCACAAAATTTAATTCAGGCTAATACAACATGTGTTCCCTGGGTTTAAATACATCAATTTGGGCCACTCCAAAAAGCTGCATTTTATTGCAAGAAGCTAGAACAAAGAGGTATCTGCTACCTTAAATTTAGAAGATCTAGTAGGGCTTCACAAAGCTGATGTCTTCCTGTAACTGCTTTTAGCACTTGCTGTTGTTATGGGAATGGCTCAGGGTCTGTCTCAAAGAATAGATGCAACAAATAAAATTGCTTTAAACCACTGATCTGTTTAAACCTTGAGGTCCATTGCATTTAAACATGTTTTAAACCTATTAAAATAAATGGGTAACAAATGTTTTTTAATGCTTTTCAGAAGAGAAAGATTGATGTACTCAGAATGTACATAATTTTTTTCTGTACACAGTATTTTTTAGTAGACTAAAATTTCAGTCCTTCAGAACAGAAGAATAGCAAATTACATACAGTAAACTTTAACTGTTTTTATTTTATGATAATTCCCTTTTTGAAAACCATATTGCAAAAACATTCCACATTTAATATGAATAAAAGGGCATTAATAAAGCAATAGTAGTATGATTAACATAGAACTGGCTCTGTCTTCCTTGGCTTATTGTGAGCTGTGGGCAACGAAATAAATCCATTCCCATCTGTTAATGAGAAGTTCAGTATGCTTAACAAAGCCTCAAAATTCAGCAGTAAGATAAACCAAACATGAAAAGAGTTCTGTTTACCTAAACTTTGCTTTTAGGTAAGTAAGACAGTGGACAACTGGAGAACTGGAGCCAAACCAACAATATAATATTCCCTTTATGAACTATTTCTAACACCAATATGCACTGCATATTCCTCCCCAAATGACAAAAGCTGGATGCAGAAGAAGCAGAGGAAGTTGTTAATTCCTATTCTACAGATACAGATCACCACATTGTTGATGGTAGGAAGGTAAGGAAGAAATGGGCAGTTCTGTTTAGTGATTTTAGTTTATTCCTTTAATAGCTAAAGTTTAATGTATATTCCCTCTGATTCTTATGAGACCTGATTGTAAGGCTGTTCTCAGCTTCTGATTTTCTTCTCAGAAGTCAGAAAAATTTACTATCTTATAGAATAACATTCCTGCTTTCATTGTGGAATGAGATAACATGTTTTTAACTCTCTTTTCATTGATACTGAGAAGTTTTTTAAATGAAAATTACCAGAAGATTATTCAACATCCAGAGGGTGCTGCAGATGTAAAAAAAGGTTGAGCCTTCATAGGTTACTTCACTACAACAATTTCTTTTGATTATGTAAATGCAATTATTTGGTAGATTTTTTTTATTATGAGCTAGCTGAATATATTGAAGCAACATGGAGGTGTGTAGGGGTTTCATTATTCCCATATTAACCTCCTGAGAATAAGTGTTTACTGGAGAAAATCTGAAATGCAGGTATGGAGGCATATGTTTCACTATCTCTTTAGATCATGTCAAAACTCTTGAAAATCTGTATATTCAGAATGTTGAATATTCAAACAAACCATTATAAGTATTTCAAATTGATGCAGAAGGGTAAAAAGAAAAGAAATTGATAGTGATGAGAAACTCCTCAACTTATTTAGAAGCTCTAATAAAGTGTCATTGTATACTTTTCCCCCTACATAAGTATGTTTGCACAGGGGAAGAAACAAAACAAAACAAAACAAAACAAAACAAAAAACAACAACAAAAACAAACAAACAAACACACACCCAAACTTAGAGGATAAATAAGAATGGCCTTTTGGATTCTGTTAGAGCCTTTTTAGAGACCATACACTGACTAGTCCAAATGTCGTTAACATCTGTTGCCCTCTGTGAATCAGGTTTAGATTCCAGGACTTTTTCAAGTGCATGTAACTACTATGGTTTGAAGTGGAACTACTGGAAACCTCAGGAAAGACAGCTAACCTGATGTGGATGCTAGCATGTATTACCATTATCATCAGGACAGAGCTGAGTTCCTTGCATTCTAATATATAATTTAATGGTAATAAAACAAGTGTAACTACAGTGGGTCTGCTGCTGATGGATTCTTCATAGATCTGCTCAGAGCAAAGTATTTGGATGGGTTTATCAATAGCCCCAGGTTATATTAAGAAGTCTAGGAGTTTTTCATGCTTGGCAAATGTGTCAAGATTCGTGAAAGGATACTTTCTTTACACAGAGAGTTTATTGGAAAAATATTTTTTTTCCTAAAAATACCAGTTCTTTATCAAATTTACTAGAAGTCTTCATTAATTTATGAGTAACATGAAATTTTATATTTTAAAACCATAATATGCATAGTATTTGTCACATGAAGTTTTATAATATATTAAAAACATTAAAAAGCAAGTTATCTTTAAAAACAGAGAACACCATAACACTGAAACAAGATTAACCTGGGTAAAACAGAAAACAGTGGGAAAATCCATTGTACTCTTTTGTACCAGTGAATGACAGAAGTAACATATTTATATATTTATTTGTTTATTTCTGTGTCAAATAATTTTGATCCCTTTTTCAAATATGAAAAAAAAAGATGTGGGTTGGTTTTGTCTTTTGGGGTTTGTGGGTTTTTTCTGTGTGGTTTGTTTTTTGATTTTTTTTTTAATGTCTTGTAGTCTTCTGAAATTAAAGCAGGAGTGGATTTAAACTTCATAATACATGTTTCATAGATTCACAGTTCAAAGATATTTAGATACTGTGTGTTTGCAGAAAACTCAAGCAGTTTGAGTACTTGTAAAAGTTGTTTTCTCAGTCTATATTTTCAGCTAAGGTTTTAAAAAGTAATTTGTGTTCACGAGGTCTTCTGTTTTGATGCTCAACTTTGCACAGGTTTTGAACAGGCCCATTATGATGTGTTCAATTACTGGACACCTGGACTTTATTCAGCAATTTAAATACAGTCAATCAATTGACTTCTGCAATGATCACATACAAATAGCAATATTTAGAAAAACTAGGCCTTCTTTTTTTTACTATTATTATTATTATTATTATTTTTCAAGATTAAAAAAATTTCCTAGAACTTCCTGGCTGAAGGCAAAATGGGATAGTCAGGATAACCTCACCATATTTGGGACTTCAGCATACACTTCTGGGTGGCAAGTTCAGCAGTATAGAGAAGATATATTCACATAATTAAGTTTACAACAGAAGATCAGATCTTGCATATTACTAACTATTGGATTTTGGGTAAACTTACTGAGCTATACTTTCTTTTATCTATTCCTCTTATTTAGAATGTTTTGGTGAGTAAAAACATGATTAAGTTGTCTTTTTATTAGAATAAATGTATGTTTTAATAGATGTAAATACCAGTATAGGAAACCTGACTATTAAGCTGGGGGTTTTGTTCCTTTCATCAGAACACTGACATCAAAAGTTGTTTTCTTATCCTCCAGTTTGCATTTGAATGGTTTTTGTAACTTCAAAATGAAACAAATTAAAAACACTGTTCAATAATAGGAGGCAAGATAGTAACAAATGATTAGGAAGGGACAATATATTCATGAATGTATGTATTTTATGTATATATATATACATAAAAATCATGGAATAATTTAGATTGGAAAAGACCTAAACCATCATTGGGTATACACACATACACTCACACGTGGATCTGTCACTATTACTCAGATTTCTGGGAGCTCTGAGAAAAAATAAGAATGTATTAAGAGTCTTTTGAGCACCATAAGCAGAAAAGCATCCTTCAGTTTTAAGACAATGCATACTAATTCTATTTTAAAGATAATTAGCTATGTTACCATAGGGGTTCAGGTTAACTGAGAAAATATATTTTGATGGATGATCCACAAAATGGATGTATTTACACACTAAATTAAATAACAAACAAACACAAAACAAACAAACAAACAAAACCAAAAAAACAATGAATCATTATACAAGGATCACAAAATTTAACCATGTGGAGAATACATCAAGTAGGTTGTAAATTATTTGTATAAAACTCTCACAACTGAGCTGCTCAAGAACTTTTCTGCAGAATCCAGTATGTAAAATCAACAACTCTTGTTTTCTGTATTGATACAAAGCTTAGTATTTACTTTATTATCATTAAAGAAAAAAGATATATTTTACTCTTCATATTTAGTCTGATAGGCTCCCCTTAAGGCTGGGTTACACTTTGGGTACATCTCTAGGACTTTAGCTATGCCATTCCCATGGGTCCAAGTTCTTTGCCTGCTTCCACAGTCAGGTCCTGGCCACAGCACACTGTAGTTCTCATCTGATTCCTCTGTCTGAGCTGTCCCCTTGACACAGCCCAGCTATCCTGACTGTGTTTGACCCTGCTTTGCCTAACTGGGTCTGTTCCTGACCTCGACCCACACTCATCCTCAGGGAGGTGCCCAGTGCCTGGGCTGGGTGTCCTGGTGCCCCTGCTTCTGGATTAGGCAGTGGGATGGGCCTTGCCAGCCCCTTCTGTCCTGGTAGGCCCAGTGCCAGAGCCTGTGGTTACCAGCATCATGGTCACACAGAGCCATGGACCCATACTGTGCCCAGGCAATGTCTTCCTTTCTACTCTGGTCAAGCTTATTTATGGTTTGAAAGCAACCACTCACTCTGCAGGACACATTCACAGCCTGTCACTCAGCTGTACCAAATAACAAATGAAGACATAATAACAGTGTCTAAACCCCAACTGCTATCCCTAATGCAATTTTTTCCTGTTTTCTTCAATAAGTATAGGTGACCACAAAAACAGAAGTAGGTAAAGCAAAAGATTCAAAGAAAATTAAAAAATTAGAACAGACATATGGCTTGAGGTTGACTACAGTGACAGAATAATGTATTCTGAGATGAATCAGATCCTTAGAAAGAAAAAATATTTATCAATATTTAAGTTAAATTTACTATTGAAATGGAAATGTATAGATAAAATTCAATAAATATTAAAAATATTTAACAAAATCAGCACTTTGGTCATAGTAAATCACCAGTTATAGTATAGTTTACATTACACATGCAATAATAAATCAATATTTAACAACAGTCCCCTAAACACTCCAGGTTCAAAAAAAGAGATTCATGCTCGTACTTGCAGGTGTCTTTAGCTCATTGTTTAGCTCAATCCATTTTTTCCCAGCACAATAATATTACTGTGTTGTATTTTGAAAGCATTGTCAATTATGCACAATCAACAAAGCTATTATGTGACACTGCAGAATGTACAGCTAATGAAAATGTAATCATCAGACCTTATCATTTTAGCTGAAGTTTTAATTTAATAATATAGTTTCATATTCCCAAGAGCTTTCTAACATTTACTTATCATGCCAATTTCCATTCTCTAATCCTAAATAATTGTGCTGATTCTCTTAAATTATACTAATAGCATCCACAAAAGGTCCTCAGTTTTATAAGGTTTATGACAATGTACATGCATGTATCACATTAATATGCACCTGCTGTTGTTTTTCCTGTTAACCAAGATTTTAAAAATTTATAATTTAACCTTACAGATGTACTCTTCTATGACCAGGCCAAAAATTCAATTGCTTTCTTAGCTCCATAAAGACTGCATCGAGAACACTGGATTTTCTTTTACTCTCTTCACTTCAGGTAATTGCTCATTTACAAGATGATCTTCACTATCTTTATGCCCCAGTTCCAAAGCTTAGTTCAGTTTGAAACTTGAGACTTTGTTTTAGACTCATAAAATCAATGGCAATGATCTATAATTATGAGGTAAATATTTCATAAATATTGGAAGATTTGACCTTAACTGCAGAAATTACTTGCTTACAGAATCTCCTCTTCTTCCATGTCCTACCACCTGCTGTAGCAGAGAGGTGGAAGTAAGTGGTAAGTGAGAATGGTTGAATGCAGTTTGGCCTGAAGACACAGAGAACTCTGGTTTGAGACCCTACACCCTCCAGATATGTCTCGAATACTGAGAAATGTGAACATCTCTTACCTCTCTTGATACTACTTTCCATTCTAACTTGGAAAATCTCTAACCAGACAGCAACCAGGTACCACATAACCACTTGCTCAACCCCCCACCAGCAGGATCAGGAAGAGAATCAGAAGAGTAAAAGGCAGAAAAATTGTGCCTTTGACATAAAGACAGTTCAATAGCTAAAGCAAAAACTGTGCACAAAAGCAAAGCAAACAAGGAATGAATTATCTTTTTCCCATAGGCAGGCAGGTGTTCAGACATCTCCAGGAGACCAAGGCCTCATCAGGCATAATGGTTACTTAGGAAGAAAAATATCACCACTTCAAATGCCCTTCTCTTTTCTTGCTCCCTCTATTTCTTTTTCTTTACTACTTTTCATGGTGCTTTGAGTGGCTTAGAGCTGGAGGGATTGGATTTGAATTAAGTGTGGTGAATTGGCTGAATATTGCCTTGGATGTTGTTGATTAATATGTGCTGTGGAACATTTTGTCTAGCTTGTGCATTGCCTTTTTCAAACCTTTGCCAAGTTACCTTATTTTCTCCCTGAAATTAATAAAGAAACTCCTTGGAAACAAGTCTATGGCTTATTTTATGGACATTTTCATAAGGTATTAAAGAACCTTATATATATACATACATGCATACAGACATAGATATAGATAGATATAGATATAGATAGATATAGATATAGGTATAGGTATAGATATAAAAGTAATATTCTTATCAGAGCCTGTGAGCCTGCAGCTCCAGGGTTGGAGTGTTACAGTCATCTGTCTTGGCTTGTACTACAGTCATATTTCCTCGCCAGCATGGCAGTATGAAGATCAGAAAAGGCCTTGGCTCTATGTAAGCACTTCTCAGCAATAAAAAAATATTCTATATTACCAACACTGTGATCAGCACAAAGGCAAAACATAGACCCATAGTAACTCCTGTGAATAAAATTAACTCTACCCCAGCCAAAACCACCACAGAAGGAAATGCACAGTCAGTGGAAGCAGGGACATGGGACCTATGAAGAGTACAGGGATATTGTTTGGATGTGCAGGGATGAGGTCATGAAAACTAAGGCATGGATGTAATGGGACTTGGCAAGGGATATTAAAAATAGCAAGATGGAATTCTATGAGTACATAGGTCAAAAAAGAAAGGTCAAGGGGAGTGTACCCCTGTGGGGTACAAGATAAGTCAAAAATATGTTCCCCCATTGTTTTTCTGTCTGCTGACATTGCTGTGTTAGCACTGTGAAAAACTTTCTTAAGGAAGTGCTTCCTGCCAAAAGATCCTGCCCTTATCTTCAGTTTCCGAACATCTGGACTTGTCTACGTGCCAAAAA
>JAWWLZ010000001.1:71727311-71748016 GCA_035041345.1 Poliocrania exsul
GGCTGACAGGCCTGTAGTTGCCAGGGTCAGCCTTGCAGCCCTTTTTGTGGATTGGGGTGACATTGGCCAACTTCCAACTTTGGTTTGGTTGTTTGTTGTTATGTTTGTAGATGTGGTCTATAAAGCACATATATGTATATATATTAATTTCAAGGTAATTGACTTATCAACATACATTTAATGAGCACTAATTCTCTTATTTTGAAGCTAAAAAATTTGAAAATTGATTTTCTGGGAGATTGTGATCATACTCTAATACTGTTTACTCCTACTGTATTTCTTTTAAAGAATCTCTGCTTTTCTGTTTGTTGTACAAAAAAAAACCCCAACCTAAGCCAATGCAAACACCACCAGTACATTTTCTCTTAGAACCAACTGACACAGATATATACTTTTATATATGCCTCTATATTTTATTTCTCTATAGTACACTAGAAAGTAGTACACTGGGACCTCTGGGTCAAACTTTAAATTAAGATACAAAACTAAACCTCTTGTATGTACTTGTTTAAATTCACAGGAAGTTGTCATTGCTGAACTTTTTAACTCTCAACATTGTTATTGCTCCTGCTGGCCAAAAACTCACCTCTTCTCTTACGTCTAGCTGCTACTATTTCATTTGTGTCTTGTTGCTTTTGACTATAAAATAAGGACACATTTAAGCAGAAAGCAACACTCAACTTCTCCTGTTTCTGTCCCAGCTTATATTTCCAGAAAAGTGCAATGAAAGCTTCTAAATAATTTTAAAAGCATTGGCATTCATTTCTAACATTTTTTTCTACTATTTCTAGGAGCCTAGGAATTTCTTTTCTGCCCTGTGGATACCTTTTGTATTGTGGGCCTGAGCACTCACAGAGGGCACATTGTAATTAAAATTCTACCTTAGAAATTTTTCTCAGTGTTGAAAAATGAACCTTTCACCTTCTAGAGCCAAATTTTCCCATACTGTTTGTACATGATTTTAGTATTTTCCACATGTTATAAGCTACATTTTGAAATCTTGGTTAGGGTCAAATTTAGTTTCTAGATAACTTCGATCAGAGATACTTAAACATATTTTTATAGATGTCACTTTGATTAAATGTATTATTTTTTATTTTTTTGGAAGATTAAAAATATCTGAGTGAAAGTATTTTTCCTATCCAAAGTAAAATATTTTTCCTACTGTATACAGTTATTAGAAAAGCCAAAAGTCCTTAGTTCACATATCTGTAATGATAACAGATAATCCTTTCCCCTCAAAGCTGAAGATTAAGGAAAAAAAGAAAACAAGAAAAAAAAACAAACAGAACAATTTGAGTAGGAAAACACTATTCCCATTTTTTAGATGAAGAACTGGAGAATGGTTTTCAACTAGTTTGTCTACTGAGAGGTCTAGAGGGTGAAATGAGCTTGACATTTGAGAAATTGAGGCAAATTTCTTTATGTACTCATCTGGAATGGAAATAATACTCTGAGGATACATACAAATGCTAGTAAAAATGCAGCAGTGGATTTCTCACTCTGTTTTTCTGTAACAAAAACAGAAGAAAAGTATTTCAAATGTCCCTTTTAAAATGGACTTATTAAATAATCATGTATTTCTTCAAAAATGTAAACAAAAATCCCAGAAAAAATCAATAATGTTCCTTGGCAGAACCCAAAATTTATAGTGCACATCATATTTTATACTTGTTTTCTTTTTTTTTTATCTTTCATTTTTTTCTACAATATGCCCTTTTTTCCCCCTGTACTAATGTGATTCCCAAACTATGGTTTTGTCGTACTAAGATTTCCTGTTAAATAGCTGTGTTCCAGTTCTATATTCCATTGTTTTTTTTCTACCACTGCTTTTTCTTATTTTTCTGTAATTTTAAATGCTATTGCCTAACAATTTTTGCCTATTTCAATTGTAAAGTTTCTTCCCCACCTGCCATCCTAATATCTCCATATAAACAAGAAACAGTCAACCAGTCCTAAACAAATTTTCTGTTCTACTGAAAAAAAAATCTTCCTTCTCTGCAAAAAGGATTACATTGAACCTTAGTAGAAGAGCCTTCATTGTCAGAGACCAAGTACAAGAGTCAGAAACACCTCAGCATCAGTGTGAAGAATTTTGTGTCTCTCTCAACAGGACTGATAAGCACTTAACCCATTGTCTCATATTTCTCTGAACTTTTGCCACTTTTGCTTTTCTGGAATGGCAAATATAAACCTTGTACGTCATAATGAACCTGAGGTATGTAGAAATCCAACTACTTTGAAGTAATTTCAGATAAATTTCCTCAGAGAAAGACAATCAATAGAGCTCTAAAAGTAGTTTAATATAGAAGAAATTGTTAACTCCAGCTCTATATTAGTCTTTATTATGAATGAGCTTTAAAATGCTTATCCTGTCCTTGCCACTAAGAGTCTGATTATTCCTCTTAGTAAACCTAGAATCATAGAATGGTTTGGTTTGGAAGGGAGTTTCAAGATCATTTAACTCCATATACCCTGCCCTAACATGAGGAGGGACATATGACTGGGCAAGAATTCTTCTCTGTTCGTTCTTCACCTGTCAGAGGATAACTAGAGAGCTGATGTGTTTCTGCAGAGTTTTCCTTATTGTTTGGAGAGTCAGAGAAAAACTGAAGAAGAATCACCCTGGTCACAGCAATCTCTCCCCCTCATCTTTTCAAAACAGTATTTCTGCAAGGTGCACTTGATAGCAAGCTTACCGAAATCAAAACAAGCTTTTTTCCCACCACCTCATTAACTTCTGCATATTTTACTTTTGACTCTAACTTTCAGTTTCTTTTTAACTGAGATTTGAATTGTACAGTCAGAGAAACCTCTATTTCCTCTAGAATACTGAACTAAAGTCTAATTAAATATTTCCCAGCTATTGCTCTTCTTTTACTAAAATCTTTTGATATTTTCTGGTAGGTTCATAAAACCTGCTATATAATTGCATGTGGTTCAGCAAGGTCATTACTTAACTCCCTTAACAAAATGGGTTTCATTCCATACTGACCTGCTGACTTATATATGCAAAAAATTTCCCAATATTTTCTTTTCTACTTTTATCAACAGCAATATTGACCTGGTGTTCACTAATTGCTAATTCTTCTGAATTTTTCTATCTTTTCCTTAGAGGACTTTAAAAAAAATAGTGTAGAAGTTTACTTATTTTAGAATTATCATTGATTTACTTGCAGTCATAAATGCTACACTTATCTCTATTTTTCTGTCTCTCTAAATGTATCTTCTGATTTGTTGGTGAGCAGTGCCTTGTTTCTTGGTTTTCTAAATTTCCTTGGCAAGCATTAATTTAGGGAATTATGTTATCACAGAATATTATCTCCAGAAATAAGAGCATGCACTTAGTAAAAATGATCAAAAAATTCTTGATAAAACATTTGTTATGTGAACATGGGCTTTGCAGATACATAAAAACAAGGGAAAAACCATCAGCTGTAGCAGTAGTGTCACAGAAGCAAACTAAAATCCTGACAATTTATTTACTGCTCTTTTAGTTTCTTCAGTTGCCCTGAATTGCAAGTTTTGGGAAGAATTATTTGTATGCCAGACCCATGCTCACCTTGCCTGATGTAGTTCGCTCTGCTGGTGTTTTTCAGGATAGAATTTTTTTATTTGGTTCTCATCTACCCTTTTACCCTTGCAGTGACAAGATACAGTAGTTTTATTTTGACTGCTTCCTGTGCAATGATCTGTGGCTGTAGCTAACATTATTTTTTCAGTCTTCCCTGTGTGCTACAGTCTGATCTACATGGATGAAAAAGATGATTTCTCAAAGATTTTTTTCTATCAGCAAGACGTTGATGCATTGTCTCTTTCATATATATTACTGTTTACAGAATCATAACAAACTTTTATTTTCACCTTCTTTAACTGTGTGGAGTTTGTTCTCAAATGGAAGACCTTGTCAGCAAGATGGCTGTGAGTTGCGTATTATGCACCAGTTATTTATTGTGGGTTTGAGCTGTAACTATCATAATAAAGTATGTTTCCTTATTTTCATATAATTTGAACTATTTAAGTGAAACAATGAGTTATTCTAAGTAAATACTCATACTGTATGTTTTTCCTAAAATGAGCAGGAACCTCTTCAACTCAATCAAAGATCACGAGATGCTCAAAGATCCATTGAATCTGGCCTTAAAGAGTTCCAGTGATAGGGCATCCACAACTTCTCAAGGCAACCTTCTTAAGGGCCCCACCACCATCACAATGAAGAATTGCTTCCTAGTATCTAATCTAAACATACTCTCTTTTTTAGTATAAATTTCTGTTGTCACTACAGATCTTAGTAAAAAGTCTTTTCATCTACCTTATAGTCTCCTTTAAGTATCAAAAGGCCAAATAAGGACCTCTACAAGCCTCCTCTTCCAAATCAAACAATCCTGTCTCTCAGACTTTCTTCTTTTGTCCTTCAGTCTTGTGCTCATCTTTGTGGCCCTCCTCTGTACCCACTCTCACAGATTCATGTCTTTCTTATACTGAGGGCTCCAGAGCTGAATGTAGTGCTGAAAGAGGCAGAACCCCTTCCCTCATCTGCTGGCTCCACTTCTTGTTCTGCATCCCATGATGCAATTGATTTTCTGGACTGCAAGTGTGCATTGTTGGTTCATCTCCAGTTTCTAATCCACCAGTACCCCCAAGGCCTTCTGCACAGTGTTGCTGTCAATCAGTTTATTCTCCAATCTCCTCTGATATCCAGATTGCTTTCATCCAGGTGCACAATCTTGCATTTGGCCATATTGAACTTCAAGAGGTTTGCTTGGGCCCACTTCTCAAGATTGTCAAGGTTCCTCTGGATGGCATCTCTTCCCCACAGTGAATCAACTGTATCACTCAGCTTGGTGTCATCTTCAAGTTTGCTAAGTGTGCACTCAATCCCACTGTCCATGTTACTGATGAAGATATTAAACAGTATTGGTAGCACTACAGACCTTTGAGGGACATAATATTGATGATAATGATGATGATGGTAATAATAATAAAAGAATGTATAAAAGATTCCAGAAAGCTACTTCAAAGGTAACACAATATAAGTAAGATATTAGCTCATATACAGAAAAAAAATTAAATGCTAGACAATGTGATAAAATATAAGCAGTCCACTCAAAACTGCACTTTAGATTAAAAAAAACCCAAACAAACAAAAAAAAACCCAACCAAAAGTAATAGGAGAAAACAAAAACAGTGAAAGCTACACTGTACTCATTTTCTGACATAAAAAAGTAAAAAAAAAAAAAGCCCAAAAATACCATAAAAAACCACCAAATCCCCTTCTTCCCCAAAACAAACATACAAAAAAGAAACAAACAATCAAACAAAAAAACCCCATCCATGACAGAAAAACATAATGACTTTTATTGCAAGTTTTATCAAAATGACCTACAGTACAAGAGTGAAAGGAAGAAATACATAAATTTGTAGGTAATGATACTTTTCAGTGTCACAAAGTAGAAAAGCTGACAAAAGGAAATGGTCACAAATGCAGAAGAGAATCTCTAATGATCTGATGTCCCTTTCACATCTATGGGATATTTCCTATTTTCATTTGACCTCAAAAACTGTGAAAAATCTGTAAAATTAATTGGTTTTAGAGATAAATAAATTAGCCACATATCTAAAATTAATTATATATAACCTTTTCCCCTTCTTACATCAGCCTCAGAAGAAACTTACAGTTTTCTTATCTAATGTATTGCAGAATTTATTCCTGAGATTTTTAAACTGAGCTACTAAGCCATACATCCTAACTTGTAATCTCTCTCAAACACACAAAAAAGAAAATAAATCAATAAAAATTCTTCTGTCTAACCTAAAAACTTCAAGACTAGCTTCTCAGCAGATTCTGATGACACTGCTTATTTTGAAATCTTAATGCAAGTATACCAGAGGTCTCTTAAATATTCTTTTTATGCTATCTCTCATTTGATAATTTTATAAAGTTAAAGTGGAATTTGCATTTCGAATGGAGTTGCTTAAACCTATCAGTGTGCCCCATAATAAGGAAAAAGTGAGATAAATTTGACTTTTGAACTCTTTACTTCTTTTCTTTAGAACAGTAGTGGCATAGGTACCACACCATTATATTTTGTGTGGCAATAGAAAAAAAAAATAAACAGCAAAATGGAAAACTTCCCTTGAAGGGAGTCCTAGGAGATGAATACATTTGTAGTACTTTGGTTGAGCTAGACTATAATTGTATCTGTCTATTACACATTGCATAGGAAATCAATATGATACTATGTAAATATAGTTCCAACTAACAGATACTGCAATCAAATTACTCAAAAGATTAGTTTTCAGTTTAATTGTTTAAGCCAGGTCTACTTCATGTAAGTAAAATGGAATTTTATAGTAAATAAACCAATGAACAAGGATGAAGAATCAAAATCACCATTTTTTTTTTTTTCACTTCAGACAACACGTTATGGAGACCTATTAATTTTAGTCACTTATTAAACTGGATAACATAGTTAATGTCAAGTCCTGCAATTTGGTGGCAATAATTTTCAGTGAGTTGTGGTTATGTAATTATCTAAATACACACAGAAACACACACTGACACTCACAGACAAAATTGTAATAAAAACCAAAACAGAACAAAACAACAAAACACTTAGTGGTGAATTGTCCCTATGGAGCAGATAATTTCCCACCCAGCTGCTCACTCCCCTACCTCCAGTGGGATGTGCGACAAAATCAGAAGGACAAAAGTGAAGATAACCCCTGGTTGAGATAAATACAGTTTAATAAATGAAGGGAGAAAGTATTAAAAACCAAGGGATTCAAAGATAATCTCTCACCACCTCCCACCAGCAGACTGATGCCCAGCAAGTCTCCATGCAACAGCTACTTTGGATAAAAATACCCATTACACACCCAGTTTTACTACTCAGCATGATGTCATATGGTATAGAGAATCTCTTTGGTCAGTTGGGGTCTGCTGTCCCAGCTGTGTTCCATCCTTACCCTTTGCATACCCCCACTGTGGGCAGAATGGGAAAAAGAAGACCTTCATGCTGTGTAACCACTGCTCAGCATTAACCCTAATAATGGGTATGAACCCTGTTTTAGTCACAAAACCAAAACATACCCCATATGAGCTTCTATAGAGAAAATTAATTTAATTTCACTTGGATCCAGTAGAAAGTACACGTTGTTAATCAAGTGTGCTCAATTTGAGATGACTAACATTTCAAGATGTCTGATTTTAGGTACTTTTTGGTTGAAGAGGAGAGACATATTTAACCTTGGTTATGATTACAAATACCACTGAAAATCACTTATTTTACTTTCTTGTTTCAAAAATGTCATCTAATCATTTTATGGCTTCCTCCTAACACATTGCTATTAACCGTGTGCTTAGAATTCATAGATCAGTAATTGTAAAAGAATGGTATTTGCACAGGCTTGACAGTACAGGGTCAGGATTGTCAGGATGTGCTGGTTTGAGGTTGTTTAACTGTAATTGCCATTTTCTTGCAGTCAGGAAAGTATTTTCTAAATTTATTTTAGTTTTAGTTTATGAAGAAAACAAGTAGTTACTCTGCGTCATCTGAGCTACCTATGACTGAAGGATAAAATGTATGGAAGTATACAAATGTAGGGAAAACATCAGAGGACCTAGGCTAAAACTGTGTAACCTGATGTTGTTTGGGTAAAGCCAGTTTCAGATATAAGAGAGTAGAAAAATTGAATTACTTGGAACCAATGAAATTATGTCTACTGTTTTTCAGATAACATTAAAATAAACTCCTGCAGTCCCAAAACTGAGAAGGAGGAAACCAATATCACTCTCTTTCTGATAGAGAGGAGGAAGAAGCTCCTACCATGAACATCACCTGTCAAAATCTACAGGATACTGATGACTGACCTTCTTCCTCTCTGAAATAAAAAAACTTTTGACTCAGAGGAAAATTGGAAACTTGACTATAACACGAGGAAAGTAGTAAATGGCATGAAGGTTTTCTTCTATAGAAGAGTTTTAACTTTGTTATTAATGAACTAATAATTTGGACAATCAAACTACTAAAATTTTAATCAAATCAATAATAATGTCTTGCCTTCTATAATAAAATGTGTTCCACTTTTGTACCTGAAATTCCTTTGAGCATAAAAAATTTCATAAGTGTCCATGGTAGAAAACCACCTGAAATTCAGCTCTTTATTGCAGCATTTACTACAATAATACACTGTATTATTTTGACACTCACTTTTTGCCATTTCATTTACTGAATAACTTCATTTTCTGTAGTTTTGAGTTTGTTGTTTTTTGGGGTTTTTTTTAAAGTAACTTTCAGAAACATCATGGACTTAGCTCCTAGAAATTTTGCAGCAGTTTGTTTTTTTGTTTTTGTTTTTGTTTTTTTTCCTTGGGAACAGTCTCTTTTGAGCACTAAATTGAAGCAAAAGTTTGTTTTGTGTTGATGTTCTTGAACTGATTGAATCATCAGGGTTATACTGAGAATACTCTGAGAAGAAAATATCTTCTTGCCCTGAGAGTTTTGGTGACAACAGACCAATCTCACACATTTGACAGAATAAATTCATCAGTGATACTGTCTGTTCTTTACCTAGTCATCTACATTCATAAATATATAGCAATGTATTTATTTTTGAGGACTCTAGATATTCGTTAACTTTTCTTGGAATAATACATTTTCTAGGGTATGTTTATATGCCCTATTGCCATGTTATTTAAATGTAAACATATATATATCCAAGCTAGTTTTCTGAGGTTTCTGTAAGGCTATTGGAGGTAAAGAGGAATGATTCCTTTTGTTCAATTCAGTTTATCCTAATGTTGCATTCTGAAAAGGTAAAATAGAAAAATGATAAGTTGTGCAGTCTGATACTATTCAGACTACTGGTTTAACTGCTAAAGATTACATCATTCTCCACCTGAGTCAGACACAGGTAAAAGAGGTTTAAATCTTTCTATGGCTTTCACAGAAATTTCCTGAGAAACTCTATTGCTTTGAAGCCATAGGACTGTAGAATAATTTAGGTGGTGAGGAAGCTTAGAACTTTTCTAATTCTGCTCTAAACAGGGACAATTGTGAGATCAGATCAGGTTGTTCAGGGCTTTGTCCAGTCAGGTCATGAAAACCTCCAAGGACAAAGACAGCATAACCTCTACAGGTTCCATCTTCCACCACTAGACACTCTTCAGGAGGGAAAAAAGCTTTTTGTTGAGCTTGAAGAGACAAGCCCCCACCTTGTCTCTTCCCCGTTCAAGTCCTGTTCCTTTAGGCTTTCCTAACATAGGAAGTGCTATCATCCCAAGCATACCAGCATCCTTCTGTTGGAACGTGTCCCATTGTGTATCAATGTTCATCTTGTCTTGGGGGTACGTCAATATCCAACACAACTCTAAGGTCAGTTTTCATCTACCTTCACATAACTATTACACAACATGGAAATGATTTGTGACACTTCTAAGTTTTAAACAGTTTTACCTATGCAAAAATTCATGCATTCAAGCTCACTGGTCTGGAATTAATTTTATTTTGAGATTTTTTGTTCTGAATTTCAAAGTAAAATTTAGGACATGTAAGCCCCAACATTATAAGCCCCTCTGCATAATAAATCAGATTTTTCAACTGTTGTAGACAGCAATGGAGAATTTGTTTCATTTCTTCATTAAAGTCTATCAGTTACATTTCCAATATTTGACTTTCAAATTTCCAAATGCCATCATTTTCTCCCTCAAATTTCCTTTGCTAATAAAGAAACAGGATTTTTTTTTTTAATTATACCTAACATCTTATATTGGAATATTTACCAACACAGACAGCTTCTTTTAGCATATGTTTAATTTATTTAGTGTTATTAGCACCTTGAAAATGTACTAATTATCCATGGTCAATAGTCATTTGAATCTCTCAGACTTCATTTATTCATTCACATTTTATTCACACAATTTTGACACTGTTCTTTAAACAGAAAATCTGATTTATTTTTTTTTATTTTTTTCTCCCCCCCTCTCTCCCTGCAGTCTGCAGTATGTATGTGACTATCATGCTATTACCAGGCAGAGACTATTACAGATGTAGGGAAAATATTTGTCTATATTTATTCCCTTTAGAAAGATCAGTGCTTGAAAAAGTCTTTGATAGGACCACACCGTACTGTAAGGGGACATTGCACAGAACTTCTCCTTCTCAAAGAGAATCCTGATAAATCAGATTTATTGCCTCCAGAACCTTTCAGTCATGGTTAAATGAAAGAGATGAGTTAGGAAAAATACAGTTAAGCATATATATACATGTATTTGCTACATCTCTTTATAGCAACAATAAAGTCCTTTTAGAAATCGAATAGGCATGTAGTGGTTGATGAATGTGGACCTATGTCTTTCACTGAAAGCTCAACACTGAAGGCAGGGGAAACTGGCTGTCTTTATGGTTTGTGTTTTAAATAAATGTGCCATGAGTTCAAATGTTTTATTAGATCCAGGCAGGAGAAAGTTATTTTTTGGAAGAATTTATTTTTTCTGGGTGTTTCATCCCTTCTTAACAGAAACAAAGTTATGTACTTTGAGGTGAATATAAAGCTTCCATTCAAATTACCACTTTTATAAAGTTAATGGTATATGTATCCCACAATATTTTAAATCTTAGATTTTCTATCAGAGGGAATTCTAGAGCTTTTTCCAGTTACTGGCTTGTAGGTCAAGGACTTTGAGAACATGTAAAGCAGGCCACATAAACAGCTTTACTGAAAATATTTTTCAGTGAATTATTGCTAACAGTTATGGAGTAAAATTATGTAACCCTCTAGGGCTATGCAATACAGCAAGCAGCTTTACTCTTAGTCCAGCTTGGCTTGATTTCTTCAGGGAAATGAGTCTTACAGTTGACTTTGATCTCTGGACACTCCACACAGATCATGACTTTCATTGTCTGTTCTTAGCTTTCAGATACACGCAGAGCTCAGCTTAATCTAATTGCAGTAGAGGTGTTTCACAAATCAAAAATTTGTTTTAAAACATAAGTTACACCTACACAAACAATACCAATCTTTAAATTTGTTACTTATTGTTATGCAGTCTACTTATTTTCATTGCTTACTGTTCAAGGTTTTCTGTTCGCACAGATTGATCAGTTACATTAAAATACAAAGTTGTGTTTGTTTGCTGTGTATTGAAGGGGTTTGATCACTGACACTAAGCAAATTTTTACATCAACAGTATTTTAGTTTAGAAAACAAAAATGTCACTAATTCTGATTTTTTACAAGACTTGCATATAATTTTCTTTGGAAATCTTAAAGCTAAATAGGACTTCTGCACAATACTTCTTCTGAAGACCAAGTGAGATTTCCTCAGTATCTAGGACTTAAATTTTCTAAGTACATTGTGTATTGGTTGTGCAGTGAAAGAGAGACTCAAGACAGAAGAGAGCGTACCTCTGAGCCTTGGTAATGATGCAAGCATCCAACATAGAGATGGAAGATGGGAATAATGAGGTAACCTGACAGTCAGGAGAAAGAGATGAAAAAAATCTTTTTCCTGGAGGAATATATCGGTGCTGAAATGTTCTGCTACCAAAATAATGGCTACTGTAGAGAAATCAGGTATGCAAGAAATACAAGAATAAATTTGAATTATTTTTTTGATGCTAAAATTTTCTGAACAAGCTCATTAAAGAAAAGTGTGAGTAGATTTTCTCTCATGTTTGAATCTATTTGAAACAATATTGAGGAAAAATAGATGACCCTCTGTTTTTTAGATAATAAAAAAGTTTTCTATCAGAGTCCTGAGTGCATCAAGAGGCTTCAGCTGACCTGACCAGCCTATAACTGTCTTTTTCCATAATTTTTTGCAATCTTTTCCCCCAGGTTGAGCCTGTTGTGTTGGAAGCCAGCTATGACATAGTACAGCTGTGAAACCTTCGACCAGACCTCTCTAAATACAGAAAAATTTCCAGAAAGAGTAGTGAGAAGTAAAAAAGCTAGATACTGCTGGAGAGCTGTCAAATGCTTCTCCTGAGACCCTACATGTGCAAATTCTGCCTATTGATGTACACATTGCATTTAGGCTCAGTCTTGGCCTGAGTTACATCAGAAGTATGCTGTGCTGGGCTTTATTTCTTGTTTGTGGTAGTTTTGACCTTGGCAAAATGCCAAGTATTCACCTACTCAACAGCAGTTCCCCTTCTCCCAGTGGGGGAAAGAAAGATTAAAAATGAAACAAAAACAAACAAACAAACAGCAACCAAACAAAAAACAAAACCCCAAACCTGCAATTTACAATAAGGCAGATTATATTCACATAGAAAAGAAGAAATAAAACAAAGCCCCCCACAATATATACACACACACACAGACACTGGAGTAAAGCTAACAGAACAAAAATATCTACTTCCCCACAAAAGCAGCACTGTCTCCCAGCTCCCATCTGTCTCCCAGCTCAAGGCAGCAACGTCTGTCCTCATGGACTGCCACCATAGTAAGAGAGAGAACAACTACTCCTCTCTTTCTTTTATACCTGGTTTGGCGTCATATGGTATGAAATATTCTCTTTGGTTCATTAAAGTCAGCTGACAGCCTGTGTCCCTTTCTATATCTACCAATATGTGAAAATAAAGTTTGGCCCAACTGATCGCAGCACTGCCATGATGACTTGAGTTCTCAGCTTGGCCTCAGGTCTCCTTGGTTACTATGAATTTTTAGCTGGAGATTGCTGGGCATTCAGCTGACCCCAGTCACCACTGTCATCCCTGCCCCGGTACTGAGGCTTCATAACTTCTAAACATGTTGAATCCTAAACAGAATAAGTATCATAGAGTATTTCTCTCAGTCCACACGGGAAATATCAGAGAGTTTTGGTGGGAAGTGGTTTGTTTTGTTTTCTAATTTTTTGTTTGTTTCTTTGTTTGCTCTTTAAAAATTTCTTTTACTTCTACATATGAACAAAAGAAAATTATCAGGCATAACCAGCCAACATACAATGCATAAGAATGCATATCACCCTAAATTCTGCCAATTGTATTAGCTATTTTATGCAAATTTTAAAAAATAATAACAAAATGTAATAATTACATCATGACAGATGGTGGATGGATGCTTTCAATTTACTTCTGCAATCCATGTACCATTTAGTCTTTTAAATCTTGACTTCAAGGGGAACTTGATCTAACCCTTTACACAAATTTTCTATCACAGTTTTTATACTCCCCTCCCGTCCCCCCCATCCCCCGCATTTTAGCTCCAGTTTTTGTTCTTTGGGTTTTTTTTAATTATTATTTTTTTCCAACCAGACTGCTGGTAAGAGGTCTTGGGCTTCTAATACTGAACTCATTTCCAAAACATGATCTGCCAGTGTTCTGTCTGCCCTCCAGAAAACATTACTTCCAAAATTTGCATTTTCATACCTCAGCTCACTGATCTTAAATAGTTCATGAATACATGCGGGGACTTGACAGATTTAAAATTGGTCTGCACAGCATGCACAAATGCTGATGTTTTATTAAATGTTAAGAGTATAAAATCCAAAATTACAGGATATTGCTGTTCTAACCTTTATTTTCTGTTTCAGATTCTTCTTGGAATCTATTCCAGTCTGGAATTTATTCTGAAAACAGTTCCTGGTTATAGCTTTTGGCTTTTGATCTACATTGATATAATTGTGCATGTGGTTTCAGCAAATGTACTACATTTGATAGTGGATTAAAAATTAGGCTGAATTGTTTTCATTTTCTCATTTTTTCTTAGAACAGCCATGTAGAACCACAGCCAGTTACATGAACTTCATTCTGCCTTTCTTTACTCAAAAATATTTCCTTTTCTCTTTCTTCATATTCTCTTATTTACCATTTATAAAATATGAGGAACAAGAAATTAAGGCAGCCAGATCTCACAGATGTTTAAGCATTATTGCTCATGCTGAATGGGGACAAAACAAACCTATAACTAGTTTTACAGTTTTTTTCATTCTTGGAGATAGAGAACAATTAAAGATATGAGAATTTGCCAAGAATGCAACTGTGCTGCCAACACTTAAACAAAGGAAGGGATATAGAGAAGATTGATCTACTTTGAAATTGGTTCCTAAGGCTATCAGCCTTCAGCTGGTCTTTTCTATTTCTGTATGACATTTAAAAAGCTGACAAGTCTTTGACAAATGCAAACGACAATACTGCAGTATGATTTGAAGTTTACAGTAAAGATGGAGAGAGTTGCTTTCAAGAAATTACCTTAGTGATCACAGAAATGGAAAAAAAAATGAGGTTTGGTTGGATTTTTTTTTAATACCCCAATATTCAAAATCAGTTTGTTCTTAAACAATGTGAAGGAAAACATTTTTTTTTTTGAAATTGCAAGAACCACAGTCTAAAAACCAATGACTAAATAAATAAGTGGAAATTGCTGAAATAACAGCTGCAGAAGGCGTATACCAAATGTTGATATGATAGCTGGGAAGAAAATGGAAGAATGGAAAAGTAGTTGTTGTCAATTAGGTCTGAGTAAATATCTCAGAATTTTTTCATAATTTCTTCACCTTAATTTATGCTGTCTTCAAAAACTTTCAATACCTGTTTTAGTGGGTGATCTGAATCCTTGAAAACAGTAAAATACAAGTGCATGTTTGTCATCTATGGAAAGCATGTTCTGAGTGAATTGACCTGGGAGTTAGGGTGGTAACGTAACTGAGAAAAAATGATCTCAGGATAGGTAATTCCAAATATGGGCAATAAACTTCATTATTAAAAGATCTTCTGGTCTATTTACGTTTTAGTGTAAAAGACATAGTTATATCTTTGGCTGGTCTCAAAATGAGACTGTTAACACTATGTGGTATCTTCTGCCAGCTAAGGTACCAATGGTTAAGTCACTAAATTTGACTTTTCATCTCTAGAAAATTTTATATATCTTCCTCCACCACCACCACCACCCAAACATTTTTTTACTGCTTATGAGTAACTTCATTCAATATGCATGCAAATACATGACTCATACGTTATGCTGTGCTACACTTATGTTAGTTGCTATGACTGGACTTGAAACAGTATAAAGTTCTACTGTGCATCTGGTCAAAGGTATTTTGGGGCATGAGCACACATGTTTGTAAACTGAGACTTTATTGCCTATTTGAGCAGGGAAGAAAATGTCATTAGATATCACAGAATCATGGAATCATAGAAAGGCTTTAGTTTGAAGGAACATTAAAGATCACCTAGTTCTAACTCCCTTGTCACAGGCAGGTATACATTCCCTTAAACAAGGTTGCTCCAAGCCCCATCCAATCTGGCCTTGATAATGGTTTCCATAGACATATATTTGACTTCAGAATTCTTGAACAGCTTTCCAGGTGGTTGGAAAAGCTAAGATTCTATGATTTCACAATTGTGTAGTTTACCTTGCAAGTACTGTAGTAAGGGTGGTTTGTTAGCAAGATAAGGGCAGACACCAAATCAAGTAGAAAGAAAATTACTAATTCCAAAAATCATTCCCAATGATTTAGAAATGAAAGTAAATTTTTATTCCTACTGAAGATATACAAAAGTGTTGCATAAAAAAAGTCAAATCAAGACAAGCAACCAAAACAATTTAATTTATATCTATTAAGTCAAAAAGGCTAATCAATAACAAAAATGTGTTATTGGAACATTAATGAATGTTACTTGTTTGCAATTTGTTTATACTTGACAATTAATAACAATGCTAAAAAGCTGGGATACCACCCTAAGAAATATTTGAGAATTGATTCAGAACAAATTGTCAAATACTGGATTAACAAAACTACTTCCTGGAGCATTTAGAATGGGTTTTTTTTACACAAATGCTGAAACATCCAAGCATTATGAGGGTTGGTACTTCTGAAAAGATTGTTGGTAGAGGTGTTATAAGTACAGAGGGAAATAGCAAAAAAGTTCAGAGAATAACCATAAGACACAAATTTAGGCACCATTTTTGCCTAAAGATCTATGTAAGATTAGTTGACAAAGCAGTACCTGGTATATATGCGTGGAGCAGTGAATCAAAGGGCAGCAGAAGGCACTTTGATCATTGAAGAAGAAAAGAAATTCTTAATTTCTGTCCACAGATAGAATATCTTATTTCAGTTATTTCAGTTACTACTGAAAGAAAACAAAATCAGTTGTTAATAAGAATAAAACAAATTGTACATCTAAACACTGACATTTACCATTTTTATTCCAATATTTTCTTTAAATATTTTGTCTAAATATTCTTCTTTATCAGCTGCAATGGAATGCCTAATGGACAGTGTTAATGAACACCTTAAGTAGGACAAGTCAAGTTAATGAGTCAGTTAATGGTAGCTTTGGGGACTGAAGCATCATGAAGTGGCTGATAAACTTGAAGCAAAAGGAGGAAAACCAAAAGAGACTGAAAACATCCATGTGGGTCACCCTGAAGTCATCATACATCATCAGTCCCATTATCTGACTCAATTCACTCTGGGGTGTCATATCACCATAGGATTTGTTTTTCCAGGCATAGGATGGTGTTTTGGGCAGTGGAATGAGGCACCAGGTGTGTCTCCAGCCATCCAGTGGTTGCCTCCACCATGGTGAACACATAGTGCTTACCTTGGCAGTTCTGTGGCAGTGTGATGCAGTCAACCTGCCTAGCCTCTCTGTATCTAGACCTATCGGAGTGCTCACCATACCACAGGGCCTTCACTCTCTTTGCCAGCTTAATGGCCGCACATCTCACAGTCAGGAGCAACCTGAGACATAATATCCATGGTTAAACCCACCCCTCAGTCCCACAGCAGAAGGATTCTGGATGGAATACTTTTATGAATTGCAAAATGGGGGAGAAAAAAGTAAATACTCATAATAGGCCCTAGGTAAATACCAAGCAAAGATTTGGCCAAAACCAGTTTTCATAAAAATCAATTGTGAATTAAGAGGTATCTGTGACAGAGGCAGTGAACTGTAAAAGAAATCAAACACTTGAAACTAGGACAAGCAATTATGCTTACTGGTAGAAACAAAGACAATTATTATTATCATGTACTATTTTGAGATAAATGGTGGAAAACCTAAGCAAGAAAAGGCCTCTTCTGTTTATATTGCATTGTGGAACAAAAATTGCATATATATTTCTATGTAAAATGAAATGAGACATGACTGCTTACATAGTTTGCCCAACAGAAATTACCTGAGAACGTTCCAGTTCTTAAACTGAGCTTGTCTAAAATGTACTTCAGTCCCTTACAGGTCTCTTTAAACATGAAGACAAATAAACAATAAATTTAAGCAGGGTTGTATGACTTATGAGCATGTATTTCAAAGAAAAAATGCATGAGCAAGTAGTACTCTCTAGCTTTCCTATTCCAGCATGTATATATGTTACTGGAAATAGCTTTTCCAAAGCCTCTGAGATAGTTTCTTGTCCATTTTTCTTTCACATACATTTTTGTTAACTTAGATGCTTATTCAGAGCTGTACAGCAGCTTTGTCAATGCTGTTGCAGCCTCGTGTTAATGTACTTTCTTAACATTATAGCAAATCCATCCTAAAACCAGAAATAATACCCAAAAGCTGTGTGCCATTATCTTCTTTAAATATCAGACTTTCATGTCCTTCAGTTACCGTCCTGGTGACACTATTGATTTTACTCTGCATCATTGCTGCTAACAAAAAGCAACAACAACAACAAAAACAACAAAAAAAGAAAAAGTCTACAACAAATGAAAGACACAGAGATCATGCTGTTTCTTGTACGAAATAAGTCAAAACAGATTAAGATTACACTCAAACTTAAGGATAACAGGTAAGTGTGGAATTTGTTTCAATAAAAGTAGACAACAACTAGTCACTTATGCTAAATTTATAGGCAGATACAGGGACTTCTAGAATACTTCATCTTATCCTAATATAAATATTTAACGTGAGGCAGCCAATCAGTTATAACCTATGTTCTCTTGCTTAGCTATAAAAAGAACTTAGAATTAATTATATTTTGGATGTCTAAATTTATGCAACAAAATTCATATGCTAATTTGTCTGTGGAAACAGTAGTTTAAAAGAACCTTCAAAGTCATGTAACATCTTTGAAGTGGGAAATGACAAATAAAAGTTTGTTGATAAGAGTACTGCTATGACATAGAGTAAGCTGTGAAAACAAAAAATAAATAAGAACCAGAATAGTGTAATGAAAAACAAGAATTATAAATTAATTAATTTAATACATAATTAAATTAATACCTCTGAAGGTATTAAATTGAAAATTCAAGTAAAATTAACAGCTCCTGGTAATCATGAGTCTAATGAGCAATGGTTGACAATATAAGGATTTATCAACCAGAAAATGTCCAATTACTTAAGCATAGATGCTTAGTCAAATATAAGACACACAATCATATTCCACCTGTGGTGCAACACCAGGTGCTCAAAGAAGAGGAAATTGCATAAATCTTGTGTCAGCTGTTCCACTCAAAATCTTACTGTGGGTCGTAAGCACCATGGCTTATTTACCATATTAGGAATTTACTGCTAACCTAATTAAAATCTTAGTTACAATTAAATTTTAACACGCTACCCAAATACATATAATTAGTTATAACAATAGTAACACTTGATAAAGTAATATACAGGTTAAACTGATACAAGATTTCTACTAATTATTCATGTCTTTCATGTTACGTTTTCTGTTTTTCGTATCCAAAGGTCTTTGGATTAATTTTGGGAAGAGATACAGAGTGTGTTATTCATATCCCAAGTTCTTTGCTGAGAGAAGTATTATATTTATGATAGGGTCTCCTTCTTTGCCAAGAAATGAGTATGTTATTTATGTTTTCTTTCTCCATAATCTAGAATTTCTTGTCTTCACTTTTTATTTGCTAAAAAAATTTATGCCTTGCTTTTGTCTTCTGTGGTTCCTACCACATCTGAATTTATCATGTACTCAGTGACTTATATAAACTGCAAGCCTTCATTTCTTTTAGTATGAATAATTGATATTTGGTGATTTTTTTTCTTCTATGACCTTAGGACTCCTGTATACCACATGCTACTTTTCTTATCCCATGACACCTTTATTTGCTAACCCTACTTTCAAAAACTCTGCCTTTACACTATATAATTATGACAAGTCATATATATTCCATTCCACTAAGAATAACTACTTGATTGTAACTACTAATTACTATCTGTGTGAAATTGTGGTTATATTCCATAACTATACCCAGCTAAATTAAGATAATAGTACTATTAGTTCAATTTATTAGTAGATAAATATTTTATAATATAATTATTTAGGGGGAAAAAAGGACATAACAGGTCATCATGCAGCACTTCTTATTTTCTGCATCAAGTCACCTTTCACATGGTCTGGACTGGAGGCAAACACGATCCATATGTACAGGCATGACAGGTCTTGAAGTGGTATGGTATTTTTATCGTTATATGACAGACTTGGTATTTCTCATTGGTTAGTTCTACCAACGGCAGACGATAACAGGTACAAATAAATCCACTCTGACCAGTAATGCTCGTGTTGGCACATGAAAGGGATCACTGCAACAAGATATGAAATCTGGTACATAGAATTTTTAGTTATGGATTCTTGGATTTGCACCTTTCTTCATTCATCTTACTGTGAAAAGAATCTTTATTTTACAAGTTACTGTTTTGTTTGTTTGTTTGTTTTTTACTGCAGATCTGAAACTGCCTATCAGGTAAGGCTGAAAACTTTGTTTCTTATAACTGAATATTTCTGAACAGTGCCAGGATCTTGGATTAGTCCTATAATCTCCCAGATGGCTTTTATTTTATGATTCAGATCTCAAAACCTCTCCAAATTTTTACTTCATTGGTAAAAAACATGTCTGTAGACCACATTCTTGATTAGTTAGCATGTCTATATTGCATTTTTCAAACTGGTTTTTATTATTATAAAAAAAGTATCCTTATTACATTGTTATAGGAGATTACTTCTTCATAGTATTATTACTGTGTGGATTTTTTTACTGTTCATCATATCGGCATCTCCATTTTTTCAAGAGATAATTATTTCCACTCTGAAATGTTTTCTCCTTTTCGCTGTAGTTTTATTTCCCACAGGTGTTCTTACAAGCAGCGTGTATTTTTAATATAGTTGTTGATTAAAACAGTGACTCAAATATTCTGTGAAAGATTAAAATATGGACTAAGTGGATTTTTAGGGGGGTTGTGTGGTTTTTTTAATCTGTTAAAACTCTTCTAGAAACTCAAACTGAACTTAAGTGTGAAAGTGTGAACTACTACTTTTTTGGGTTTTTTTATAATTAACATAAAATGTAAGGTCTATTTCTAACTCAGACCAGAATTGTGAGGGAAAAAAAAAAAAAAGACCTTAAGCTTATTTTATAAACTGTTCTTCAAATAAAAACTGATTTCTTTACTCATCCTATCACTCATGACTGCAATCATGGTTAACACACTTTTAACTGCAAATAATTTGTGGAGGAGCATCACATCAGTTTTCTTATTCCATTCCCTATTCATCTTTGCACAAAAACAAATAAACAAAAAAAAAAAACCACAAAAACCAACCAACCCAGTTACTTTTGTCATAGAGTGACGCAGTCTTGATCCGTGGGATGGGATCAGACCAGCGTCGGGGGTTCTTGTCTGCCTGCTGAGTGATGTTTGAGGGCAGCTGCCAAGGTTCCAGGTTGAGATCACCCGCCCCGTGGCCCACAAAGAAGACACGGAGACGAGCGAGCACCTGCTGAACCAAAGGCGATCC
>JAWWLZ010000001.1:71748116-71780659 GCA_035041345.1 Poliocrania exsul
TCCAGGCATCAAAGTTGGTTCGTTCCTCCCTTGTTCTCTGCCATTCGTTCATGTCCACATAAGTGCTATCTCCAACAATAGAGGACAAAACTGGGGGAGGCTTACAGGTGAGGACTCCTTTGTGGGGCCTAAGCTGATGAGATAATAAATTTCAGGCACACAAGGCTGAGCAAAAAAACCCCAACCAAACATGAAAAAAAAAAAAAAAGAAAAAGAAAGAAAAGGAAAAAGGAAAAAGGAAACATTCACCCCAGTGGGCTGTCAAGAATAGTAATGGGCACCCCAGAAAATTTTCTTTCTCTAGGCATCCTGTCTATCCCCACTTAGTAATGATATTTTCTCACTAGTACAACTACACTTTCCATTGAGACCCCCTCAGGCTCATCACTGGTAGTTTCTGGCTAAAATTTCATTGCATCAGTTGCAATATATGTAATCAGGCTTGGGTACTGCCCCCAATTAGTCATTAAATTTTGTGTAGGTATATTACTGGGTAATAACACATATTAAAAAATCAATTTATTGTTAACTCTATGCTTTCTTGGAATGTGATTTTATAGGTGCAGTGCATTAACTTTAGCAGCAGCCAAATGCTATCCAGATGTTCACTCACTCCTGCTCCTCATGAAAAATTTGTGGGTCAAAATAAAGACAGAAAAACTCTTGCCAGTTACCATCATGGTCAGAGTTATAGACTAAAGATACAAGCAAAAAGTTTGAGGCGACAGGGAAACAATATGGCGATTTAACACCAGTGGCAACTATTTGCTGTAAGAAATCTAGAATGATAATGATTCACACTCTGCCACTGCCAGGCCATGAGGATAAGAGTATTTGGGACACCAGGGTCATGACACTGTTGAGCAGCCTTAGGCTGTGGAGATGAGATGCCAAAGGAATGAAGGGCAGGCTACAGAGTTGCAGGTGGAGGGCCCCTAACACTGAAAGTCAGAGCACCTTAAGTGTGGTGCAACAGGTACAGAAGCCTTTCTTTTGCCACCAAGAGGTTATAGTCAGTTGCTCTTCCTTGCAGGTCCAGAGGCCTGTTCAGTAATATAATGATTTTTTTTTTGTACATCAATAATTAGATCTTATTTAGTTATTACATAATTAATTTTTGAAGTAGAAATTGCTCACTGATTATTTGAAAAATTGATTAAAAACCACTTTTTCATCTGTTTTACCCCAATCTTCTTTATATGTCTTTTTTTTCCTAACCCACATTAAGATAACATGTTTTTATTCCATATTCCAAGTAAGTGGATTTACAATTGAAGTTGAAAGACAAAGGCAAAGTCAGAAAAATGTGAAAACTATTTTGCCCTCAGGATAAATGTAGTCCTTTCTGTAGACACAGATACTTCAGGAACTTTTAATGAGACTGCAGTTGTGTGCATGCATTTGCTCTCAATTTATTTTGGGAGTAGTGTTTTGATGCCAGCTTACACTGCATGCTGTGAGGAAGGAAGATGAAAGGCTTATACTAACTTTTATTCAAGTAACAGTTACCTATTCTCTGTTCAAAATAATTTGTGCATTTTGGTCTAGAGTCTTTGAAAGTATAAAGTTAGCAAAACATTCTAAGGCATGTAGTGAATGTAAAAAAGAAAATATTTAATATAACCTTTGTGGAGAGATGCTTTATGAGCTTTAGACCATTTCAAGTGCCAGTTCTCATGTTTTTTATTTTTGGTGCTTACTTTTATTGAAGTTAAAAGGAGTGATCAATGGCTGGCAGATGGATCAGTGTTCTGAATCCTTTTTCCTTCACTTCTGGTAATATTACAGAGATGAAGGCATTTCAAGCTTCAAATCTCTTGGAGAGTAGGTGTGTGTAAGACTCCACGTTTAAGCGACACACTGCCCAGATACCTTATTTATATTGAAAGCTCTAAAATAATTCATCACCAAATGTTTTGCAAAGCCTTTTAGTTCTTTAACAACTTGAGGTCACACAAAGAGATTTCCCAAGAGATTTCTTTTAATTTAGTGAGAAAATGTTTTGTGGCAAAAGGTTAAAAGGAGCAACACATAACCAAGGCAGAAGTATTTCACTAAAGCACCCAGCACACAACAACCCTCACAACACTTAGTGAAATACAAGCCATCAGTTTTAAGTTACAGAAAGAGCAAAGAAAGGGTAAGATTAAGAGAAGAAAGAAGGAGTCAAGAAAGAGAGAATAAGAAAGAATAAGAAAATTGCATAGCTACCACCAAAGCATCCTATGGAAGCCTGAAACTTCATGTGATGAGAGATCCTGAGAGAAAAGACAAAATAGAGCCCCATGTTCCAGTAGTTATGTGCTTTGGCTATGGTGCCCATCCCTCCCAGCTCACTGACCACTCAGTGCCCTCCAGACCAGAGTGATGGGTGGTGCAGCCAATCAGAAGCTCCAGGGCATGAGGTGCAGGTAGGCTCTCAGGTGGTCCTTTTTATTGACAGCCCCTAGCACCTGGCTCTGGATAGTGCCCTGGGGTTTCAGGCTTGATCATGAGGACTCTGACCTGGCTTCTCCCCCAACACACACAAATTGTTTGATTTGACTCAATAATTACATAATCTAGTGAGATTCGATGTCTCACAGTGGGGGAGAGTGTTAAAAAGGTTCCATGGCTCTGAATGGATTCTGACATCCTTTGCAAAGCTTTATGGTGACACATGCTGCTTTAGCTGTTACTACCTGTGCTAACATTAGTTTGTATTGCCCCTGATGACACCACTTCCCGCTGCAAAACAGAAACCAAGCACTCTGATCTTTGCTCCTGTTTTGCTTTGCTGCATCTTTCTTCAGAGACCTGAAACATATATTCTCAGATGCCAGTTCTTCTGACTAGAAGCTGCCTGAAACAACTGAATGTTACTTGATTAAAAAAAAAAAAGTTGCCATGCCAATTGACAGCATAAGTTTTAATGAATTACCTAAAAATAATTTACATACTGTTACTTTTTAGTTTGAGGATGGTTATTTTACCATATCTGTGGCTGGACAGTTTTACTTCTGCATTTCTCATTCATGCATAGGAAACTACCAGTGTAGATTTATTCATCACTGTATTTCAAAGTCCTTTTTCCTTTGGATTTCGCTTTTAATTCTACACTGGATAAATTCAGACAAAAGGCTAAAGAAAAAAATGCAGAGTATTCCAAATTTGATTTCATTCATCCATGTATGCTATTGGCTTCTGGTTTTGAATACAATATTTTTCTCCACAGAAGATAAAATATTTTATTGATAGTAAATTGTATTCAGGAAGACTGACAGCTTAGGACAACATTACACTTCAAAGGACACACAATAAATGAGGTTAAGATTCTCTTTGTGCAATATCTGTTTATATGGGAATAGATTCCTGGAGCAAAAATACACCTGGACTGTGTGGAAAAACAAGGGTTAAGCAGATAAGTTATAGGTAGAAAATTGCAACCTGAAAGTCAGTTAAAGGTGAGTTCAGGACTGGAGTGCATCTGAAAAAATAGAATGTGAATGTGGAGTGTGTTAAGATAACAAGTTAGGGCAGTAGACTGAGGAGCTACCTGGAAGTTGTGTGAGGTCATAAGGCCAGAATACAGCTCCTTGAGGACAGAAACATTGATTTTCACATCCTCATTTGTGTGCAGTAAGAAGTGCAGAGAGTCTTTTCAATCTTGTTCCTGGAAGAGCCATTATTCGAAGAAGAGGCTGAAGAGAAGTAGGGAAAGAAGGTTAAATATTTGGGTGTCAGTGTTAGAAGAGCTTATGTCTTTTGGGGTCAGTCCAGAGATTTTGTCAGTTTAGCTTGTCTGTACTGTAGTTTGAGCCCTATAATATTTGTGTAAATGTTAAGAGGTGAGTACTGGCATTTTTTTTCCCCCTAATCTGCCCTGCCTGTGCTTACAGTGATGAAACCAAATTCAAGCAAAAACAAAGTGAAACTCTTTGAATTGCCTTTACATGTAAAGTAAAAACATTAGACACAAACTTTACATCTCAAGCCTAAACTTAAAAAAAACCCCAAACAACTGGAAATATTGCTTAAAGCAAAAATTCCTTGGCATAAAATAGTTATTTAAAGTCGTAAATATGATACATCTGATTTTCTTTCTTACTATTAGTCAACTGAACCACAGTATTGACATCTAAGTATTAAACACCTCCAAATAAAGATGAGAATGCATAAATCTTCCATTTTTATTACTAGAACTGAGAGTCACAGAATGTATGTATTAGATCACACTACAGTAGTTTCATTTAGAAGAAATGTCAGTTCCCTTGAAGGCAGGGAGGCCCTGCAGAGAGACCTCGACCTATTAGAGGACTGGGTGATCAACAGTTGAACAAAGGAAAGTCCTGGATTCTGCACCTGGGATGGGACAACCCTGGTTTTGTATATAGATCAGGGAATGAGAAGCTGAAGAGCAGTGCTGCAGAAAGGGACCTGGGGTACCTGGTTGATGGCAAGTTGAATATGGGTCAGCAGTGCCCTGGCAGCCAGTAGGGCCAACTGTGTCCTGGGGGGCATCAGGCAAAGCATCGCCAGCCAGTTGAGGGAGGGGATTGTCCCACTCTGCTCTGCACTGGGACAGCCTCACCTTGAATATTGTGTGCAGTTCTGGGCACCTCAATATAAGAAAGATATTAAGCTCTTAGAGAGTGTCCAACAGAGGGCAGTGAAGATGATGAAGGGCCTTGAGGGGAAGCCATATGAGGAGCAGCTGAAGTCACTTGGTCTGTTCAGCCTGGAAAAGAGCAAACTGAGGGGAGACCTCATTGCAGTCTACCTCATTGCAGCTTCCTCATGGCTAGTTCAGTAGGGCTTGTAATGATATGTAAGTTATGCATAACCAATATTTTAAGATTAAAACTATTAAAATCAGCAAACGATTACTAAATGTACATCTGTTTAGTAATAACAAATGCTTCTCAGATAATTCCTGTTTATGGTAGTGTTGTCATCAAAGGAAGATTGGGCAATTTCCTCAAAGTTTTTTGGTGAACTCTGGTAGTTGTTTTATGTGTCAGACAGGGATAGACAGGAAGGGAGCAGTATATGTATAGTCTTGAAGGAAAGACTGTGAGAAAGCCATGGCCAAGGTGAAATCTTCCTGAGCATACCATAGACTTGGCAAAAAGTAACTCCTACAAAGGTCTCTCCTATCCTTTCTCCTACCTCCCTCCATTGAAGGAGTCTGAAAAAGACACCTTCCTCCTCAGAAACATCTTATATCCCTCTAAATAAGCTTTTAAAAATGAAAGGTTGCAGTATTTTAGCTTGTATTAGCTTTTCATTTCTGTGGTGTCCCATCATTTTATTTTATAAATAATCATATGTAAGATAAATTTTAATTTATTTTTTTCAGGTAAAGAAGGGGGGTTTTTTGCTTTTTGTAGAGAAAACTATACTGTCCTATTTGTCTTGTCCAGTTACAGTGCCAAGTTCACAGTGTAAAATAAAATGTTTTCTACTTTTTGTTTTAAATATTCCTTAAGAAATTAGTTTTAAGAATATACATGATATCTTTTCCAACTCATTTAGCTCTAATATTTTTATGTATCTTTGTGAAAAAAACATATAGTCAGAGTTGTGATATGCCAATCATCATAGATTCATAGAATACCAGGTTGGTTGGGAAATTGAGTATCATCTGGTCCAAACTTTCTCGTCAAAGGCATAGTCTAGATGATATGTCCAACATCCTGTCCAGCTGAATCTCAAAAATTTCCATCATAATAGTCATTATATCTATTTATAAAAATTGTGTGATATAGTAAGAATAAGTAAACAGAAGAACCAGTATTCTAATAATTCCAATCTATTGTTCTTTCTGGAATTGTCGAGGGCTGACTTGGCAAAATGCCAAGTACCAACTACAGAGTCAGAGCCCCCCATTACCCTGAGGGAAAGGGAGGAATAAAACCTAGAAATAACATTTAAAATGGCAAGCTTTTTATATTTATGCAGAAGAGAGAAAATTAAAAGCCAAATACAATATATACAAATGTAGGAAGAAACAACAAATAACTCCACATTCACTCAACTAATGATACAGATTTCATGACTCAGACTCACAAAACACTCCAAAAGACACCTCCCAAGAGATACCCGGCAAGAGAGGAGAAAAAATCAACAATAAAAAAAGAAATGTTTACTTCCTGAACCAAACACAGCTGCGGAGTAGCAGTGAGCGGCAGTGAGGCCTTGGCTGCCCAGAACAATGCACACATTTTTCCCAGTCAAGTAGCCATGGAGGAAAAAAGCCCCAGGCACCTCCCTCACTCGCTTTTATACTTGTTTTGATGTCAGATGATATGAAATAGCTCCTTGGTTGCTTAAGTCAGGTGATGCTTGTCCCTTTTAATCTACATAATACTACTTGGTCTTACTAAAATTAAGGCCTAATCTTGCCCTAACTAAAACTAAGGCCAAAACTACTACAGGAATTTATTACAAAATTATTACAAAGATGGCATATAGAATAAGATTTTATTTTGCCAGACTTACTGGAAATTCAAAACATACACTATTTGACAGACAATTTTTAAAAAAGAGGTAAATATAATTTAAGTTATGCTATGTATTTCGTAGTTTAAATTTCCATACAGTTGTCTTCTGAGGGGAAACAGAAGACAGTAGAAAAAGCACACACAGAAAATATGTAAATTAAAATCTTAGAAATATGATTTATAAGAAGACCTTTATATTTCACAATTAAAAGTGAATATTTATGTGAAATCAGTTTCTACTTTATCATTACCATCATCATCATCATTATTACTATCTTTCGTTTCTTGAAAGAGTGATGAGTATGCCCAAGTAATTCCAAACATGCAAAGAATGTGTTTATATGGAAGTCTTCTATGTTAATAGGATTACCTTTAACTTCATAAAAGTTAGATACTGAGTTCATTTTTACAATTATGTCAAACAGTACCCTGAAACATCCAGCTTAGCTGATTGACAATCATTTTTTGCAGCAGAGAATTCAGCTCAATCTTATTAAATGTCTCCCAGTGCTGTAAAGCAAAAGAAAACAGTAAAAGGAAGATATAGTCCACAGAAAAGATATAGTCACTTTTCTGTGTTTGCTACCCCTTTACACGGAAAGTGCTTTTTTTCTCTGATTCTAAGCCTTTTCAAAAACTGAGCTAATTGTGGTACCTATTTGTTGCTTGAAACAACCTTAAACATTGTGAAGCTTATGTTGTGTCTTGTGTTTGACAAAGCTTACGTTGCGTTTCTAAAAATCTGAAGAAATTTTTAATGGGCTTTCCTTTGAAGCGTTATTAGAAACTCTGAGCCCCTCAACAGATCTTAACCTACTCTATCTTTTTCTATATCAAATCTATGTGAGCTTGTCATGTTCAGTTTGGAAACACATTAATTCTATCTTGTGCCAAAGCAAATTTGTTAAATGTCTGCATAATTCTAGATCCAGTCACTCTAGCTTGCCCTAGGGAAGCACTGAGAACTTATCTAATTTCTAGCATGTTTATTGGTGCTTGTGTGCAATTCTGTAAATTATTATGATGTGCTTTTTCACTTAAAAGAAATATTGAATGCAGACAGCTTTAGTCTTGAACTTCAGGTACAGTCAATATGGCAATCTCAACTCTCTTTCTTCACTGCGGACCCAGATGAAATGCTCATTCAGCCTTCTTAGAAAAACATTCTGCAAATGCAAATAAACCTAACACAAGTTATGCCCACTTTATGCACACTACCGTAACAAAAGAGATAGAAACATGCTTAACTTTCAAGTGCCCTATACCGTAAGAGTATTAAAAATTCCTTGGACCAAAGTTAGCTCTATTAAAAATTGCTAGCCTAATACCTTTTTTTATTACTTGCAAGAAGCTAAATACCTGGGCTGTAATCCATGGCTTCAAGACTGTTGCAACAGCTAATGATTTTCTGCCAGATGACAGAACTTGGACTGACTGGACTGTATATTTAGCTCCAGTGTCTAAATTCCCCCTTGGTCTTTTCTATTGCTTTGTTTGTTGAGTTTTTTTGCTTGTTTTTTTTTGTTTGTTTGTTTTTGGTGTTTTTTTTTTGTTGCTGTTTTTCTCTTTTGTTTTGGTTTTGTACCTAATATTACAAAAACTATGGTTCACTAGTTTTGTGAGTGTTCAAGTGAATCCCCATCAGCTTTGTGATACTGATGTGTTGACACAAATGTGTTGAAAACAAAACTCTAAGAGAGCTTCTCTAAAAAATAGGTTTACTTCCCATAAAAATAACTATTTATCTAGAATCCTTGGGAGGAATCTGAAGACAACTTCTGGGTCTTTGCTGGGTCAGTGTTGCACAGTCTGTTTCCAAGAAACCAAGAGAAAACCAGAGCAGTGTGCATGTCTTCCTTTAGTGGAGCCTGCCTTGAAATTAGTGTCACAGCATATACAACTCAGGTTTACACACTGATGTAGGCTTTATATCAGTTTAGCTAATTGCAAACATTTTTCAGGCAAACAACAATAGGGGTTACCAAAAAATAAAACCCAAACAAACAAACAAACAAAACCAAACCAACCAACAACCAAAACCAAAACCAAAACAAAATAAAAATACCTCACACAACACCCCATTTGTTTGCATGTTTCTTTTATATCACATTGCTCCAAAAAGCATCTTCCACTAACACCTGAGGGAAAAGAGTAAATTCTGGTAGGAATAAAAGCGAACTCAGACACTCAATAAACTGCCACGAATACATGCCTCTTGAAACTACTAAGAACAAAGAAATTTTATATTTTCTTGTGAGCATTTTAAATATTGAGGAGGTAGATAGGGATATAACTCCTCTGTATGACACTTAACTCTGTCTAGAATGTTGACTACCTTGCCTGAGCATTCTTTCAAGGCTAGATATATTTTGTACAGAATGAAATGAGACAGCATGAGAACTTCTTCTTGCCTATAAAAATTGGTTACCATTTCCTCTTGTTCAATCACTTGCAGAAATGACAGTCTATTTTTGTGTAATTTGTGATGTTCTACTTTTTCAGAATACAAAGTCTATTGTAAAACAAAATCTGAGTAGTTGCATTCAAAGTTTGAGAAATTAAAAATTTTGACTTAAAAACATGGTAAGTCCTTTTATTCATTGAAATCAAAAGGGACAGGATTCAATGGGATAAGGTATGATTAATAATTGTTCAAAATGTATGTAGGCAAAATAAGTAAAATTTTTGGTTCAAAGAGCTCTTTTAGCCCAAATATTATCACTGTATTTCCTGTTCACTAGCCCATTCTTTTATTCCACCATTCAAAGGTCAACCCAAATAATAAAAGTCAAGTAAAATAATTATTCAAGGAAAAACTCAGTTAAATTATGTCCCTTTGAACTGATATAATCACAGAAAAAAAGTATTCTTATATTGTTCTATATTTATTCCAGTTACATATTACAAACCACACAGGAAGAGAACATGAGCAGTGTAAAGTCATTCTTAAGAACAATCTTAAGTTTATCCTTAATGAGTGTATGTGTAAGCATGCATATTAAATTTAGATTTATGTGAATGGATCTTGAGTATATTACTGTATACCTCTTGCGAATGCAGATCCATATATATAAGGGACATGAAAATTTCCTTTTCTGAATTACAGTCAAAATAAGACATCATATATTACAAAACTATTTGTTGCCACATATTGCCAGAGTAGTGACTGGCAGCTGAAGTTATCTGAATATCATAATTTCCATTGCAACCCAGCAAAAGAATTATTAATCTGATCAGAACAATAATTTATTTAATCAGACATATGGTAAAGGTCTTCATTTCCTTACACCATCCTGTGGTTTACTTTACAGATTTGTGTGCAGGGCTGTGACTATGTGCTGGGTTATAAATGAGAATTCTGCAGTTGTATAATCCATGTTTTATTTGCAGATACATTTGATGATACCATTATAAATTATATATATATTTTTTAGATTTATTTTTGATTCATTATAGTCTGTGGATATATTTTTTTTACTATGGTAATAATTAGAAAATTAAGTTTAATTAACAATTTTATTTTTAAAGAGTCTTAGAATGCTTCAGTTCTATTCACTGAAGCAGCACTGTGATGTAATATTTCTGAATTAATAGCTCAGATAATTTAAACTCCTTTTCCATGGTTATATCATGTCTTCAGTTAATTTTTTAACTTCTATCAAGATCATAAAAAATTCAGATAAAATAAAATTATTGATTTTGTTGTAATGTAGAAGATTTCATCATACCTCTATTTCACACATCTCCTCTTTATTACTATTCTTTGGTATTATAATGATACTAAAAGAAATATGAACTATGGACTTTTTCTAGGAAGAATAAGAGTTAGAATGGTGAAAACTCCCAGCATTAAAACAAAATAAACCCAGTCTTTTTTGTGAGGCACAAGCTTCAGAGACTGCTGGAGCAGGACTGAAGACCTATTTGACAAACCAGACTGAAGCTAGCTTTCCCAGCTGTTTTTGTAAAAACAGACAAATAGTCTATAGGACAAGTAAGTACAAGAATTCAACTGAAGTTGAAAAGTCCTAATTTTTTTCAGGATAGTTTCATGCTGCATCATGAGACTATAACTCTCTTTGTATGTACTGTATGGACAATTTCAATCCAAAAGCAAGTCTTGGAAACTACACACATGACTGGATCTTGACCTTTAATTTGGGTGCTGCTTCCAGTGACATGAACTGGGCTAGGAGGAACAACCTGTTAAGAAAGAGATTCATGCACCATGACTGGAGTGGAAAAACTGTTTGGAGTGGTACATAAACAACCACTGGGGAAACCAACTCCACATTGGGCTTCTGTTTCTAAACACTTTAGAAAAATGAGGTCTAGTCTGGAAAATAAAGATCTAATGAATTGAGACAAAGATTTTTTTTTTTTTTAAAAAAAGGGGCAAAGATTATAGAAAAAAAAAAGAAGAAGAAAAAATAGAAAAAGATGCTGTCATTTTTCTTGTTGGATCTTTCTTTAGGCAGGCAAGAGAAAAATTATGAGCAACAGCAAAAAATGAAGAGATTCCTCACATGTGTTTTGCATATTTCTAAAGTTGTGGTTAGATACTGACGATGAGCAGAGAAATCATACTGAAGGAAGTTGTTCAGGACTTTAGGAAAACTTAAGACTGGCCCAGTATTATAAACTCTCCCATTATGATGATCTCTAAATCCCTAATTTATATATGCACATGAGTGTGTGTGTGTGTGTGTGTGTGTGTGTGTATGTACACACATACATAAATATTTATATATATTTCCTATTGCAATGATGCTGAAAAAATGAAGCTAAAACTTAAAAAACTTGGAAGACTTATTTTAGGAAAGAGGTTCCCTTCCTCTACCAAAAGATTCAGATATTTTTTTTAATTCAATTTCAATTAAACAATTAGCATTATAAAGTTGTTCGGGCCACATTCTCACTATTTAATTCCACAAGATCTGTAGTTCTCTCTGCATTGTAGGTAAAAAAAAAAACAATGAAAAAAGCATCAAAGATTTTTGCAGTGTATATGTTAGCTCTGTTACTTTGTTACAGCAGCTCTGTCTTTTAAGAGAGAATAATATTGAATGCTAAGTAAAAAAAAAAAATTACATAAGCTAATGATTTAAGCTGATTTTAGTCTATTTTCCCTCTTTTTTCTGATTATTTTTCTCATCTGGCTATAACACTTACCCTCTGTGTAGGAAAGATTGCCATCTTTTTTATCTACTTTTTAGTTTTCACCAGTAAAGAGACTTTATAGTAGTCCAAAATTGCTTGTTTACACTTATCCAGCTGCCTATTTTTTGATTATTTAGATTATTTTCTGAAATGGCCTCCCACCAGTAAAAAGAGAGAAGAAATGGCAAACAAGCATATATAAGAAGATAACCTGAAGTGGGAAAATGCAGTATAAGGAATGAAGTCAAACATCCTGTGGTAAGACTTAGATCATAGCTGTTATTATAGGAGGTAGAAACACACTTTTAGAAGACAACAAAGAAGCACCTGGCAGTTTCAAGATACAAACTTTCCCTGTGAAGAGCTTTCATGACTATATTGACTGTAGTCTGAGAAAATTCCCAAAATCAAGATTCCCAAGATGAATTCTAGGATGAAGAGAAATAGTACATTATATCCTTGGATGACATCCTTGACTGTCAAATTTCAAATAAAAGGAGAACTTTGAAATGAGACAGAGAATCTACCTCTGGAGGCAATGTTCTTGCTGCTAGACAAATCCTAAAACAATAGATGTATTGCAGGCAGGAAAAAATGAGAGGAAGAGAGAACAAACCAGGGAAAGGCAATGCCAACCAGAGCACAGACCTTGTTCATGATCCCAGCAAGTTAATGGAATTTGAGTGAACTGGAAATGATTTCACAATATAAAGCGGGAAACTGAAATACTTCAGTTTTTTGGTTTTTTGTTTTTTTTTGAAAGAGTATGTATTATTTGAGAAACAATTCAAGAAAGACTGATCCAATTTATATCCACTATTATAATGACTCTTGGCTCTAAAACTATTTTTGTAATGATAGTAATTCTCTTTGGAAAATATTTTAAACCTCAGAGACTAAAGAAACAAAATTTGATAGTATAAGGCCTAGTTTTGTGAGGTTCTAGGAAAAAGAATTACAAGATTTATCTTGATTTCAAGATCAAACTCTCAAATGTATGAAAAGATTTTATTAAAATACTTCAATCTCACTAATAGCTTTGGGATTTATGTATTAGATCAATATTTACAGGTAGCAGAAGTAAAATTAACAGACTTGCAGACAAGACAGTATATCAACAAATTTAAAACATAAATCAGTGTCTGAATACTATTTCCAATTCTACAAGTCATATCATAAACTATTAATCTATCCCTAGACTCCTAAGAAATTATGAATATTTGAATTTATAAAATGCTATCTTTGTGTTTACTTTTTGAAATGATTAAGTGCAGATCTAAGAATCACAAAGGAGTTTCAAACTGTTCTTTCAACTGAATATGATTAATTCATAGCAGGCCAGATTTTTTCCTAGTTCGCTTTTTGTTGCTGCTATAGCAGAAAGAACTCTTCCTGCTTCCATGGTTATTTTCAATTCTACTTTAGCTTTGCTTTTCCTAGTTCCTTGCCTGATACTCAGGAGATGTTTCAGTATTCCTTCTGGATATTCTGTTCTCATTTACACCTCCTGTTTTGTGTTTGTTGTGGTTTTGTGTTTGGTTGTGGTTTTGGTTTTGGTTTTGGTTTTTCCACTTGTGCTGAGTCACGTGTTCTCTATTCAACCAACCTGGAGTCATGTTGCACCAGTCTGAGCTTCCACGCAGTGATATGGACTGTTTTTGTGCCTGAACAAGGTTGTCCAAGATCTCTCCTTGAAAACCTTTATTCTTCAGGAAGCTTCCTAAGGGAAATGCAAGCAGATTCATTCATTTATTCATTCATTCATGAAAATGAAACTTGTTTTCTTCAAGTTTGCAATTCTGTTTTTCATTTAACTTAGTTCTCTGAGTAGCTAAAACACCACCATCTTTTGATTTCTGCAGTCAAGTCTGACATGAACCTTAATACTATCAACAGGTTTTTTTCTTCCTCATTTAATCAACTTTTTAATTGGCAGTGTCAAATGACTGCCTTTGACATCCTCCAGAATTCTCCAGGATTGCTTATATTTCTTTCCAGGAAATGCTATGGTGATCAGAATCTTCCATGACAACCAGGCTTGTGACTATCTTTGCTCCATCACCCTCTACTCCTTTCCACCTCTTTGTTACCTACTCAGTTTACATTCAGTCACTTTGGTGAGGCAGCTTATGATGCAGTGTCTGTTTGTGTGTTCTGGGGAGGGTATGGTTAGTATATAGCATTTTTAATTAGCTACTTCTTTCACTCTCATACTTTGTTCCAACATGAGTTCCCTGCAGGCTGCAGTCCATTCAGGAATATCCATCTACTCAGGTATGGAATCCTCCACAGGCTCCAGTGTGGATATCTGCTCCACTGTGGAGCACCATCTTCTTTTCTGACCTTGGTGCTTTCTCTGCTGTTGTCACTTGGTTTTTGTCCCCTCTTCTACTGTCTATCTGACATTTTCTCCTTTCTTAAACACATTTTACCTGAGGCACCACCATCTTGGCTGTAGTGCTCAGCCCTGCCCAAAATTGTGTTGGTTGGAGAGAGCTGGAAACATCCGTGTCTAGCACAGGATAACCCTGCAGCCCCTCACTGCCAGTGCCTGAGCACCTGCACCCAGTACATCAGCAAAGATTGCCTGTCTGAGGAAATATAAAAGTAATGGCTATTGGTATCTCTTGGACCTCAGGTAAAATGTAATATATAGGCTATTGGGTTCAACTGACAAGCAAGTGAACTGAAATGGAAAAGGAAAGTACGCTGCTGGTCCTTTGGTGTTGTTCATAAGGTTGGGTTTTGAGAAAAACTAGTGCTTGTCATGCAGACAGACTTAAAGGAATTAAAAAGAAACCAACCAAACAACTAAACGTAATAAAAATTAGGTATTTGTGGATTTGCTAACTACATTAGTTTCACTGATTTCTAACACAAATCAAAAATAATTGTGTAAATACACAAGAAAGAAAATTATGATTTTGGGAGCAAGTAGTACTGTTTGGGGAAAATTTTTAAAATTCTGTACTAGATTGCACCAGCAACTTTTAAATTCATCTTATGAACATTTATGTCCTTTTCTCAGCACTGTGGTTATTTTTATGTCTACTTGAGAAGAAAGAAAGCTTGAGGAAAAATGTACAAACAGATTGCCTGATTGGCTGTGGAAACATACAGTGAAGGAAAACAATGTGCTGGTCTAGAGAAATACAGATATAATGAAACTACTATTCTCCAAACTCCAACTATATTCCTTAGTCTTTTGTCAGTGCTTCTCTCAGGCTTTTGTGATATATGTTTCTAATATTTTATCTCACATATGAAGAAAGAATTCCTAAGCAAATGGGTTATAATGGTTAAGAAGGAAGCAAAATAAAAAAAAAAATTCTATAAGGACCCTTGTTTCTTCTAGTCATATTTTAATTTTGTTTAGTACAAAAAACATAGATATCCTCTTGAAAACCCGTCAGCAATAAATTTCACAAGTAACTGGAGAACAGGAGAAATTAAAGAACATAAAGTTGTCTGTTCTTCTTTAAAATAATTGTTTGAAAAAAGATCCCCAAACCTGTAGGATATAAATTTGTCTCATTTGAAAAGACTTGTCTTGTGTTTGAACTCTAGTGGAGAAGCTTAGCATGCCATATGATGTGTACAAATTAACAAAATAGTGTTATATAGGAATTCAGGCCTTACTAACCAAATCACAGTCCAGTGTTTCTTTGGATTTGTCATCCAAAAATCCAAACTAATTAATCTTCAAGTTTTGCTATAGTATCTATTGTCCATATTTTTTTTCTTTTAGAACCATGTATATTCTGTGTGATTTTGCTAAAGAAAAAAAATCTTAGTAATTGCATATATGAAGGAAATAAAATTAATGATAGAGAAACAAAAATTTAACTTATATTCAGCCCTGGGGATATAAATTCTGTTGATACAATAAGAAATTGCAAGAGCTTAGTTTGAAACTAATCTCCCAAATCACCCTTTCCCCTTTACTTTTAGATCATTCAAAACCCCAAGAAAAGCACAGTTACAGGATCTCGGTCCATTTATTTTGGTAACTAATTTTCCCTTGTTCTTATACTAATACAGTAGTATCTGCTGTGTAAAGAAAATTCAGAGATGCTTATATTGTCAGCTTCAGAAGTTTATCAATTCTGCTTTTTACTCATAATAATTTTTTGTTTGTTTTTGTTTGGTTTTTGTTTTGTTTTGTTTTAACATCTTAAATCCTAGTGGCACTGTGTTTTAAACCACTTTTTCCAGGAAAACACTTGAAACATTGCACTCATCTTTATGCCTGCATATTTTATACAGAGTGTTCTAGATGGTTGTATCTGTCCTGCTGCCCTTAAACTATCTTCTTTAACACTTCCTATGTGCATATCTATCACATTCACTCTATTATTTCACTACACAGATGTACATTAGCTAGGAACCAACTGATGATATCCCCACAGTAGCCAAACATAAAATTTGGAGCCCTGAACTTTTTTCTCTCATCTCACTTCTCCAATTCTGATGCCTGTATGTTCACCTTATTGCCCTTAGTTTCAGGGCTGTCCCAGCCTAACCATCTGATAATCACCATTGCACATAAACTCAAACCCTATTCAGAGAATACAAGATACTCACACAGTGGTTTCAAAATGAGAAGATTGTGGGGCACCAGTCTGCCTTTTCATCAACAGGATCAACATTGGTATAAGCCTGCCTAAGCATCATTATGGAGAAGTATTCTCTCTCTTCAATAAGGTTTATGAAAAAAGCATGAGGTTGATGCCTACACAGGTAGGATTAAATCAAGAATAATTAGATGCTTCAGAAGAAAAGATAAAAGGAAGAAAGTGAGCAACATACAGGTAGGAACAAAAGAAAAGTCTCTAAGGAACATGTGCAAGCAAACTTTAATTATCTGGTGTTTCCTGTGGGCAAAGACCTAGTACCTGTGCTATTACATGAACTTAGTTTTACATCTGTGGATATTCAAGTTCATAGAAAAATGTCAGACCTGCACTACAGGGATGGTTATACTTCATTAGTGCTAGCTATGTTAAGCAATGTCTTAGGAAAAGGGCATTATTCATTATGATCCCAGTAGAAAGCCACTTAGATTTTTTAAGTTATCATTTTAAATGCTATTTATTAGAGCTAACACCCTGCCCCGAGCAGTGCAGCATTGAACAAGATTCCTTGTGCAGTACACCATGCCAACCCCATTCATAGCAGAGATACCCCTTTCAGCATTCAAGCTCTGATATGATTTTTTTTTTTTCACAAGGAAATAACTCTTTTATCCTCTTTACAGTTGAAAGAGAAATTATGTTCTCATGAGAACTTCTAGGACATGCAGGTGGCATAACCATCAGTAAGAAGAGGGAGCTGCCTGTTGGTCCTCTGTTAACTGGCTGAAGTTATCCTGCAGCAATGGGATTTATGCTCCTCAGCACAGATTTTTAAGGCCAGGCTGTACTTGCAGCACAGTACAACACAAGTCTGGACCTGCTCGGGTTAAGTGTTTTGGGAATCACTACCTCCTAGAATACAGTGTTCTTCCACTAATTACCACTACAGAACTAAGGAAAAGCAGAGTTCTGATAACACCTTGAGGGTAGGTCTCCATTTTTGATGTTCTTGAATGAAAGCAGCCAAAGAATGCAGAAGAGAGAGGAATTTCGGTTGGTTTATCCTTGTCTGTGAATAACAGTTTGATTTCTAAGCAGACAGAAGAATTTTATTAAAATTTTCAGGCTGGCAAATTTATCAGCTGCATCTGCTACCAGACACTATTTGATTTGAAATTTGTGAGTTACAATCTGATTGTTAAAATGTTATTTTACCCAGAAAGGCAAAAAAATATCTGATTTGTGACCACGAAATGGTAGACCTTTCAATACTGGTGAAGTAAGGAGGGGCAACAAAAAAAGCCTCTACCTTGGATTTCTACAGGATGAACTTTGGTTTATTCAGGATAATGATTCAGAAAGTCCCTTTGGAAGCAGCGCACAAAATCCAAGGTTTCCAGTAAGGCTGGATATACTTTAAAAAAGAAATCTTGAAGGCACAGGAGCACACTGTCCCTGTGTGCCAAACACAGAGCTGCTGAGGAAGAAGAGCAGCCTAGTTGAGCAGAAAGCTCCCACAGGAAATCAGACCAAAAAAATAGGTTGTTTCACCTTTGGAAAAAGGGGCAGGCAAGTCAGGAAGTGTTTAAGCATGTCATTATGTCCTATCTACAAGCCCTGAAGTTCGTTATTCAGCTCCTTTTGGACTCCTAGAAAAATTATCTGTGCTTGGTACTTTATAAGTGTTTAATATTAGTATATGATCCCATTTTCTACTCTGTAGAAGATTATAATTTACAGTTCCATCCATACAATATCATGGCATGACTGTAGAATTTTAAATATAGAAAGGATTATACCTCTATTTCACATGCTGTACTTGTTTTTGCATGTGTTTTCTTCACTGTTTTTACATATTCATCAAAAATACTTTATGTTCTCCAAAAAACCTGTAGGATGTCTTTGAACAGCTGTCCATGTTATTGCTTTAAATCTGCTTTCAGTCAGTTCTACTAATAATCACTACAAAAAGCTTCATTGTTAATTGTTCCTATTTCTAGAATACAGGACATATGTTGAAATGCCAATGTCTCCTGTAAAATGGAAGATTTATTAGAACTAGAAGCATATACTTTTCAGAATAACTTTTCACTTCTGGTATACTTTCAAATTTAATTTTTCATTCCAAAACAATATGAAGCAAGTTTTTAGTAAAGAAATTGGAAATAGCTAAAACCAGAATTCCTTGGCAGCTACAGGAAGTCTGTTGAGGCTTGAAAACATGCTGCTGTCTACGTCATAACCCAAAGTTTATAACAAATTATTATGGTGTATATCACTGTTCAAATACAACATCAGTGTAATAAAAAATATCTATAATTTTATTTCTTTAATATTAAAGAAAGGACAAAAATGCATCTGTAGACATATAGACATAACGCACCAAAAGATGTCGAGGAAGTGAGAAAGTTCTCTACCAGTGCAATCATTTCTAAGAGAGTTTGATTTAATTGCTTTTCAAAATTTCATATTTCTTTAGTATTTTTTAACATTTGCTAAAGATTAAGCTTTCCTCTTGACATACTTGAGTGTGGAAGTATTAAGAGAATCTGATCTGAGATCATAACTAAAACTCATAAGTTGACAGAAGACGTCAACACTGCTGTAATAAATAGTCATGACTGAAAAGCTTGCTGCCATTTCATTTATATATGTGTGTATATATATATATATATATATGTATGTATATATGTGTGTGTGTGTGTATATCTATAAATAACTCCTCTTATATTGAATATTTGGTACCTATCATCCATTTCAGTTTTATTGATATCTTTTTGCCCACGAGTCTCAAGATGTATGCCATAGGGGCTATGGCAGCATCAAGGATATAGACTCTTTCTTAACGGTTGCTCAAATTTTCACTTTGAATTTTTTTTTTAAAATCAATATATTTTAAAAATACAGGTAGTCTTTTGGGAGAAAAAAATACATCTAAACAAACAAAACCTCTTTTTCCTCAATAATACTAATAGTACCAATAAGTTAGCATCATGATAAAGAAAAAAAATTACCATTTTCAAATTTTACATTACTAAGCTTTATGTTAAAATAGCTATTATGTTTAATAGCTGTATTTTTGAAAGCTTGTCAAGTACTTACAATTTAAAAAACAGTCGGCATACAAAGTCAGCATTCCCTAGTGATGGTAACTGCTGCAGACTGGAATTATGCAGGAAACTATTTTCCAAAAGGAAAATTTCTAAGTGTCTTTCTTTTAAAGAAAATGAAAGGGACATTTTATAGTATTAGAGGAAAAAGAGCCCTACTATATTTAGGGCAACAATGAATATAGTAAAGCTTTAAGTATTGACAGAGCTTTTCCTTACTGACAAGGAAAAAAAGTCATATCTTCAGAATGTTATTATGATACACTGAAATACTTTCTGCTGGATATGAAATCCCTTACAGAAGGAAAAAAAATTAAAGTTTTGCATGCAGAAATGATAAATGAAAAAATGCACAGAACTTTGCCTGTAGTATTCATGTTAAACTTCATGAAGCAAACAAGTTATCACATAGTTTATCTTTCTTTTAAGAAACTAGAAGTCACAAAATACAATGAAATATTATATATTTCCAGAATATCATCCAAGATATTTGCTCTTGAATATTACTTTTTTTTTTCCCCTCCAAAGATGGAAGTTAAGCCAAAGCAAACCATAAAGTAATCCAATATCTTCATTATTTTAGTTACCAGCCCTTTCTGTATTTCAGTGCAAGAGTTTTTTTTTTTCCAAATTTGTGCAAGGTCATCACTCATGCCTTACAGTGCTCTTGTTGCTACACTTGTAAGTATCTCAAAGATCTCTGGGACCTTTCATCTCAGTCTAAGATAACATCTGGTAACTAAATGAACTGCACTCTCTCTCGCTGTGGTCCTGCAGTAAGTAAAATATTCCTTCCAGTTTAAACACCAAGACAATTTATTTGTATATATTAGTGAAAATTACTTTTCCTTTATTATTTTTCTGAAAGCCTGATATTTTGTATTTTTATACTAATGGTAATTTTTGAGTGGATGCTTTATGCATATCCTTCCACCTTCTTTCTGAAAGACAGGGAACAATAAGTTGTATTAACAGAGGACACTTCAGTTTTATAGAATATCTTTTGGAACTCTGTGATGATGGAAGTAATAGCTTTCAGTCCCTGAAGACTGTGATTACATACAAATTTCACTGACTCTTTTTCAACTTTCTTATAAGTGTAGGTCACATAGTAACTACATAGATTTCATCAGAATGTTCTCATGCTTGCCATAGTTATTCCTGTTAAATTTTTTGCTATTATATCCTCTAATATTGACAAATAACTACAACCAAAGGGTGGAAAAAGGACACAGGCATGGGTTGATTCTCATGCTGATGGCAGTCACTTCCCACCAGAACCCACCATAATAAGCAATACTGGGACTTGCAGGTGCAAGGCAGAGAAAAAAAAAGCTGTATAAAAGCATCAACATGTGAACATCACGAGAAAATACTGCAACATACTGGAAAACAGCCATAGCAGCTTTCTGAACTATGAGGAGTAAACAGACCCAGAGTTGCATATAAAAAGCCCTTGGCAATATTAAACTAAGGTATGTAAAGTACAGTGTATTATTTCTCTTATTATGCATTAAATTAGTGTTTTTAAACTTACCTTTTAAGATAATAAATTATCTTAAACAGAGGCCTACATGTTATTGACATAATGAAATCTCTAGATGTTTAAGCAAATTCCCTATCTAACTTTATCCTATTTTAGTATGTTTTATTTGGAGAATAGTAAGAGTGTATTACCGTAAGCAAATACACAAGTAGACAAAGTATTATGCAAGGATTAGAGGAATGAATAATTCTGAGAAAAGCAAGGTAATCTGGAAAGTTGTAAAGTTTTCCACTGTAGATTATAATGTATCAAAAAATGCATATCAATAACTGGATGAGAGATTTGAATTGATAGTAGGTAATTATGAGTTCTGATTAAAAAAAAAAAAGAGGGGAGAGAAGATGTGATTTTTGATTACACAAAATGAAACTCACAAAGAAACAAGAATACCAGACATAACCAGTATGTTCTTTAATTTAGCCATTTATCCGTGGTGTAATCCTCTCTGAATCCACTTCTGTATTTCACAAGGAAATAGTGATGTGAAAACCAATAATCTAAAAGTTCAAAAATACTACAGACTTATGAAAAAAACTATGAGTTCAATCATTTTAGTCAAAAGAAATTTAATTTTAGAAAATAAGAAATTTGCCTGAGTAGTAAAAGTGCAAAGTAGGACACCTAAAAGGCTGAAAATGGTCTAAAAAGATATTTGTATCATTCAACCCAAAATGCTGTGCAGAATTTTCATACAGTTTAAAACACTGAAACATTTTACAAGACCTTGTAGGAAACTCCCATCTTCAACAGTTTTAGTCAGAGACTGAACACTTTGATGTATTTGAAACAAGAATTAATTCTTAGAAGTTAAGTTATGCAGATCAAAACTTGATGACTTAAAAATCTCATTTGGTCTTACTGAATGTGATACTTCACACTTAAAATTATTATCTCCTGATGCAATGATTATGCTCAGAGTGAAAATATTTTCAAGGAATGTGGGGAAGGCAGTGCCAGGGATGAATTTTTATTGCCTTATATGTTTGACCCATGAAAGTATGTTGTAATTCTTTTTAAAAAATACCTAAAGATGTAAAGTTTTGTCTGAGAAAAGTTTTGTCTGGTGCTTACATGAGACCTTTGACAGTTTCAAAACTGAATGAAATAGTACAAGAAACCTAACACAATAAGTGTATTTCATATCCATATGTGTATATGGATAGTGACTATTTCTATTTTCACTTCTATACATCTTTTTCTAAGTTGTTTATCCCTGTACTTTCACTTGGTCTCTGTAGAAAAACTGTTCCCTATTACTATCCTAAAATAGGTTTGCTTCCAAGTGTAATTTTCATAGTGACAAGTCCTCAAAAAAATGCCTTGACAAGTACTTTAGTATTCTGTTTTCAGAAATGAAGGAATTCTTAAGATATGTCTTCTGCACCACCATCTTAAGGGTATTAAAAAGCAGTGTTAGAGCTAAGTTTTTCAAGATGATGCATATGACTATGAACTAACACTCCTCTGTAATCTGTAGCAAGGACCAGAAACTTCTTTACTTGAAGAAGGACAATAAATTGTGCCTATATTTCATTCCTAAGTGCTTAATCTTGAAAATTCATATTTTTATGCCATTAAATGGATTGATGTACATTTTGGCGCAGGTCAAATAGAAGTTTCCAAACAATCTTTAAGTACAATTTAGGAGCTAGCGTAAGATAGTGGCCATTTTCAATGAAGTTTTGATGAAGACCACTGTTTTGGAAAGGTAGGAGACTGGAATAGTATGGATACAGGCCATTTTAGGTCAGCTGGTCTCTGTACTGTGAAACAGTTCACTGTATCCCTGTAAGTCCTGGCTGTGTTTGCAACATAGGACATTTGTCAGGATCTAGAAAGTTATTTAAAAAGCACATAATTGCTGGCATCAACTCAGTTTTGCCCTTAGCCAGCTGTAAAGTTTGTCTCCTTATCAGCTTGAAACCAGGTAGCAAACTGAGCAAGACTTTTTAATCATCCTCACAAGTCCAGAAAAAGAATAGATATAGATATGGGTCTCTGATTTCTGTGTCCAGGACTCTTTGTGTTTACTTTTTCTACTATTGCAGTAGAATGCATGACATCATCTTGCCATCACAGCTGATTTCTTCTCAATCATTGTTGAAGTTTTGTGATGGAGAATGAAGACTTGTTGCAAATAGAGCTAAAAAAAAAGTTTACATAGGACTTACATGTAGTACTTGGAAGGATGTAAGTCAAGATCTTTTGCTGTAAAAACAGTTTTTAAGATTAGGGTCTTGGAAAAAGTCTGTATTCTCTTGAATTTGAACTATCTATACAAGGTTTGTAGCTTATTAAAAAGAAATATGCAGCATGTTAGATATTTCTAGAACTGAGCCAGAACACAGTGAACATCAAACTGTTGAGAATTACACGTATTGTAAAGCCATTATCCTGCTTACTTTTGTTGGTATTCTGATCAGGTTGCAGTATCTTTTTATTTTAATGATACTTTTCATCTCGGGAAGAGTGTTCAAGTGCCAGTTTGTCATCTCACTATTCACTAAATGCTTAAAACTTTAGTACTATTTTCTGTTCCTTCCTTTCAAGTTAAATTTGACTTTTCTGCCATTTGTTCTGTTTTCCTTTTAAGCTATTGCTCATACCCGTCAGTTGTTCCCAGCAATCTAAAACTCTTCATTTGTAAATATCACTATCTAAAATCCTAGCGCTATTTTAACATGAAGAATGATTAATAATTTCAATAATTCCAAAAGTAAAATTTGAGTCCATTTAAAATTTGCATTTCTAATCTACATGATCATGCATGTATTATTTCTTGGCTTGATTGTGGAGCTGAGATGAAATTAGCATGTTGTGAATCATGACAAACCTTAAAAATTATTTACTCAGATAACCTTTGTTCAAGTAAGTTCAAAGAGACTACTCTAAATTGCAGAACCTAAATACAAATTAAAAACACATTAATTTATTTTTTCCAAAAAATATCTGGTTCAATGAATCATATGAAGACCCTAGGGTGACCAGGATACCTTGTCAGCTTTTCACAGTTTCTTTGCTACAGGTCCAGGTTGGGTCAACCACTTTCCATGAAGGAAAGAAAGCCTTCTCCTTTATACTAAGGAAGTTGTGCCAGGCACCCCTTGAATGTCTTGCTGTCTTTGCTGCTCTTTAAGGCATTCTTTTGACACCTTTTATTGCACCTTTGCTACTACTCTGGGAGATATTGCCCCCCAGCATACTTTTTTATAATTCCCTCCAGCATGCAGAATAAATTGATAGTCGAGTTATATCAGAATATCTCCAGTTAATAATTCTAGTCTCCTTTTAACACAGCATGCTATCATTTTTGTAGGAAATTGAAAACTTAGATGAATAAAAATAACGCCCTCTGGAAATGAAAAATGAAAGTCTGCATCATTTTATTATCCACGTAATGGGGTTGAATCTTTTCTATAGGATAACATAGTCATTTGTGTCATGTTACAAAAGAGATTATATATTGTCAGGAAGATAGAGGAAAAAAGGTAATCAATTCTTGCTAAGATTAGCATATCAGTATAAACCTGAATATTTTCTCACAAGACATCCTACTGCCAGGAAAAGAACGCTGTTTTTTGAGAAGGCACAAGCAACCTAACCTCTCTGTTCTACATCCAAGCAGTTAAAATCTGGTAGAAAGCTCCCTTGAGAAGTTATGTACAGATCTTTGTGTGTTGAGGATTTTTCGTGATTGATGAACATGGCTGCCATTTGAATCCTTATTGGGCTTTTGGCTTCATCAATTCTCTACATAAATGCATAAATAGGGCTTTCTTAACAGCAGGGGCTTTTAGTCAAAATTTTGTGTCACAGTTACTCTGCTTTGACAAATTCTGTTTCTGTTTGCCTTCACATACTTGATTATGACCATCCCTGTGTGTTTTGAATTCTAAAAGAGATTGTAAAAGAAGGGTACAGCAGTATGTGCTGTATGCCACAATACTGACAGAATAATGCTAGCTAGAATGAAAATAATTTTAGCCTGGTCAGATTATTTTGGCTACATTAGCAGACTGTTGATAGATTGAGTGTGCTACAAGAAATTATTTGGATTACTGCTTACTGTAGGTTTATAATCAAAAAGTAACACATGACACCCAAGCTAACAATTCAGAACATACAACGTATTTAGTGTATTATGTCCACTTTGATGGTGACAGAATTGCTTAAGTACAGGTAAATTTATGAACATCATATCTAATAACATTGATCAGGAGTGTAAATGAAGCATATGAGTGTGTTGCTAGATCAGCACTTGTCAAAAAGCCCAAGAATATAGGTTGTTGAGAGCAATTTTATTATTTAAATATGTATTTTGCTATCTTTTCATTTCTTAAGTAATCATCCCAAAGTAAAAAAAAAAAAAAGAAAAAAGTTCACAATGATAATTTCACTTTTTAATGTATGACTTACATTTTCATTAATTAGTTCTTTTTGTTCCTAGTTTGGTTTTAAATCAATCTTTTAATCAGGAGGAAAGATAAAAAAGCTAGGCTGTTATAGAGACAAGTAGTGCTAGGTCTCACTGGAGATGTTCAGAGGGTGTATATAAATTATGGTTTATACAAAACATTATTCTTTTTCAATTCAGAAACCTAAACAGGTTAATAAATAAATAAATAATGAACTAACCTGTGGAAATGAAATTTCGCACAGAAGATACTTTCAATTTAAGAACAAAGATAACTGAAGTATGTACATCTGAAATGATAGTCTGAAACAGTTCACAAGTTACATTTTTTGCAGTTATAGAATCTTTGAGGTGAATGACCTTTTGTTTACCAGTATGGGGTTAGACTTGAATGAGCATTTTTAAAACAAACAATGGTTTTTGTTGAGATTTAAATTAAGCTCTTATTATCCTAAGGCAGTTAAATGCCACCCTGACCCCTGATCCTGTCCCATCTCAGAAGTTAAGCAGGGTCAGCCCCAGTTAGTACTTGGATGGGAGATCTCTTGGGAATCCCAGGTGCTGTAGGTTCTTGTCCTGAGGACTTCACTGTCACCATCCAAAGCTCGCTCAGCCATGGCAGATGAGCCTTAGGAGCAAAGGGTGGGGCCAGTTCTGCGCATGCTGTGTCTCGCCTAAAAAATCTGCTGCGCAGGCTCGAAGGGCACACCCACGTGTGTAGAGCCCTTCCCAAATCTTCTTTCACGAAGCCTAGCCATGATGATTGATTTTCCTAAAAAGAAATATTAATGTCCTGTAGATATTTTGCTAGTTATACTTCTAGAGTCATATCATCTAGAGTGAAGGACTGAAGTGCAAGAGCATAGGTCCATAAGGAGGGAGGAATCTTATCAATAGTTAAACAAAGGCAACTTTTTTGCTTACATATTACTACTAACTTACGAGCATGCAGAACAATTTTTTTTTAACAAAGTTTCATTTCTAAGAGGAATAAAGACTTTCTGTTGAAAAATTTGTTGACCAAACAACTTGGTTTTAATTATATGTGTGGGTATCCCTTAGTTCCATTTGATCCTCTGCTCTTTCATGCTGAAAGTTACAAAATGATGGTATAGATGAGCTACCAGGAAATTGGATGCATTTTTCAGAACTGCCTTATACCATCTTGAGATTTGCTGTCTAATTTAATCGAAATTATGACAAAATTGCAGGCGTTTTATCTGATAGCAAGGGGTTGATTTAGGTACTATTAAATATCCTCTGTTCATTTTTATGCATGCCTAGTCATAATACTGATATAAAATATTTATGTGTGTCTTCAGAAGTATCTTGTCTACTGTTCCATGGACAAAATCAAAAATATTAGCAGCTTCATATGCCCTGGATAAAGTAGTATTAATCACAACACCCACATTCCAAGATTAGCCATTTTTTGTCTTTAAAACAAATAAATGTGTTTTCACTGTTATTTTATAAGAGCATGGAATATGAGTCTGTCAGGGATTTACCTATGTAAAACAAAGAGTCTTGGTATCAAAGTAAGATGAGTGCTTTCCTTTGTAGGAAAATGGTTTTTTTCTGGTTTTAGTGGGTTTTTTTGTTTTGTTTTTTAAATCAACCCTAATGAGACTGCTCCATTTTGTATAGAAACAGAAGCATGAATTTGGAAAAATATTGAGTTTTAAAGGATTTCCCAGAGAGAAATATATTAATATGAATGGATATTCATATTTCATTAAGAAAATACATGGTGATAACTAGTTACCTTGGACTGTCATTCCCACTGGCTGGTAAAAGTTTAAAACTTAAAAAAATTGTAGTTATATTCTCTCCTTTTTGTTTCTATGCTTCCTCCTCGGCTCTGTAGCTTTTGTGCTCTAGCCAGGGGACTAGACCCTTCCCTCAGAAGATGTCAAATTGTAACTTTCTGTCAAAGGTTAGAACTGATCCTCAGTTTCCATTCTACTTCAGGCATTAGACTGTTATTTAATGTGAACGACCTCTCTCTCTCTCTGGCTGTCATTGCATGAAAATGGCCTTGGGCTTGGTGTGTTTTCCTTGTGTGGATGATATGTGCATGTCAGATGTCTTTGAAAAATCAGATCAGCTTGGGCCTGTCAATGTAATGTCTGCCTGATTTGAAAATGTCCAAACGGCCTGAGGTTTGTGAAAAAGCTTGAAATTTTAAATCTGTCAGCTTTATGGTATAGCTTGTCTAGAGTATAAAGTTTAATAAAATTATTTACAATCAATATGTACATTTCTTAGCTGTCATTTTCTGCAATCACAATCTTGGATTTAGCTTCTGAAATTCTATTTAAGTTGCACTTTACACATTAAGGATTTTTAGGGTTTTATTGGGGGGGTATTGCTTAAGACAGTCATAGATATTTACTTATTTGATACGACACTTGTATTTCCACTTATTGGGACTGGTATTACTGATTTCTCTTACTTTCATTATGCTAATACTAATGTAACTAAGATGATGAGAACAATTAGACACTTTATACTGAAATATTAATTAATAATATATTAATGATGTTCAATATGTATTAATATCCTTGAGGGTGAGTATAAACATTTCTTAAGGTTTTTTTAAAATCATTATTTTTAAGTCAGTCACATTCATTACAGTGGCTAATTATTCTTTGCAAATGCATAAACACACATATATATTAAACCCTTATCAGCAAATTGCAATTTTAATTTGAAAACTTGACTTTGGTGATTAAGTATTCAATTACTAGTTCCATCTTTGAAAATTAGTCCTTTTACTGCATGTTTAGCTATTCATTTTGTTTTATTCCCAGATAAATTATGAAGTACAGTCATCTGCTTTGATGACAAATTTTGAAACGCCCTTAACATTCACTGCCACTATTTCTAAAAGCTATTCAAAATTTTGCACTTTTTAATTATATTTTCATTTAATGAGACTGTAAAGACTAAAGTCTATAAGACTGTCCACTTCAGCACCATTTCTACAGACCTGTTTTGGTTTTAACTCCTTCTAAGTTACAGAGAACTTTCCCCATTCTGTGCACCTCCACTTGTGACAATTTAATCTCTAGAATAAACAGTAATACCTTCCACTAATCTTCTGTGGAGCTGTATGCATTAAATATAAATATGGTCTTTAATAATGCAATATGTCAAAGTCAAGCAAACTGTATTGATGACAAGGGACTTGGCTGGTTTCTCAATCCTTAATGACCAGAAGGTTTTAAAAATTCCTGAAAATTGGTATCCCCAACCAAAAGACCACCTGTGAAGTATCCCTCTGAGACAATGGAAATAATGCTTCAAAATAATTTCAATTTTATTGACCAACTTATTTTGCTTGAAGGAAAATGTAAATGAGATTAGTGGAGGAAAATCTCCCATAGCATTACATTCATTATTAAAAAGAAAATCAAACCCTAAACAGAACCATCCAACCAACAAATAAAAACCCCAAACAAAAATGATGGGAGAAAAAGAAAAATATGAACAATTTGCTTTACAAGTCCCTTTGATAAAAGTCAAAGTTAGAATAAAACACAGAAAAGACCATTTAGAAGTGCTTTCTATGTTTGTTTGTTTGTTTGTTTTCTCTTTGTGGTAGAAATAATTCTTATGTATGCCTGCAATAATGCTGGGTTTGCAGTTCAGTAAACGTGCAGCTTAAGCAAAGATAACTGTGTCAGCAGTTGATTGCAGATCAATATTTCCACAGTACTGCTGAGTGCTGAATTAAGAAAGTTGTCTATTTCAGAGATAAATAATGCTGATGACTGAAGTAAAAATGAATTTATCTAGGAGATGGATCAGTCTTGGAGACAGCTAAAATTTGTGTATGTGAAAATCATGTTTTACCTCCTCAATAGCCAAGCAATAATACAAATGAGAGATTTGCAACATGCAGAATTTCTGTGTTGCCATTTTCAGTATGTCCCACTTAACTGCAGAGCACAATGAGCTAAAAGCTATACTGAGACTTACACAAAATTTCACATTATTAAACAATATATGCCTTCCCCAAATTATAATTTTAAATAAAAATTCAGTTCACCTAGCAAATGAAGAAAGCATGGATTACTCCTTCAATTTATATAGAAACCTTGGTAACATCAACCAAAAATCCTTTATCATAGAATCTGAAATATATTCAAAATATTTCTATAACTGCATACAAAAATAGGGGTGGCTATGAGCAATATTAGAAACATGTAATACTTTAGCGTGTTTCTAGAAGAGACAGTGCCTTTCTTAGTTGCATTTTTTATTATATTTTGAATATTTATTGAATATTGAAACAACCAAGGCAAATATCTGCCTGGTACAAAACTATAAGAGAATAATAGTGTATGTCTTTGTCCTCAATTGGCTTATAAAATTTCTATCAAAGGTAAATTACGCATTCAGTGTTCAAGTGAAAGGTGAAGTAGTTCATGTAATCCTGACAAAATTCTGGAAGGCATATAATCTTTTTTTCCTTTTATTTATTATTGTTTTTAATTAGAGACAGAATCAACATGAAAAACTAATTAAAAATCCTTATAATAAACTGAATACCTCCTTGAGGAATAATTGTTAACACCACTAACGGGGCTTACTAAGTTGGCAGGGAGACTTACCTTCAGAGCAAAGCTTCAGCTTCTAACACGATACATTGCCTCCATCATAATACTGTCCTAGATATAAATTGACATTAAATCAGTTTATAGACAGGTTTTTTGTTCACTGATATTTTTAGCAAATTAAGGGAGTGAAAATACTTCAGTGTAAAGTGGGTAATGAGAAATAGCTGGGGATCCTTCCCTATAAATAGGGAGCATGAGGCAAATAAACCATGGATGAAAATACAAATACATAGGATACATTCCACTATGAATATATGGCAAGAAATAGGTATATACAACTGTATAATTTGAAGATATGTCCAGGTATTTCATGCACACATGATCCTTAGAAAATGTATATTTATAAAACAAAACTCCAAAACAGGTTTTCCCCAGTGATAGGCTGGTATATTAAATGCTGCTACAGAAACCAAAACTACTGTCAGTTCATCACTCTTATTTAGGAATGACTGCCCCATATAGTAAGCCAAGTTCAACACTGATGTCTGGAATATTGTCACATGCTCATTATTGTTCATAAGTAATATGAATTACAGTTTTAATGGTGTTATAATCAAGTATCAGTGAAGCAAAAATGTTTGGTGGCAAAGCAAAGTTTTTCTCTCTTCCTACTTTCCCTGACAGAGCTTTCAGCTCTTCACAGCTTTTGCACAGAAGCAGGAAAAGGTGCAGTGTTTTTTTCTACAAAAAAGAAACAAAAAAAAAAACCCAAAAAAACTTAATTGAAGTCCCCAAGTTTATGGAATACAGTTGCCAAAGTCAAGAGACATTTAAAAGAACAGTAAATAAAAGTTGATGGTGAGGTAAACTTACACAGTACTATGAATCAATATGAATGGGGCTTGTGTAGTGCTGGAGGCGTGGGAGGGAAGGAGATATTTTCCATATGGCAATGTGGAGTGTAAGGGAAACACTTGGGCTTAACACCCAGAAAATTCTCCAAAACATTAGTATTGGTGGCCTGAGGGTGGACATTATATAATTCCTTTCTGTATGAGTTTCAATTAAGAACTGGCTCTACAGATGCCAATAGATATAGATGAAAAGGTAGCTATGAGAAAATAGGCTGAACAGATGCTGAGAGGTAGCGTGTAAATTCTCCAATACCTGATGAGCTCTGGAGAGTAACAGTCCTGCTGAATCCACAAAAGCAGGTGAATTCAGAACGTTTGATGCCTCTACTCAAGGCCAACAGTAAATACTGGCAACAATAATGAGTCTGTGCAATTCTGAGTACTCAAAAAGGTGGTGGCTGCTATATGCAAATACTTCAGAATTACATACATCTGATGAAAGATCTTGAAGAACTTTCAGAAAAACAACCTAGCAGCCATACTGTGACCCTCTGCTTCTGTGTAAACAGTTATGGCTGCCCTGCCTCTTGTTGCTTCAAACAAGGGAAAAGTTCATTCTGAGTATGTGTCTGTGAGTGCCTGAGTGTATTTTTGGGAAGATGTGAATGTGTTGTACAGACAATTATCTGCTCTTAATAAAACAAAAAAAAAAAAGCTTAATTAACAGGTGTTCTAGTACATATTGGTAGCAATTGGTGTCTTTCCTGATGTGAACCCCCTTAGCAGGGAAAAGTGAATTTACAACAGGAAATGAGTCTCATACTTCTTGAAGAAAGAGAGGTCAAAAGATTGGCTTGGATTATTTAAGAGTAGAATTGTGATTAGCATTTTTAGAAAATAGGGGAAAATATGAAATGGAAGGGGAGCATAAAAAGGTTATGAAAGATAAAAATTGTTGAACTGATGCATTTGTCCAAGAAAAGCATCTTATCCTCTTACCCACCCAGTTCACAGACCCTTATCAGAAGTAGTGAGCTGGACACAACCTCATTTCTATGAGACTGAATAATGAGGAGACAACTGAAGTCTAAACTGCTTGTCAAGTGGCCTGTACATACCCTTATCAGTAAGCTGCTACTTTATTTATTTATTTAAACAGAAAGCTGTGTAATCTCAGTTGAACCTTTAAACTAAGCATATTGTCTTTCTGGGTTCCATTTTATGAAGTCTAATACATAAAATACTACAACTTAAAGTAGATCAAAATGTACGCCTTAAAATGTATCATCCTGTCTATATTTTGAAAAGAATGCAATCTCTTCATTATGTTTTTCTTGCTTTTGGAAAGGATAAAAAATGAGTTTTGCTTTCAAGTACTTGCACCCCCAATGTCACACAATGCTGGAATGGAATTTGTATCACTCTTTTAGAAACAGTAATTTTACAGACTAGGTTGTGTAATACCTGGTAAAGGCCCATCAGCTTGACTAAAGCAGAAATAACTGTGCTGTCACAAAGCACAGATTGTGATGATAACCACTTGGAGACAGAGTGTAAAAAACATATAAAAGCTCAGAGAACACATTTTGAATTTTACTCTCTTCTAAAACAGTGATAGATGGAAGGTTTTTATGTACTTACTTAGCAATTTCACAGTAAAGCTCTCCAGCTGTTTTTAGACATGGCTGAACAAGAAAAGTGGCCACTGCTTTATCTCCATACTAACCAGGGGTCTTCTCTGGGGACACCTCCTTGTTGCGTGGGAGAAGCTTGCGTGCCCTCATGAGGTTGAGAGCTATGCTGGCGGTGGTTTGTGCCGCCGGTAGGGTCTCCCATGC
>JAWWLZ010000001.1:71781161-71807937 GCA_035041345.1 Poliocrania exsul
CCAATCAGGATTCATGGAGACACATGATCCACGACGCTGCTGTTTCCTTTGAGAACGCACGCAGAGTCAGTCTCGGGGAAAAAAGACAACGCAGAAAGAACTGTTCCTCACCAATATCACCTAAAGAGACTTTTCGCTGTGCCTTTTGTGACCGGACCTGCCTATCCCGTATCGGCCTTTTTAGCCATCAGCACGTTTGCAGCAAGCGTGGGTAGTGCCCTTCCCAAATCTTCGTTTGCGAAGCCTAGCCATGATGATGATATGATGAACCAGGGGTAGCAGCAAATGCCCTGGGGGCGTGGTTGCAGCAATGACTGGAAACGAAGACATACAATCATCTGAGCTGCCACATTGTAACAAGACATTGCTGCCCAGGTGGAGAATCTGGCTATGAAGGTAGATGTTCAGGTACCTGAGCTGGGCCACTGAAGACCACCCAAACAACAAACAGGTGGATCAGGTTGCTGAGAATGAAGTATCTCAGGTGGATTTTGACTGGCATCATAATGGTGAACTATTTAACTCAGTGGACCTCTGCCACCTCAGGCTATCAAGGAAAAGATGCAACATACAGATGGGCTTGTGATTGAAGGGGGGACATGACTATGGGCACAATCACACATGTTATACATGAATGTGAAACATGCGCTGCAATGATGGCTGAAATACAAATATGGGGAGGTCTGGCAAATTGACTATATTGCGCTCCCATAAACCTACAAGAACCATGTGCTTGCATTTGTGAAAGCAACCACTGGAAGCCTCGGAACATATGCTATGCCCCTTGCCACCACCTGTGATACTGTCCTCAGCCTTAAAAAGCAAGTCTTACAGTGACATGGTACCCCAGAAAAAAAAAACTGAATCAGAAAATAAAACTAATTTCCAAAGCAATCTTATAGACATTTGGGCCAAGGAGCATGTCATTGAATAGGTATAATACGTTCCTTACCATGGACCAACCTCCAGAAAAATGGAATGATACAATGTACTGTTAAAGACTGCCATGAGAACAATGGGTAGTCAGATCTTCAAAGACTGGGATACATATTTATTAAAAACCACGTGGTTAGTCAACAAGAGCAAATCTGCCAATCAGGCTTGCCTTGCCCAGTAAAGTCTTTTATGGACTGTAGAATAGGATAAAGCTCCTGTAATGCTTATTAAAAGTATGCTGTGTAAAACAGTCTGGGTTATTACCGCCTCAGGCAAAGACAAACCCATTCATTGAATCACTTTTGCTCAAGGATCTGGGTGCACTCTGTGGGTAGTGTAGGAGGATGGGGCAGGCTGGTATGTGTCTCAAGGCAACTTGCTTTTTGGTGAGAATAGCCAATGAATTGAATGTTCAATCATGTTTACTGCTAAATATCTGTATATTATCACTTCTACATGCCTATCTCTGCACTGGACATCTTGTGACAACTGTCTCTGTCACTCTAGATCTGGGTGTCTGAAACTAACTCGTTTTTGTAAAAAGCTCCCAGATTAATGAAGAATGAGCTTAGATATAGCCAGACTGTATGGAATTAGAACTGGCTTCAACATGCAGCAATCCAACACCTCACACTATCTCTCCTGTACGGAAAGACAGATGGAGCCCAAAGTTGTGGACTAAATGAACTCAACAGGCATTGTATAGGTGGTCTGTCAAATGTGAGAAATGTGATGGTGTATTAGAAAGCATGGAACCTGGACATGATGTAAACAGTATAGAACGAGGTGTGGATACTGTTCTGCTTTCAGCTGGGATAGAGTTACTTTTCATCCTATTAGCTGGTACAGTGCTGTGGTTTGGATTGAAGATGAGAATAATGTTGACAACACACTGATATTTTAGTCATTACTTAGTAGTGTTTACCCTAAGACAAAGACTTTTCAATTTCCATTATATGTCATTAAGCAGGTGCACAAGAAGCTGGGAGGAAGCATAGACAGAACGACTGACCTGAATTGGCCAAAAGGATATTCCATACCTTAGAATATCATTTCCATTATAAACTGGTGGAAGCAGGCTGGGAGATGACCATCACTGCTCAGTGACAGTCTGGGCTGGGCATTGGTCAGCAGGTGGTGAGAAATTGTATTGCTCATTACTTACTTTTCTTGGGGTTTATTCCGCTCTCTGTTTTCCCTTTTCATTACAATTACTATTATGTTGTCATTATTATTATTTGTTATTATTATATCTTACTTTCTTTCAATTATTAAACTGTTCTTAGCCTATGGGATTAACATTTTTCCTATTCTCCTACCCATCCCATGGAATGGATGAGGTGGTAAGGGAGCAGCTGTATGGTACTTAGTTGTCAGCTGGGGTTAAACCATGACAGAAATACATGCTGTAAATTATCTTATGAGGAAACCTTTTTTTTTTTTTCCCCAGATCTGTAATATGTATTATTGTAACTAATTTTATCTCAGATTGACATCTAAGGTAATGTTTTCTATAATTTCAAATGTGCTTTTATTTTTCTTTTGAAAATTAGCATAGTTGTTATGTTTGCATTAGGAACTTGGGGGAATTATCTGTGAGTGTGTTGTGACCTGGAATTTTATTTTTTCTCTAGTTTTTTAAGGTTCATGGGTATACTTAACCTGAGAAGCATAGCTTCTTCAGCAAATATTTGAAGTTAGAAATTTCTTTCTCATTCTGCTTTAATAACTAGCAATTAAAGGATATATTTCAACATCTCTGCATCATTCTTAATTGAAGAAATGAGATTACAAAATATGTAAGAAATCATATTTCTTACATATGCAAATAAGTTATTATGTAAATAGGTTTTCATTGTAAATAGAACATTCTAGATAAAGGTTTATAAATGACAGATCATCTGTCAAAGTATTTTAATATTTATTGCATATGGTTTATTCTTCAAGTTTTAATACAGCCATGTTCTTTTCAAATGTCCACCAAAACTCTGATATGACAGAAAACAGCATTTCTACTACTATGATAGATTTTTCTGAAGGATTATAACAACTAGAAAAATAAAACCAAGATTAAATAAATGCCAAATTTCATCCTTTTTTTCCCCCCTCAGAATAATTGTAGACTGCTAACTGTTAATTGGCTGTAGTTAGCTGTTCTGAATTATTTTTTCCTTCAAAATTTCCAGTGTAGATTTTACTCCTGCTGACAAACATCTGCTCTGGGAAGGCTGCCATAACACTATTTAAAATAACAAAGCCTAATTTATTGGTACAAATCAGGAGAAAATGCATCATAGTAATTGGAATAACTTTACATTTTTAAAATTTACATCATGGGAGAGAGACACCTCAAGATATCTGTCATATTTATCAGTGACAATGAAGAAACTGCTAATGCAAAGCTCTGAGAAGTTCATTGTTGAGAAATCTGTCCAAAAAGTAGATTTGCTTGCCAAAACGTTTTGTTTTGCCACTGTCCTCAGGCTGACAAGTTGCAAAGTAGACTACTAACTCTCTTTGGCCAAATAAGATAGACCTTTATCGTACAGCTCCCAGTTCTGATAGGAGTAAAATACTCTGTGTTTTCTCCATAGCTAAGAACAATAGTAATGGTTTACACCCTTAAAAACATTTCAAGTCATATATTATGTTCATAGCATGCTGATCTATTTAATTTCACAGAGGAAACACATTTCTTTGCTATATAACTAGTTTGAGAAGCTGTTTAGAAATTTATGGGAACTGAAGGTGGATTAAAATTAGGAAATAATAATTGTCAATAGTATAAGGAACATGAAGGCATTAGTAATAGATTAAAAGGTGAAAGATTCAAAATTTCATTGTGTGGCTAAAATTTTTGAAAGTTTAATTTGATATAATCAGGAAATACTTTCATTTCCCTCTGAAGATTTCAAACATATATAATTAATTTTTCTTTCTGTCTCTTTTTCTTTCCCTCTCCATTTACTGAACTTCAAATTTCAATATATAATATGCATTTTTGTGCATATTAATTCTCTTTGTTGGCTGAGCAGAAGAAGGGGTGAATATTTACAACTGTACCATATATACTCATTTGGGAAAAACAAACAAACCGCATCAACCAACTAAATGACTAAAAACAAAAAATCCCTGTCAGAGTGGTTGAACATAGAGAATAATTGTGACTAAGACTCATGGTGATAACAGAAGCTGAACATACATGTCATCAATTAAAAGATGAGTAAATTAAATCCTGTATATTAAAGTTTAAAGTATCTCTAGCTTTGTGTTGAGAATGTTTAGTTTTCTTAGTATAACACTAGTAATATGCATATATATATATATACGTTAGATTTAGTACTACTATATTGTTTATATTTATAAAGTCTTTGTAATGACTAATTTTGCACTTGTATCTTACAGAATGAATAGAATCTTTTTTTTAACTAGAATTGAATTAAGTGTTCTTCCAAATTCCTGTGATGCCATACTATTCTATTGAAATCTCTGCCAAATACTCCATATAAATATAGTCATACATAACATGCATTCTAAGTGAGATACTAATCATGTATCTAATTATTTGCAAGTCAGATGTTTGGGAACAGGGACACAGGGATAAGCACACTGAATGAAGAAAACCCTAGAACTCAAGAAATATAGTTGCTTTAAGGAAACCTAGGTGCTCTCCTTGGGGCTTCATTTTCATCTTCCTCAGACTAAGCACTGCATATCATGCTTTGAAAATGGGAGTAGGATTCATTTTCTCCTTTAAAACACTGCCAATGGAAGATTGCTCATGGAATTTAATATTATATATTCATAGATATATATTCCATGGTATTTAGCTGAGGACTAATGTATTTCTTGCCTTTACATCATGACTCTTGATAAATACTTCTTATTTCAGATGTTGCTTCTGAAGCATGAAAATGGCTTAGTAATTATTCTGGAATCATTCATAAATTTGATTTTATTTTTTCTTCTGAGAACTTCAATATAGGGTGCTCAGAAGTATTAGGCAAATATTTCAAATGCAGACACTGGCAATAAGCCATATTCAAAAAATACTTATATCCACTGGTCTTTCTTTGTTAATTTAATTAAATAGTTTTATTTTATTAATATGCTAATTTTAAGTAAAAGGAAAAGAAATCCTCTTTTTGCCTAAATATATATCTCTGTAAATAAACCCTTTTTTTTCTTTTTTCTTTTTTCTTTTTTTTTCTTTTCTTTTCTAAAAGATTAACCAAAAATTGCTTCATTAATTCTGACAGCTTTATCTCCTAGCCTTTATATTAAACTTCTGATAACTTTTCTGCTAAAAAAAGTGTATCATTTTTAAAATGGAAATTGGTAACTGTGCTTTTCCATCCATATAAGTATGTCTGGATGATTTGGCAGAAAAATTAGTATATACATCTACTAAAAATATCATAGATAAATCCAGAAAAATGAGATTTATTCTTTGAAATTGTCTGATATCTGAGCATACATATACTTATTTTATTATACATTTTGCAGTGAATTTTTGATGAATAAGTGACTTAGCTAACATTGCAGCCAACTTTAATGTGGTTCATTACTGGCAATGCATAATCCTCCTCAGGTTTTATACATTGATTTGATCATTTGACAGTAATTACAAAACTACTTTCTTGCATATGAATTGTAGCCTAATTAAACTAGCCTGCAGGCAGCCACAGCAATGATGCTGGTTAAGCAGCATTTTCTACATTCCCAAATGCTACTATAGTCTTTTTGCTTTTGCTGATCTCATGCATTTTCTGCCAAGTTAAGCTACTGAGGAAGTGCTGCAGGGGAAGTTTTCAATGAAAATACATCCTTCCTAGGTCTCTTATAGAAATTAAGAAAGGAGCTGGCTGTCCAAATGTGATAATATTTCAGTTAATTGGTTTTACTGGTTACAGATGTTATTGATTTCAGAACAAATGTGAATTTTCAATTAGAAGGGAATATATTTTGGAACTCTTTACTGCTTTACTTTGCATTTTGAACCTGTGAACCATTAAGCATAAAATCCCCTTAGCATCCTCAGCTGTTGGTCCCTCTGGAAGTCTTAGTTTGGAGATGGGTTATTTGCCATAGAACAGAAGTTCTAAAGTCAGTAACTAAATATTCATATAATGCTAGTAAATTACAGCATTCTTTAGCACACTTTTGGAATATATTTTAATGAAATGTAAGTTAAAATTCCATCTTCAATATATCACTAATAGGCTTCATTATTGTGTGACATAGCAGTGAATAATTTCTGACCTTTTTGAAGGACATTTACAAAAGCATAATTGAAACATAGGTTCTGTTTATACCTTTGTAAAGTTGGACTGTATTATCAAGACTCTGGCTAGAATGTTGAAGGTAGTAATTCCTCCTCTGTATCCAGCTTGGGTTGACATCTTCTAAATGAGTTGAACATGCCCATGTATACATCGATCTGATAATTAGGAGCTGTACTGAAATAGTTGCTCCCCTTTGTCTGTTTGTAGACACATTTTTACTGCTATAATAATTTTCATGCTGATTAACAATGCACTGGAAATGAAGAACAATACTTGCACATATGAAGAACAATTTATCTTCTAAAGTTTCTGCTCACACAAGTTCACTTATTTGTGGAGCAACCATGCTCCATGTAAACAGAATTATTTTTTTCTTTCATTTGCTAATGTACATTTTATATACTATGAAAAAAGTGGTTTAGTTATTTTTAATACAAATCTTTATACTTGCTCTATTTAGGCATACAGAAAATAAATGTAAAGGTTCTTTGAGGTGAAAGTATAGATTTCTTTCTGCTTTGTTGCTGTGTTTTCCTGTCACTGGCTTCTCCCTTGAATTCTATTAAGGCCATGTTTTAAAATGGCATTGAAGTATTTGGACCAATGTGCATCATTGATAGTGGATCAGTATCAGCTGACTTCATAAGCCTCACAAAAATTATAGTTACAGTTTGTATCTCTGGTACAAATGGACAATAAATATTATAGGTGTCAGACTGGCACTTCCTGAATACAGTTTTCATTCTTCTTTTTATAGAGTCATGGCAATAATCATCCATCTTTAATGGCTGCTGGAAAAGATCTTTGAAGCCTGTCCTGTGTGCTGCACTGAATGGAACAGAGGAGACGTATTTCAGTTCTGCCAACATTTGGTCCTGCAGAAATAATTTCTGGTTTCCACATTGGGAGCATGACAGATAATTTTTACTCTTCAGAAGAAATTATTCTTTAGTTCTGTGGTATTTGTTTGTTTGTTAGTTTCCTTTATATTCCTTGTTCATTTTTTTGTTTCATCTGATTTTAGTGTGTTTGGGTTTTTTGAGGGGAATAAGGGCTACCCTTACTCTCTCTTCTTCAGCCATTAAGGCTATTCACCTGCTTGCCTAATTTAATAATTGCCATAATCTAATGCTGCATCTTGAATGTGGTGGACTAAGGCTTCCTCTGACTTGCTGTTATTTTCCCCCCATATAAGCAACAGCTTCCTTTTGGCACAGCAAAACAACCACAAAAATACTTTCCAGATTTTGAAAGTATATACATATCGAAAAAAAAAGCAACAACCCAACAACAAAACAACAAAACCTACTTGTCAATGTTGCAATTAGGTAAATACCTAAATTCATTAGTGTTTAAAATCATTGTTGCTGCTGCCCCGTGTGCATAGCAGCCCATTGGACATACATTACATTGGTGATATTCTTGGAATTAAGGTGAATACTATAACAATGGGTTTATCTGACTGAAAGAGAAATATTTGTATTTCCTCACAGATTTCTTCAAGTGTTTTTCCTCACATGTCACTTTTTGGCTTAATTTTTGGGAAAGTTTTTTGACCTAATTTTCCTCTTTGTTATTTACCACATAAAAAATGGTGATGCAAATACAGTGATACAATTTTTGTTGAACTTAAAACCTTTCATTCCTATATTAGCTAAAAAAATCTGGTAAAACTTCATTCGGATTAATTTATTTTCCCTTTTGAAATTTCTAATTGTGTCAGTTTTGTCCACCACTGTTCTTCTCTGAAGTACAAATCCATAATATTGCATTACATGCTTGGTAAACAACTGTCAAATTATACTTGATTTGTAAGCAAAATTATGTTACAGAGTTTTATAAGTATTTAAGTATATTTTCTGGTGAAATTCTCTCTACAAATATGGTAATATATGTACATAAAAAGCACAAAATTTTGAAAACTCATTTTTTAAAAAAAAACAATGTATAGATGGCATGCTTTGAATATACCCTTGACTTATTATTTTTATGATTTTTTTTTTTAATGTTTGTTGTGTTTTAACCCTAGCTATCCACCAAGCCCTATGCAATAGCACACTCACTCCCTCACCAGCAGGACTGGGGAGAGAATTAGAAGGATAAAAGCAAGAAAACTGCTGAGTGGAGATACAGACAGTTTGATAAGGAAAGCAAAAGCTGTATACACAAGCAAAGCAAAACAAAGAATTAATTCACTGCTTCCCATGGGCAGGTAGGTGTTCAGCCATCTCCCGGACAGCAGGAACCTATCACACGTAACGGTGACTTGGGAAATGCTATCACTCTGAAAGTCTTCCACTTTCTCCTTTTCCCCTCCACGTTATATATACTGAGCATGATGTCATATAGTCTGAAATAGCCCTTTGGTCAGTTGGGTCACCTCTCCTGTTTGTGCCTCCTTCCAGCCTCCCATGCACCCCCAACTTCCTCACCAGTGTGGCAGCAGGGAAAGCAGAAAAGGCCTTGGCTCTGAGTAAGCCCTGCTCAGCAATAACAAAAATATCTCTGTATTGTCAACCCTGAGTTCAACACAAATCCAAAACCTAGCCCTGTACTAGCCACTGTGAAGAAATTAACTCTATTCCGGCCAATCCTAGGTAATGTTCTATCATGGTGCATTCAACTCCTGCATCCATATCACTGATAAAATTATTGAACACAACTGGTCCTAGAATTGAATCCCCAGAAACAGTAATGCAACTCTGTACACATATACTATTAATAAATGCAAGCATATTAAAATTGCATACATAGTCTCAAGGTAACAAACACATAGAATTTAAGTAATGCATGATAGTGGTAGAATGGGAAAAGAACCACAGCACAGAATTAAAAGAAGATTAAGATATTAGTACCAGAATGAGAAAGTGCAAGTGGAATCAGATGCTAAATAATTCATTTGAATATGAAATATATCATATTTATTTATTTTATATTATCTATATAATACATGCATTTTCATTTCTTTAAAATTAATAATCTCCAGAAAATTTCCCAATAAGTGTGTAAATCCCTTAGTAAAAATTGTAATCTTATTTAACCCATAGAAAATCACAAATACCTCTTCCCACATGCCTTGTGTATCAAGTAATCCAACTTCTCCAGAAATTTTCTTTAAGAAATGCAATATTGAAAAAAAAAATTAAAATTATATTCCTAGCAATTATGCACCTTCTTTAGGAATGTATTGCATCTAAGTGTCTCTATTTTTTAACATTTCTATCTATATTTTTTCTTTTATATCTAAAGTAACATGATATTCTTAATTCTTGATTTCTGTCAGACTTTTTTGTTAAAATCTTCTGTTTACTAGTATTCTTTCTTTAGTTTCCCCCAAAAAATTGCAAATGTAAAGTTATTTTTAGGAAAAAATGCATTAAATTTTAATTTCAAGTTCCATTCTTAACATGTTGGGCTCGGCTTCGCTAGCGAAGATTTGGGAAGGGCTCTCCCTACGTGCATGGATCCCGTGCCTATTAAATGCCACCCTGACCACTAATTCCGTCAGATCTCGGAAGCTCAGCAGAGTCAGCCCCAGTCAGTACTTAGATGGGAGACCTCCTGGGAATACCGGGGACTGTAGTTTCTAGTCCTGAGGACTTCACTGTCACCGTTCAAGATCGCTCAGCCGTGGCAGATGAACCTCAGGAGTTAACGGGTGGGGCCAGTTCTGCACACACTGTGCCTCACCTAAAAAATCCACTGCGCAGGCTCAGAGGACACACCTACGTGGGGAGAGCCCTTCCCAAATCATTCAGCACTGGCAACAGCTGCTGTTAGATAATGCTTAAGGACTGATATGTACAATTTACTTTGTGGAAATAATGGCTATAATACAAAATGTTAATTCTTTTTTCTTTTTTGTAATATGTACATATCTGATTAGAAATTAAAACTTGTACTCAAATATTTCCTAATACAAGTGTATATGTAAAAACTAATCAATAATTCAGATATATAATTAAGTAAAAGGCTGCAAACAGAGTACCGAAGATCAAGGCAAGAGTTTAATTAATTTTTCTTTGTATATAACAATATTGACACACAAAGTTTTTTCCTCTTCTCTTTCAATGTCTATGTCTTTTGGTTTGGGGTTTATCATTATAAATGAGATATTGAGAAATTTTCTTGATATTGAGAATAGCAAATTATGTATCTTTATACAAACCAAGTATAAATTTATCAGTCATTTATTCATACTCAAACATACAACAACAACAAATATTTTAAAAGTGCAATTCACCAAAAATTAGGAAAATTAAGTTTGTTATTCCTAAAAACAGTGCTACAAAGGTAATGGATTTGTTTTTTCCTGCAGAAATGCAGCATATGTAAGAAAGCAAAACAAGATAGAGGAAGTATATTACCAAATGTGCCAAGAGAATGTTTGTACTCTTTTACTTGACACATGTGCTCTTTCTTCACTTCTAGGAATGTTCTTTTCATTACCTGTTGGCACAGACATATCCCCAAAAAGGTGAATTCAAGTATGGCTCCATTGCCAGAAATGCAGTGCTTCACATTTCTCTAAAAGAAGCAACAGGTATTGGTTGGGTTTTTTTCATCTTTGGCAAGTATACAGAGTAAAAAACCTCCAGATGAAACAGTTAGACTCTTAAAATTACCAACTCTCCCCCCAGTAAAAAACCCAAACCCAAAACCTAAAAAAACCCAAACAAACAAATCAACCCCCCAAAACCAAAAACCAACAACCAAACAAAAAGGAAAGAAAACAAAACACAAAAAAATCCCCCCAAAAAACCCCAAACCAGAAAGGAGGGCCTTTTGAACAAAAATGTAAGGAAATCAAAGGCCAGTGAGGAAAATAAAGTGCTTCATCCTCTTCATATATTCATAATATAATGCTTCATAACACCTCCAACAATGAGTTTTCTCTCCACTGCAGAGTAATTTGGAGTGAGAAAGAGAAATAAAAATATATAAAATTATACTGGGATGGTGTACTGGTTTTGCCTGGGATAAAGTTAGTCTTCTTCATAGTAGCTTGTGTGGTGCTATGTTTCATATTTGTGATGAAACCAGTGCTAACAGAAGGATATTTCAGTTGTTGCTGAGCAGTGCTTTCACAGTGTCAAGGTTTTTCTACTTCTCACCCCATCTCATCAGTGAGCAGATTGAGGTCCAGAAGAAATTGGGAGGGGACACAGATGGTACAGCTGACCCCAACTGACCAAAGGGATATCTCACACATATGAAGTCATGCTTTTGTCTTCCCAAGTAACCATACACATGGTGGAGAACTGTCTCTCCAGAAATGGCTGAACACTTGCCTGCCCATGGGAAGTGGTGAATTAATTCCTTGCTTTGTTTTGCTTGTGTGCACACCTTTTGTAGAGGGCAGTAGAGTGAGTGAGTGGCTTCATTGGGATTACTCCACTATAGATGGTAAGATTCCTTAATGTGATTTTAAACTCACTGGACACTAAAAGCATTTATCTGAGATCAGATTATTGAAATAAAGACAGAGGAGATGGCAGGAGTATGAATGGATTATAGATAAAGATGAGATATTACATCAGAATTAATTCCTACAGTTTCCATTACCCAATACATTTCCTTATGATCATTGGAACAAGGTTCTTTCCTATTACATAACAGTAAAAACATGAAAAGGAATAAAAATTTAAAAGTCAAAATTATGTCATTTTTAAGTCAGCAACTACAACAACAACCTTTTATGCTATTGATTTTCAACTTTCTCTGTTTCAGCAGTTCAGTTTAACATTAATATTCAGCACAAGTAAAAAGGCACATCAATTCCATATGAAATTCCATGATCCAGATACTATAAATAGTCTTTTTAATGAGAAAAGTTACCATCACGCCATGTCATACTTGTCTGACAACAATCATAGTTCTTCAAGTTGCTCATTATGATCCAGTTCAAATGGGACTGTGTCTACAAGTGGCAATATGAAAAGAGTATTTTTTAACACAAAAAAGTCTTCCAATTAGAAGAAAAGAGGAAGGAGGGAAGGAAAGGAGAGAGACTAGAATTTTACTTTTATATCAGACAAAATAATAGATGTAAACTATTAGAGTTTCAATCTTCCACGGAGTGTATCATCTGACTTCACCTTTCCATACAGCTGACCACACATATTTTCACTAAGCATGGAGAGGACTGTAGCACTCAGGAAAAACAAAACAAAACAAAACAAAAAACCCAAAAAACAAGACAAAACAAAACAAAACCAAAACGAAAAACAAAACAAATACCGAACAACTGATGACTGAAGTTTAAAGAGAATGTCAAATGAAAAAAAAAAAAGCCTCAAAGTATGCCAATAAGGCATGAATGGGTGGAAAAAATATTGTTGACATCTGACAAAAAATACCTAAATGGAACTAATGGGTAGACCTAAAACCTGTTAAAATTACATTTTATAGAAATTGTATTCTAACATGGCAGAAACAAAATAGTATTAAATGAAAGACTGGGAAATACAGTCTTCTCTGTACTCTCCTCTGTTTTAAAGTTAGGTGAGCTCACTACATACTTGACATTCCTGAGTTAAAATTTGTCCTACAGTAAATGGTGCTTAATGTTCTCAACACTAATCAAAAAGATTTTTTTAATAAATTTAGTTGGGGTTTTGTGTTTTATTTTGTTGTTTTGTTTTGTTGTTTGTTTTTTGTTGTTGTTGTTCTTGTTAAAAGAGAAAGTCTGAAATTTAAACCCTGTCAGTTTAGGATTCAGTTAGTTTTCCAAGGATATTTCTCGTTCCAATTTAAATTCTGTAATTCAAATTATGAGCATTAGTAAAAATCCAGATGAAAGTTCTGACATCTTTTTATTTTTCCCTTCTGTATACCAATGTATTTTCATGTGATAGTAGGCAAAGCTGATAAAAATGATGTAATAAAGCATGTATGTATCTTTCTGAAACCTAAATAAAAAATGTGTGGTCCTTCAGTTCACAATTACTACGTCACAAAACACAAATGTTACTATTAAGGCTTATATTTTGTCCCAGGCAAGGTTATGGACCCATGTAACTGATCATCCCAACCAATTACTGCAATTTCAGAAAATTTTATGTCATGGACAATTAGAAGTATCAACACTGATAAAAATATATGCTGTAGATGCATTACAGCGTTGTTACGCTAGCATAGTTCAAATGGTGTAAGGAAGAAAACTTTGTTACATCCCTAATTACTTCTGATTGTTTTAGACATAGATAGATTTTAGAGTAATAATTTTGCAGGGTCAAACCAAATAGGAAGCTGAAGATCTTGTGAACCATTTTGCAATGTAGTTATTGAAAATGAGAATCTCAGGCTTCCATATAATTTTTTATTAAAGACAAATGCAGATGGTCCTTTTACTTTTGAATCTCCTTTCCATCTGTGGCCTGTATGCATGCAAATAACTGAGCTAATTTCAGATAAGAGGATTCTATTCAAGTGTAAAATCTCAACTAGCCTGCTTTCAGTGAAAATGGAACTTTTTATGATTGAATTTGCCTAGACAATTGCTCTTTCATTAAAATAGTTTGAATCCAAAGACTATGAATTCCATTTACCAGATGGAAGAAGTGTTGCTTTAAAATTATTGCATGAACACAGCACTTTGTCCTTGAAAGAATTTCACCATAGCACATTTAATGTTTGTTCATTTTTGAAGACAATCATCCTGTCAGAAAAATTGATTTCATTTACCTTTATCAAATTCAGTAACTGACAATAATCTTAGGAGACAAGAAGTGCCTGTGTGAAGGAGAGGATACCTGAATTAAAATTGCAGTGGATTGTTAAACTACAGGCAATGTTAGGTTTGACTCTCATCATAGTAGGCAGTGGAAAAGCATGTCTTCAGACCTCATTGGAACATCACAGAGGTTTTTTGGTTCACCAAAAATATTCCAAGAATCAGAAGAGTCTGCAGGAGAAGAGACAAATTTTCTCCTTCTTTAGGAAATATATAATTATTGAACTACTAGTAATTATTGAACTAGTAGTATGCAAACTAGTATTTGAATAAATAAAGTAATTTATTCAACTACTTTTTTATTCTGCTACTGGATCATTTCTCATATATCTATTCACTTTAATATAGCAAATGCTTATAGACTACACTAGCAAAAGCATGTAAGGGGCTAAATCTCCTATCATGCTAAAATATCTCAGTGTTCACAATAAGAAGAGTAGAGATGGGAAACAATTTTACTCCATTCTGGGGAAGCCAGAAGATACTGTAGCCACAACCTGGTAGCTAATTCACTTACCAGTTTAAGTCATATCAGTTCTTAACACAGAACTTTGTTGAGAAACTCTTGATAATATAATAAAATCTAATAAATAGTATTAATATATATTAAATATATTGTAAATATTTTACTGTGGGTTTATATGCATATATATATACATTCATATAAATTGTGCATTTAGTATAGAAGCATTTTTTTTCTTGAGGGAAAAAAAAAATCTATATTTGCAAAACTGCCTTCTGAGTAATTTCCCATTATATTCTGAAAGTGCATAAATGACCAGAACACTTTGTTTGGTGTTTATTTTGGGGAAAGTTTATGAACTTTTGATCAATTGCATTTTGATATGCCTTGATCCTGTTCTGCTTATTCCTTATCTTTCCATTCCCTTTCCATTCAATTCATAGTATGTTTTTGACACTACCAGTTTGAGCTCTCCCTTGTATTGTAGCACCACTGCTATACTAGCCATTTTAGAGATAGTTTAGCTGCTGATGTAAAAATCTTTTAATAAGCATCTTTTTCAATCATTTAGATATTACAAGAATAATTAGTCATCTACATTGTAAGAATTTTAAATTGGATGAATTATGAAGACAATTTTCAGTTCAAAATTGCCTCAAATTTTAGATAAAATATAGGTTGCAAATGAAGAAATTCTGTGGATACTGGAGTTGGATGTGGGATCTTAGCATATGAAATGTGTAAGTCACTGATAATCCTTCCATCAATCTCCATTATTTACATGATGACTTCACATATGGGAAGAGGGAACATAAAATGTAAGTCCTCAAAAAGCTCACCACCAATAAAACCATGGTTTCACCAAGGTTTGTCAACCAATACAGTTAGATACACAAATGGCAAAAGGGATATAAAACACAGTGTCATTATTTTGGATGACAACATCATAGACTAATAGCTTAAAAATAACAGAAGAATCTTGTGGACACAGCAACTGTGGTCCTTAAACAAGTCTTCCAAATAGATAAAGCTGTATGTCAGAAACAGCATGAAAAACAGAATTTTGTCATCTGTTTCAACATTTATAATTTGCCCCAATTGACTTAAAAATTTGACATTTTATATCAATTCCATTTTCAATTCATATACTATAGAATAAAAATATGGAATTTAATGTTATATTTAATTCTGTTGTTCAACAGTTTTCAACAATGCATTATGTTTTCTTACATTGCATTGATTTGTACTGCTTATTTAGCTCAAAAAAAATTCCAAAACCACACATAAGGTTCTCAGTTTCCTCAGTACAAACTTGTTTTGATTTCAATAATCTGTTAAACACAGCCTGTAAAAGTTAAAGTGCACAAAATGTTTATAGACATGCCTGACAACATGAAACAGTCAAAATTTACAGATTTAGGTTTCTCAGATGGCATTGTAGTGTCAACACAGTGTTTATGGCAATACCGTGTTTATTACATCACATAAAAAATGCAGTTCTTTAATAAGTACAATTGATGAATGGTTAATTAGAAGACATTCTTTTATCTTGCATTTATCTTCAAGCTATCACTGTCTTTTTAAATCTTCCTTTTTTTCTTTTACAGAGTTAAAGTTTATATCACTATAATTTTACTTGATTCATTGTGACAAAGAGCCTTTTGCCTACCCTATTACAGAATGACATCTTCGTTGCAGAATCAATCCACAAAAATTGAATGAAGCAAAAAACAAAAAGAAAACCCAAACCCAAAGAAAAACCAACCAACCAAACCAAACTTCTTAATCAGACAATACAGATAAGAAGTAAAATCAGACAAGATGTGCCATCATGGAAATGAGTGAAATAAATAATAAATTAACTTTGTTTATCATTTATGTTTTCTACCTCTCACCTCCTCCAGTACCTCACCATTGTTTCCATGAAAACTGCAGTTGGAACAGGTTATCCATGGAGATTGTTCCATCTCTGTCCTTGGAGGTTTTCAAGATCAGGCTCAGTGCAGATCTGAGCAAGTGTTTGTAACCTCAGAGTTACTCCTCCTTTGAGCAGGATCTTGGCCTATAAATCTCCTGAAGTCACTTCCCACCTGTGGTTCCTGAATTTCATAATTCTACAAGTCCATGAATCCCTCAATCTCATCTCAATCTGTGGTGAGAATTTGAAGGAGTATATGTATGTGTCTTGAAACTCTCCTCCCTTTCTCTAATCCCTTTTGCTTACTGTTTTCACAGTAAGGGAGGACTTGAACTGTTGCTCATAGTATAGTGCCAAGACGGAGTATTTAATATCAAGGATTTGCCCAGACGTGTCATTAAAAAGACCAAACTGAAATCTACTTCTCAGTTCTAAATATAGTATCTTTCTATGTAAGCTCTTCTTCATATATGGAAACTTGTGCACACAAGAACAAGTCATACAGTATATATGAGAAATTCTGATTCTGCGTTAGTTTACGGAGGGTTTTTTTCCATGAACTATTCTAGCAGTTTATACTTAAAATAGAAAATAAAAGGAAAATGGAAGACACGATCCCAGCTGCCAAAGAGTATTGTGAAAATCAAATTTTCTATATTTTTATTATGCCAGCACCCAACAGAAATCAAGCTGTAGAGGAGTTATTGACTCAGTACCTCTAATTTGCTCATATACCATAGAAACTTGAACACTTCTTTTGCCAAAATTTCTGTAATTCCAGATTGCTGGACAGCTGTCAATACACAAGGTACCGTCACATAACACTGGGGGTGGACCAGTGGGAGGTTATTTACTTGGTGTAAATGCCTTGCCAATGTTCAGTTATAACCTTTAGCTGCTTGGGGAGCATCTTCTGGCTCTCAATGTGCTAAACTAATGCCATAGGCACTGCAAGTTTTTTTAGTTGAACACTTTAAGCTCTCTGTTCACCTCAATGGCAGCCTTTTGCAAGGATTTGGAATAAACATCAATCATTTGTGTTCAGTCTATCTCATATTCCCAGTTACTGTCAAGGGAGAGTCCTGTTATGACACTGGCAGAACTGGCAGAGGTTACAACTGGCACTTTCTGACTTCCTTGTTTTTATTTTGAGGCATGTATGCTTCATTAGCTTTTGAGCAAATAAGCATTTTTCTTTCCAGGAAAGTTGATTGTGCACAATGCATTTTTCTTGATTTTGAAAGGATAATGCTGGCTTTGAGTTTACCAGCTGTTCAATCCCTCTCAGATAGAGATAGGAGGGATTTCCATGGAGACAAAGAGTGTATGGTTTTGCACAACTATTATAACTCTGCAATTTCTATGGTTTCATATACAAGCTTTTTCAGATATCAAGAACTCTACTTTTTTTTTTTTTCCAGGAAATACCTGTTTATTTTATTCAAGCCATTAACTGAGCAGACCAGCTTCTTGTCTAATGCATCCATTTGGTGTTGGTAAGGAAATTAATTCAATGAAATAAAAGCAACTTTTTCTTTCCATTATTAAAATTCTTGTTAATGATTTTCTTTTCATTCATATACCTGTTATATTTGAGAGTGTTATGGGTTTAGCTAAGTAGGCCTAAATTTAGGCTTTAGAGTTCAGAGTATGCCTGAGACTGTCGGCTGACTTGAGCTGGGCTGGGCTAGATGACAGCTGACTTCTTCTAGCCAATAGTATTCCATACTATATATCCCACATCATCTCAATGGGTAAGAGCCAGTGTGGGAGTGGCTTGGTCAGTTCCTTCGTACCTGTTGTCTCAGAAGGACGCACTATGCCGTCCCAGGAGGGACAGGGAGGCCCAAACCCAGAGCACCAGATCACCGCCATGTTATCTTAGGGAAGTAAAATGTTTGTCCTTAGTTTTCTCTCTGCTTAAGTCTGTCTCTGGGGAATTGACTTCTCTAGAGTGATTTGTAGTTAGAATGGTGGAATTTGTGTTCACTGGGGAGTGGGGAGTTATTTCTTGTTATTTCTAACTTGTATAAGTGTGTGTTATGTTGTAGTTTACTCAATTTTCTTTTTTCTGTATATATATATAGTTAGTTTAAGCATAAACCTAGTTTAAAGGGTTTTTTTGCCTTTCCTCCCTTTTCTTGGTGGGGAGAGACTCTGACACTCTGTTTTGGGCAGTTGGTATTTTGCCAGCTCAACCCAAGACAGATAAATAAAATGTAACCCGTGACAAAATAAAACAAGCTCTGTCCAGCAATCTTCCAAGATGCTACACTGAAGATTTTTTTGTTAGGGCCCAATCTTTTAAAAGTCACTGAAGCTGGCTACTGAATTGACAAGAACAATATCAGTTCTGATAATACTCTTCTAAATCTTATGAGACTGATGCCATGACACAGACCTGTGTGTGAAACTGATAGTTCAGTACCTCATTTTTTTCAGGCTGATGCTCAGCTAAAATTGGCTGTCTTTATGTTAATTTGTCTTACATAGGATAATGAACTTCATGCTGAGAGGCAAGGAAATGTGCCAGGAATATTAAAAGCTATGGATATTTCATGCTTAAAATAAACAGGCTAAAAGCTGTGCAGCATGAAACAATCTGCTGAGTCATTCTGAACCCCTCAGTTAAAGAATGAAGCCAGGATTAAAACAAAGCAAGAATAAAATGTTAGTGAATAAATGCTTCTATATATTTCTTTGATGCCAAGATGATGATTAAGAACATTACTTTTCTGAATAGGAAGGTTTAACTAGACATTGAGGAAAGAAAGAAAGCATTTGTATCTTAGCCTAATTCTAAGTTTTTGCATATACAAGCATATATGCACATATTTAAATAGCAAACAAATTATTTCCTACTTTCACACTGACATCCCTGAGTGTAGCTATAAACAAGCATGAAAAATATAATTATACAGAACTCTACTCTTAGAGTTTATCCAAATTCTGATACATGGCCTTGAGTTTGCTTAATGTGATCAGACTTCACTTCTACTTGAAGTTGCATTTTCCTCTGGTGCTCTGGCCAAAGACAGATTTGAAGTGTATGATCCTTGGTTATAAGAACACATAAACTCATGCTGTGGTCTTCCCAGACCTCTTCGATGTGCAAACTTTCTTCCTGCATATTTTTAAATATATATATCTTTCAAAACTACACTTTCAGAGCTCCCCTGAAACTGAACTGGATCCTAAATTTTTTATGCTTTCTCTCAGACTTTAGAAGTCACTGCTTTTCCAATACTAAAGCTTTATTTCTCCTTAACACCTCACTTCTATAAATTGGACTACACTACAAGTTTATAACTTCGATGCACTGCCTAGGTAAAGATATTAGGCAAAAAGAGACAGTCAAAATGCTGTTTAAAAAAATTTTAAAAATTCAAAAAATTAAAAAATATTATTAATTATTATTAATTATTATTAATATTATATTTTATTTTATTTTTTTCATCTAATTTTAGATGTTTTTCTTTCTTTAATTGCTCAGGAAGAAATAATGACTTTGAGTGTCCTTTAGGGAAGAAAAATAAATGTTTTAATATATTTCCTGTCTCTCACCCTGGGAAAGAGAAAAGCAGCAAGTATTGACTGTTACTCTGTGAAGCATCAGCACAAACTATGTGTACCCAAAGACATTAAGTGTCTTTCTTAACACTTGAGATGCACTTTTTCCTTAAATGAATACTATTTTACATCTGAATACACTATACTGACTATAATTTAAATGCTGTCTTCTATCAGGTTTAAAATACAGCAACATAAAAAACCTATTTCTGTACAAAACAAAATTACTTTTTTTTTGCAAACTGAAAATTGGCAATCATTTTCTATAGAAGAAGCCTCCAGTGCATGTAAAATATGCTTTCATTGTGTAATAAAAGATTTTGCAATATTATTATTTTATTCCCATCTCCTCAACAAATAAAAACCAAAACTCATCTTATTTTGGAGTTTGTATTTTTGTTTTATAGAGTCAATTAATTATTCAAATTATTCAGATATAATTATATCTGCAACTGTTTGAAATAAACCTCTTTTTACTGGTCTTGCTCCTCTATTTTTACTTTCTCCCCTGATGTGGACAGTATAAAATGAATGAATCAGACAACACATGTAAAACAAGCCTAACACAACATGTATGAATGTTACTTACAGAACTGCCTTTGACTTAAAAACAAACAAACAAACAAACAAACAACAAACTAACCACCCATCTGACTGCAGTTTGTCAATTTAATCTGGACAGTTGACATTGAAATTAAAAGACAATAATTTTCTTATAAAATTTCTGAAAAAAATGCCCTTGTATTTGGACCTTATCTTCAGTCTTCAGATAAAAATTATCTGGAAAATATCTTTTTTTTCCCCCTCTTTTCTTAGATGGACGAAGAATTTAAAAGCAATGTAACCCAGGAGGAGCTAATTGTCTGCCAATCACAATATATTTTAATAGCAGTGTTTCAAGTTTCAAAAAACATAGATAACAGAAACAAAAAAATTCTAGGATTGTATTTTAATAGAATAGAATAAGTAATGATATCAAGAAAAAGAGTTTATGATGTACCAACATGAATGATATATGTGCAAAAAAATTCCAAATCTTTCCCATGCTTCTATGATGGAGATGTAAGTTATCATATCTATAAATAGATAGGGGGCTGATTGGTTATTGGCTGTTTGGTTTGGTTGTTTGCTTAAGGATGAAGAGCATGAATGAGCTTGGCTTTTGGACTACAGTATTGCCAGTACTGTAAATTCAAAGAAAATTGGGCAGGATGAGTAAGAACCATGCAGATCTCACTACGTGCATGAAACATTACATTAATATAAAATTAATATATATAAGAATGTTGACTTACTCTGGTTGTGATTTCAGACTGTCAAGAACCCAAGAAACCATTGCAAGAAAAATGAAAAATCCAGAGACATACTGTGTGGGTTGAAAATGACTGAAGGAACAACGTGACATTTGTATTTTGAAGAAATGAAACTGTTTGTTCCAGAATAGTATAGGTCAATGATGACTTAGTCATTAAAGGCAAAATATATTGAATCTGACAGACCTATGTTTTGGAAAGCAAGGAGATATTACTGATTAAATAAATGGTCACCACAGATAATTTCATGTCTTCAAAGAAAAATAGATGCAAAGCTGCAAAGTTTCTTGTTTTCTGTTTGTTTTTTGTTTCATTGGGGGTTTTTTTGTTTGATTGGGGTTTTTTAATGACCTATTCCTATACCTGTCAAACAGAATAAGTAGAAAGAATTACTAAGTGACTCTGGTCAGAAGGGGGAAAAAAATGATGCTTTAAAGAGCAATATTCCAGGCTAAATGCTGTGGAAGCTAAGGAAGATGCTTCTATGTGAGTGAACAAGAAAACATCAGTTCTGAACACAGTCATTAACTGGGAGGAAGTATCAGATACAGAAGAGAATCTGGACTGAAAGAGAAAAAAATATTGGAAAAAAAAATTAGAGTTTGCGTGTTCAACCCATTATCTCTCTTCCCCGCTCTCAAACTGTTGTATTTTTTGTTATTCCAGTTATGTCATCTTATTATGGTATATATCACTTCACAGCAAAAAAAATACAAATATGTAAACATTTAATTTTATGCATCAGGAAAATTGTGACTAATTTTCCCAGTTATTACTAAATGTAAAGCACAAATATTCTTTATAAATCTGTCTGTATATAAATCAATAGAAATAAATAGGAACTAAACTGACACAGCTATTATTTCTTTCAATTATTTTATTCAGATTTATTTAATTAAAAGCATAGAGACCATGAGTCATGGTTTTGGATAGAGAAATAGGGGTTGGGATAGAGTTCATTTTCTTTCTAGTAGCTGGTACAGTCTTGTGTTTTGTATTGAGAACGAAAATAAAGTTGATAATATGCTGATGTTGTAGTTGTTTCTGAGATGTGCTTACTCCAAGTCAAGGACTTTTCAGTTTCCCATGCTCCGCCAGTGAGCAGGTGTACAAGAACTCAGGAGGACCAGGACAGATGCCCCAAACTGTTCAAAAGGATACTCCATACCACAGAATGGCATTTTCAGTACATAAACTGGGGGAGTTGGTCGGAAGGGGACAGGCTCAGCATCAGTCAGTGGGTGATGAGCAACTGTAGAGTGCACCATTATGTTTGGGGTTATGTGTTGTTTTTGTTTTTGTTTTTGTTTTTTTTATCTGGGGTTTTATTTGTCTTTCTTGGTTGTCAAACTTTTCATTCCAATTACTACTAGTAGTAAATTATTTTACTACATTTAAATTGCTAAATTATTCTTATCTCAACCCATGGATTTTATCTTCTTTTGATTCTCCTCCCCATCCCCCCCATGAAGTGTAGGCAATGGGAGATTAAGTAAGTGGTGTGTGGCACTTAGGTGCTGTCTAGGATTAAACCACAACACTTCAAAAAGTTCACCAGAAATTTTAAGAATGAGTAACTGGGAATTTAGGGATCATCTAGATTTTTAAATTTTATTTTGCAGCATAAATTTTAATTATTTAGATATTACTTTGCTGATTTAGTGTAATTTTATGTAAAATTAAAAGATAGAACATATATAATTTATGCAAGTATGGTCACGTATCCTTAATACACTATTTCATTATAAACTTTCCTACATTAAAAGCTTTTTTGCCCCAATTCTATTCCTGATCTGCAAGAGAATGAAAACTGGAAGTCATTTGGCAGTGGTAGTAATAAAAAAAATACCAAGTTATTGCACTACAATTGGTATACCACATTTACTCAATTACCCTTATTCACAGGAAGAAAATGGAAGAGACTCTCCCATTTAATTTTTGTATTAATTCAATCCTGATCACTAATTAAGATGCAAATTTTATCAAACCCCTCATATTTTTCCTTCCTTTATTGCAATTTTTCTTCAACTATAAAATGAATGCAAAACCAACACTTCCCTTTTGATTTAGCCAAAACTTCTCAGGTTTTTGTAAAACTGTGGGTTCAAGCCACAAGCTGCCCAGGAGTTTTACTTATATTTAGACTCTAAGAGTTCACCCAAAAAACTTTTGCAGAGCCATCAGTTCTTTAATACCTTCAATTTGCATACAGAGACACGCTACATGTGTTTAGCAAGAGACTTCTTTTAATTTAGTGGGAAAACAGACATTTTGGCAAAAGGATTATAGGACTAAAAAACAACTAAGGATTAGATTCCATAAAAGTACCGAGCACACAGCAATCACAACTTAAGTAAAACAGAGTCCATTTGCTTTAAGTGACCCACAAGAGATTAAGGAAAAAGTAAAGGAAGACAAGAGATGAAGAGGAGAATGAAGGAGAAAAGAAAGAGAGTAAAAGAAAGAATAAGAAACTGTATAGCTACCCCCAGAGATCACATGATGTCAGGTCCCAGGAGCAAAGAGCAGGCAAAACTGGAGCCTCTGTACTCCCATATTTAAGTGCCCCAGCCACTGTGGCCACCCCACCCAGGTGGGACATGTGGCACACTGTACAACCCAGTGCCCTGCAGGATAGAGTGAGGGCAGTGCAGCCAGTCAGAGGCTCCAGGGCTTGTGGTGTGGGTGGGCTACCAGAAGGACCTTTTTGATTGACAACCCAGCCACAGGGCTCCCGATACAATCCATGTGTGTTCTGGGTGGCCATTAGGCTGTAGGGCCATGTGGCTCCCGATATTGAAGGCCTAGCCCTCTACCCCACCAACACACACAAGTTGATGATTCAAACCAATAAACAGTCCAGGGTGGTATGAATCCAGTCTCTCACAGTTTTTATAGAAACAACAACTTATACGAGTCAGTCAAGAATTTTATGGAAGCTATAAAAAATCGGTTTGAATTGCTTATGCAGCACTGGAAGTGAAAAGTGGCATTTGGCCAACTGAGAATTGTCATTTTAGTTTTTCAGAGACTGAAAAGCTGAGATACATTCTGTATTTTTTTTTTCAAATTTCCCCTGTGGGACTTCAGTAGAGAAAGAAATCGAACAATATGAAATGCAGCAAATTCTGTTCTAGGGAGGGAGGATATTAATTAATGTGCAACAGCATTGTATTCCTGACAACTGAAAATCTCTTTGTTTAATATCTTTTTTTTCTTAGAGATTAAGTATTCCAGAGCCTACATTTCTGTCTGATTAACTGTGTGTCTAGTCTTCTGGGACAATCCATGAGTCATTTAGAAAACCTGTTAAAAGAATATTTCAGATTTCTGCCATTTTAATAGTGGCTATAGAGTACAAGTAGATTTTTAACATTTTTCTCCCACTCTCATAGTTTACAATGTTATTGGAAATTCTCTGAAATATCTTAGTGGTGAGAATAAAATAAGATATAAAAATAGATGTTTGAGCTTCAGAACAAGGAAATAAAAGGTATTCAGCTTGATATTGTGAGAGACTCCCAACAAAGCAGGAATCTGAGCCACTTTAGTGTAGGATAAGATAAAAAGTAAAGGTCCTTTAATATCAGGGTGAAGGCCCACAGGAATATATGATGACATGCACGTGCACCCCCAGCTCTAGTTTCCATGGCTTTTATAATATGATCTATGCAATCCTTACTTTACACATCTCTTGGTCCAGCCCCAGTCCCTGTTCCACCCCCTCAGGATTTGAGTCTGGGGTCAGTGAGACCCTCTGTCTTCATCATTCTGCTCTTCCTCAAGCTTTGGAGTTCTTCCAGTGTTCTGATTTCTGGGTCACTCTGCCCTGTGTTTATGTCTTGTTCTGCAGGCCTTCTGGTAGTCTTCAGCTCTTTACCTTGAAGAGAGTTTAAACAACTAAAAGAACTTGTGCTACTGGTAAGTGGTAGAGGTTGGCATGTATAAACATTGAACTTAAACTGTTAGGAATATTAGCATACGAAAAATCTACTTTGCTACAGCTACAAGTACTTTTAAAATCTATAAAAATGAAAAATCAAAAAAAATCAAAAACCCCTTCAGTATCAAACTCCAACAAGGAACATATCACTCATTTACATGTTTAAAAATTAATTATCCCATCTAGATGACTCTGATGCTATATGTACATGAATATTTTTTACATTCTCTAAAATATTTTTTTTTCTGTATCTGGAGTTCTGAAATAATTTTAAAACTTAAATAAAAGCCAGGCATGAGGGGGTTTTTTTTATTTATTTTTGTTGTTTTCCTTTTTTCATGGCTATCTGAGGTTCATCTGCTTTGGCCTCCTAGAACTCATTTAATTTCAGTCAGCTTCCTCAGCTCCCATTACTAATCATAAACAGCGAAGGGAAGAAAAGAACTCAGAAGAGGGTAGTCATCACCTCAGATAATTACCTGAAGTATGTTGAAACAAAATCAGAACTGAAGGGAAAATCTTTCCATTACATAAAGAGTTCTTACAGTTCTTCAATTAGTATTTGGTAAAATATCCACAGCAAGCCCTGTTTAATACAGTAAAGCTTGCAAAATAAACCCTATAAAAATGCCTGTAAAACTTGTAAATGTATAAATATAAATAAACCAGTAAATATAATTTCATGTTAAAAATTAAAATTCTTGTAAAATATCCTGTAAAAAGAACTTGCAAAATAAACCCTGTATTAATATCACAAAATATGGGTGAGTCATATAATTAATGTTTTCTATAGCAGGTAGTGTTTGTAAAATGTTGAAATTTTGAGAAAGTTTATATAACTTGGGGTGAGTTTTTTATGGATGTTGCAACTATAAGCCTTTTGAATAAATGATAGTCTCTAGGCTCTGAAAGTTCATATAGTAGTGATACAAATGAAATTGTAAAGTTGCCATTGGTACCATTGGTTCTCTGAAACCTAACCCTAACGTGGGGCTGGGGCTGAGGTCCCAAACACCGTGAGTTGCCAAGATTAGAAATGTATGGAGTCAGCATTGTTAGTGAGAGATGCAAAGTGATAACACTTTGCTAGGCCAGGGATAGCTGTATTACAAATCAGAGTAACAAATCAGACAACAAAGACATTTCTGCATCTTGCAACCCCTTAACTCTGTAAAGCCTTCCATTAGCTCCCTTCCATCCCCTACAGTTCATCTGCCTGTCTTCTGGGGCCTTAGCCCTGGTATGGAACAGTCTGGTCACCTCCAGTCAGACTTTTGAGGAGACTGTGAAGTTGTGAAAATGACTGGTGAAAACATTTAGAAAGCTGAACTGTGGAGAATGAGAAAGGCTAAACTGCAGATAAAAGTAGGAATGTCCTGACAGGATTATTAGTTTCTCCAGGGTTCAAGGAAAATACCAGCACAGAAAAGTATAAGACTGTATGAGATAAAATCACTCTGGAAGAGGGACTGGCCTTCTTCACAATTTGACTAAAGCCTAGCCAGAAAAGGCTCTGTGATCAGAGGAGGTAATATACTAGTATCTTTTGTGTATTACACAATTGATAACCAAATTGTACACTTCCACTGTCTGCATTCTGCTCTTTGTGCTCA
>JAWWLZ010000001.1:71817482-71843089 GCA_035041345.1 Poliocrania exsul
TGGACCAAGGGTTGGACTTGATGATCTTGGAGGTCTTTTCCAACCCAATCAATTCTATGATTCTATGATTCTATGATTTTTTTGTTTATTTTTTCCTACGCATCCTAAATAAATCTCATTAGCAGAGGTTTTTTTCATGGCAATAAAAATAACAAAAGCAAAAAGAACAAATTACTTTCGGGGCGAAATATGTTTCTGTACAAGATAAGGAATCACCTCTGCCTCAGAGAATGGTAGCTGTGCCCTTCATTTAGTGGTCTTTAAGAAATGAATAGGTATATTATATAACCTAAATCACAAAAATGAAAAAATCTCACACTATTGAAGATGCATGATAAATATAGAGGCCAAAATGACAGTGACAAAGTCATACAAGATTAAACCAAATTAAAAAATCTTCAGTATGACTTTGGCAGACTGTCCCATAACTGAGTGATTTTGTCATAGCCCACATCTTTGCAAGGAGACATTTGGAGTTGCAGGTGTTTGAGGTTTCCCCAGGGAATCATACTTGGTAATTTGGTTTTCTATCTACAACACTGGGTTGTCAAAGGGCATACACTTCTGTGCCTTATTATTCTGCTAAACTGCATGGCTTTCAGCAAAAACCAATGATAATAAGCTGGAAACAAGAAAGTGACTTTGGTCATTAGCTTCTGAGAAACAGAAAGCTGTCACAAGGCTTTACTTCCTGCAGAGAAAGATGATTTCAGTGAAGCAAAGCATGGTAATATCCCCTTTACCAGAATATATTGAGTCCATGTGGTTGTTTTACTTTATGTGGCATTATCCACTCACAAAAAGCAGCAGAAGTAAAGAGAATCACATCCTGTTTCTTGTTTTACTTTTCAAAGCTATGAGAGTGTAAAAAAATATGCAAGGAAAAGATTTACAAATTCAATACCAATTCTGCCAAAATTGCCCCAGCAACACATTTTATAAATATTTATGGCTGGCATAAGCTATCTTTAACAGTGCACAGTAACAATTATGAATCATTATGCATTTAGATTAAATGATTTATAATATTGTTACTACCTTCTTAGCATATCAAAAAAGTTATACTGCCAGGTATATACTATCCTGGAGGAGCGGCATGGTTTGTTTGGGTTTTTTTCTATTCAATGACATTGTAAGAAGCTCTCTAGAGCTGATTTCACTGCATGTTTTTTTCTTTATGAGTGTTTGGTTCACCATTTGATTTATCAGAATGCATATTGGAAGGCATTTCTATCCTCTTCTTCTATGGCATTTGTCACTCAGATATATAAATTATTGTGGGTTTGGGGCCATATTTTTGTATGGTTGAGGATTTTTTGGGTGTGAGTGGGGGTAGTATTGATTTTTTTTCCCCAATAAAAATATGTTTTGAATTAACTCAATTCTTTAATAAAAGAATTATGTTAAATGGAAATGGTCTAACAAATCCAATAAAATTCCTGGATTTCTTCACTGCTTGTGACACAAATGAGACAAATTGCTATGCTATCACATTGGACTGAGTTTCTGAATGAGAAAACAGTAGAGACAGTTTCAGAGAAAGGCTGTTTCCTAAGGTATTTTAAATGTTTATCAGTAAACAGTGTAACAAATTTCCATAGCTCAACTGGAGAGGAAAACTGGAAGCTCAAAAGTGAGAAAACTCAAGGGTTGAGATAGAGACAATTTAATCAGTAAATCAAAAGTCATGCACAGAAGTAAATCAGAATAAGGAATTTATTCACTACTTCCCATGGGCAGGTAGGAGTTCACCATCTCCAGGAAAACAGGTGTAACAGATATTTGGGAAGAAAAATGCCGTAACTCCAAATGTTTCCACTTCCTTCCTCTTCCCCCAGCTTTATATACTGAAAGTCTAATGCCATATGGCATGGAATATCCTTTTGGTCAGTTGTATTCATATGTGCTGGTTGTGTTCCTTCCCAAATTCTTGTGCATTCCAGGGTCCTCGCTGGTGAGATGGTGTGAGAACCACAAGAGGCCTTCATTCTATGTAAGCACTGCTTAGCAATAATGGAGGTCTCTCTGCATTATCAAAAAAACCTCGTCCCATATCACCTACTCTGAAAAAAATTAATTCTGTTCCAGCCGAAATCAGCATGGGTGAACATTTCCATTTGTATTCAGGGTTTGCACAGTATAGGATTTTTGAAACAAAATAAGAAACTCCACAGAAACCAAATTTCCAAGAACTTTTTAACTTGCTGCCATCAGGAATGGAATTACCCACTTCACTTGTAAGAGAGGAGTAGCAACTTGTTTCTTAATACAAAACGAAGATTTAACAAATTTGGTAGTAGATGTGCCAATAGTTTAACAAGATTAAAGTAAAGGTACACTTGATTATTTACTGCATAGAGGACAGGATCAGATAAAGCTGTCAAGGAGACTCCCTTCTTGATTCAAGAGGTTAAAAAAGGACCTAATTTCTAATCTCTTTCTCAGAAGTGAGTTTAGGTGTAGTTGGTGCAGATTTAGTCAAGGTCTTCAGTCTAAAGGAGTACATATGTACCATCAATTCTTTTTATCAATTAGGCTTTCAAAGTTTAGCATGCAGTTAATTACTTAGTGAAAATTTGTTGTGGCAAGGAATCTCTCAGCCTTGAGGACCAGCCTTCAGTAGGACTAGCCTACTCAAGGGGGGCCCTCCATGAAGCCTGTTGCCGTGCACGGGATATCAATGGGTCTTGGGCAGTCCACTATTGATGGATTAAGATAATTGACTCATATTTGCATACTGATTACAGATGTTAATTTCTTCCATACCTGGCCTGAGCTAGACCTTGATGTCAGGCACATTTTGATTTTATTAGCACTTGACCATTGTGTTGCTATGTCCCTCAAATCCACTTTCAGTGACCACATGCATACATTAGACAGCCACTGGTGGTTATCAATTGAGCAGAATTATGGGAAATAAAGTTCTATGCACAATATTTTCCTAAAAAAATAAATAAAAAGATCACCTTCTCAAGACGATAGCCACTAATAAGAATTATGCATTGTTGAAGGACAATGTGATTAAATGTGTGTTTAATTTATGGCACATTGAGGTCTCAAAACTGTAATGAAACATTTATAATAAATAATATGAACAAATTTCCAGTCTTCATGAATATTTCAGGTGACATTGACCTTGTTAAGGGTTTATTAGGATGGAAATTGTCCATGAGACTGTACAAAGTAAATTTAATTCTATGTAAGTGCAATCTCTATATACCACTATTTACTGTTTCTTGTTGGCCAAAATAATTGAAATTCCAGTTCCTAAAGTAACCACCCAAGGCTCAGAAGTGTCCTCCATAAAAAATTTTACTTAATCACAGAATATTCTGAGTTGGAAAGGTCCCGAAGAATCATCAAAGTCCAGCTCTTAAGTGAATAGCTCATAAGGGGATTTAACCCACAATGCTGGTGTTGTTAGTACTAGACTTTAACCAACTGAGCTGATCTCAGGGTCTTCTGGAAGTGTTCAAGACTAGAATGGATGGGACGTTGACCAACCATATCTAGTTGGATGGCATCCCTGCCCATGACCGTGGGGTTGGAACTACATGTTCATTAAGGTCCCTTCCATTTCTAGGATTCTCTAGGTTTAGTACTGTAGAGAGTACTCTCCATGTGCTTTAAAATCTGTCAGCTTATTTTCTTCCAATTTATCATAAACTAGCTTTGGATACGTAGAGATAACATTAGTGGTAAGAGTGTCTTCGATAGTAGGAGAACAGCTTTGTATAGAGTAGCAGTTAGAGAGTATTCAGCTTTACATGTGAGAAATACCAGGTCTTTCCTTTTATGTACATTTGTATGTATGTCAATTTAGCTAGCTAAACTGAGGTTATCTCAATAATAATGATAAAATAAAAAGGAAACAAAATAATAAATAAAAGAAAACAGTGTCTTTTCCTCTATAGAATATTACCTGTGTAATGACTTCCTTAACATGCTTCAGGACTGAAATCATCCAGTTGTTGCACAGATAATCCAAGGCAATAAAACAAGACTTAGACTTGCAGGGTGATTGACAAATAAGCCAAAGGTGTTCATAACTTACCTGGGAAAAAGAAAACATCATAACACAGGATCTTGATGAGTTTTATCACACCATCTAGAGCCCTAATGCAGTCTGTGGGTAGTAGGAAGATGCTATCAGAAGATGACATCATTTCCATCATCACCCACTGAATGCCACCTGGTGGGGATTTTTTTTTCTTTTTTTTTTTTCATTTGAGCTGGCTGGGAGGCTAGGTTTGCCATCTACAGGAGTTACACTAAAATTTTGAAATATACTATGATAGTGCCAATAAGCTCTGTGCGTGAGGCAGTAGCACTGGAGCATTCACAGAGATTTAACCTTGCAGTCCACCCTCCCTTCTTCCCTGCAAAGCTTTTGTTGAACATAACACTAGATCTTTGATACAGGTTCACAGCTCTGCAGTCCTGTTCCACCTATTTCTCCGTCACCTCTATGGGAAGATAGGTAGAGTACACACACAATTTCTGCATTCTTTTTTCTCCTTCCCATGAAAGAGGACTAAAGAGGTATTTACAGGCCTCACTCTCTTCCAATAAATAGTAGAATTCAACAGTGAAATTTTAAAAAGTAAAAAATATTTTTTTAAAACCCCTCATTCTCTGCTCTAGCAGTTGTCCTTTATTCCTTTCCTCCTTAGTTAGCAACAACAAAAAAAGAAATCTTAATTTAAGCAAAATATAATTGGTCATAATTTCAAGTTCATCATACAGAATAAAGAAAAAGTGGTATTTTGATTTTTTGCTCCTGGTGTGCATAGCACCTCTTCCTTTAGCATAATCTTACTTTTTTTTTTTTAGTTTCCAGCTGCTAGAAACATTGCTGCAATTTTCCTTGATGTTCCCTTTGAGTAACGAAAGTCAGTAATTTAGCCAGCAGAGACAGGCTGATTAGTTTTGTTGCACACTGATCAATCAAAACACTGTCTTGATCTCACTGGCCCTCCGACACTGCTTTAGAAAGACCAGCCTTAGGGAAAATATTTCGCTTTTCCTTTTCATTCCTTTCTAAATAAATTCAGCAACTTAGAAAATTGAAAACCATTTGCTTAACTCTATGTTTAATATCATATGAAAATATTGATTAAGCATCATACAAGAGAAGCAGAAATATGGACAAATAGAAATAAAACAAGGCTTCAAACTAAAAAGAATTATGTACTCCAAATGTGAACTGAATATGAAAAAGACAGAAAGAAGTTGAGCAGGAAGACATGAATATGAGAAAAAGCACAAAATGGAAGACAAGAAAAGTCATGGAGAATAAAATCAAAATCTGAAAGAAAATTAGCTAGTAAAAATACAGTATTATGTAATTTCTTTTTCTGAAAAAGAGTGTCCTTTAAAGAGAAACCCTGGTACCAATGTAATATGGACACAAAGCATAATGTACCATAATAGATATACATCTCCTTTACATAATAAAAACTTAATTAAAGAACTGGTGAACTGATAGGCAGGAGAGAAATAGCTAGAATACACTAGTACATTCATGTTGAAACACCAAGTAAAGAACCAAACAAAACTTGGTTCAACATTATGTTAGCTAGTGAGTTAGAGGACTAGGTAGTGATTAGAAAAACAAACACACACACACATACACACACGCAAACAAAAAAACAACAACTACAATAAAAAAACTACACAAGTAAAAGGCATTAAAATAAATAGATACCATGGTGCAAGTATGTCCAATAAATAGTATATAAGGTTATAAACTGTGAAGATTGGTTTGTTTGTTTGTTTTTTTTCATGTATGCTAGAAGTCTGGTATTACATAGGCTTGTTAACAATGTGAGATGCATGGATATGTATCTGTATCTATATCTATCTATATCATCTATGAAGGGCCAAATACTTCAAACATGGACATTATTAAACCTGACAAGCCTCAGAAGGCAAAGAGGCTGCAGCTACTAGTTTTACTTTTTGGAATTGAATTTCTGTAGGCTAACATTAAACTTATAACACAGAATGCCATAGAAATTATGACTCTACCAACCTACAATACAAATTTAAGGGGAAATCTTATTGTGTCTCCCTATTAAAAAACAAACAAGCAAACAAAGTCACAACTAGTAATTTTCACTTTATTATACAAAATAAAAGTATTTTTTTCTATCATTATAGAAAGACCTAAAAAAAAAAAAAGGAAAAAAATGTATAAAAGAACTGGAAACTCTATTGGCCTTGAATGAATATGATGTTTTAGATTTTCAAATGTCACAAAACAAAAATGAAATTGCATAAAGGTAATGTACAGGAAAGCAAAGCTAACAACTTTGTCCTAGTTTGATTTTATTATTATGATTTCAATTCCAATATATCTTAAAAAAGCGCCTGAAATTATACCTGTCAAATATCACTTTGTTGGCAGTGGTATATCTGCTTAATGTATGTATGGCCTCAGACTTCATTGTGGCCAAAATTATTGTGAGGGGCCAGATACAGATATGAATTGGGTGGAATCAACCAACCTCTGTGTGTGTGTCAGGCAAGGTGCCATGGTTGGACCTGCAGCCTTATGGCAGCATCAGAAGGCATATGGTCTGCAGCCAACATGGCTGGTCCTGCCTTGTTTCCTGGAACGTGCCATCACGTGACCTCTGGTGGTAGCTACACAAGTCTCCATTCTGATCTCTTTCTCTCTTCTTCTTTCTTCCCTTAACCTCTTCCTGTACTCTTTTCTTTCCTAATCTCTTGTGGGTAACTTAAAACCAATGGTATTTCACTAGCTTGAATGGGGTAGGTGTTTGCTGGGTGCTTTTTTGGAATGCTTCTCCTTGATTGCTTGTTACTCCTATAGAAGTCTTTTGCCAAACCCATTTTCTCACTAAACTAAAAGAAATCTCTTGAGGAAAACTACATAACTTTTTCTTTTTACGTGATTCAAGATATCAAAGAATTTAAAGGCTTTGCAAGAGTTTATGTGAGCAAAACTCTGAGTCTGAAGTAAACCACTTGGGCAAGCTTGTGGCTTTGACCCAGCACTTTACAATGATTTCAATTACTTGGACTGAGCTCTGTATGCAAATAAATAAGCTCCAACATTATCCCCACACTCAAATTTTGTTAAGAAATGGCTTAAAAAATATATTAACTAGGGTAGAAGACATGAATATATGTTTAACTTTACAGATCTAAGACAACATCAATGAAACTGCATTTGCCACCTATTGATCTTTAGTTTAGAACAATAATGAGAGAGAGAGAACATCTATAACATCAGATATCATAAATTTCTTTACATTCAAAGAGACTGAATGGGTCAAGAAAAGAATGAATTTTAGATCCTGAAAATAGACTTGAGATTTGCAGTTGTTGACCTATAAAATCATTTTTTAGTCTCCTGAAATCCTGCTTTGAGTACCCAGGCATCCTGCTGCATGTGCAGGCAGTGTCTGGTTCCTCTGAATGGGAACCATAGAAGAGAACCTGCTTAGGAAAAAGAAAGCAGTGCGGTTTGAACGTACTACTGTGGGGATGCTGGACATTATCCTCTGTTTGGGATTTACATTCAGAACCTCTTTTAGATTTCCCTGTGTGAACCAGGTCATTTTTTTCTTGTAAGTACAGCAGTTACTGCACTTTACCAAAGCGGTATACTTTAAAAAGGGAAATATAGAAAACTCAAACTGAAATGTAATGAGGGGAAATGATACACTGGAAGCAATTGAAACTTTATGTCATTAAATGCAACATCAGAAACAAGAACAAGTTAATATACTGGTCTTGGATGTGCAAAGGAATCTGATAAATACTTGGATAGCATATGTAGTTACTGTATAGATATACACTAATTAGGAATGCTGTGCCACATACATTTAAAAAACGTAGTTTCAGGAGCTGTCTACTTAAAAACAGAAGTCTGTGAAAGTGATCAGTTAAAGCACAGTTTGCCTGAGTAATGCTTGGATTATAGGCATCTGTGATCACTATTGTGATGTTTTTGAATAAAAATAAAACAGGTAAGGGAAGGCAATATTTAATATTAAAAATTATAAAATTTAAAAAAACCCTCAAAGTTCTCTTTATGTTAAGCAATTATTTTGAAATTCCAGCCATTACTAAAAAAGTTTAGAAAAAACAAATGGTGTGTGGCTTTGTACAATACTTAAAACTACATAGTACACTAGATATATAATTTTACATAAACACACTTTTTACAATCCAATTGGGTACTTAGACTTAGCTGGAGGACATAATTTTGCATCTGCTTTTTTTATTATTATATTCTCTTTTTAGTGCTTTTGTTTTGTTTGGGATAGAGCACATTCTTCATAGGAGCTGATATTGGGCTATATTTTGTCCTGAAAACAATGTTGATAACACAGATATTTTAGTTATTGCTAAGCAGTGCTTAACAGGGTCAAGGCCTTTTCTGCTTTTTAGACCACCCCACCAGCAAGTAGTCTGGAGGTGCATGGGAAGGGGACACAGCCAGGACAGCTGACCCCAACTGACCAAATGGGTACCTCATACCATAGGGCATCATGGTCAGGATATAAAGATGGGGGAAGGAGAAGGAAGTGGGGGACACTTGGAGTAATTGCATTTGTCTTCCAAACTAATTTACTCCTGATGGAGTCCTGCTTTCCTGGAGATGTCTGAATACATGCCGGCCCATTAAAAGTGGTTGTTTTGCTCTACTTGCATATGTAACTTTTGCTTTACCTGTTATACTGTCTTATCCCGTGAGATCATTTTTATCCTTCCAATTCTGTTCCCCATCCTACTGTTGTGGTAAGTAAATGAACAGCTATGTGGGACCTAGTTGCTGGCTCCGGTTAAACTCATCACTGCTGTTTCTGTGCTGCTGTAATGGACAGGCTGGAACTCCAGTGTGAACTTGAATTGTGACTATGGCAGTAAGGCATTATGGCCCATGGAGAAGGTCATGCTGGAACAGGTGCACCTCAAAGTTTCTGTGGTTGTGGATAATTTTGTACTATATCAGGTTTACCCCTAAGGAGACTGTGGCTCATGGATGCTGCCCCTCACTGGGCACCCAAAAAAGACTGTTGTGGTTTAATGCCAGTCAGGACCTGACCACCACACAGCTCTTAGACCATCTAATAATTAGCAAGTTTCCTTTTTCAGCTAAAAAGTAATGGATAACAGCCACTCAGTGATGCCTTTTGTATGATTTAATTTGGTCTGAATTGCAATGACTGCTATATTAGACTGGATATTTTTTTATATGACATCTTAAAAATTAGCTTCCTTCAATCTGTCTTCTGAAGCTTCATTATTGTGTAGTTTGAAAGTCATAGATCTAATCCTGGTTCATGTTTTTTCCTTCAGATGAAGTATAGATATTTTGCATAAAAATTTAAATTTTTAATTAGCTATTATTAGGTTGTCTGCTCTTTGTTCCTGTCTTACTCCACCTTTGACCCTGTACCACAATTTCCACCAGAAGAAAAAAAAAATCCAATTGGTAATTCAGATGTTGACCCATGTGAAAACAAAGGAAGAACAGTGCATGAGCAGTCATTACTTGTTTAGGTCTGGAAAGTGATCTGTTTTTTTAATCTTTAATATTCAAAATAGAGAAAGTGCTCCTTATCCATTACTGCCCATCTTGAAGGAACAGAAATCAACGTACTTGAAAGCTGAGTATTTAACAGGCAATGATCAGAAATATTAGAGTAGAACAAAGATAACCCACCTCCATCTAAATAAACCAAAGCAATATAATAACTGTTACCAGCCGGCATTTGACCAATCTGAAAAACAATCCACAATAGTAGGTTCTTTTAGAACTGAGAATACCAGTGAACAAAATAAATCATCACAATAGTGATTTGTCACCAAATGCTACAGAAGTTGACATGAAAATGTCTTTCTTGAAGTCTTTCAGCATAATAAACTTCTTTGGGAATACTCTCAGAGAGGTTCCTACAAGCAAAAAGAATACACTGCTTCCAGCAAATTAGTGTCATTCTAGAACATTTATGAACACTTCAAAAGGCAGATTTACAATTTAAGTAAGCACTGAATTTGAGATGTTCCAAAAAATGTTGAAGAGCAAAATGCAGGAGATAGCAGGGGAATTTCTTGATCTTTTGTTGTTTTACTTTTCAGTGAGGAGAAAAAATAAATAATCAGAAAAACTTAGCAAGCCTCATGTCTGGAGAAGCCTGGCAGCAATATTCAAATTAATTAAAATATAAAAATTAATCAAAATAGGTAGATTTGGTTTATGACTTGAAAATGTTTATGAGTGATAGTATTTCCTATAACAAGTGGTATAAAGTACACACTCTATATATACAGTGTATATTCTGTAGCTTTTTTTTTGTAGTTGTCTAGAGGAGCACAGGATGTAGGATTTGAAGGAAGATCTTAGAGCATGCCCAGACTCTTTCTGTCATGATGGTATCACATTCTTATTATTTATTGTCTCTACTAATGTTTCAAGGTTGTCACATAAATTCAGTTCTGTATCAGTTCTTTATTCTCACCTAAATTTCATTTATAGTCTATTCATGCTTATTCACTTCCAATACAACATTCTTTTTAAGCTAAAATAGCTCTCTCCCCACAAGGCAGTTACCTCTCTCCTCCTTTTCCTTCAGGCAACACATTTAATAAAAAATCCATGTTTTCTACAGTAATATTTCATTCAGTTCGGTTTTAAAAAGACAAGCCTCTTTACTTTAAAACCTTGAATACTGTTTTATAATCATTCTGTATTACTATGAATTTGATATTTAATTACCACAGCTAAATTCTTAAAATATTCTGAAACAGAAAATATCTACTTCCTCTAACCAAAATGAGTTAGTTTCCTGAAGTATTGATGGACATTGAGATCCTTTAATAAAATTAGTGACCTATAATATGAAATAAGGACATAGCCGTATCATGGATAACAGGGCAGACCATTTTTTAGCTAAAATTGGGATCATAGTCTCTACATACTTGGTTATAAATCTGTATTTTTGAAAAAGGTTTGATCTACTACAGCTGAAACAGAAAAGTTTTAAATCTTTATAAGAACAATCTCTGCACATGAATCTGTATTCAACAGTCAGCTCTCCAATTGCACTAAACAGAAATAGTTGATAGACTGTCCAGAGCAGAAGGAAGAAAGCAGATGACTGCCTGAATTAATTTGATGTGAAAATTTTGAAATTAATTTGATGTGAAGTTCGTTTCCATATGGGATGGCAAATTTCAGATAAGCAGCTGATATTGGATGTAAACAGCATTCATTCAGGTATATTAATTACGTATCCTACAGTGTCTCACAAATATAATAGTTCAATAACTCTCAGAAAAAATTGTTTACATATGTAATATAATGCAGTCTTACAGTGTATTAAACATTGTCATGAAGGAGTAGGGTAAGCTGTGTTATGGATAATGGTTTGTTTTTCAGGAAAGAGTCAATCAATTTCTACTTGTAACACCACATTTTGAGGTAGAGTGAAAAAACAAAAATATCTTGGTTCATGATAGCAAATAAAATTCTTCACAACATGAAAGTTTCTTTTCCTGAGATTAAAAATAAATCAGTAAATAAATGTAGTGTTACACTGTCATATATTTCCTGTTAAATTTTCTTACATGTCTGTCAGAAAGGTTCAAACTAACAAATAATTCTGATTAATTTGCTATTTATACAAGTCCACCTAATCAATTCTGAATCACTGATGTTTTTTTCCAACTTCACTGTAATGGACATCAAGACTCCTTCTTCTCTACAATGAAATTTATTATAAATTGAAATAAATTAGAGTCTCCCAGAAAATATTTTGTGGGAGAATAAAAATGCACTTTGTTGTCTAGAACTGACAAGGCAAACAGTGAGTGTGTTTTCATAATGGGCTGATAAACTTACTAACAGAAACAAACAAAAATTTCTACTATATGGCACTATAATTGCTTAGATTAAAATTTCAGTCATGACTTTTTCTTTATCACATTTTAAACAACTATGTTCTGCAGTGTCATTAATGACTTAAGGAATGTTACATATACAGCCATATTAATAAAATAATACATATTCACTACTTCTTGTTATTAGAATGCTGCCTTTTTATAACAGGAAAATTATTTCATTAAGTTTGAAGTTTTCTGAAAACACCACATCAAATTTGTTAAATAGTTTATGATCCAATCAAAATTACAAATAGCATTTAATCATATCTGGAAATTAAGTTATTTGAGTCATAATGCAATTGTCATGTGTTTGAGGCATCATAAAAAGCAGAAATCTGAATTAAGGTTCCTCAGTTACTGAAAGATATTAGACAAGATGAGTACAGTCTTTTTTAAAGCTTATAGAAAAATAACTTCATACTGGCAGTTTCTTTTTTTAGCAGTTATTTTAATTAGTTAATTGATTTAAAAACAGTATTGTTTTCCTCAGTGACCCCTTTAAATGTCTAAAGGTAAAATATTTTACTTTTTTGCCTTCTTAACATTTCTTGATTGAAAATAAACAGTGTATTAATCATCACTACACCTTCTGAAGAAATCAATAATTTTTTTTCCTATGTTCCTTTCTGAATAGCTTTTTCCTTTTTCTTTTTTTCTTTATATTAAAGTATTTGAATTAATGGAATTACTTCATTACATTTTTTTTCCAGTTGTAACTTTTTCAAAAAGAAAAGGAAGGAGAAAAAATATGTACATGATCAAAAGAACTTGAAAGCTGAATTTTTTTAGCATTTGTGGTTTGATCTTATAAGTTGTATCAGATTTGTCTTTTGCCTTACCCTTGTGAGTAATCTCATTGAACTCCAGGACTTTTCTCATGATAAAGCATTTACAGAATTGACCTTGAGATAGTATAGGGAATTAAAGATTCATAGAATTGCTCATAGTGGAAATCATAATGCACTTTCATCATATCTGTGTAGTAAGTCAATTTACTGACTATATTTCTGGCATTGCAGCCTTTATTATGCTTTTTTAAAATCTTTTTTCTTTTTGCTATGGTTGAGATCAGTTATCTGATTTTACATGAGATGAAAAACATTTTCTAACAAATCTCAAGTTAAAAAAAGATAATATCTAACAATAATTTTTATATGCTTTTGGAAAATCCTGTCTTCTCACAGACATATAGAAAGAGTCACTGCCTAGACTTGAGCAACTCACAAGTGCAGTATTTAATATGGAGAGTTTCTCTGCTCTGCAGTTGCACCAAAACTTTGTATATTGTCATTTCAAAGGGTAGTAGCAATTCTTTGTTGCTCTTCTTGTACAGAAGAGCGCAAATCTATTTAACATAACTTCCTCAGTCTCATCAACCAGCATGGGAGCCCTGTTAGTCTTGGAAACCTGACAGCCTAGATGAGTATTCCTGCTGTTTTATGATTGGCATGTACTCTCATTTGGTGTCAATCAAAGATTTGAGTGTTGCTTGAACTCCTTTCAAAAATGGTGCTGCATCTTTCAAATGGGTCTAAACTATCTTTCTATGTCTTATAAAACTAAAGTTTAACTGACATCTAATTTAATATAAAAGTAAAAATACTTCACTAACTCCCACTCAAAAAATTTCTGTTTGAATTCCCTAACTTCCTAGTCTGACTTTTTTCAGGCTTTTTTAAGGGAGGCATTTACAACGAACAGGTTATCTGTTTTAACTGTCACTTACAAAGATGAGATTCTGTTGAGAAAAATCATGTTTAATTCTGTCCTCTAATTAAAAATTTGCAAAACTTTTGACAGTATACATATCTTCAGTGCAGCGGGTTTCTGTGTAATAGAGTGTATTCTAAAATACCAGTGATTCTTAAAACAATGGAAAAATTTCTGGGTCCAGACTCACAATTGCATTAGTCTGAAAGGGAAACAAAAGATAATATGTGGAGAAGGTGTGCTTGTGTTTACAACGACTCTTAACAAACTTATCACATAGAGCTTTTACAGAAGTTAAGACAGCATGGGATAAAAGGACAGGTACTTGCATGGATAAATAATTAGTAATAAGACAGGTAACATGACAGGAGTAAATTATTAGCTTTTGCTATGAAGAATTATCCCTGACAAAATTCTGTGGGGTCTGGAGGAGGACTTGTGCTGTTTAAGATATTGACAAGTGATGTGGAAAAATAAATTAAAGGCACACTTGTGGAAGAACTGTAGAACATTATGACTGACTAGGAAGAAAAATTGCCAAAGAAATTCAGTATAAATAAAAAATTATATGCCTGTTGAAAAACAGTTCCAATGTCACATATAAAAGGATGAACTCTACTCTGATGGCTGCCACACAGGAACAGCAAAACGGGATTATAACTAGAGTATGAAAATATTTCTGTCTGGAAAAAGTTGAAAAAAAACCCAAAAAACCCAAAACCCTAAAAAACCAACCAAACAAACCAAAAAAACCCCCACAACAATGAAAGTAATATAACCGAAATACTAAAAAAATGGAAATAAAACCTATGTGCTCCTGACAAATCCATGCTTTGTCCACATTATATCATATGCTGGCTTGTTTTGTGGGGCTTCGAGTTTGGTTTTGGTGTGGGTTTTTTTGGTAAGTTGTCCTGTCCCAAAGTTACAAGATAGATTCCACAAGATGAATGACTGCGCAGGTTGAAGGTCTTCAGTTTGAAAAAGAGATGGCTTGAAATAGATATTGTAGATGTCTATCAAGTAGTGAGTGACATGAACAGAATGGACATTGATCAACTCTTCACTGTTAGATAACCAGAAATAAGGACCACGAATTTAAAGAGAAGGAGAAAAAAATCAGAATAAACAAAAGGATATACCTCCTCAGAAACAGGTCTTTGCTGTCATCCCAGTTGCAGAACTGGATGCCAAATTTTGCACAAGGTCAAGAGGGGAAAATATAAAAGTATTTATAAGAAAGATCAATTAAGAACAATTGAATAGACCTCATCAGACCTTCAATCAGAAAATCCCAGAGCTAAAGACAGAAGAACAGTCCCAGGAAGTACTTAAGAGTAATACGTTTGCTTACTCTAATAGCAATTTTTAGATAAAAATGTCTTGACTCAGTTGACCTTTGTCCTGAAGTAATAAACCATTCCTCTTATTTTGCAGATAATATGAAAAATTTAAAACATGGCAACTGTGATTAAAGTGCAGCTTAACCTTTGACAAAATTCAATCTCTATAAACACCTAGTGCTCGTAGACATGACAAGAACTGTCTGTATGATAACAGTGATAGAGTTGGGACTTCTTTGCTGAATGGACTGAAAAATTTAATTTTCTTCAAGAAAGGACTTGAGAAAATTACTAGCAAGTTCTTTTTTTTTGACATGAGTAGAACTGTAGAAACTGTCTCCCTTTAGATGAAGAATCAAACACTCACTAGTTTAAGGAGAAAAAGTATGGGAAAAAAAGATTTTTATGACATTAACTTGTAATAATGGAGACAGAGGGCCTCCTCAGAAGGATATAGTGGTGTTTGAAAGAAAATGCATAAAACCCCCATAAGATTAAGGACACAAACACAAATTTTTACTTTATGGAAGTAGTTCCTTAGCTCCCTTATGAGAAAACTGCATAATGACAGTTTAAGAAGGCAGCTAAAAGGTTTTTCATTCAGCATAGCCAACTGAAAAGTAGTTTCTCCTGGGATGTGTCAGAAAGCATAATGATAGCTATTCTATTTTGTTAGTCCTTTAATCCTCACTAGATACAATGTGAATAAATATTAGACTAAATATTTCCCATGATTTGATTTTATTTTTGATCTTTGTTCTTGTAAGTGTAAGCAGTTCAAACCAAAGTATCTCCAGTTTGCTTTGTTTTTTAATGAAGTCATGCCACTAAAGCCAATTAAACACGAAGGCTGAAAATTGCTTTCCAAGGCACCATAGTTTTAAAATAACTGCAGGATACTTTGACTTGTCTTTCATGGGTGCATTAATAGATTAAATAAAGCTAACACATACTCTCTGCAATAGGTGATGGAAAGATTGTGTATTTAACTGAATGTTGGCTTTTTCCTGAAAAATATTCCCCTCTCCCACAGCAATAAGACTAATATATACAATAAAGTAAAAGGAATGTAACTATTATGCAGGATACAGGTGTGCATTTCTTGCCAATTTAATAATTTGTATTTTTAAATAATATTTTATTACACATAATTTCTTTTTTTACTGCTGTGCACATTTTTCACGCTTGCCTTTAATTAATAACTTTTACTTCTCATCCTTGAGATACTGTGAATGTTACAGAAGAAATACAATTCTCAGGCACATAATTATGTTAACACAATTTTAAATACTGTGGGGTTTTTTTCTGATTTATGAAATTGACTGCCAGAAATTTTACACAATTTATGCTTTAAACTAGATGAATTCTGCTTACAAACATTACCTTATTTCAACATTTGAAAGTCAAAAAAGTAGATTTCCTAATGCAGGTGTTTCCAGTTTCTCTTACAGTTCTGATGCATGATGAACAATATACCAGGCACTCCAATAGAATACTTATAGCTTCCACTGTCATGTATGGCAATAACAACCAACCTCAGCCAGAACTTCCCTTTTAATGATGAATTGACTAATTAATTGATAGATTCAGCAACATAGGTCCTGGAAATTAGAAATTTCATTATGCACAAGAATAAGCATGAATAATACAGGCTTTATGTTTTGTTGAAAGAAAAGTATTCAAGAAGCTGTTTCATTGTTACTAGAAGGTGATGACTAAAATGAATAACCATTATAACAGAAATAAATATCAGGCTTTGTGAATTATGCTTTAAATCCATGGAAACCTTGAGATGGAGTTATAGCCTAGTGAGTATTTCCTCATTTTCATATCCATAAAATACATAGATGTATCAGTATTCCACTTATTTTCCTTCTGTTCCAACTGCTTTTCCTGTTACCTGCATCTATCCTAGGAGAAAACATCTATGTCACCCTCAAAAGTGCTTGCCTGCTTTCTTCTTGTGTGTTTTTTTGGTTTTGTTTTTGTTTTTCTCTTTCTAACAAATATTTCTCTTTTACCTTTATCATCATCATATGGTAGGGGAGGTGTGCCAGAGTTTAGAATGAAGGCTGAAATGACTTGTAATTAATATGAACACTTTCTTCCATCCCTGAAGCTTAAGAATTTAATGTATGTCTTCTATTGCTTTAACTTCAAACCTAGTGGTACTAGGGAAAAACACCTGAAACAGTATTTAATAGTAGGCAAATTTTCTTATGAAATTAAATTCTGCCTATGTATATTGTCTTTAAGGCCCCTTCCAACACAAACCACTCTATGATTCTATGATTATGAAAAAAACCCCACAAACCCCAGTAAAATTAATTAAAAACAAACAACAAAAAACCCCAAAACAAAACAAAGCAAAATACAATTAAAAAAAAAAAAGCCACCAAACTTTCAAAAAATGCACCATGAAACTAACTGTCCAGATCAGTTTACATCCTCCCTCCACTTCCTTTCCCTGAGCTGCTGATTGTGGACAACTTGGTCTAGTTAAAGGTGTCCCTGCCTACAGCAGGGAGGGTTGGAACTATGTGATTTTTACAGTCACTTTGAATCAAAACCATTCTATGATTCTGTGAATAGCATATGGTATTGAATATCCCTTTTGTCCGTTTAGATCAGTTGTTACAGGGATATCCCCTCCAAATCTCTTGCCCACCCCCAGCCTAAGGGTTTTTGAGGAAGGCAGCAGTTTGGAGAAAAAGCCTTTATGTTGTGTAACCGCTGCTCAGCAACAGACAAAATACTGGTATGTTGCTAGCACTGATTTAGCCAGAAATGAAAAGCACAGAACTGATACTGGCTGCTACAACTACATTCCAGCCAGAACCAGAACAATCCACCACAAAGAAATACATGTATTTCTGGCAGGGAGCTTGAATAAATCCTTTGACTATCTTGATTATGTAGAACTCAAAGTTTTTCCTACAGTCATTAATCTTTTTTTTTTTTTTTGTCATCATGTATGGTAAGGGGTCACAATCTAACATTTAAATAGTAAAGCAATTTCAAATGATTAGAAACATTCATAAGACTTTTTTCACTCTGTGTCTACAATTTCCCCCAATTTAAATACAGAATCTGACCTGCAAATGCAGCTCTAAACCAAAATATTAAAATTCTCCTGTTTTATACTGTAGATATCTATACCCCAGCTAGTTGTCTATACTGCTTTTATATCAGGATTAGCAAATCCTAAAGGCACTGTCTTAAGCAGACCACATGAAAAACTTACTAAACCTGTCCCTTCAACTGCAATGATTGTAAAATAAATCAAGAGTTGCAGATATTTGTCTTTATATTTGCTGCAAAGTGAGAGGAGCTGTTCCTACCAATCAAGTATCTATTCATATTTTCAGTGTTTTAAACGACCATTTTTCATAGCAATACAGTGTCAAAACTCAAAAAAGCATAGGTCTATTTAGAGCCAGATTATGAAAGTTTTATTTAAAATAAGTACCTATTTAATTCACACATAGCTCTGTTATTTTGTTATTTCTTTTTAATGGCAACTACTTCTAGAGCTACTAATTAGCATAAATAAGGGTGGCAGACACAATTGACATATATTATTTTAAAGGTTATTTAAACATATTTAGTGCTATATGATGAAAGACATATTTCTTTGAAATAAAAAGCATCAACTATAATTTGCATATTAAGAATGTACAATGTACTAAACTGTATTTAGTTCATCTATTTGTATACATGCATGTATCCTTCAAGTACCCAGACATGTTTGCCTGAGGGAAATTTTGGTAAGTCACCAAAAGCAATTTAAAAATTGACCACTTAAAAATCCATTAGCTAGATTAGAAATAAAAATTACTTTTCAATCTATAAACCCAAACAACCTCATATTCTTATTGTTTTTTAACAAATTTGAACAGATCTAATTTATTTGATAGGAAAACAGAAATACTTATTAATAAATCAATAAGACAACTAAACTTTAATGTCATACATAGCTACGTTATATTGATTTACCTACAGCATTTAATAGAAGGAGAAATATCAGATGTCTGGTGCTATAGTGCAATAGCTGACACTCTCTGATGAGTTGAAAGTCTAAACTGAACATAGAAAAAGCCAACAGTAACAGTTTCCAGTGCCTTCAAAGAATTTATGTTCTATGAGATATTTTGGCCTCATTTTGTTATGTCTATGTGCAACAAACAGATCATTTTAGTTTCTTTTAATTTTCAAAGAGCTCAAATAGTATGGAAAATACTGTAATGATTTTTCCCTTCAAATTTTCTTTGTACTATTTGAAAAATGATATATGAACAATTATATCCATTAGAAGCGACAATTAAGACAGATGAAGCTGAAGGCTCACTGGAAGTGTCTGTTGCTTTGTGGCTATCATCCTATCTTCCATTAAGAATAGTTAACTGTTTCTAATAGTAGAGTTACTCTCTACTGGGCTTTTGTCTTTCAGTGAAGTGAGATCTGAAATTGTATGAAGGACTCATATTGTTACTGAATTTCAAGAAAAATAACTATTTCAAATACTACAGCTACAAGAAAGAAACAATGTCAAGTTCAGAATCAATATTTTAGGCATAGACAAGTTATCAGCATTTTAAAGAAGTAAAAAGTAAAATATTAGTGGAATAAAAAGGAATTATTACATAAAGCAAACATATCTTGCATGGCTGTCTATTGAGCAAGTAGAGCTTCTTGGTAGGGCTCTGCTGGATCATAGATTGCCACATGTTCTAATACCACTCCTGACCCTCACTGCAGCTCTATAAATTGCATTACAATTTGTCTCCTTTTATGGAGTTAGTATTTAGGGAGTATTAGTCTTCATTTTTCTTAGTGATTTCTCAGTAAATAACCTCAAACCAACTACTAGTTTTCATTTCTTCACAATCCATATATATATATATATATATATATATAAAATCAATGTACCATATCAAATCCCAAATCCAACGCAAAACAGCACAACCTTCCCTCAATATAGAAGTTTGTAGAAATACTCCCCTGTAGCTAAATGATGTATACTTTCCAATGTTTATTTTTATACTTAATATATTATATTTTATCAATCCAAATAGAAAATAATATAGTGTTATGTCACATAGGTAACAATTTCAGACCTCATAGCTCCAAGCACCTTTTTCAACTAGCATTTAAAACCAATGCTAAAACGGTACTGACATCCTTGGATTTTCTCTGGATTGCAATACTCTTCTTTCAATTTCCATTGTGTCATTATTTTGTCTCCTTCTTCTAGTAGTTTTATCCCTTCTCTTTGTTTCTCACATGCCTATGCTCTGAGGAAAGTATTATTCACCTGAGTTTCCCCACTTGCGCTATTTATATTCTGATACAGTGTCATGTGTGCATTTATTCAGGAGTAGTAATATATATGGACAATTCATATTTTTATTCATGTATGATGGCTCTCTTCATTATCTAGTTTCATAAAGAAGACTAATGCTGTTTTATAACAATCTCACAAAACAGTACTAGTAATTTGATGCCAATTCAAAAGACAAATCCAATCTAATACAGTAGTTTATAAGGTGATCCATGAGGACTACATTCTCAAAAGAAATGAATTAAATATTTAAAATCATGACTAACACAGAATAATATACATGCATGATATATATCTACAATAACCATATTACTGTTACAGAGTTTCTGGCAAAGTTGAGAGATTCTCACATTTAATCTAATGACATGGTGTCCTGATTAGACTTTAATTTATACTAACAATTAGATTTTTTATGTTTTTTATTTATTTAATTATTTATTTTTTACATCTAATTCAGAGGACAAATTTTCCTGCAATGAAAATTATTTATACAAGTTGGTTAAAAAAAAAAAAATCAAAATAAACAAACAAAAAACCTCAAACAAACCAAACCAACCAACCAGGCAAAGGTGCTCTATTTACACATTTCATTGTTAATTCCCCCACCTCCAAACCCCAAATTTTATACAAACTTGGTGTCTTGGTTTCAGCTGAGATAATTTTCTTCTTAATACTGGTACAGTGGTGTGGGTTTAGATTTAGTATGAGAATAATGTTGATAACACAATAATGTTTTAGCTGTTGCTGAGTAGTGTTTATGGTAAGTCAGGGTCTTTTCCAGTTCTCATGCTCTGCCAGTGAGGAGGTGCACAAGGAGCTGGGAAGGAGCACAACTAGGGCAGCTAACCCAAAGTGGCCAAAGGAATATTCCATACCATTGAACATCATGTTCAGTATACAAACTGAAAGGAGCTGGTCAGGAGAGGAGTTTGCTCAGGGTTGGGCTGGAAATCAGTCAGCAGGTGGTGAGCAATTGTATTGTGTATCACTTGTCTTTTTGGGGTGTCTTATTTATCTCTTTTTTGTTGACTCCTGTTTCATTGCAATTTTATTGTTATTATTATTATTATCATTATCCTTGCTATTATAATTTTTATTATCTTGTATTTATATTTTTAAACTTTTTTCTATGAATCCAGCAGTTTTACTTTCTGATTCACCTCCCCATCTCAGGGATGGGGTTGAGGGGTAGATGGGGTGAGGGTGGGCAGTGAGCAAATGGGTGGATGATACTTAGTTGCCAGATGGGGTTAAATGATGACACCTGGGTGTATTTTTTGCACTTAAGTCCTGTAAATGCAATCAAAGTGGACTTTGACTCTGCCAGAACTATTGTTTCTAAATCTGTAAAACTGTATCATTCCATATACACAGCAAAAAGCAGTAGATAAGAAAATATAGAGAGTGAGGCACTTAGAAAGTCATTTGCATGTATATATATAAAAAATTCAAACAATCAGTGCTTCCTCTCATTTAACTGATTATATATGGGGAAATATATGAGTGTTCTTTAGCTGCTGGTATCGGAACTTGTTAAGAAGGTAACCATAAGCATTTTTTAAAGAGTCCCCACAAAATTGTTTCACTTTTTCCACTTAGGAATTAATTAGGTTACTTTATTCAAGTCTCTATTAATGAGTACTTCATTCTTAAATGGGAAATCAGGATATAATTGGTAACCAAGTGTTTTCTTAGCAGCATTAAAGTAAAATTTTTTTCGTTTCTTGAACATCCTCCGGATTCTGAAGCTAAGAGTTACATAGAGATGTAACTCTTATGTGTAAGGACATAGGTGTAAGGACATAGGTGAGGATGTGTAAGGATATAGGTGAGGATGCTTACTTTGGTTTTGATTTTTGAATTGTTTTTTTTTTCTTTTGTTTAGCATGACCATATGTTGTGGTGACTATACTTGTAGCAGGAAACAAAAACATTTTCATACAAACCATACCAAGAAATGTTCCCATGGCATTGGCATTATAGAGTGTTCTCTGCCATTGGAACCTCTCAAGACCTGCTGACACAAAGCCCAGAGCAAGGGTCAGACCGGCCCCCATTTTGAGATGGAGATTGGAACAAGCACTTCCTGAGGTCACTTCCAATGTGCACATGATCCCATAAATTGATGAGAACAATAACTTCTCACTCTCTAAAATCATGATTCTATAATTCTGATTTACTTTAAACTTCATGTAAGCATAGGATACTCCAAAAAACTTCTTCAAGTCAGGCTCTTCATTCCATCAGTACATCTGTAAAAAAAAAAAAAAAAAAAAAAAAAAAAAAATAAAAAATTATATTTTTATATTTTTATATATTTATATATAAAATAAAATAAAACTAGCAAGACTCAAAAGCGGATGACTTTATGGTTGAGTGGACTTGCTACTAGGCTTAAATCACAAGTATATAAAGTGTATGGAATTTATAACTTAGGAAAAATGTTACATGAGATAGATCTTGCATCATTTATTCTTCATATAAATCCAAATTCTGAATATACCTGTACATCTTTAGTTGCTAGTCTCTTATTTCTATCCTGTTTCCAGTGACATGTTTCCTACACCTAGTCCATATAATTGAAGAAGATACAATATAAAGCAAAAAATAAGCATTATCACCATCAAGCTGGGTGAGCTGTCTGTAATACAAGTTATATTGCAGAATACTTGTGGGATACTTACCTATTTTCAATAATAATGAGAGATTTTACTGAATCTAAACACTTCCTTTGCTAAGGAAAAATAAGTATGAAAGTTTCTCATTTGTGATTCTTAAAATAGTTATTGACATAGTTCTGTTAAGCCTCCTGTGTTCCCAGATAAACACAGAAAGGCAACTTTGGCATTCTGCGGGTAACACAACTACATTATTTAGCTAGTCATGACTAGCTTGAGGGTAATGTGTACGTGTTTGTTCATGGGAGGTTTATAATGACTTGGGGGCTTTAGAAATAAAACTCAAAAATAGAGCTTGAAGTCCAGCTGGAGGTATATATGGCTATTTTTATTTCTTTCCTTTTTTTTTTTTTTTTTTTTTAATCTTTCCCTTTTGGTCTGAAACCAAGAGTAAACACAACACCTTAGAAAACAAGAGGAGCAAATTTAACTAAAGTAATAGCACACACTGCATCCTGGACAATTACCATCAGAGACTGAAAAATTCTGATGAAAGACAAGCTGTTAGAAATAGCAAAATGTTTGTGGATGGGAACATTAAAATCTATGAGTCATGGAGGTTTGGGGTTTTAAGAGCTGACTTGTTACCAGACTGACAACTGTGAATTAAAATGAAGAGAGGCAATAGACCATTAATCAGTAGTCTGGAATTCTGATGGGAAGGCAAGAGGAAGGAAAGGATTGCAAGTGGACATATGTACAGATTTCAATGACATTTCTAGTATATTTGCATTCCCATTCACATTCCTATTTAAAACTGAATGGACCAAGGTAGACACTATTTCCTTTTCATTATTGAGTTGCATTCTGTACAGATAAGAACTGTCAAGAATCTTCCACACTGTTGTATGCAATTAATTTTAAAGTTAATTATGTGTAATGGACATATCTATACACATATTAGGAAGCCCCTGCTTCTTAAAGGGCATGGGCAGACAGTATTCATTAATTATTTGGTTTAAGGTCATTGTTTAGATAGCTGTTTTAATAGTTTAGATGTTACACTTTTTCCACATATCTATTGAAATACAAATGGCAAATCTATTTAATATTTTATATTTGAGCTGGGGAAGGAAAAGATGGAAAATATAGCTAAAAGAGTATTAAATGACCAGACAACAGTAAGAACATTATCAAAACTGTAGAATAATCTATAACTTATTTTTATCTCTGGCCATTTAAAAAAAAACCCAGCTAATTTAATCATTGACTGTTTTATATGTAAATTCCACAGGCATATAAAAAGTAATAGTTTCTGATTGGAATTACAGGGAAATTATATAAGATGCAAACTAAAATAAAAGTTTTTTTTTAATGACAATTCCTGATGTAATATTTCACAACATGCTTTCCTACAGGTTATTTCTCCTGGGAAAAGGCATTTACACTGACTTATCTAGCAATATTTTGCTTAGAAATACTGCCTTTAGGAACTTGTACCTTAGTTATATTGTGCAAATGAAGTTTTTGTTCCAATAAACAATTAATACTTACTGATTGATGATTTCTCTTTAAATTACAGTAATTTTCTTATTTGTCCATGTCCATAAGCAGATCTTTTTATTCTCAAGTGTTCCAGCTACTTAAATTGAGTCCACGAATTGACAGAAACATTATCTGTGACTGTTCACTACTGGAAAATAGTGCTCTATTGTTTAACTTCAAATGCTTAAATAAGGAAAGGATTTTGGTCTACAAGATCCATTTTGTACTGAGCACCTTTTTGCTTTTACAAGAGAAATAGTAATACAAGGGGAAGTAGCAGAAAAACAAGGGGTCAATAGTTTTTAAAATATTAAGAGCTTTGTGGGCCCCTGTTCTTCACAAAAATTAAACTAATATAAGATTTGTAGGCTGTATACAAGTTAAATTATCTGATCACAATCAGAACAGGAGCTACATACTTGATTCTGGCTGTGAGTGGAACTACCACATTTTGGCCTGCAATGATTTCTTTCCCTCAAAACAATTTTCTTTTTACCTTCTCTGTCATGATAGTGAATAATTGAAAAAAAAAAAAAATTGAAACATTGTTTCCTTTGACATTCACTGCTTTGACTGAACAAGCCATCTAGACAGTTGTATTCTGCCTAAGACCATTTGTGTTTAAGACAGCATAGTATGTAGTTTTAAAGATATGTTTATTAAACTGAATAGAGTTCTTAGTGGGCATGACTACTTCAATTCATAGAACATAACATGAGGAAGATATGATGCTACCTTTTCTTGTGGGTTGCAGAAGTTACCTCAAAAGTTAATACAACGGGCTTTATTTACTTTTGACAACTAAGTTGAGAGCTTCCACATATGCCACTCACCAGCTGATAAATACTCAGATAAGACTGCTCCTTGTCCAGAACCAGCTGTTGAAGTTAGTCCACTGCCCACAGAATACCCACAGGGGCATGAAGAAACTTTTGAAAGTTAATGAATTGTAAAGCAATTCTTCTTGCACTTTGCTTAATACTTTTTGTTTTGCACTGCATTTGAACCACTTTCTTAGGATCTAGATGAGATTTCTTTTTTAATCAGATAGATACACAATTGTCTAATTTTTTTGTGAGATTTATTTCCCAATATTGTGCTTGAAGAAACAAGGGTAAATTATAGAAT
>JAWWLZ010000001.1:71843189-71884303 GCA_035041345.1 Poliocrania exsul
ATACACAATTGTCTAATTTTTTTGTGAGATTTATTTCCCAATATTGTGCTTGAAGAAACAAGGGTAAATTATAGAATTTTTTTTTATATTATTTTTTTTTAAGTGCCCAGTCTTTAGACAAACAAGATCTTGCCCTGAAGATTTAGGAAGTTATATATACAGACCTTGACTAAAATCCTAGGAGACAAAGACAATTTATTCAGACAAAGGAAAAAAGTTAGTTCCCTAAATTAAGCCAACTTGGACTTCATCTACATGAGGTGGTTTTGCTCATATGTGTTTGCATGTGCCCATATATCTACATATATATATAAAAGGTTATTTTTAGACATTCTAAATTAAGAACTTTTCAAGGCTCTTTTGCTTTTTATGATTACCTTCCCAGCAATCACATGACCTTGCTGGCATGGCTAATTTAAAGTATCTTCTTTCCAAGAAAGTCAGTAATATTGAATAAAAATATACAATTCAAAAATGGTCCTTTATCCCAAAACGTTTCCCCGTACCAGACAAAATGGATATTTCCTGAAAGAACTGTGATCTGCAGAAAGCCCACATGGGGCAGATTTTTCTGACAGGAAAGCAGCCCATGGAGGACTTACTCTGGAGCAGGTTTACTCTGAAGGATTTGAGTCCATGGAGAAGACCCAGAGAGGAGATGGGAAAGCATGTAAGAAGGAAGAGCAGCAGAGACTAACTGTTATGGACTGACCACAGCCTCCGGGAGGCATCCCGTAATCCCTGCCACTCTGGGCAGGGAGGAGGTAGAAGAGTTGGAAATGAAGGATTTATTGAAAGAGAGGGGGCTGGGTGGGGGGGGGCGGGGAACATGTTTTACTTTTGCTTTTGTTTCCAGTCATCCAGATCTAGTTTGCTTAGCAACAAATTAAATTACTTTGCCCTAAACTGACTCTCTTTTGCCTATGATAGTAACTGCTAAGTGATCTCCCTGTCTTTATTTTGACCCATAAGTTTTTTAATCTTACTTTCTTTCCCCATCCTGCCAAGCAGGGGGAATGAGAGAGAGGCTGGATGGGAGTCTGGCAGCTGGTCAAGGTTAATCCACTGCATATTTCAACCTGTATTTCAACGTAACTTTTAATACTGATCAAAGCAATTTTAATTATATGTCAGAAATTTAATACTATAGGTCTGGGCTTATCATACCACTGTAAACACTTTCAAATGAAGGCCCCAGCTTAGAAGATACACAGGGATGCTTCCATGATCCTCTGCATTTTAAACTGAGTAAGACCTTGGAGCAATCTGTTCTGTAAAATTTGAATTGTTTCTGCTAGGAATACCTCCATTTATTACTAGTAGGAAATTTTAATCTCAAGTATGGCAATATTTTTATGATTGTTTTTAAAATTAATAAAGGGCATTGCATGATAAATAGTTAAAAGTTACAGTTTCTCAATAGTAATACACTCTATCCTTGCTTCATTTAGGTAATACATGGAAATCATAAACAAAAGGAAGGAAGATTTGCAAACTTACTTCAAGCTCAAGGAGAAAAAAATACGGAAAAACAAAGCCCCAAATGTGATATTTTAATATTTACATTTTTCCAGAAAATTTTAATTCTTTTAGTGTTGTGATGCCTAAGGTCCCAGTCAACAGATCATGCTTCCTGCCCACACTTGAGGTGACTGAAGAGATACAAATATGAGAAACATACTATATTTTTTAAATGTTCATGTCTCATCGTGCGGCAAAGACAATTAGCTTCAGAGAAGCAAAGTAGTGAAATTCTCAGAAACATTCAATGATTGAAGTCAGAAGCAACCTCTGGAGATCATCAGGTCCAAACCCTGGCTTTTCAAAGCAGGTTAAAACAGAGCAGGTTCTACAGGGCTGTTTTATATCAAGTCTGGCATTTCTCTAAGGATGGTGCCTCCACATTCTATCACGACAATCTATACCAATGTGAGTAAAAAACTTTTAGTGGCATTGGATTGGTTTTGGTGGGTGAGGAGTTTTTGTTTGTTTACTGTTGCTATTTTTGTGGTTGTCATTTCTTGTACTTTGTTATCAAATTAATTTGAAAAACAAAATATGGTGATTTGTAGGAGTCTTGTGAGTATTCAAGTATTTCTGAATAATTGGATAAATTCCTGTATATAGAAAGACTTGGGTTGGAAGGGACCCTAAAGATAATTTAATTCTGACACACGTGTCATGGGCAGAGATGTCACCCATTAGATCAGGTTGCTCAAGGCCCCATTCAGCCTGGCATTGGACAACATCTCCAGAAAAATTCTTCCCGTGTCTCACCACCCTCTGACTTCCTAACATCTTAATCTAAATCTCTCCTCTTTTAATTTAAAACTGTTCCCCCTTATCCTATCACTTACATCTCTTGTGGACACTTACTGCCATGGAGAATAAAAATTAATTTATTTCACAGTTAAGCACAGAGAGTGCAAGTAAAAATTTCTCACTTTTTGGACAAGCTAAACTGTCATGGGCAGGGACATTTTCCATGAGATCAAGTTTCTCAGTTCCCCATCCAACCCAGCCTTGAACAGTCTCAATGATGGGGCATTTACTACCTGTCTTGGCAACCTGTTTCACTGTCTTACTACCCTCAAGGTAAAAACCAAATAAATAATTCTTCCTTATGTCCATTCTAAACCTACTCCCTTTCAGTTTAAAGCTCTTAACCCATGTTCTATCCCTTCATGCTCTTGTGAACAGTCCTCTCCAGCTTTCCCTTAAGCACCCTCTAGATGCTGGAGGGTTGCTATAACATTTCCCAAGGGTTTTTTTCTTCTCAAGACTAAACAACCTCAAGTGTCTCAGCCTTTTTCACAGAAGAGATGTTCCAGCCCTCTGACCACTTCATTGGCTCTCCTTTGAACCTAGTTTTGACAGGGCTGTGCCTTTCTTGTACTGGAGACCCCAGAACTGGCTTTATATTTCAGGTGGTATCCCACAAGAGTGGAGTAGAGAGAGAGAAACATCTCCCTTGATGTGCTGGCCAGGATAGGATTGTCTTTCTGAACTATAAGTTCTGGGTTGTAAAACCTGGCTGAGCTATAAAGTTAGATCTAGACTGGTTTTCTGGGCTGCTTATTGCTAACTCTAAACTTTTTTTTTTTTCCCCCTGTTTTTGGTTTTGTTTTTTTTACATGGTATACCCAAGTCCTTTTCTGTAGGTCTTGTCTCTCTCAATTCACCATCCAGTCTGTACTGTTATTGGGGATTGCCCTTACTTGTTGTACAAGACTGCATGTGATCTTCTTGAACTTCATGAGATTCATAGACTTGGGGACTACATAGATAAGATACATAGAAATCTATGGGACTGGATGAGATATATCTAATTATGCTAAGAGAGTGAATTCATTCAATTGAGAGACTGTTGTTTATTAATTTGGAGGGACAGGAAGGTCTTGAATGGAAAAAACAGTGTAATGCCCATCTTCAAAATAGGACAAGAGGGAGAATCCACAGGTCCATCATCTTCACCTCACTTTGGAAAGTTTGTGGAGCAAATCTTTCTGAAAATATTTCCAATATTTCCAGACACATGAAGACAATAAGGTGGTTGAGGGAGAGATGAAAAAGATTCACTGAGGTAAAATTCAGCCTCAATAGATCCTTATTAATTATAAAACTCTTACTTCCCAAGTTATTGTTCTGTACTTAAATTTGGGACATTTTTATCTATCAACTATCATGTGTTTTACCTCCTTGTGCTTCATTTCTGTCATTGAAAGATTGACTCTGAGCAACAGAAAGATGCTATATATATGAGTGTACTCTTCTATAAATATTTTTCTTTAAATACCCCAGCATGACTAACACAACTGCTACAACAAGCTAAGTTATGATCTGAGGATGGAATCTCCATCTTGTCTGTTACAGAGCTCTCTAAGGAATTTCAAGATACGCTTTGAAACTCTACTCAAGATATTTCACAATGATAAATTAACTATGTCTCTAATAAAGGTTTGCTAAAATTATCCAAATTTACAAAAATGTCCCAAATTTCATTTTCCTAAATGGCTAACAATTTTTGACACTTGCTACTGAAAAAAACCCACACAACTAAACAAAACCTACACTGAACAACAGCACAAGAAATGAGACTTAAAAATAACCAACATTAACAATTAATATTGCTAACTAAAATACATGAAATTGACACATAAAAGTTATATGTAGAAATGTTCAGCAATGTTAATTTCTCTGATGTTTTCAATTTTTTGTTCCTCTCCTACAAGTCTTCTAAACATACATATGCTTCCTCGATTTTCTGCAGTTGGAATCTGTAGTTGATGTACAGACACTTCATGTTTTCCCAAAGATATTACTTTTGTTATGAAAGCATCTGAGTGTAGCTTCTGATTCTTTGACCACACTGGAAAATTTTGCTTTATTAGCAAGACTACTGCTGAATGTCAGCACACCTGCAGCTGTCTCTTCTTCCTCGACTGACTTCCATTTGCCAGCAATACAGCTTCCTGCTGTTTTTCCTGATGTTTCCAAAGCCTTTTTCTAAATCTTTTAGACTAGAGTTTGTGCTCTCCATCTGATGAAAAAGCATTTATTGACATGAAAAGTCGGCATTTATCACCAGATATCTTCAAAGCAAACTATTTCCAGTTTTAAACGGAGCTACACTCTATGGGTTCAGGTTCCTCTGAATGGAAACAGCTAGAAAACAATTTTTTTTTTTAAGGAATTGGTCACTTAGCATAGCACACAATTATTCAAATTACTCTGTGCCTGGAATCTCTGAGGCGTTCATTATCTCACAAAATATAATTTGTAAATGCAAGATAGACATGGGGATTTTTAAGGAAAAAAAAAATAAACAGGTTTCCTAATGAATATGTTTCACTCCAGAAATCACAGACTCACTGTATCATCAATACCTTCAAGATCATCTAGTCCAGCCATCAATGTAGCACTACCTTAATCACCCCCAAGCCATATCCACAAAAAATTTTCTCTGACATAAATTAGATTACTGGAATTATTCTGAGTCCTACCATACAAAATGTTTTATTCAAAACTCAGTTTCAAAAGTCATGAGATTATATCAAACTACATAATTAAAAATCTAATGTTTATATAAAAATATGATTCAAATGCACAATGATGATTCCCATGAAAGGAGAGTTAAAAGACTCCAGGTCTTCAGGATTGTAGTTTAATTTCTAAATGTGTGATATTCTTGACTTAGTGACTCCCATGGTGTAAACTATTAATATAACAGTAAAAAGTAAACTCTTAATTGCATTAAATCATGTTGTACAAGTGGACCTGAATAAGTATATAGATGCAGACATAGATATAAACATAGGTGACATAGATATATCTATATATGGAGAGATTGCCACTGAGTAAAATGAAAAATTCCTAATTAAATATTCAGGTTTTCATTTGGATTTGGCTCTTGTCATTGGTCCACCACAGGAATGAAGATAGGGAATAACAGCATAACAAGAAAACAAGAGTATCCACCTTGTATGACCAACATTAAAATGTTGTAACAAATGAAGTAACCATAGTGGTTAGGAACCTTCTAATAAGCCAGGAAGGTTTTAATTGTGGAGGAATTGTGTTGAAGGATAATACTGGCAATTTAAATTGTTGAGCAGAAATATCTGAGCTGTGTGGTTCACACAGATAACACTAGTTCTTTACAGTGTTTGCCATAAATTATGTTCCTTTAACCCAAGTATTTTCATTATACTCGCTGTATAATTAAATTACAACATTAGTATTAGTATTCAAATTTCCATAAGGCAAAGAAATGTTGTTTCATTCTAGAAATGTTAAATGGAATTTTCAAAATGAATATTTATAATGTATTGTGAAATAAATTTGATGATGCCTTGTAATTGTACATTATTCTTATGTAAATCGGTGTACTAAGAAGTTGGAGCAAAGGAACTCCCCAGTTTCCTATCAATGTCAGCATAAAAATGACAAAACTAGTGTGGGACACACAGACCCTTGCACTCCCACTGAGGCAACGTGAATTCACATGTAGACATACTGATATTGTGTGGCAAGGCTTTAGTAGTGGAGTGTTGCCTTCTTAGAGAAGAGAGAAATTTTTGCCCTCATGTGGGACAGAGCAAATTTCATGTGGTTTTGGTCTTGCTTTCATTTCTTGTTATCCCACTCTGGTATCCATTGGCAATAAAAGTTTTTACCCCCAGTTGGGAAGGGAGTACAAAGTGCTCTCTTCATTGGGGCCCAGTAACAAGACCAGAATCAATGGGCACAATCTTAAACACAGGAGATTCCCTTTGAACATCAGGAAGTGTTTCCTTTTACTGTGAGGTTGACTGAGCATTGGCACAGGTTTTCCAGGCAGGTTATGCAGTCTTCCTCCCTCCTAGTCTTCCTCCCTCCTTGGAGATAATAAAAATCAGTCTGGATTTGTCCCCAACATATTTACTGTAGGTGGCCCTGCATGAACAGGGGTAGTTGGACCAGATGACCTCCAGAGGTCCTTTCTAACCTCAAACATTCTGTTAACCTGCATAAGAAAGTACTCAGTAAAACATAAATAACTACAACACAAAAAAAAAACAAACCACACAACAAAATACTTGACTAATACTCATAGATAACTCAAAATTAAAGGAAGATTATATATTCGAAAAATAAATGAGGGGAGGGAAGCAAGTTTGAGAAGAGTCTAAAAACCTTTGAAAAATAGCACTTAATGACTACTAATGGTAGTGGAGAATCTGCAGTTCCAAGCCTGCCAGAACTCTTTTTTTGGATAATTCCCAAATGCCCATTGTTAATTAGATAAGGTAGTAATCAGGTAAATATATAACAGCTTTACATGATAGATTGGAAATAAATGAGAAATCTTTCAGTTGTAAAAGGGACATTGCAGCAAAATGATGGCACAAAGAACACCAATGATCTGTATAAACATATAAGGCTCAAAAAAAGGAAAATGAAGTAATATTATTCAACACTTCTATCATCAGAACAGAAAGTTTTCAGACACGTCAGACTTATAAAATTAACAAAATGACAATGATTTAGCATGAAATAATTAAACTATGAAATCTCTTGGCACAGCAGTAAACAAATGCTTTTAGTTGTAGAAGTTAATGAAAGGATTCAAAGACATACTAAGGCAGTAGTTCCATCAATGGCTATTAAACAGTTCATCTATATGTGAGTTTTATTTCAATCAGAAGTTCACTTTAGAAAGACAGAAAACTCACAGTTATTTATGTTTAATGCATTTTTCCATATTAAAGCAGCATTGAAGCTTGTGATATGGATTCCTTTTTCATGAAACCACGTTGCAAGACACAGTGTGGGAGCACATGTAATGTGATCTAAGTGTTAATACTTACTCAATCCACAGGAGCAAGTTAGAGTTAGGCCAGAGGAAACATTCTCCCTCACCAATACAAAATAAATGCAATTTTGTCTTCTGCACTAATAAATTCTCTGTAAAATGTTCACTGTGTTGTACAAACTTTTAACACAGTGTCTATGGTCTAGGCATGGATAAGCTCACAAAGTGCTTAATCTGTGCTTTATCTTCATTTTTCCCCTCAAGTATTTACTTGTACTGTGAGCTTTGTACTCACTTGGTAGTGGAGTATTTTAAGATATTTTCCTTGTCCTGAGGTGGTTCTAAGCATGTTTTAAATGTGATAGCATTTCTGGTGGTCAAATAACTATTGCTTGACTTGTCACAGTTTCAGTTTTCCCATCTGTCACAGGCAGAATAGTCTTGGAGTATTTTACTGAATTAAGTTTGTTGCCAATTCATGCAAACCTTGGAGGAGTGGGGGGAGGAGGGGTGGGACAATTAAGCTACTAAAGACCTTACCTACCCATTCCTAGCTGACAGTCCTGTTTTCACTGTGTAATGCACACAGTCTCACAATTGCCTCAGCAAGGTGACAGGCAGTGCAGAACTGTGAGTTCAGTGGAAAAGATTTTCTTTCTCCTTTTCCTTGTTTCTTTTCCTGCACTAAAGGTTATTTACTCATTTTCCTCTGCTACAGTATGGGGCACTTATGGGCTGCAGTCCCTCAGCAATGTCCCTGTCCTGCCATGGATTGCTCACTGACTGTAGTTCCTTGGGTGTGTCCCTGCTCCAGCATGGGCTTCCTTCAGTCCTGCAGAATTATATCCTCTTGAATATTGTGCCTTCTTCCAAAATAGCCTCTCTAGCTCTGTCCACAAAAATTACCTTTTCCATGTTTTCCTCTGCTACTTCCATTTCTCCTGTGTGTCCTTTATATGTCTCCCGTCTATCATGACTGCCATTTTCCCTTAAACATGTCTGAGCCAGCATGCCAGGAGCTTCCTTTAAGTTTTGGCTCATGGTGGGATGCTTACATCAGTGTTAGAGCTGGCTGAGATTGACTGTGGGAGAAATACAGAAATACATGTAATGATTAGTTATTAAAAGCAACTGCAATATTTTAAATTTCTGATGTGTAATTTTTGCAAAAATATTAAAGAGAAATATTTAGACAGTCTAAGTAATTTTCACATAGTCTTATTACATGGTAAATAATTGAAAAAATATTGAAACTTTGGAGCTTATGCCACAATAATTAAAATCCAATGGAAACATATTTACAGACATAACTAAAATCTCAAGGAAATTAGTAATTATGTCATAATTGCATATTTTAATTGTGCAAATGAAGAATATGTAGGCAAGAGATGATAGGTAAGAGAATTTAAAGAAGTCAGGAACTAATTGGAATATTTTTACTATTCTATTTCTGAGGAAATAGTTGAAAAAAAATCCTATTTTTTCACTTGCAGTACTAATTTTTGGTAATACAATTCATATATGTATATTGTATACAGATCTAAAACATGTAAAGCACTTTGACATACTTTATATTAAGTCACAATCTAATTGTTTTGTGGCTTTAGTGCTATAGCACCATATTTCAATGTTAATAACTTTCTGTACTGTAGTTTTCCATTCTTGGTCATATTTCTGGGGGGATTTCGTTTCTGTTTTTTGGTTTGGTTGGTTGCTTGTTTAGTTGGGGTTTCGTCAGAACAGTGAGAATGCAAACTATAACAAAGTATTTTTGTAATACAAACTAATTAAATTAAAAACACACAAATTTTTTTCCATATTTATTATAAAGAGAGAAATGTAATAATTGTGAGATACATAGAAAAATAATTAAACATGAATTCTTACTAAATGATTACATTTTATTTCTAGGGATTTTTTGGAAAAGAAAGCTTGGTTTGAATGGATTTCGTTAAATGTTTACTATCAAACAGAATCCCAAAGGCAAATATTTTTATAACTTTAGGAAGTTGAAAGTTTTTACAGGGATTTTTGTTGTTTCATTTTCTTTCTTCTTGCTTCACACACTTTCCATAAAAAGGCAATATAATGCACAAGTAACTCTTCAGATAAATAAATTTGCAGTGCTATCCAAGACTGAATTCAATTCTGAGTTAAACCATGCCTGCCAATTATTTCCAGCTATTTGATAGACCAGTTCAATTTAAATTCCATTCTCAACAAAATATTTTATGCAACGATACATTCAGAAAATGATACTTTGTGAGAGACAAAAACAATAAATGGTTTTATTTTCTTTACTGTTTCTTTCGTGAAAGTAAAAAAAGAGGATCTGCAAAAGTGGCATATTATAGAAATAGCATTGTGGAGGTTTTAAAGCTGTTGTCAATCTCATGTTAATGCTGTTTTAAAGGAAATCTGTATGAGTAGGTCAGGAGTCAACCAAATCTCTCCAGTTCATGTTTTCAAAAACCAATAAACCTGTCTGCTTTCAAAATATGTTTTTAAATGTATATCGTAGCTGAAGATGTAATTTCAGTTCATCAACTCAACATAGAGTGATATTAATTTTTAAATCCTATACACCGCATAGGCAGGAATTTCTAGTTTAGTTTCTGTTCAGGGTAATATACTGTAGAATATAAGGAAAATATATATTTTTAAAATATGAGAAAATGGCATATGCTTTTACTGAGTTTGGATCTTTCTAATAATGTGCAAAAAGGAGAAAGCTAACATAAAATTATCTTCAACATTTGAGCATTCCTCTTCCTCATATATTCATAGCCTAATACATTTCTACAAAGTGTTCCACAGACTACTGTATCTTCAGCATACCTGATTGCTTTCCTCAACTGAGGCATAAAATTTGTTTATCCATAGCTTTCACTGACTTTGACTGGCATAAATTTTACAGGAGGAAAAAAAAGACAGTGTTATCATTATCATTACATAACAATTTTGCAATTATTTAATATCTTCTATCAGAACAATTAGATAATATTGTCATATGTATATATACATATATTATTTTTCCTTTAATTAGATTAGAGACCATTTTTTAATGGGGAGCTAGTCACAGAATGTAGGAAACCAAAGTGAAAGAGAAAAGAGACCACAAAACCCTGTTTTTAACCTGTAAGCAAGAGACGTCTTGTGCAGAAGTGAACGGGGGTTCTGGAGACATCCTCCCCAGAGTTCATCTTCCTGCCTGTACCCTATGGCTGTATCTGAACCTATATACGACCCTTTTAATCCTCCGGATGAGAAGGGGCTGGGTTGCCAGAGGAAACAGGCTGTGTCCCTGGTATTATACTCCTCCAGAAGCAGTAGGCAATGTCCCCTTTAAAAAGGGAATTATTCTCTGTACAGAGCTTTCTGTACCTGCAGCTGTACCTCTAATTCCGGAATCCTGTGTTTCTCAGTGTTTTCTGTTTTAGAAAAACTACTCTGTGCTTTAAGTGTTAAAATCCTACAGACGCAGCTGGCAGTTCTGTGTACACTTACAGCATTGCTTTTCTTTTCTGTGCAAATTGTGGCCTTGCCCTGTCTGCTATTTTCTAAGTTCTTGTCTGTGTCTGAGCTGTTTGCCCAGGTTCTAAGTGTGTCTGAGCCAAACCCTTGTGTGTACCAGTTTTCGTGTGCATTTTTGTTTCTAATAATTTATGTGTGATTAGTGAATGAAACACAGGTAAAAGTTATTGTGTGTCTGAGCTATCTTGTATACTGTGAAAAAGAATGTTGAGGTGTTAAAGTAATTTGGAGTATACATGTGGTTAGTAAATGAATAAGACATGGCTAGCCACGAGACAAGTGTGAAGTCTGCGTATGTACTTTATGTTTGTTTTAGAATTAAGCACTGATGTGCATTTTAAAAGTTGTGTGTGTGTGGTTCTGGTTTTAAAGAAATTACTATATGTTTGAAACAAGTTTTTATTTATAACCCCTCTGACAATGTAAGCTATTGTGTTGTAGATGAGTGGTACCTCTGATAGATTGCCTATAAAAATACTCCACTGGATAACGCCTAAAATTAAGATTTTTGTGTGTAGTTACTGTCTTCAGTGCTGTTGTCTTGATTGACTGGCTCAAAAGAACCAGATGGGAAGTGAAGGGGGGACAGAGGCAGGGTGAGTTCTGCTAAGTGGGTGCTGCCCATGGAGTGGGAGCTTCAGAGAAAGTTTATTAGAGAAGCCCTTCTGCTGAGTCATGAGGGGCAGAAAGGAATCTCTTGCTTTCTAAACTCTGTCTCAGAGAGGAGTGAAGGTACAGCTGGATCCAATCTTGGATCCAATCCTAGCCCCAGGCTTTGTCAACACTTTAAGTCTAAGCAGTTAGAGGTATGATTGAACCTTTGTACAACTGTGTTCTGTAGGATTAAGGATGAAACATTTTATATATATAAATATATACATATATATATATAAATATATATATTAATGATTTATTATGATAAATGATTAGACAAAAAGACCTTACTCAGAATTATTTACTACACAGTACAGAAACTAAAACTACTGGTATAGTGTACTATATCAAAGCAATTATATTAAAGCTGGCAAAAAAAAAAAAAAAGAAACAATTATTAAGTAAAGATTGAAGCTACTTACCCATGCCCAGGACTGTGGGCAAATCTGTTTTGCTCAGACTGGAAGAGTAACTTTGAGGGGTGTCCCCACTCAAGAGAGAAAATCTCCATGCATAATCCAAGAAGGGGTATGTTAGAAGAACTTGCCCTTTGAAAGTGGGACTGGACTTTTATAGTATAAAGAGATTAGCTGTCAGTCATATGTCTACAGGTCAACTGTGCTAGCTTAGCATTTTTAGATAAGGTTACTTTACCATATCAGGCTACAGATCAACTGTGCTAGCTTAGCATTTTTAGATAAGGTTACTTTACCATATCAGGACATAGCACAGAATGTATGTAAACCAGATTTTGTACAGACCTAGAAATTTCCATTTATTTATCTATATTCATACATAACATGCATCTTTAAGCATGGATGTATGAACACAGACATTAAAAATGTATTTTTTCTGTTTTATTTGTAATTATTTTATTAACAATTAACCTTGGGGAAAAAAGTTCCCACTGAGTTATAATTCATGTGAATTCTTATGACTTAAAGAATAAACTTTGTTTGATCAATCATATTTGAATGTACATTTGTCTTGACATTTTCTGAATGAATGTTATACATATACTGTTTAAGGTAAAGTTGACTCTTGAAGATAAGCACAAATAAACACATTTTTTCAGCACATTGTTGTGAAAGAAGTTGTGGTTCAATTTTTAAATAAAGCAAAACTTAGCTAATTTGCTTAACATCTTGCAAGAGTTCTTGTGAGTTAATAGTTTTATTTTGTAATATTGAATCAAATTTTGGGAATATATTTTTAAGCAACATTAAAAAGCAATAAGTCCTGTCTTCTGTCTCTAGGGAACTGCATTATTTCTTACAGGAGACTGAAAACCAGTTTGTCTGTTGCTTGTACTAGGTTTAAGTATTCACTTTCTGGGGTAGTCAGTCCATCTCTTTTTATGAACAATTAATTCCAGCTTAAAAAAAAAAAAAGTAAAAGAAACAGAATAGGTGTACTCAAGATTGAAAATTTCTCAGGTGTATACTTTACTGATTGGAAATGTTTTTTCTGTGCAAAATACTTGCAAAGAATTTCAAGGCCAAGCTTTAATTTTCAGCCTGTCTGAACTCCCTGCTAAGTTTTTTCTCACCTCTAGACCAGACCACACAATGAAACATAATTTACAACACAACACCATTACTCATAAAAGAAAAATCACTTTTCTTTAGACAGTTCTTATAATTGAATACATATTGTGCATATTACATATGAATTGGTTTTCCAATAGGCTTACATGAAGAGCAATATTATACACCGATATATAATGACATGAAATACTCAAAGCAGAACATGCAAATAAACACCCTTAACTATTAAAACTTTACCTTTAAAGAGCATTCCAATATTTTCCTGAAGCTAAGTGTATATTTGAAATGAGAATATTTCTCTAGAATTATGTATTTTTACTCAAAAAAGTGTAATTCTTTAACTGTAGTTCCATAATTCTATAATAATATAAAAAACATTAATCCTTAACAGTTCTTATTTAAAAAAAAAATTCTCTCCATTTAATTAAAGACTTTTTTACCTGAAATTCAAAGTGATTTTTTTGTTGAATTGCAAGGTTTACTTTGATTCTAGCTGAATGTTAAGCAATATATATGTTTTCCTAGTTTAACAGCCCCCATTTAGATGGAATGTTTTTACTTGGATGCACAAAACCATAACAAATCAAATACGAACAGTATGAAACTCATTCTCTGGCTTGCTTTTTTTTTTTTTAATTTATTTTATTTTATATTTTGCTTACACAGTTTTTGTTGGGTTTGGTTGGGTTTTTTATCTACTTGCTGTGTTTAGGAATGACAAAAAGCAAAGCCTGGTTATGAATAGAGGCATTTATGGTTTTCGTTTTGATCATGAGATGAACCTCTGTAAGGCAATCAGAACTTAGAGTAGACTGAATAACAAAAAATATTTTATTTTTAAAACTTTACATGTTTTTTATTAAAGAAGTTGATCCTCTGTCTGAATACAAGTAATATCCTTTTGTTTTCAAACTTTGCTAGATGCACTGCATTATAAATTTTATAAAAATAAGCTATGGAAGTAATATAACTACATTCTAATATGTTTATGCAAGTATTATAAAAATAGAAACTAAGTGTCATATTAACTGATATGTTGTGATAGTACTTCATTAGTGGTTTGGAAAGAGATGTGTGTAATCTCATAAAATTAGTAGAATCACATGCAGTGCAAATATGCATATGTGAAGTCTTATGCATCTAGACAGACCTGTACACATCAGGTATTACAGCCTCTGTGTGTGTGTATCTGCAGGAGGGTGATCAGAATACTCTTCAACCAGACCAGTTCCAATTTTAAAAACAAAGCTTCAAGGAATTTTTCGCCATTATCACTACTTTACACTGCTACATGTAGAACTTTTGTATTTTTAATGCTCATATGCATTAGCTGTGAGGTTGCAATACATTCTTTCTGGTACAATACAGGTAGCACTAATGGCCCTCAGCAGTCCTTAGTTCCTGAGGGAGGTGACCAGGCTTGAGAGCTGTTCCATAACAGAATTCAGCACTGAAGTGGTGGGTCTGTCTTCCTTCCACTTGCATCCACAGCTTTTTGTGCTCGATGCTTCCCACCCTACCTGCTAAAAAACAGAAATCTCATAAGCTCCTGATCTCTGTCTCTATTATTTTCCATCTTGTGTGTTCAAGGATGTTCTGTTTGTTTGCAATGCCTTATACTTATCTTCTTTGTTCAACTTGAAAATTCTACTTGTTATTGTTGAAATGTTTCACATGCCTCTAAAGAGTAACCCATGTGTTTTGTTTGCCACTTTGGTCATTGTTGTGCTTACACATGTATGTAAAGTGCCTATATATTGTGTTTGCAACATCCCAGAATTACAAAATAATTACACATGTGCTGGTTTTGGCTGGGGTAGTTAACTTCCTTAACAATGGCTAGTATGGGATTGTGTTCTGGATTTGTGCTGAACACAGAGTTGATAATACAGAGATGCTTTCACTATTGCTGAGCAGTGCTTACTGCTCAAGGCCAAGGCCTTTTCTGCTTTTCATACTGCCACACTAGCAAGGAAGTTGGGGCCACACGGGGGGTTGGGAGGAGGCACAGCCAGTACAGGTGGCGCAAACTGACCAAAGGGATATTCCATACACATGACAAGTGGAAGGAAGAAGGAGGAGGAAGGGGGGGACATTTGGAATGATGGCTTTTACCTTCCCAAATAACCATTACACATGATGAGGCCCTGCTGTCTTGTAGATGGCTGAACATCTCCTGTGAGACACTGACATATTTTACAGCTTAAACATTGTTGAAACACTGAAAGACTTTTGTGTACTGTAGCAAAATGTGTAAAGTAGAAACTACTCACTGAAGCCCACCTCTCCCAAAATATGCCAACTAATTTGAACTCTGATAGGAACTTGAGATAAGATAAAGGTGGTACTATTGTCCAATTATCACAGGAGAAGAATATATCCCCAGATGTGAGAGACTGGAACACTAACGGCTCAGACAATCAAGGTGCAAGCTGACAATGTGTAAAGTTACCATCCAGTTGCTGAGGGCATGCACACATCAGGCTGCAAGCTGGGTGTTGAACAAGATAAGGAGAGAGGCAAATCCTGTGAGATGGGATTGTGTTTCTTTGTCCTGACATAAATGACTCAGCTGTGATAAGTATCCCCTCAGCAGATGCACCAAAACAATTCACATATAGCCTGATCTCATTCATCTCCACTCGTGGGCCAGTATTGACACTGTATGCAGCTGTGATGTCTTAGACAGCGTCAAAGACTAATGAAATGTCCTGTGATGCAGTATTACATCGTCCATTGTAAAACTCCCCACTACAGGGGAAATATTGGGGCTGTTTCCACTGAGCCTAAGCCCAATGAAAGACAACACAGACTTCATTCATCACTTAGTCTTCCCTCATCACCCTGGACTTCACTCACCACCACAGACTTCTTCATTCACCATATGGGACTTCCCTCCTCACCATGCGCTTTTTCCCTCACCCCTCCTTGGCCTTCCTTCACAGATGCAGACTGCAACCATCACTTCCACAAGACTAAGACTCTCATCACCAAGAAGACACAAGAAAAGGATTAATGGGACATCTCTGGAATCCAGAGAGTGGTGATATTTTTTTTTTTACTTTTTTTATCTGTCACTCTCTCTCTCCCTCTTTGTGTCTTTTCCCTATTTCTTTTTATCTTTCTCTATCTCACATCTACTGTTAAATAAAAATCTGTACTATTGAGTTTGACAAATGGTTTCATTTACACCTTAATTAGGGCAGAGACACGTCTAAGAATTTTAAAGAACCTGATCCTAACACTTGCCTGCCCATGGGAAGCAAGGAATTAACTCCTGGTTTGCTTTACTTGTGTACACAGCTTTTGCTTTCCTCATTAAATTTTTATCTCAACCCATAAGTTTTCTATCTTTTAGCCTTTTGATTCTCTCCCTGGTCCTGCTGGTGGGGGAGTGAGCGAGCAGTTACATGGGGCTTATTTACCTACTGGACTTAAACCATGACAACATGTTATTACTTAAACTATTTTAATATGTTTATATTTGGGATAGAGGTAGACAAACATGAACTCTTTCTTGGTTAATGCTTTTATGATTTATAGGTGTCATAAGTTTCCGCTTTAGCCAGACATGGAACTGAAATCCTAGATAATGAAAGATGCTCAGTGTTCATAAGAAAATAAGATATGATGTCACTGTATTAGAATCTAGGCACACTAGAATAATTACTTACTCTGTAAACTGGGTAAATGAGGACAGAGAATTTCCTGAAAATTGAATTAGTGATCATTAATAGCTTTTGTAAGACCTCCTGTCTTGATATATGTGTGGCCATTAAACTACTCTACAAGTATCAAATTATTTTAACATTAGTGAAAATATGATTTTTGAATATCAATATTCAGCCTTCTCAATTCTAGGCATTGTTTTGACATAATAAAACTTTCATTATTTTATAAATGTCTAAATTTGAGCTAACCAACCAAGGAAGGTTTTCTACGCAACCAGAAGCTTCAGAGGAAATAGTCGTTCATATTCAACAGGTAACAGGATTCATATCAAATACTTTCTGAAAGAATCTATGAGGGATACTCTAGTTGCCAAACATAGGCATCTGAAGTTCAAAAAAGGCAAGTATATGGTCCTGCCCCTGGGGAGGAACAAACACATGTAACAGTAGAGGTTAGGAGCTGACATGCTGGAAAGCAACTCTACAGAGAAGAACCTGGCAGTCCTGGTGAACAAGTAGTTAACCAGGAGCCAGCAGTTGGCCCCTGTGACCAAGAAGGCTAATGGTACACCATTAAAGAGTGTGACAGGTTGGAGGAGGTGATTCTGAGCTTCTACTCAGCCTAGTGAGACCACATCTGTGTCCAATTCTGGGCTCCCCAGTTCAAGAAAGATAAGGAATTACTGGAGAGAGCCCAGTAGAGGGCTAGGAAGATAATCAAGGGACTGAAGCATCTCTCTTTACAAAGAAAGGCTGAAGGAACTGGGTCTGCATAGACAGGAGAAGAGAGACAGAGAGGAATTTTATCAAATACATTGAGGGTGTTGGTCAAGAGGACCAGGCCCGACTCTTTTCAGTGGTGCCCAGTGACAGGACAAGACTGTCCGGACAAGCTGTGGGATCTTCCATCTCTAGAGATATTCAAAACCCACCTGAATACAATGCTGTGTAATCTGCACTAGGAACTTTTTTTTTTTTTTGAGATACCTATTGTCCTGGGTTTGGCCAAGACAGGATTAAATTTTTGCAATAGCTGGGATGAGGCCTGTCCAGGACCCTCATGCTACTCACCACCACTTAAAGTCATTTCTGGTGGTGAGAGAAACAGATTTTTCATTCTCTCTCTTCCAAGGAGAATATGTGGTGGGGAAAGCCATCTGGTATTTGTTTTTTGTCACGGGCTTTCTGTGTAAATTTTTTTTTTTTTGCCTTATAGCTTTTGTTACTAATATTGTTGCTGTTTATTTTGTTATGTCAGTGCTGTTCTCAGTAAATTGTTCTTATTTCAACCTGTGATCTCTGCATTTTGTACCTCCAGTTGGACGGTGAGGAGGTAGCAAGTGGCAGCACGTTTTTAGCTAGAACATTAAAATGGAGAATACCATTCCTAAACCATGATGTAAATATAGGAACTACAGGTTTGAAACATTATATATGGAAAATTCATACTTTATGAAAAATATTTGAAGTCTATAAGGATCTTAGAATCATAGAATGGTTGGAAGGGAACTTAAAGAGCATGTAGTTCGAACCATGCTGCCATGGGTGGGGACACTTTTCAAGTTGCTGGGAATCCTCTTCAGTCTGGCCTTGTCCACTTTCAGGGATTGGGCAACCAAAAACTTTTCTGGGCAACCTGTTCCCATGTCTCACTAAGCTGCCAGTAAAGGATTTCTCCTTGATATCTAGTCTAAATGCACCCTGTAGACGTCAATAACTAATGATAAGAAAACATACTTCTGTAATTCTTGAAAAAAATAAGTAGTGTGAGGTCCTTTCTGGTAACATTATGGAGTTTAGGAAGTGGTAGTATGAGTATGCACATATCTACTTTGGAATTATTGAAATTATAATTCAGTGATATTGGAGTGCAGTTGTTCTTTAGACTTATTGAAGACATAACTAAAGGACAAATTTTTTATCTTGAGACATAAAAATAAAGAAATCAAATTACAGAACAGATGATTAAGAGCTTCTTTTCATCTTCAGGTTTATTAAATAAAGCTGTAGATAAATTGTGACAGAAAAGAATCTACAGAGAACCTAAATAAAAGAGTCTAAAGAAACCATTGTAAAGAGTGTAATGGTCACTCATTTTGTATTCTTTCTGCTCATATATAGAGAAATCTAAAGCATAGCTTATGACTTATATATCTCTACTGAGAAAATATTGAAAGATTGCATTTGCAGGGAGAAAGAAGTAACTTAAGATTTTTAATTTGCATATCCCTTGCCTTAGTTTTTGCCTGTTCACAGAAATGAACAGAAAGATATCTATGTGACATTTCTTATTTGTCAAATATTTTCAAATTTATATATATATATATAAATTTGAAAATATTTATATATATTTTGTTAATAATATATATGTATAATGCTTAGACATTTTTTTCCAAATACGTTAAATATAAGTAACTTTGGGCCTATTATAGACGAAGATCAGTGTGTGTTTACACTACCCATTTATCTCACTCCCTATTTTGTTTGATACATCTGATTATCTTCACTGCATGAATGCCAGTTAACTTCTGTTTGGAGATTTGCCATCTGCCTCCTGCCACTGAGAACTGAGGTCAGAATTGGAAAGATTATTTTTTCAGGGTCCTTTTTTTTTTGTATTTATATGCACTGGAACAAGTTTTACTCTCATTATCTAGGATATATCCTGAAATCATCCCAGCAAGGCTCTTGAACACTATGTGCTATTTCTTATTGTGGAAACTGGCAATGTTGTTCTGAAAACAACTTCTTGGAATTTTACAACATTTTTCTCGTTTAGACTCCTTTAACTTACTGTAAACAATAATAGTAATAATGACTCTGCATCATTACACAGAAAAATAATACTTGAATTGAACAGTATGTAAAATAGATGCATCAAGCACTGTCCCAAGTGACTTCATCCAGCTGGAAAAGATATAAGCTAGTCCATTCTAACTGGCCTGGCTCTGGCCCTCTGCTTGGTTCCTAAAGCAGATTAATCATTTTTTGAGACACAGAATTGATCATGTCAACATATTAGAGAGGCATCTAAGTTCCAGATGCAGTCAATGGAGACCAAATAAGTATTACCACTGCAGCATAAGGAGCTACTCAGCTAGACCTAATATACAGAGCTCTGATCAGATCCCCACACTCCACTGAGACCACTGATGCGAGCTTAGATGCCTAACTTGTGGGTGATCCTCTAAATTCAAATACATACAGTATGGAGTTTTATACTAAACCTTTCATCTTCAACTACTTCTGTCTTCTGTACTGCCAAGTATAACAGGATGAGGATATGAACTCAGGCACTTTTCTGCACTCATCTGTGCCGTTTCACTGTCTACATGGTTGCAAGCTTTTTCCCTCATGTGACAGAGAGGCTTTCCCCTGTGCAAGGTATAATCACTACTCACAAAAAAGCATAGACAAAGTGCAGATCACAACACCAAGTGTACGAAAAACTGTTTTGGAGGAGAAGAAAATTCAGAGGCTGAGCACAAGCCATGTCATATGATCAGGGGCCTGAAAGCCATCTTCTGTGAACACAGGTTGAGATCTGGGGTTGTTCAGCCTGCAGAAGTGAAGGCCCAGGGAGAACTTATCTTTCAGTATATAAATGGTGCCTAGAGAAAAGCTAGAGAAGGACTTTTTAATAGCAACAGGACAAGGAGGAATGTCTTCAGTTTCAGAGGGTAGATTTATATTAGATATTAGGAAGAAATTCTGTGCTGTGTGGGGTGGTGATGCACTGGAAACAAGTTGCCCAGAGAAGTTTTGGATGCCTCATCCCTGGAAGTGTTCAAGGTCAGCCTTGATGGCTTTGAGCAAACTGGCCTAATGGAGGTTGTCCCTGCCCATGGCAGGGTGGTTGGTTTAGGCGACTTTTAAGGCCCTTCCAACCCAAACCATTCTATAAGTCTATGATTATTTGTCAGCAACAATGGAAAACAGGCTATGAGCAATTCTATCTAATTTACTAATGTAGATCAGTTACTGGGTACATCTTTACCATCTTGAATTTCACACAATTCATGCAATTCAGATGTGAGCTTACACATATTTTGGGCTAAACACTTCATAAAACAAATCTGGTAATGGCCTTAAATTATGTATTCTGTAATCTAATAAATACTTGGCCTCAGATCACTGGTTCTTAGTCCTTTTTTTGTATATTAACTGAAAGAAGACTGACATTTGAGTGGACTACTGGAATATTCAGCTAGTTTATTTACCTTTTGGAAAGGCTCTCATTAGCATCAGCAAAAAAGGGGGAATTCCTATGCAACTGAGGCATTCTAGTTGGATTTTAAAAATTCAATGGACTAAATATGGAGCATAGTTCTTTTACTGAGAAGCTATAACTGTCTTCAAAAAAGTTAACATTATTCATGCAATCTTTATCTTCTTAATTATTGTATTAAATGGAAGTCTTAAAGAATACACTGCTTTACTGTCTGCACTTCTGGGAACATTGTTTTAAATTTCTTTGTCGGTTACTAGAAAATCAACCTATTTCAGTGTTTTAATGAGAGATTAAGTGTAATAAGAACTTCTTTCATTTAAAACTTGGATATGATGAATACAGAAAGCATTTGGAAAATGTTGTAATAAGGTATCATTTATCATTATGAAGGACTATTTTATGAACTATAAATAATCAGAAGTTTCCATAAGTGTAATTGTTTTCAGTCGGGTAAACCACTATTTCTTATGAATTATTAATGCGACATTGTTTTGCTGATGCCTTAAATAGTTAGATAGAGCACCTAATTTTTTATCTTGTATAATCACTGCAATGTATACTGTATAACATTCTAATAACACACTGACATTTCTCATTACAGGAATAGAGGAATATGGATACTTCAGCTGTTATTTTCAGTATATCCTCAACAGCCACTCAGACAAACCCATTACTCTCCAATGACTTATTAGGATCATGAATAAAATTAAGAGCATTCTTCTGTATGGATTTATATAATATATTAACAACAAAAAAGATAATATTTTGCCTTGGTAGAAAGCTTTGGTGTGCCCACACTTTCTGTTCTTCACATTTCAAGAAGAAAACAAGGAAGTTTAGAAAAATGCAAAGGAAATTAAAATAATCATGAAGATGAAACAGCTGTTTTATATCAACACACCAAACCCACTGTAACTTCTAGAAATACAGTAAGGGCTTATGATATCACAGAGGTGATTGACAGGCTGAACAAAGACCAATTTTTTATACAGATATAATTTCTTAAGAAGCTTCTTCTTTTGTGTTAGCTTTTGGATTTGTTTGTGGTGTTTGTGGTTTTGTTTTTTCCCTCCATGCTCTTTGTATTGTTTTCCGTACCTTTATATCCACACAGGAAATTCACTTCTTTACACCTAAACCAGGCAACATAGTGTCTCCTTTTATTCAAGGAAAATATATAAATGGACTTTAATTCTAGGTAGAAATTTATCTCGTAATTTCCTTAAAAAAAAAAATCTCAAACTAATTGTATCCAAAGGGTGCGTATTTGTTCATGAATGCAACTTATTATAATTGTAGATATAAACAGATAGAAACATTTATGACCTAAAGATTGTAAATGACATAAAATGATATGTGTTTTTTTCTCAAACACGCAATAGTCCACAAATGACTCAGCAATCCTACCTGTTGTACGTTCATTTGAGTTAAACTACTAAGACATTTGTAAAACCCCAGGTTCAAGCCACAAGCTGCCCAGGCAATATATTTATATTTAAGACTCCCAAGAGGTCACCCACCCGAAATTTTGTAAAGCCTTTCATTCTTTAATACATGTTACATGTGTCTCCCAAGAGACTTCTCCTACTTTAGTAAGAAAATAGGCATTTTGGCAAAAGGTTTTACAGGAGTAACATGCAATCATAGAGAAGAAACATTTTACAGAGCACCCAACACACACTAATCTACACCAACTAAGTAAAATGCAAGCCATCAGCTTTAAGTTACCCACAAGAGATTAAGGAAAGATTAAAGAAAGCAAAGAGATTAAGAAAAGAAGGAAGGAGTGAAGAGAGAAAAGTAGTTACCATCAGAACCACAGGACAATGCCTAGTGTGGAGAAGGAAGGTCAAGAGGGAGCCTCTGCACTCTCTTATTGTTAAAGGTTCAAACATAGGAAGGTGGTGTTAGGAGGAGTCCCTCAGAGAATTTTTCTCACCATACCAACACAAAGGTTTGGGCTTGGAGTGCCAGGGCTGAGGACAAAAGAAGGCTGATGACTTTCAGATTCCAGCTGAATGGTGGGATGGAGGTGAGAAAACAGAACCCCAGCACTTGGGGGAGGGGAGAGGTTTTTTCCCTGTGTGTGATTGACTTTTGGGCTTTTTTGGGGGCAGTGGCAGAAAAAGAGCCACAGCTTGCTGGTGAGAGCTCTTTTTTTTCTGGCTCTGCTCTTTGCTTTCCCCCTCCATCTATGGGCACCCTGAGCTTCAGAGAGAGAGAGAGAAGAGAGAGAGAAGAGAGTCACAGCTACTTCGGGACACACTGCAGACCTTTTTTTTCTTGCTGGGGACTGACTTAGACTGCAAGGAGATTCCTGTGAATCATCTCCATCCCTCCACTCCCAGCTTTTTCTTCTTTGTTTGGAACAAAGGACAAGGAGAGAGAGAAAGAGTCCACGTGAGTCTTCACCCCTTGTCTCTGCCTTGCTGGGAAGACTGAGAATTCACCTCGCAGCCAGCCAAGGTGTGACACTGACACTGTCCATAAATATAATTGCTACGTTTGGGGGTTGTTCTCTTTTGTTTTTGCTCTTGGTGCTGGGGGAATAGTTTGCTCTGGTCTGTTTACAGTTATATCTATATCTACATATGTAGATATATAGTAGTTAAGAACAGTTATCCTTCTTATATCCATTTTCTAATTAAAGTTCCTTTTTCTTAAATTTAATAAGGAGTGACATGATTATTGTGGAGGACTCCTCTCCTCTGTTTTTTGGTAAACATTTTGGGTTTTCCCTCAAAATAAGACACGTATTTATGTGCCCTGGCCACTGTGGCCACCCCTCCCAGGCGGGACATGTGGCTCACTGACCACTCTGTGCCCTCCAGGACAGAGTGAGGACAGAGCAGCCAGTCAGAGGCTCCAGGGGATGTGGTGTGGATGGACTACGAAGAGAGCATTTTAGATTGGCAGACACTGCCACATGGTCCACGATGCAATCTGTGTGCCTTCCGTGTGGCCACTGGGCTGTAGGCTGTGTGGCTGCAGATAATGGAGGCTTGGTGTCCTCTCCCCACCACACAGAGTTTGTTCTGACACAATAAATAACCCAGTGAGATACAAATCCAGTCCCTCACAACATTTATTTGCTCCCTGCATCTCATCACTCAGAAATAATACAAAGCCTATGAAATAATGGATTACGGTATGGATAAAAAGGAGTACCTCGGATAATGTAGAACGAAAAACCTGGAAAACTTTAGTAACTCTAGGAAAGCTTTGTAAGATTGTGGTGCCTAGTAGATAATCTGTATTTCAGTCAACATCCCATAATAATTTTTTCCATGGTCAATGTTCCAAGAGACAGCTAGCTCAATATTTCACATCATAAATACCAGGTACTGGGAATGCTATTTGGATTAAATTAATTCAGATTAATTAAATATTGTCATTGTGAGAATGAGGCATGGAAATTGGAGGAAGATATCTGATACCTCTTCTGTCTGTAAGACCATGCTCAGATTTTCTTGAAAAGTACACAATTTAAAGTGTTATAGCTTATTTGTTTTCTTTACAAAAAGCCTCCAGTACAGATCTCTCAGTCTTAACAGAACTATTTCAAGAGCTATTTTGACATCCTGGGATATTCCTGAATCTGGAGGATTCCTGTCATCCTGCCCTTGCCATAGAGAAAGTCAAAGTCTCTCTACGCTTTTAGTTCTCCACTGTCTTCTTTAAAACCATGTTCTGGAGGCAACTGCACTGACCTTCTCTACACCCATCCTTTCACCTCCCACAAACAGTTTCAGCTCAGCAAAAAGCATTATTTACCTGGACATCATATTTAACAGCTCTTTCACTAAATGAAAGAAAGACAAAAACTGATGCCTGTCTCCAAGATGAAGTAAAACACACTGGGTGACAATCACACTATTTACAGCTACCCCCTTCTGTAATAAATTTGTTCAAGAAAGAGATATCTGGAGCAGTGTAGAACAGAGGCCAAATGTGAGCTAATAGGATAGAGATCTAGTGCTTGAAGTGGCTTTTCACTCTTTTATTAATGTACTTAGGACCAGGACTGCTCTGTAACAGGACATAGGCACTCCTAATATAACTATTCCTACCAATTGGAGGAAGTTCTACAGCACTCTCCACATCCATTACTGTCTTTAGAGCACTCAGCTATTACTTCATATAGTCCTCTCAAAAAATAGATGTGATTAAAGAGTAATTTATTACATGCTGTGCAAAATATCTTAAATCAAATCAATTTATAGGGGTGCATAGAAGGAGAGTATCTCCTCTAAGGGTACCTGGTCAAAGGAGTCATAAATCAGAACACGCAAAGACAGACCTGAAAAAGAAATTACAAGAAAGATCATAATAAAAACAAACCTTGTCACTGGCCTGAAGAGTATGTGGGGTGTGAAAATGTTTAATTTTTTCAGTTGAAGGGATAGAGGAAAGGAGAAAGAAACTAGATGGTCATAAAACCTGTCCAGTTAACATTTATAAAGACAGAAAACAGAAACAATGAGTCAGTCGCACTAGTTGACGAATTATCAAGAAACTGCAGGCAAACTGACACTCTGCAACTCATAAGGATGCAGACCTAAGGGTTGAGGGTGTTGAAGGACCTTGGTATGAATGTGCAATGTACAGAGGAAGGGGGAGGAGGGAGAAATAAATAAAGAATGTAAGCCAGGGCTGATGGCATGTTTATAGAGATAGCCAGTGCACTTATCTCATCCTGCACCTGATCACCACAGTTTGTCCTGTCTTCTCATATTTTCTTATTAAATCTTTTCTTAAGTCTGTGCCTGCATAATCTCACTATTTATGCCATGTGTGAGTGCTACAGGTAAACAGTGCCAGATTCTGGGCGAACTGGTATGAGTGGAGTGGGTGCCAGCTCCTGGAGTCAGTCTGGGCTCCTGGCCTGTGATGTCACCTACATCCCAGAGGGATTCTTGGAATTCAATCACTGGCATAGGAAAAGTGTCTGTTCCCAAAACCAATGTTCTGGTTTTGGCTGGGATAGAGTTAATTTTCTTCTTAGTAGCTGGTACAATGCTGTTAAAGAGAAAATTAACTCTATCCCAGTAGAAACCAGGACAACCAGCTATTGGAAGGGGACAGGGTGAATGAGGCAGTTGATAAGCTTAGCAACAGTGGCTGCAGTAGGACTGAAAGTCATAGCCCATGTGCCTGGTGTGCCTTCCTCAAGCCAGGTGTATGTGGGACGTGTGTATATTCACTGACAAATCAAACTGGACCAATCAGCAAGTGGGGTGGCCAGATTTCAGATGGGATAGGCAGGCTGGCAGGATCTGTGCTGGTTTTCAGTGGGGACCTGAGAGTGTGGGATGTCCATGAGATGAGTGTGTAAGTGCTGTGCATTTGCAGAGAGTCCCCAGCTGGACCAGCTGGTGAGTCAGGAATGCATGGGATAGGTAAGGGGGGGATGGGATCCAGGCAGGAGTGCCAGGAAGGAAGAGTGGCCATCATGGTGCTCAGGGGATCCATGAATGTGCATGTGCACATGAACCTGGAGAGTTACGTGTGTGCTACACTAGTGAGCCTTGAGCATCTATCTCTGCCATCCCAAGAGGAAGGGATGTGGCTGTCTGGGCTTGTGCCTGGTGTGAGTCATGAAAATGTGGTGTTATTGAAGGCAACCCTTTGTCTGTCTCTGTGTGACAGGCTGTGTCTGTATCCTCTGTGTGTTGGAATCATTGTGTGTCTCTCTGAGATATGTGCTTACCAGTGCTGCTGGTTGAATCTGCAAACAGGAAAGCAGCAGCCAGTTCCTCAGCCTGGGCATGGACCCAGGTGCTCAGTCAGTGAGCTGGGTCCAGTGGCCACCCAGGCAGGTGTTGGACCAGAATGGCTGTAGAAGATGGCCCTGCTCTTACTTGTTATCTGAATCAGCTTCCAAAACTGTTTCTTTCCCAACATAGAGTATGAAAAAACCTAGGAAGATTCAATTAGTTTTGGATTATTAACTGTTGCATGCCTAATAGTCAAAATAATTAATCAACCATAGATGGTCCCATGGAAAGGTCATTATTTTTCCCAATATCAGTATGTTTCTCAGGGGTATCTATCAGGTGGCACAAGAAATTGGTGGAGATGTGTGGTAAGACTGTGAGGTAAAATATAAACATATATTGAAACCAGAGTTATTCTCAGTAGACCATTCAATCATTTTCTTGAATCTACCTCTAGTTATGTAAACTCTGTCTCATCTGCAAAGGTAAAGATGCTGCCACCTATTATGATTTTATTTGTCTCTGGCTACAGATATAAAACTTTTTGCTTTTTTTTTCCTTAACTCTTATAGAAAAGACAATTTATAAAGGCAGTAAGATAGATTAGACACACTTCTTGAGAAGGTAGGAGTAGATGGAATTGAAAGCAAACAGCAAACTGGGCAAAATAGTGAAGCAACTTCTGGGTCTAGGGAATGTCAATAAATCTAAAATAGAACTGGAGACTACCAGCATGCTCACAGTGCACATTCTGAGGTAGTAAACATAATTCACTTAGTTGATATTATTGAGGATTGCTCAAAGTTTGCTATTCCCCAAAATTTGTCTCAGCACCATAAGAACAGAGTTCTGCTGAATACTGACATGATTCAGTCTTAAACTTATATGTGCATGGTGAAGTTACAAGTTTGTCACCACCTTATCTCTGTAAATCTGCATTTTAATCCAGAACTCTATCAATCAGATTAAAAGCCTTTAAGAATCTGTTTCTTGAGGGAAGACAATAACATAGACATGGGTTGACCACATAACTGAATGACTACATATGAGGACATCTATAACATGCACATTCCAGGGGTTTCCAGTCCCAGATGAGGTCTTCTGCTTTAAAATACAAGGTATCATTTTGCAGGCCTGGCCTTATTATTCAGTCTAAGAAATCTGAAAACTCAGCATGCTGTTCAATATGACAATGTTTTGCATTTCTTAATACTCTCTCCCTCTCTCCATTTGCTAACCATCTCTGCTCTCTAGCTTAGGCCTTTCCTCTTCTATGCTTAAACTCCTGCTGTCTGACACATTTATCTACTTCCAGTATTTTCCCCAAAGTGCCCATTAAGCCAATACATTTCAACTGTTTAAACAGCTACTGTAATCTCAAATGATCCCAATGGAAAATGAAATACAACTAAGCATGCCATATGGATGAGATTTATGTAACCAAATATAGCTGTTTACATGGAAATGCATAAATTTGGGATGGCTCAGGCTCCCTCAGTGACTCATCTCATGTCTATCCACATTAAATGAACCATGACCTGAAAGTATCTATGCAGACAGTGGAGATATAAAATATAAGTTTAAAAAAATTAGAATGAAATAAATTTTCTGATGATCAAACTTTAAACTTAGCAATAATAACTAATTGAAATATTTCCTAAATTTAAGCTTGGTTTATATTTTTGCCAATTGTAGTCAATGCAAAAAACTCCTCATGAGGTTAGTAGTTCCTTCACTGGAATCGAATGAATGGAGAAGTGGTGTTAGACTTGTGTACCATATCTGACTTTATCACACGTAAATAAATGAAAGCTAACATAAAGTGGTCCCATATTCTGTTTGTACAGTTGCAAAACTGCTGAAGCTCATCAACTGCAGGAGCTGTAGTGTAAGTTGTGTATTTGAAAAGTCACAGAAGTAAATGAAATAAGCATTGGCTGAGTACAGTGTTTATTTACTTAGTACAGTGGCCATTTGCTATGTATGTATGTATGTATGTATGTATGTATGTATGTATGTATGTATTTATTTATTTATTTAATGTCGGGATTAGGCTACCATCTAATAAAAAGCTCTAAGCTATAGAGGGAAATAATTTCTTTTCCTTATTTATAATTTCTTATCTTTGTTATCCAAAACCAAACTTAACACATATGTTGTTCAACAAATTGGTATGTAATTAGCTGTCAAATTACCTGCTGTCTCTCTAGGTTTTTATTTCTAAATTTTTGTGTGATTTAAGTATTAAAACTTAGCTATTGAATGTTCCTGCCACTGTGAGGTAAGGATAGGGATAGCATGCTCTCCCTTTCACCACTCCCTGAGCTTGCAGTTTGAGCAGCAGGATGTGAAGGAAGAGTAGATAAACTTTCTGTTTCCAGCTTACTTGTCTTTAGGTGTAGTAGTCATCTGTTAAAAGGCATAGTCCACAGATGGAGAAATTGACCCTTTGTGATTGGATTCTTTAACCTGAATGGAGTCTTAGAAGAAAGGTGCACCTCTGCAAGGCTCAAGCTGCAGGTGCTTTGCTGGGGCTGGGGCATATCCTATTCTAGCCTGCAGAGGTGTATGATTCTTACAGACTTGTGCTGCCAAGAAAAAGAACTCTTGAGGGAAGTCTGTAGACTGCAGCATCAGAGAGATCAGAGACTGTCAAATTGTCTCTGAGGCTTCAAGAGCCAAAACCTATAACTGTAGTGGAGGGTTAGGAAGAGCCCGTGCTTATGAAGTTTGAGAGTTGAAACTCCAATCATGATGAAGCTGGTGATTTCACACCACAAGTAAGTCTCCTATCCTACCTAATAACTTGCAGTTAATAAGTAACTTCACTGTCCTCATAACAGATGAGGAACAGGAAAATTTGTAAATTTGAGTGTTTTTGGACACTGATCTTGAGCCAGTCAAGATCAGTAGAAGGAAACAATGACAATGGCAGGAATAACAGCCTGTGAGGAATAATAGCCCCCATCTGTTGACCTATCTCCTCACTGACAGAGGTTTACTTCTTTCCAGGGGCTTGCATTTGGAATGTAATGGAGAGGTTTTTAAGGCTTATGCATTCCTCTTCACTGTTATTTCCTGCTGTTCTTCCATTTGGTTTGTAGTGGGAGGAATGTCTTCATCATCTTGAAGGAGGCGATCATTTACTTGACATTGGTGAGGGTACATCTGGATGCATCTGCATCTGTTGAGCTCTGGGTTCTCTAGTACAACAGAGAACTTAATAGAGTGAGTCTAGCAAAGATGATGAAGGGATTGCAGTACCTTTCATTTGAGGAAAGACTGAGGGATCTAGTTCTGTTCAGCCTGGAGCAGAGAAAGATTTGCAGGGACAGGCTGGAGGGACGATGGATCATGGCGGATTTTATCAATGTATATGATGAAATGGGAGACAATGAAAATAACAGAGCCAGATTCTTCCCATTGCTGCCTGCTGATGGGATAACAGAATTAAATTAATAAAAATTAAAGAATATAATATTTCATCTGATTTAAAGAGAACTCTTCTGCAATGAGTGTTCTCATACACAGGAAGAGGCTGCCCACAGATTGTAGAGTTTCCATGTGGAGAGACACTCAAAACCTGACTGGACACTTTTCTGGGTAATCTATTGTAACTGACCCTGCTTTAACAGGGAGGTTGGACTACATGATTTCAATAAGTCCCTTCCAACCTCAGGTTTTTTGGTTCTGTAAAAAAATATTTTCATTTTTATAAAAACTTCTTTTAAAGGAGATGGTGTTTCCTAAGTTTCCTTGGAAGAATGCATTAATTATGAATTGGCTCATGGGAACATATTTTGGAAATTAGAATTACACTTGGTCTAAGATGATTTATTGGCACTAACAATCTGAAGTTACTAGAATGTGGGGACCATTAGTTTAAACATATAATATATATGGATGAAAATACTGAGAAGTCAAGAGAATCCATGGTTATTTTGAAGTATTTTTTTTTCTTCAGTAACGCAATTACAATTTCAGGTTTCTGAGCTCAGTATTAACAGTCACATTATATCTTATGGCCTATTGTTTTAGTGAGAACTGATGCTGAATGCATCTCAGGAAATAATGAACATCTGGATCTCACAGTTGTATAGATACATTTTCATTGTATTTGAAACATCAGAGCTTTAGATTTTGAGGAAATGTCTGGTGACAACTTTAAATTCCTGTGATTAACCATAAGCTGAGCAACTTCATTATCATATGGTCCTGGGAAAATGTAATTTCATTATTGCTGCAGATCTGTCTACATCTGTATAGTTTCTTCAAATGTGTTTTAAAATGCAATTTTGTTTTGTAAAGGGACTCTAGGAGGAATTTGTTCTCTTTGCAAAGCAAACTCATGCACATATATGTTCTACTTCCATCTCTTCTTTCTCCCCGCCCATTTCTTCTTCCCAGCACCTCTATTTCTTAATTTCAGCCTGTAAAGCCTTGGTATCAGTGGAGGAAAAACAAATCAAACAACATCTTTGCCTCTCAAAAAAATCACAGGTTTTGGAAATAGAAAATGGACATAAGGAAGAGGAAAGGAACACTGTCTTAAAAAGCTTGGAGAACTGTATCTGATCCTAAAGTGATCTCAAAGACTTATACATCTATATAATTATGAATGGTCTTCTTGTTTCAGTTGTATAAAAAAAAATTGTACCTGAATGCAGTTAAAGACAAATAAAAATGCACAACTGAATTAACTGAAGCAAGAAGAATAGAAATATATAGAAATTCGTGGTGGAGTTTTTGAAGACCTCATTGGGCAACGCCTTGCACAAGCTCTTCAGAGCTTGACTTGCTTTGACACCATCTGAGTTCCTTTCCAGTCTTAACTATTTTGTGGATATCAGTTTCTGCATCAGTAAGCACTGCAGCAAAACTTACAAGGGTAAGATCTTACTTAAAGGAACTTGAGTATTTCAGTGACATATCTGCTTTTTACAATACAGTCATACTCAGTGAAATTCAGTTGCCCCTTTCGTTAGGCTGTCAAATGGAAGACTGTTTGAGTGGCACAGAAGAATCTCATCTTTCCTCAAAAAGAACACTCCACAAGGTCTCCCATAACACAACTGTGAACCCCTACAGGAGTTTCCAATATGTGAATGTGCCTTAAATATAACATAGACAAAGAGATTTTAAACTTAGACATTCATGTCTGATATTACCACTTTAGGTTCACTATTTATTTGAGAGAAATTGTCAACTTCTGACAGCAAAATATCAGACACTTACTGGATGGAAGGATGAAGAAGCATGGGTTTTTTTTCCATAGGAAATATGTTTTCAAAGCACCAATATCTCTCTACTTAATATAAGGGGACTAATATCATATTTGGAGATCTACTTTTTAAAAAATCTCATTCTATATCCTCCTGAAGAAGTCTCTGGACACTGATGGATTGCGGCAACTGCCCCTTTTTCTTCATCAGGAAAAGCAAAAGTTCAGAATTAGGACAAAGAGAAATATCGAAGTAAAGATCATAATACCAACTTCATACATACCAGACAGTGTGTGCCTAACCATTTTAGCTATGATAATTTTTTTTTCAGTAATGTTTTATATTTCCCTGTAACAATTAGGTTTACAATAACTTTAATTGTTTGGTTAGACTGTTTAAATTTAGATTACACTAAAAATAAATTCTTAGGTTTGCAGATAATATGTATTTTACTGTTCATTAAAAAGTTTTTGAGTGTATGAAATACCTGTCTCTTACTCTCCATCTCTTTGTACTACAGATGAGGTAGAAATTTTGGAATGGGAAAAAAGAGTGGATGAGGGTAATTCCAGTGCCTCTATAGTTGAAAGAAAAAAAGAAAAAAGTTTCTCAAGGTGAAAACAGGTGCATGTAAAATCTCATGACATGCATATTTTTCAGAAAAAATATTAAAAGAGTTTAGTATATTTGCATTGGTCAAAAGAGTAAGAGTGCAAGTTTCAAATGAAGTTTTTTTTAATCTGGATCCTGTACCAATTAAATTTTTATACATGTGAGCAAACCCTCAGCTGGACTCACTCTGTCAAAGTAGATTCCATTTAAAAGGAATCATGAGAACCTTTTGCCACTGTGAGTACAAGAATAACTGTAATTTTCTTTTGTTTTCCAACTTGATGACCAGTAGTTAAGTTAATTCATAGAAATAAGTTGACATTTTTGCTAACAGAGGCCAAATATCAGAGATACACTTCCATTCACCTATATAGACTTAATTATTTTATCTTTCCAAATTGCTTTCATATTTGCTGTAAAAGGATGAATTTGTATCATATTGGGTCAAAATGAGTATAACTATGGTTATCTCTTCTCAGGTTGTGTATATTTAAATATTTGTCTTTTTGTTTCCAATTCTTTTTTAGAAGAATCGAATCTTGTTAAATTTCCTCTCCTATGTCATGCTTAGAGCCTTTGAATATAAAAGGATGCAAAGAAGGAAATGAAGTGAGGCAAAGAGAATATTTTCACACTTCTGAATATTAAAGTGTTGCCTCCAATATTTGCAGCTGTGAGACTATACAGTTTGTTGTTGCCCTTGAAATATGAAAGTGATAATTTCTAATAAGACTCTTTGTATTTCTAGAAGCTTCATAGCACCCTTAAATGCTCTGAAAAGCAAAACCAGAAAAAAAAACACTCAACCAGAAAAAATCTGTTATGGGGAAGGGATATGGGTGTCCTGTCCAGTTTCTAATAGGAAATCTTATATAATTGAAATTCTGACCTCATTAAAGCCAGCAGGTGAGTTAAATCCAACCAGAAGAGGGTTTAACTTCAGGTATTCAAAATAATGTTAGATATAAAGGGCAGAGGGAAGATGATATTTAGTTCACCCTATTTTTTTCCTCTGAGCTCTGACAGGATTTTCTCACAAGAAAAGCAATTCTATTCATAATCTCTATTGTTGACACTTAAATAGTATAAAACTGATGTATTTGATGATAGCCTGAAAGTTACTTCAGTCAAAGATGCTATAGGGATAATCTATTGCCAGTACTGTGCTTTTTTAATTTATTTATTTTGTCTGTACAATTTATCTTTCCAAACATTTATTATGTATTAAATGTGTATATTTATTTAGAGTACCTGCTGGATGCATCTATTCTGAAATGCTTTTCTATGTTTCCTAAAATACTGGTCTTCATTCTGTTCTACCTTAATATTATAATCATGTATCTAATTCTTGAGAGAAATGAACTCAAATGAAGTAGAGATAGGAAATTCTTCCTTTAAAAGATGATAACTACAGATTTGTGTTATGTCTCCAATTCAGCTACACTATTCATTAGCCAATTCTTCTAAAAAACTTCTGAATTTAGATAGCTTTTCTGTTTTTGAATGGGGAAAATCAGCAAATCCTTCCTAAGGTTCCCCTTAAATTAAGGTGTAATTATTGAAATTGAAAAGATGCACAGTAATTTATTTTCAATTAATCAGCCAAAGTATTGTAATATTTGTTAATTATTATTATTATTTATATTAGCCTACATACTGACATTCAACTGATTATTTGAAAGTGAATTTTATAGTATGGTTGATCATTGGAAACCCTATAAACTTTGGCATTGTGAAGGTCAATGGATTTACAATTATAATGTATAAATTAACAAGATGCCCCCTACTGCAGAAACAAAGAAGGTAATATAGAAACTTGGGAGGAAAAAATTCAATTGAAAAGTCAGGAGGTGATGTCAGCTAGCAGAGATTTATTAGCACTTTAAAAGCCTATGACCTAAGGAACTTTAAGCAGGAGAGACATAGGTTTTATGAGTTTATTTGAGGGCATATCCCTAATTAAGGACCATAAAAAATATGCTGTAGAAACTCAATTGTTCTTTAGTGATCAGCTCTTCTAACATTAAATGACACTCCAAAAAGTTAATGGTTTTCCATTAGTTGAAATAACGCTATTTAACAGCTTAATGGATAGAGTAGAATGCTGTAAATTAGGTAATCTATGTCCTCATCGCTATTCTGACACTTGCTGTAGTGAGGTTGAAAAGTCAACATCTCCCTGCAACTCCTCTCTTTTTCAAAACTGTAAATCAAAATTATATTAGTTTCTACATTTACTGCGATACTGACCTTCTCTAACTCTACAAGCATGATATCATTCAGTGCTCTTTCACATGTTTCTTTCTTAGAGTAAAACTCCTACTTTCTCTGTGGCTTGGATTGCAGTTCTTCGATTTTAACTGAGATAACCTTGGATTATTTGGCTTCTGGCAATATCGGACAATTAAAGAACTTTCATATAAAGCAATAAACGTCACTTGCAAAAATCCCTAAAAGTTATTGATGATTAAGGACTATTTCTACTTGTCCAACAGCCTTCTATTTATGGACTATAATACATATTCGTTCATTACTTTCTCCTCTCCCAAACTCTTTTTCACTGTCTGTTCTTTTAGTTTATATGAAATACCTCTCTGGCTCACAGAAATGTTCCTGGACTTTGCTACTCTGAGATTTGCTTTGAAACTGTTATTAAGAAATTAGTATTTATTTTATCATGGAAATGATAATATAAATCTTCAGCAAGGCCACTGTTGTGCTTTTGGTTTTTTATTTGTTTATTTTTCCCAAGGATCCTGTTGTAGGTTTCAGTAGTTAAAAAGATTATCCCATCATGAACTGCACACAAAAGCTCATTCGTCATACAACTTGGACCTGGTATTTTTTATTATATCATTGTGGTAAGGGTCAGCCAATGAAATGATGAAAAGACACTGGAAATATGAGTTATTCAGTTATTTAGCACCATCTTGTTGGACGGGATTCTCACTTATTCTATAGCATAATATTGTGTGCTCTTATTCATTTTACATTTATACAATATTTACTTTAATAAGAATCTCAACTCCAATAACATTGTGTGATAATACTAGTAGGGATGATAAACTATTAGTCACTTTTGAAGTATACCATGCTTGAAAGAAATCAGAAATCCTGCTTACTCTGTGATGAGTCTGACTGGGATGGAGTTAGTTTTCTTCGTAGCACCATGGATTTATGACTAAACCAATACTGATAACACACAGTGTTTTGGCTGTTACCAAACAGTGGTCACACGGCATCAAGGCTCTGTTCACTCTGCTCCCACTGTTCCCTCTTAGTCATTAGCTGAAAGTACACAAGAAGCTGGGAATGGACACAGCTAAAATAGCTGACCAACATCGACCTAAGGATTATTCCATAACATATGATGTACTTAGCAATAAAAGCTCAAGGAAAGGAGGAGGACTATGATGTTTGACTTCCTAAATAACCATTATTTGTGCTTTCCTGGAAGTGGCTGAACATCTGCATGCTGATAGGAAGTAGTGAATGAATTCCTTGTTTAGCTTTGCTTGAATGCACAGCTTTTTTCCCATTTAGTCAACATCTAAATCCCCAAAGCGTCTCACCTGTCTTCTACTTTCTCCATCACGTGGGAAAGGGAAGTGAGTGAACAGCTGTGTGTTGGTCAGGGTCAAACTACTACATAGTCATAAACCTGCTTTTATTGTTAAATGCAAAGATAATAAATTTATATCCTCTTTAATATAAAAGTGGAAGTTTTAATCAGAAAATTATAAAATTAAGACAAAAGTTAATTTTCAGATAAAAGAATTTTAAGATGACTACCTTAAATTTGTAATACTTTGTAGGAAAATGCTAAAATGAATCCCAAGGAGGACAGCGCTGGAGAAGCATCTTGAATGACTAAGAGACTTGCGGTTAAAGTTTTAAAGTGTAGTTTTACTTGTAATAGGGTCTTTTTTGTTGTTGCTATTGATGCAAGCCCCTACCTGGTTCTGTTAGACCACCACACCCTGTTTATTGTATCCCTCGAGCTTCTTTGTTCTCTTGATGAGAAGCCATTAAGCTGGTTTGCCTCATCCTGGGCCAGGTGGTGCCCACCCCCACTCAGGAGCCCCGGGGTTCCTAGGGCTCCCAGGCCCCCCTCCCCTTTCTGCCCTGCTATTCCAAGGTGGTAAGCCCCATGTGTGAGACCCCTACTCCTCGTGGCTGGGGGGGCAGGGCCAGGGCTCCAGCCAGCCCTGCCCTTGCCCAGTTCCATTGGTTAATGGACCTTAGACCCTGCCCCTTCATAAATTTTCACCCAATCCAGCCCCTGATCTGGTATCTTCCCCCTGAGATCTTATAAAACCTGGTGGATTGTCCAAATAAACCCTCTCTCTTTCCTGGACTCCTGGTTTCTGTTTCCCTTCTCTGCACCCTCTTGGACTAGGGGAAAGCAGAGACCCTTCCCTTCCCTCCCCTCCAACGCTGCACAATACTTGAGGTAATAATTATGACTTTCTTTTTTTCTTCATTAACCTTGTTACTAAGTATGAACAACTGCATCCAACAAATCAGAAATTATTCATAGTTTTGACTTTGATTGGCCTTCACTGGAATGAGTACAGTCCAGGTCTAGTAGGGCTTTACTTCAAATATAATACTTATATACATTTATGAAGAACATGATTAAATATCTTAACCTTTTTAGAAAGTTTGATAAATTGCTGTATTATATGCAGAATAAAAGAAAGAAAAACATAGAAAACTGTTACAGGTTCAGGAGGATTCCCATGCACAAAATAAAAGACGCTAAAACACAGCTGAGGTAGCAAAGCAAATTTATTAGTAAGCAAAGCAAATGTATCCTGTTCCTTGTGATAAAAACCAGTACGTATCAACTCTCAGAATGTTAACAAGCCACTGAGCAGGAGAGGAGATGAAGCATGGTACATGGCAGGAGGGGAAGGTAGGCAGTGCACCTTCAGGGCATCCCCTGGATCAAAACAATGTACATCTGGTCCTCCTCAGCCCAGGTCCACACCTTTTGTCTCCTCTCTCTGGAGTGGAATTTTGCCAGCTGCTGCATCAGCTTGTTTGTGGCCAGCTCACTAGCTGAGGCTGCAACAGCTTAAGATACTGACTCCAGGCTAACAACTGCTCTATTCTTCATTATTCTTTTGTTGAAAGCTAAGTTCTCAGCAGTTCGATGTTACATTAATGTTTCTTCCTCCAAGGCTGAGTTTTTCATAGTGAAAAACTATGCAGTATTTTCTCATATCACATCGACTAACACAACCATGGGCCAAATATGACAGGGCCCTAAACACAACTCTTGTCCCTAGCACAAAAATTAAAATGAAAATACTCAAAATGTTCAAACTATCATGCTAATTTCCAGATAAAAGAAGATATTTATATTGAATAAAAAAAGAGGCTGTCTTGAACTTTACAGTTCCTTGAATTAAACTGCTTGTAAAGATTGCAGTATGATAGGTTGCTGTATTGGTATTCAGGCATATTGGATGAGACATTTTAGTAAACAGAATGCTTGATTTATTTCCAATCCTGAAGTCAAATTTCACTTAGCTGTGTTCATAAATTTGGGGTTATTTGAATGTAAAATCTGGAACAACTCTCACTCAGCCCCTTGTTTTTGTTTTCACCTCTTTCAAAGTCCATTGCAAGCAGACAATCTACTCATGTTTTAGGTGGTACAGGCAGTCTGGTGGTCATCAAGGGGATGAAATACTTACCTGTCCAGTTAAAAGAAATTTTAGGCAGAAACTTATGTTATGCCATACTTTATTTTAATACTTCTTTGTAGTGATTTTTTTTAGTAACATTATTAAGTAAATTGAGCTTATCAGATGCACTGCCAAAAATAATACTGTAGTGGTTTAAGCCTAGCTGGCAACTAGGCACACACTTTCACACTCTTCCTCACTTGCCACACAGCAGGATGAGGGAAAGAAACAGAAGTACTACAGTGGGAAAACTCATGGGTTGAGATAAAAACAAAGCAAACGTCATTTATGCGAGCAATGCAAAATAAGGAATTCATTCACTACTTCCCATCTGCAAGTGGTTCTACCACCTCCAGAAAATCAAAGCTCCATCATGTGTAATAATTACTTAGGAAAACAAATGCCATCTCTCTGAATGCCCCTATCCTTCCCCCTCCACAACCTCCTTCCCATGCTGACCATGACACTGTGTCCTCTTGCAATTTGTTGCACACCACCTCCTCACTGGTGGGATGGAGTGAGACAGAAAAGGCCTTAATGCTGTGTAATCGCTGCTCAGCAATAACAAAATCATCCCTGTGTTTCCATCATAGATCCAAAACACAGCCCCATACTAGTTACTATGAAGAAAACTAAATTTGTCCCAGCCAAAACCAGCACAGATACTTCCATTAATTGAAACTGTATATCTGCATCTTTGGATTCTCAAACTGGGGGAAAATCTATCATGTTGTGAAGAGAGATTAAGTAGACCATCACAGAATGTGAATAGCATAAATGCCCTCCCATCTCATCACAAAAATAGTGGAACGAAAATGGGCAATAACTTCTCAGTTATATTTCCTACCTTTATTTTCTAATCAAGGCTTTTAAATTTATTTCAGAAGGTGGTCTCTGGCTTATTTTTTATACCAGTTTTAAAAAGAGCTTGCACGTGTAAAAAGATCACATACTTCCACATCTCAGAAGAATTTTGTTACCAGCTTTCCAGTGATTTATTTTAAGGAATATTAGAATTAAACAAAATATGAAACACTTTCCAAATATGTCTAAAGATTCAAACCTTTCAATAACTGTATTGCGGTGAGCAGTAATAGTCTAACCTTGATTCTATAAATTTAGACTTTTACAGTAAACACTGTTGCCTAGTCAGATGCTTTAAAAACACCTCAAAAATTTCTAGATGTGAAAGGGTTAGAAAAAAAGTGAATTGATAAACGCTTTAGATGATCATGATAATTTATTTTATAGTATTAAGTTTCTGACAAATTTCCTTTATCATGGCAGTACCTGACACCATTTTCATGAAGATATTCTTAACTATTGAGTTCTAGACTGGGTATTTCTCAGAAGCAAATAAAAGGATAAAAATACTTGAAATGCACATATATTGAACAAGATTAGGGGGTTTAGTGTTTGTTTTTGTTTTGGTTTGGTTTTATTCTACATAGGTTTTTTGAACATCTGTTTAAAGATGTTTTATTACAATTTTTACACATTTTAATTTAAGCTTCATTGTTCTGTACTGTTTTCTGCTGTGGTTACCAGGTAAAATTATTCCCTTCTGCTGCTTCAATTCAGTCTTCCAAAATCATTTTGAACCTCCTGATGTGTTTAAATTTCCTGGATCTATCCTTCTGTCCTGGTTTCATATGGTATAATTTTCTCCCTACTAAGTGATATAGTGGATTTAAGATGAGAATAATGTTGATAACACACTGATATTTGAGTTGTTGCAAGGTAGTGCTTATTCTAAATCAAGGACTTTTCAGTTTCTCATGCTCTGCCAGTGAGCAGGTGCACAAGAAGCCAGGACAGCTGACTCCAACTGACCAAAGGGATATTCCATGTAATGGGACATCAAGTACAGTATATAAACAGGGAGGAGTTGGTGATGATGGACAGATAGCTTGGCAATAGGCTAGGCATCAATCAGCAGGAGGTGAATAATTTTAGCTAGTTTCACTGTTCTTTAATTTCTCTTTGTTTTTTCCCTTTTCATTTTAATTATTGGTATAAGCATTATATTTTAATTTATTTAAATTATTAAGCTGTTCTTATCTTATCCTGAGATATTGCCTTTTTCTGTTTCTCTTTCCCATCCTACTGGGTAGGCAAATAAGCATAGGACTGTTGGTACTTAATTGCTGGCTGGGGTTAAACAACACCATCTTTCTATGGGATTCACTGGTCATTTGTGTTCATGAGTATATCTTAAGTATATGAGAATTTTGACAGTGTATTGGTATGGTTATACATCTATGCATTTTTCTGTCTGGCATACATTTGTTTACTTAAAGCAAGTTAATTTTATTCCTTGCAGAAAGCTATTTGGGGTGCTAATTTATCTTCTTTATGAGATTATATCATATGGAATGAACACACAGTTGCCAAAAGTTGATGTTTATAGGTTCAGTTTTAGTGTACTGACAGGTAAGTTTGCTGTGAGAGATTTTAGATGAACAAGACCCCAATTAAGAACTCTATTTGCGAGCTTGTGTACAAACACAAAACAGTCAATTGCCCCCACACTTACAGATTTTATCTAAATAGGTTCATAAAAAAGAGCAAGACCTTACAATATAAATTCTGTTTCACAGATAAACAACCAAATAACTGGAAAACAGTCCTGATCCTTAATCAGGAGGTAGTTAAACACCCAGTAAGGAAACCCAAACTTTGTTTTAGAGAAATGGAATCAACCAGGGGATGGATGGGGAAAATGATAGCATTATGTCAACTGACAAAACAAATGAAACACAGGTTTGTGTTAACTTTTTAAAATTTATAAAAGCTAGATGCTTAGCTAAGTTAAACAAGACATCATAAATATAATAATTTATAATTAAATCATAGAATCGTAGAATCATAGAATCGATTGGGTTGGAAAAGACCTCCGAGATCATCAAGTCCAACCCTTGGTCCAACTCCAGTCC